>OX235275.1:12857847-13490072 GCA_944472155.2 Trichobilharzia szidati
CAGTGGTGTCTTTTGAAGTGGTGTGGGGTTCGTGGAATCTGATGGTGTCAGAGTGCTACTTTGAAAAGGCGAGTGAGTAATGACTGATGCTAGCTAGCTAGTGTTCATGTGTAGTTTTGATATTTGTGTTTATTTTGCGTTATTGGTGTTGTGGTGATTTCTCTTGTATGTCTGAGGTGAGGTGTAGAGAAGAAGAGGTTGATGGTGGTGGTGTGGTGTGGTGATGATGATGATGATGATGGCTGTCTAGTTGCGAGTGTTAGTGTTTTGTGTGTGAATTGAGTGAATGGGAGTGTGAGTAGGTTGACTAGGTAGGTAGGTATATGAGTGAGTGGACGGAAGCAAGTTTGTTAGTGTATTGTATTGTATTGGTTGTTGGGTGTGCAGGTGGTGAGTGGTGAGTGTTTCCACCACTGTTGAGTGTGTGTGTGTGTATGTGTGGGTGTAGGATATGTTGTATGATGGGAGTGCTTGTCGTGCTGATATGCCTATTGCTGATTTTGTGTAGATGTGTATGTGGTTAGTTAATAATGATTGTGATGATGTGTTGTAATTGTCGGTGATTCTGGAGACTCTGGGGTGATTGAAGCGTGTGATGAAGTTTCGAACGAGTTCGAGAGGTGAGTTGATGTTGTTATGGCTAGGTAGGTAGATAGGTTTGTTATAGTGTTGATGTGTATGATGTGTTACCTACCAACATCGTGGGATTGCTTGTAATAAATGAACTGTGTTGATTCGGACAGATGGCTGGTTTGTCGATGGGCATAAGTGTGTTGAAGGTGGTGATATGACTGTGATTTATGTATTTTGTTTTCATGATGACAAAATAGATGACGAGTATGAGGTGTTAATCAGTGACCGTCATTTTGAGGCATTTGTCTGATGGTGTTCCGTGTTGTTGTTTTGCACATGCGTGTGTGTGTTGATTACTTTGACTAATGTTGGTTTGTATGTTGTTGTTTTTGTTTTCAGGTAGTCAGTGGTGTCTTTTGAATTGTGTGGGGTTCGTGGAATCTGATGGTGTCAGAGTGCTACTTTGAAAAGGCGAGTGAGTAATGACTGATGCTAGCTAGCAAGCTAGTGTTCATGTTTAGTTTTGATATTTGTGTTTATTTTGCGTTATTGGTGTTGTGGTGATTTCTCTTGTATGTATGAGGTGAGGTGTAGAGAAGAAGAGGTTGATGGTGGTGGTGTGGTGTGGTGATGATGATGATGGCTGTCTAGTTGGGAGTGTTAGTGTTTTGTGTGTGAATTGAGTGAATGGGAGTGTGAGTAGGTTGACTAGGTAGGTAGGTATATGAGTGAGTGGACGGAAGCCAGCTTGTTAGTGTATTGTATTGGTTGTTGGGTGTGCAGGTGGTGAGTGGTGAGTGTTTCCACCACTGTTGAGTGTGTGTGTGTGTATGTGTGGGTGTAGGATATGTTGTATGATGGGAGTGCTTGTCGTGCTGATATGCCTATTGCTGATTTTGTGTAGATGTGTATGTGGTTAGTTAATAATGATTGTGTTGATGTGTTGTAATTGTCGGTGATTCTGGAGACTCTGGGGTGATTGAAGCGTGTGATGAAGTTTCGAACGAGTTCGAGAGGTGAGTTGATGTTGTTATGGCTAGGTAGGTAGATAGGTTTGTTATAGTGTTGATGTGTATGATGTGTTACCTACCAACATCGTGGGATTGCTTGTAATAAATGAACTGTGTTGATTCGGACAGATGGCTGGTTTGTCGATGGGCAGAAGTGTGTTGAAGGTGGTGATATGACTGTGATTTATGTATTTTGTTTTCATGATGACAAAATAGATGACGAGTATGAGGTGTTAATCAGTGACCGTCAGTTCGAGGCATTTGTCTGATAGTGTTCTGTGTTGTTGTTTTGCACATGCGTGTGTGTGTTGATTACTTTGACTAATGTTGGTTTGTATGTTGTTGTTTTTGTTTTCAGGTAGTCAGTGGTGTCTTTTGAAGTGGTGTGGGGTTCGTGGAATCTGATGGTGTCAGAGTGCTACTTTGAAAAGGCGAGTGAGTAATGACTGATGCTAGCTAGCTAGTAGTGTTCATGTGTAGTTTTGATATTTGTGTTTATTTTGCGTTATTGGTGTTGTGGTGATTTCTCTTGTATGTCTGAGGTGAGGTGTAGAGAAGAAGAGGTTGATGGTGGTGGTGTGGTGTGGTGATGATGATGATGATGATGGCTGTCTAGTTGCGAGTGTTAGTGTTTTGTGTGTGAATTGAGTGAATGGGAGTGTGAGTAGGTTGACTAGGTAGGTAGGTATATGAGTGAGTGGACGGAAGCAAGTTTGTTAGTGTATTGTATTGGTTGTTCGGTGTGCAGGTGGTGAGTGGTGAGTGTTTCCACCACTGTTGAGTGTGTGTGTGTGTATGTGTGGGTGTAGGATATGTTATATGATGGGAATGCTTGTCGTGCTGATATGCCTATTGCTGATTTTGTGTAGATGTGTATGTGGTTAGTTAATAATGATTGTGTTGATGTGTTGTAATTGTCGGTGATTCTGGAGACTCTGGGGTGATTGAAGCGTGTGATGAAGTTTCGAACGAGTTCGAGAGGTGAGTTGATGTTGTTATGGCTAGGTAGGTAGATAGGTTTGTTATAGTGTTGATGTGTATGATGTGTTACCTACCAACATCGTGGGATTGCTTGTAATAAATGAACTGTGTTGATTCGGACAGATGGCTGGTTTGTCGATGGGCAGAAGTGTGTTGAAGGTGGTGATATGACTGTGATTTATGTATTTTGTTTTCATGATGACAAAATAGATGACGAGTATGAGGTGTTAATCAGTGACCGTCATTTTGAGGCATTTGTCTGATAGTGTTCTGTGTTGTTGTTTTGCACATGCGTGTGTGTGTGTTGATTACTTTGACTAATGTTGGTTTGTATGTTGTTGTTTTTGTTTTCAGGTAGTCAGTGGTGTCTTTTGAAGTGGTGTGGGGTTCGTGGAATCTGATGGTGTCAGAGTGCTACTTTGAAAAGGCGAGTGAGTAATGACTGATGCTAGCTAGCTAGCTAGTGTTCATGTTTAGTTTTGATATTTGTGTTTATTTTGCGTTATTGGTGTTGTGGTGATTTCTCTTGTATGTCTGTATGAGGTGTAGAGAAGAAGAGGTTGATGGTGGTGGTGTGGTGGTGATGATGATGATGATGGCTGTCTAGTTGCGAGTGTTAGTGTTTTGTGTGTGAATTGAATGAATGGGAGTGTGAGTAGGTTGACTAGGTAGGTAGGTATATGAGTGAGTGGACGGAAGCAAGTTTGTTAGTGTATTGTATTGGTTGTTCGGTGTGCAGGTGGTGAGTGGTGAGTGTTTCCACCACTGTTGAGTGTGTGTGTGTGTATGTGTGGGTGTAGGATATGTTGTATGATGGGAGTGCTTGTCGTGCTGATATGCCTATTGCTGATTTTGTGTAGATGTGTATGTGGTTAGTTAATAATGATTGTGTTGATGTGTTGTAATTGTCGGTGATTCTGGAGACTCTGGGGTGATTGAAGCGTGTGATGAAGTTTCGAACGAGTTCGAGAGGTGAGTTGATGTTGTTATGGCTAGGTAGGTAGATAGGTTTGTTATAGTGTTGATGTGTATGATGTGTTAGCTACCAACATCGTGGGATTGCTTGTAATAAATGAACTGTGTTGATTCGGACAGATGGCTGGTTTGTCGATGGGCATAAGTGTGTTGAAGGTGGTGATATGACTGTGATTTATGTATTTTGTTTTCATGATGACAAAATAGATGACGAGTATGAGGTGTTAATCAGTGACCGTCAGTTCGAGGCATTTGTCTGATAGTGTTCTGTGTTGTTGTTTTGCACATGCGTGTGTGTGTTGATTACTTTGACTAATGTTGGTTTGTATGTTGTTGTTTTTGTTTTCAGGTAGTCAGTGGTGTCTTTTGAAGTGGTGTGGGGTTCGTGGAATCTGATGGTGTCCGAGTGCTACTTTGAAAAGGCGAGTGAGTAATGACTGATGTTAGCTAGCTAGTAGCTAGCTAGCTAGTGTTCATGTTTAGTTTTGATATTTGTGTTTATTTTGCGTTATTGGTGTTGTGGTGATTTCTCTTGTATGTATGGGTGAGGTGTAGAGAAGAAGAGGTTGATGGTGGTGGTGTGGTGTGGTGATGATGATGATGGCTGTCTAGTTGGGAGTGTTAGTGTTTTGTGTGTGAATTGAGTGAATGGGAGTGTGAGTAGGTTGACTAGGTAGGTAGGTATATGAGTGAGTGGACGGAAGCCAGCTTGTTAGTGTATTGTATTGGTTGTTGGGTGTGCAGGTGGTGAGTGGTGAGTGTTTCCACCACTGTTGAGTGTGTGTGTGTGTATGTGTGGGTGTAGGATATGTTGTATGATGGGAGTGCTTGTCGTGCTGATATGCCTATTGCTGATTTTGTGTAGATGTGTATGTGGTTAGTTAATAATGATTGTGTTGATGTGTTGTAATTGTCGGTGATTCTGGAGACTCTGGGGTGATTGAAGCGTGTGATGAAGTTTCGAACGAGTTCGAGAGGTGAGTTGATGTTGTTATGGCTAGGTAGGTAGATAGGTTTGTTATAGTGTTGATGTGTATGATGTGTTACCTACCAACATCGTGGGATTGCTTGTAATAAATGAACTGTGTTGATTCGGACAGATGGCTGGTTTGTCGATGGGCATAAGTGTGTTGAAGGTGGTGATATGACTGTGATTTATGTATTTTGTTTTCATGATGACAAAATAGATGACGAGTATGAGGTGTTAATCAGTGACCGTCATTTTGAGGCATTTGTTTGATAGTGTTCTGTGTTGTTGTTTTGCACATGCGTGTGTGTGTTGATTACTTTGACTAATGTTGGTTTGTATGTTGTTGTTTTTGTTTTCAGGTAGTCAGTGGTGTCTTTTGAAGTGGTGTGGGGTTCGTGGAATCTGATGGTGTCAGAGTGCTACTTTGAAAAGGCGAGTGAGTAATGACTGATGCTAGCTAGCTAGTGTTCATGTGTAGTTTTGATATTTGTGTTTATTTTGCGTTATTGGTGTTGTGGTGATTTCTCTTGTATGTCTGAGGTGAGGTGTAGAGAAGAAGAGGTTGATGGTGGTGGTGTGGTGGTGATGATGATGATGATGGCTGTCTAGTTGCGAGTGTTAGTGTTTTGTGTGTGAATTGAGTGAATGGGAGTGTGAGTAGGTTGACTAGGTAGGTAGGTATATGAGTGAGTGGACGGAAGCAAGTTTGTTAGTGTATTGTATTGGTTGTTCGGTGTGCAGGTGGTGAGTGGTGAGTGTTTCCACCACTGTTGAGTGTGTGTGTGTGTGTGTGTGGGTGTAGGATATGTTATATGATGGGAATGCTTGTCGTGCTGATATGCCTATTGCTGATTTTGTGTAGATGTGTATGTGGTTAGTTAATAATGATTGTGTTGATGTGTTGTAATTGTCGGTGATTCTGGAGACTCTGGGGTGATTGAAGCGTGTGATGAAGTTTCGAACGAGTTCGAGAGGTGAGTTGATGTTGTTATGGCTAGGTAGGTAGATAGGTTTGTTATAGTGTTGATGTGTATGATGTGTTACCTACCAACATCGTGGGATTGCTTGTAATAAATGAACTGTGTTGATTCGGACAGATGGCTGGTTTGTCGATGGGCATAAGTGTGTTGAAGGTGGTGATATGACTGTGATTTATGTATTTTGTTTTCATGATGACAAAATAGATGACGAGTATGAGGTGTTAATCAGTGACCGTCATTTTGAGGCATTTGTCTGATGGTGTTCTGTGTTGTTGTTTTGCACATGCGTGTGTGTGTTGATTACTTTGACTAATGTTGGTTTGTATGTTGTTGTTTTTGTTTTCAGGTAGTCAGTGGTGTCTTTTGAAGTGGTGTGGGGTTCGTGGAATCTGATGGTGTCCGAGTGCTACTTTGAAAAGGCGAGTAAGTAATGACTGATGCTAGCTAGCTAGCTAGCTAGCTAGCTAGTGTTCATGTTTAGTTTTGATATTTGTGTTTATTTTGCGTTATTGGTGTTGTGGTGATTTCTCTTGTATGTCTGAGGTGAGGTGTAGAGAAGAAGAGGTTGATGGTGGTGGTGTGGTGTGGTGATGATGATGATGATGATGGCTGTCTAGTTGCGAGTGTTAGTGTTTTGTGTGTGAATTGAGTGAATGGGAGTGTGAGTAGGTTGACTAGGTAGGTAGGTATATGAGTGAGTGGACGGAAGCAAGTTTGTTAGTGTATTGTATTGGTTGTTCGGTGTGCAGGTGGTGAGTGGTGAGTGTTTCCACCACTGTTGAGTGTGTGTGTGTGTATGTGTGGGTGTAGGATATGTTATATGATGGGAATGCTTGTCGTGCTGATATGCCTATTGCTGATTTTGTGTAGATGTGTATGTGGTTAGTTAATAATGATTGTGTTGATGTGTTGTAATTGTCAGTGATTCTGGAGACTCTGGGGTGATTGAAGCGTGTGATGAAGTTTCGAACGAGTTCGAGAGGTGAGTTGATGTTGTTATGGCTAGGTAGGTAGATAGGTTTGTTATAGTGTTGATGTGTATGATGTGTTACCTACCAACATCGTGGGATTGCTTGTAATAAATGAACTGTGTTGATTCGGACAGATGGCTGGTTTGTCGATGGGCAGAAGTGTGTTGAAGGTGGTGATATGACTGTGATTTATGTATTTTGTTTTCATGATGACAAAATAGATGACGAGTATGAGGTGTTAATCAGTGACCGTCAGTTCGAGGCATTTGTCTGATAGTGTTCTGTGTTGTTGTTTTGCACATGCGTGTGTGTGTTGATTACTTTGACTAATGTTGGTTTGTATGTTGTTGTTTTTGTTTTCAGGTAGTCAGTGGTGTCTTTTGAAGTGGTGTGGGGTTCGTGGAATCTGATGGTGTCAGAGTGCTACTTTGAAAAGGCGAGTGAGTAATGACTGATGCTAGCTAGCTAGTGTTCATGTGTAGTTTTGATATTTGTGTTTATTTTGCGTTATTGGTGTTGTGGTGATTTCTCTTGTATGTCTGAGGTGAGGTGTAGAGAAGAAGAGGTTGATGGTGGTGGTATGGTGTGGTGATGATGATGATGATGATGGCTGTCTTGTTGCGAGTGTTAGTGTTTTGTGTGTGAATTGAGTGAATGGGAGTGTGAGTAGGTTGACTAGGTAGGTAGGTATATGAGTGAGTGGACGGAAGCCAGCTTGTTAGTGTATTGTATTGGTTGTTGGGTGTGCAGGTGGTGAGTGGTGAGTGTTTCCACCACTGTTGAGTGTGTGTGTGTGTATGTGTGGGTGTAGGATATGTTGTATGATGGGAGTGCTTGTCGTGCTGATATGCCTATTGCTGATTTTGTGTAGATGTGTATGTGGTTAGTTAATAATGATTGTGTTGATGTGTTGTAATTGTCGGTGATTCTGGAGACTCTGGGGTGATTGAAGAGTGTGATGAAGTTTCGAACGAGTTCGAGAGGTGAGTTGATGTTGTTATGGCTAGGTAGGTAGATAGGTTTGTTATAGTGTTGATGTGTATGATGTGTTACCTACCAACATCGTGGGATTGCTTGTAATAAATGAACTGTGTTGATTCGGACAGATGGCTGGTTTGTCGATGGGCATAAGTGTGTTGAAGGTGGTGATATGACTGTGATTTATGTATTTTGTTTTCATGATGACAAAATAGATGACGAGTATGAGGTGTTAATCAGTGACCGTCAGTTCGAGGCATTTGTCTGATAGTGTTCTGTGTTGTTGTTTTGCACATGCGTGTGTGTGTTGATTACTTTGACTAATGTTGGTTTGTATGTTGTTGTTTTTGTTTTCAGGTAGTCAGTGGTGTCTTTTGAAGTGGTGTGGGGTTCGTGGAATCTGATGGTGTCCGAGTGCTACTTTGAAAAGGCGAGTGAGTAATGACTGATGTTAGCTAGCTAGCTAGCTAGCTAGCTAGTGTTCATGTTTAGTTTTGATATTTGTGTTTATTTTGCGTTATTGGTGTTGTGGTGATTTCTCTTGTATGTCTGAGGTGAGGTGTAGAGAAGAAGAGGTTGATGGTGGTGGTGTGGTGGTGATGATGATGATGATGGCTGTCTAGTTGCGAGTGTTAGTGTTTTGTGTGTGAATTGAGTGAATGGGAGTGTGAGTAGGTTGACTAGGTAGGTAGGTATATGAGTGAGTGGACGGAAGCAAGTTTGTTAGTGTATTGTATTGGTTGTTCGGTGTGCAGGTGGTGAGTGGTGAGTGTTTCCACCACTGTTGAGTGTGTGTGTGTGTGTGTGTGGGTGTAGGATATGTTATATGATGGGAATGCTTGTCGTGCTGATATGCCTATTGCTGATTTTGTGTAGATGTGTATGTGGTTAGTTAATAATGATTGTGTTGATGTGTTGTAATTGTCGGTGATTCTGGAGACTCTGGGGTGATTGAAGCGTGTGATGAAGTTTCGAACGAGTTCGAGAGGTGAGTTGATGTTGTTATGGCTAGGTAGGTAGATAGGTTTGTTATAGTGTTGATGTGTATGATGTGTTACCTACCAACATCGTGGGATTGCTTGTAATAAATGAACTGTGTTGATTCGGACAGATGGCTGGTTTGTCGATGGGCAGAAGTGTGTTGAAGGTGGTGATATGACTGTGATTTATGTATTTTGTTTTCATGATGACAAAATAGATGACGAGTATGAGGTGTTAATCAGTGACCGTCATTTTGAGGCATTTGTCTGATGGTGTTCCGTGTTGTTGTTTTGCACATGCGTGTGTGTGTTGATTACTTTGACTAATGTTGGTTTGTATGTTGTTGTTTTTGTTTTCAGGTAGTCAGTGGTGTCTTTTGAATTGGTGTGGGGTTCGTGGAATCTGATGGTGTCCGAGTGCTACTTTGAAAAGGCGAGTGAGTAATGACTGATGTTAGCTAGCTAGGCTAGCTAGCTAGCTAGTGTTCATGTTTAGTTTTGATATTTGTGTTTATTTTGCGTTATTGGTGTTGTGGTGATTTCTCTTGTATGTATGGGTGAGGTGTAGAGAAGAAGAGGTTGATGGTGGTGGTGTGGTGTGGTGATGATGATGATGGCTGTCTAGTTGGGAGTGTTAGTGTTTTGTGTGTGAATTGAGTGAATGGGAGTGTGAGTAGGTTGACTAGGTAGGTAGGTATATGAGTGAGTGGACGGAAGCAAGTTTGTTAGTGTATTGTATTGGTTGTTCGGTGTGCAGGTGGTGAGTGGTGAGTGTTTCCACCACTGTTGAGTGTGTGTGTGTGTATGTGTGGGTGTAGGATATGTTATATGATGGGAATGCTTGTCGTGCTGATATGCCTATTGCTGATTTTGTGTAGATGTGTATGTGGTTAGTTAATAATGATTGTGTTGATGTGTTGTAATTGTCAGTGATTCTGGAGACTCTGGGGTGATTGAAGCGTGTGATGAAGTTTCGAACGAGTTCGAGAGGTGAGTTGATGTTGTTATGGCTAGGTAGGTAGATAGGTTTGTTATAGTGTTGATGTGTATGATGTGTTACCTACCAACATCGTGGGATTGCTTGTAATAAATGAACTGTGTTGATTCGGACAGATGGCTGGTTTGTCGATGGGCATAAGTGTGTTGAAGGTGGTGATATGACTGTGATTTATGTATTTTGTTTTCATGATGACAAAATAGATGACGAGTATGAGGTGTTAATCAGTGACCGTCATTTTGAGGCATTTGTCTGATGGTGTTCCGTGTTGTTGTTTTGCACATGCGTGTGTGTGTTGATTACTTTGACTAATGTTGGTTTGTATGTTGTTGTTTTTGTTTTCAGGTAGTCAGTGGTGTCTTTTGAAGTGGTGTGGGGTTCGTGGAATCTGATGGTGTCAGAGTGCTACTTTGAAAAGGCGAGTGAGTAATGACTGATGCTAGCTAGCTAGTAGTGTTCATGTGTAGTTTTGATATTTGTGTTTATTTTGCGTTATTGGTGTTGTGGTGATTTCTCTTGTATGTCTGAGGTGAGGTGTAGAGAAGAAGAGGTTGATGGTGGTGGTGTGGTGGTGATGATGATGATGATGGCTGTCTAGTTGCGAGTGTTAGTGTTTTGTGTGTGAATTGAATGAATGGGAGTGTGAGTAGGTTGACTAGGTAGGTAGGTATATGAGTGAGTGGACGGAAGCAAGTTTGTTAGTGTATTGTATTGGTTGTTCGGTGTGCAGGTGGTGAGTGGTGAGTGTTTCCACCACTGTTGAGTGTGTGTGTGTGTATGTGTGGGTGTAGGATATGTTATATGATGGGAATGCTTGTCGTGCTGATATGCCTATTGCTGATTTTGTGTAGATGTGTATGTGGTTAGTTAATAATGATTGTGTTGATGTGTTGTAATTGTCAGTGATTCTGGAGACTCTGGGGTGATTGAAGCGTGTGATGAAGTTTCGAACGAGTTCGAGAGGTGAGTTGATGTTGTTATGGCTAGGTAGGTAGATAGGTTTGTTATAGTGTTGATGTGTATGATGTGTTACCTACCAACATCGTGGGATTGCTTGTAATAAATGAACTGTGTTGATTCGGACAGATGGCTGGTTTGTCGATGGGCAGAAGTGTGTTGAAGGTGGTGATATGACTGTGATTTATGTATTTTGTTTTCATGATGACAAAATAGATGACGAGTATGAGGTGTTAATCAGTGACCGTCAGTTCGAGGCATTTGTCTGATAGTGTTCTGTGTTGTTGTTTTGCACATGCGTGTGTGTGTTGATTACTTTGACTAATGTTGGTTTGTATGTTGTTGTTTTTGTTTTCAGGTAGTCAGTGGTGTCTTTTGAAGTGGTGTGGGGTTCGTGGAATCTGATGGTGTCCGAGTGCTACTTTGAAAAGGCGAGTGAGTAATGACTGATGTTAGCTAGCTAGCTAGCTAGCTAGCTAGTGTTCATGTTTAGTTTTGATATTTGTGTTTATTTTGCGTTATTGGTGTTGTGGTGATTTCTCTTGTATGTATGGGTGAGGTGTAGAGAAGAAGAGGTTGATGGTGGTGGTGTGGTGTGGTGATGATGATGATGGCTGTCTAGTTGGGAGTGTTAGTGTTTTGTGTGTGAATTGAGTGAATGGGAGTGTGAGTAGGTTGACTAGGTAGGTAGGTATATGAGTGAGTGGACGGAAGCAAGTTTGTTAGTGTATTGTATTGGTTGTTGGGTGTGCAGGTGGTGAGTGGTGAGTGTTTCCACCACTGTTGAGTGTGTGTGTGTGTATGTGTGGGTGTAGGATATGTTATATGATGGGAATGTTTGTCGTGCTGATATGCCTATTGCTGATTTTGTGTAGATGTGTATGTGGTTAGTTAATAATGATTGTGTTGATGTGTTGTAATTGTCGGTGATTCTGGAGACTCTGGGGTGATTGAAGCGTGTGATGAAGTTTCGAACGAGTTCGAGAGGTGAGTTGATGTTGTTATGGCTAGGTAGGTAGATAGGTTTGTTATAGTGTTGATGTGTATGATGTGTTACCTACCAACATCGTGGGATTGCTTGTAATAAATGAACTGTGTTGATTCGGACAGATGGCTGGTTTGTCGATGGGCATAAGTGTGTTGAAGGTGGTGATATGACTGTGATTTATGTATTTTGTTTTCATGATGACAAAATAGATGACGAGTATGAGGTGTTAATCAGTGACCGTCAGTTCGAGGCATTTGTCTGATAGTGTTCTGTGTTGTTGTTTTGCACATGCGTGTGTGTGTTGATTACTTTGACTAATGTTGGTTTGTATGTTGTTGTTTTTGTTTTCAGGTAGTCAGTGGTGTCTTTTGAAGTGGTGTGGGGTTCGTGGAATCTGATGGTGTCCGAGTGCTACTTTGAAAAGGCGAGTGAGTAATGACTGATGTTAGCTAGCTAGGCTAGCTAGCTAGCTAGTGTTCATGTTTAGTTTTGATATTTGTGTTTATTTTGCGTTATTGGTGTTGTGGTGATTTCTCTTGTATGTATGGGTGAGGTGTAGAGAAGAAGAGGTTGATGGTGGTGGTGTGGTGTGGTGATGATGATGATGGCTGTCTAGTTGGGAGTGTTAGTGTTTTGTGTGTGAATTGAGTGAATGGGAGTGTGAGTAGGTTGACTAGGTAGGTAGGTATATGAGTGAGTGGACGGAAGCAAGTTTGTTAGTGTATTGTATTGGTTGTTCGGTGTGCAGGTGGTGAGTGGTGAGTGTTTCCACCACTGTTGAGTGTGTGTGTGTGTGTGTGTGTGGGTGTAGGATATGTTATATGATGGGAATGCTTGTCGTGCTGATATGCCTATTGCTGATTTTGTGTAGATGTGTATGTGGTTAGTTAATAATGATTGTGTTGATGTGTTGTAATTGTCGGTGATTCTGGAGACTCTGGGGTGATTGAAGCGTGTGATGAAGTTTCGAACGAGTTCGAGAGGTGAGTTGATGTTGTTATGGCTAGGTAGGTAGATAGGTTTGTTATAGTGTTGATGTGTATGATGTGTTACCTACCAACATCGTGGGATTGCTTGTAATAAATGAACTGTGTTGATTCGGACAGATGGCTGGTTTGTCGATGGGCAGAAGTGTGTTGAAGGTGGTGATATGACTGTGATTTATGTATTTTGTTTTCATGATGACAAAATAGATGACGAGTATGAGGTGTTAATCAGTGACCGTCAGTTCGAGGCATTTGTCTGATAGTGTTCTGTGTTGTTGTTTTGCACATGCGTGTGTGTGTTGATTACTTTGACTAATGTTGGTTTGTATGTTGTTGTTTTTGTTTTCAGGTAGTCAGTGGTGTCTTTTGAAGTGGTGTGGGGTTCGTGGAATCTGATGGTGTCCGAGTGCTACTTTGAAAAGGCGAGTGAGTAATGACTGATGTTAGCTAGCTAGGCTAGCTAGCTAGCTAGTGTTCATGTTTAGTTTTGATATTTGTGTTTATTTTGCGTTATTGGTGTTGTGGTGATTTCTCTTGTATGTCTGGGTGAGGTGTAGAGAAGAAGAGGTTGATGGTGGTGGTGTGGTGGTGATGATGATGATGATGGCTGTCTAGTTGCGAGTGTTAGTGTTTTGTGTGTGAATTGAGTGAATGGGAGTGTGAGTAGGTTGACTAGGTAGGTAGGTATATGAGTGAGTGGACGGAAGCAAGTTTGTTAGTGTATTGTATTGGTTGTTCGGTGTGCAGGTGGTGAGTGGTGAGTGTTTCCACCACTGTTGAGTGTGTGTGTGTGTGTGTGTGTGGGTGTAGGATATGTTATATGATGGGAATGCTTGTCGTGCTGATATGCCTATTGCTGATTTTGTGTAGATGTGTATGTGGTTAGTTAATAATGATTGTGTTGATGTGTTGTAATTGTCGGTGATTCTGGAGACTCTGGGGTGATTGAAGCGTGTGATGAAGTTTCGAACGAGTTCGAGAGGTGAGTTGATGTTGTTATGGCTAGGTAGGTAGATAGGTTTGTTATAGTGTTGATGTGTATGATGTGTTACCTACCAACATCGTGGGATTGCTTGTAATAAATGAACTGTGTTGATTCGGACAGATGGCTGGTTTGTCGATGGGCAGAAGTGTGTTGAAGGTGGTGATATGACTGTGATTTATGTATTTTGTTTTCATGATGACAAAATAGATGACGAGTATGAGGTGTTAATCAGTGACCGTCAGTTCGAGGCATTTGTCTGATAGTGTTCTGTGTTGTTGTTTTGCACATGCGTGTGTGTGTTGATTACTTTGACTAATGTTGGTTTGTATGTTGTTGTTTTTGTTTTCAGGTAGTCAGTGGTGTCTTTTGAAGTGGTGTGGGGTTCGTGGAATCTGATGGTGTCCGAGTGCTACTTTGAAAAGGCGAGTGAGTAATGACTGATGTTAGCTAGCTAGCTAGCTAGCTAGCTAGTGTTCATGTTTAGTTTTGATATTTGTGTTTATTTTGCGTTATTGGTGTTGTGGTGATTTCTCTTGTATGTATGGGTGAGGTGTAGAGAAGAAGAGGTTGATGGTGGTGGTGTGGTGTGGTGATGATGATGATGGCTGTCTAGTTGGGAGTGTTAGTGTTTTGTGTGTGAATTGAGTGAATGGGAGTGTGAGTAGGTTGACTAGGTAGGTAGGTATATGAGTGAGTGGACGGAAGCAAGTTTGTTAGTGTATTGTATTGGTTGTTCGGTGTGCAGGTGGTGAGTGGTGAGTGTTTCCACCACTGTTGAGTGTGTGTGTGTGTGTGTGTGTGGGTGTAGGATATGTTATATGATGGGAATGCTTGTCGTGCTGATATGCCTATTGCTGATTTTGTGTAGATGTGTATGTGGTTAGTTAATAATGATTGTGTTGATGTGTTGTAATTGTCGGTGATTCTGGAGACTCTGGGGTGATTGAAGCGTGTGATGAAGTTTCGAACGAGTTCGAGAGGTGAGTTGATGTTGTTATGGCTAGGTAGGTAGATAGGTTTGTTATAGTGTTGATGTGTATGATGTGTTACCTACCAACATCGTGGGATTGCTTGTAATAAATGAACTGTGTTGATTCGGACAGATGGCTGGTTTGTCGATGGGCAGAAGTGTGTTGAAGGTGGTGATATGACTGTGATTTATGTATTTTGTTTTCATGATGACAAAATAGATGACGAGTATGAGGTGTTAATCAGTGACCGTCAGTTCGAGGCATTTGTCTGATAGTGTTCTGTGTTGTTGTTTTGCACATGCGTGTGTGTGTTGATTACTTTGACTAATGTTGGTTTGTATGTTGTTGTTTTTGTTTTCAGGTAGTCAGTGGTGTCTTTTGAAGTGGTGTGGGGTTCGTGGAATCTGATGGTGTCAGAGTGCTACTTTGAAAAGGCGAGTGAGTAATGACTGATGTTAGCTAGCTAGGCTAGCTAGCTAGCTAGTGTTCATGTTTAGTTTTGATATTTGTGTTTATTTTGCGTTATTGGTGTTGTGGTGATTTCTCTTGTATGTATGGGTGAGGTGTAGAGAAGAAGAGGTTGATGGTGGTGGTGTGGTGATGATGATGATGATGATGGCTGTCTAGTTGCGAGTGTTAGTGTTTTGTGTGTGAATTGAGTGAATGGGAGTGTGAGTAGGTTGACTAGGTAGGTAGGTATATGAGTGAGTGGACGGAAGCAAGTTTGTTAGTGTATTGTATTGGTTGTTCGGTGTGCAGGTGGTGAGTGGTGAGTGTTTCCACCACTGTTGAGTGTGTGTGTGTGTGTGTGTGGGTGTAGGATATGTTATATGATGGGAATGCTTGTCGTGCTGATATGCCTATTGCTGATTTTGTGTAGATGTGTATGTGGTTAGTTAATAATGATTGTGTTGATGTGTTGTAATTGTCGGTGATTCTGGAGACTCTGGGGTGATTGAAGCGTGTGATGAAGTTTCGAACGAGTTCGAGAGGTGAGTTGATGTTGTTATGGCTAGGTAGGTAGATAGGTTTGTTATAGTGTTGATGTGTATGATGTGTTACCTACCAACATCGTGGGATTGCTTGTAATAAATGAACTGTGTTGATTCGGACAGATGGCTGGTTTGTCGATGGGCAGAAGTGTGTTGAAGGTGGTGATATGACTGTGATTTATGTATTTTGTTTTCATGATGACAAAATAGATGACGAGTATGAGGTGTTAATCAGTGACCGTCAGTTCGAGGCATTTGTCTGATAGTGTTCTGTGTTGTTGTTTTGCACATGCGTGTGTGTGTTGATTACTTTGACTAATGTTGGTTTGTATGTTGTTGTTGTTTTTGTTTTCAGGTAGTCAGTGGTGTCTTTTGAAGTGGTGTGGGGTTCGTGGAATCTGATGGTGTCAGAGTGCTACTTTGAAAAGGCGAGTGAGTAATGACTGATGCTAGCTAGCTAGCTAGTGTTCATGTTTAGTTTTGATATTTGTGTTTATTTTGCGTTATTGGTGTTGTGGTGATTTCTCTTGTATGTCTGTATGAGGTGTAGAGAAGAAGAGGTTGATGGTGGTGGTGTGGTGTGATGATGATGATGATGGCTGTCTAGTTGCGAGTGTTAGTGTTTTGTGTGTGAATTGAATGAATGGGAGTGTGAGTAGGTTGACTAGGTAGGTAGGTATATGAGTGAGTGGACGGAAGCAAGTTTGTTAGTGTATTGTATTGGTTGTTCGGTGTGCAGGTGGTGAGTGGTGAGTGTTTCCACCACTGTTGAGTGTGTGTGTGTGTGTATGTGTGTGTGGGTGTAGGATATGTTATATGATGGGAATGCTTGTCGTGCTGATATGCCTATTGCTGATTTTGTGTAGATGTGTATGTGGTTAGTTAATAATGATTGTGTTGATGTGTTGTAATTGTCAGTGATTCTGGAGACTCTGGGGTGATTGAAGCGTGTGATGAAGTTTCGAACGAGTTCGAGAGGTGAGTTGATGTTGTTATGGCTAGGTAGGTAGATAGGTTTGTTATAGTGTTGATGTGTATGATGTGTTACCTACCAACATCGTGGGATTGCTTGTAATAAATGAACTGTGTTGATTCGGACAGATGGCTGGTTTGTCGATGGGCAGAAGTGTGTTGAAGGTGGTGATATGACTGTGATTTATGTATTTTGTTTTCATGATGACAAAATAGATGACGAGTATGAGGTGTTAATCAGTGACCGTCAGTTCGAGGCATTTGTCTGATAGTGTTCTGTGTTGTTGTTTTGCACATGCGTGTGTGTGTTGATTACTTTGACTAATGTTGGTTTGTATGTTGTTGTTGTTTTTGTTTTCAGGTAGTCAGTGGTGTCTTTTGAAGTGGTGTGGGGTTCGTGGAATCTGATGGTGTCAGAGTGCTACTTTGAAAAGGCGAGTGAGTAATGACTGATGCTAGCTAGCTAGTAGTGTTCATGTGTAGTTTTGATATTTGTGTTTATTTTGCGTTATTGGTGTTGTGGTGATTTCTCTTGTATGTCTGTATGAGGTGTAGAGAAGAAGAGGTTGATGGTGGTGGTGTGGTGGTGATGATGATGATGATGGCTGTCTAGTTGCGAGTGTTAGTGTTTTGTGTGTGAATTGAATGAATGGGAGTGTGAGTAGGTTGACTAGGTAGGTAGGTATATGAGTGAGTGGACGGAAGCAAGTTTGTTAGTGTATTGTATTGGTTGTTCGGTGTGCAGGTGGTGAGTGGTGAGTGTTTCCACCACTGTTGAGTGTGTGTGTGTGTGTGTGTGTGTGTGTGTGGGTGTAGGATATGTTATATGATGGGAATGCTTGTCGTGCTGATATGCCTATTGCTGATTTTGTGTAGATGTGTATGTGGTTAGTTAATAATGATTGTGTTGATGTGTTGTAATTGTCAGTGATTCTGGAGACTCTGGGGTGATTGAAGCGTGTGATGAAGTTTCGAACGAGTTCGAGAGGTGAGTTGATGTTGTTATGGCTAGGTAGGTAGATAGGTTTGTTATAGTGTTGATGTGTATGATGTGTTACCTACCAACATCGTGGGATTGCTTGTAATAAATGAACTGTGTTGATTCGGACAGATGGCTGGTTTGTCGATGGGCAGAAGTGTGTTGAAGGTGGTGATATGACTGTGATTTATGTATTTTGTTTTCATGATGACAAAATAGATGACGAGTATGAGGTGTTAATCAGTGACCGTCAGTTCGAGGCATTTGTCTGATAGTGTTCTGTGTTGTTGTTTTGCACATGCGTGTGTGTGTTGATTACTTTGACTAATGTTGGTTTGTATGTTGTTGTTGTTTTTGTTTTCAGGTAGTCAGTGGTGTCTTTTGAAGTGGTGTGGGGTTCGTGGAATCTGATGGTGTCAGAGTGCTACTTTGAAAAGGCGAGTGAGTAATGACTGATGCTAGCTAGCTAGTAGTGTTCATGTGTAGTTTTGATATTTGTGTTTATTTTGCGTTATTGGTGTTGTGGTGATTTCTCTTGTATGTCTGTATGAGGTGTAGAGAAGAAGAGGTTGATGGTGGTGGTGTGGTGGTGATGATGATGATGATGGCTGTCTAGTTGCGAGTGTTAGTGTTTTGTGTGTGAATTGAATGAATGGGAGTGTGAGTAGGTTGACTAGGTAGGTAGGTATATGAGTGAGTGGACGGAAGCAAGTTTGTTAGTGTATTGTATTGGTTGTTCGGTGTGCAGGTGGTGAGTGGTGAGTGTTTCCACCACTGTTGAGTGTGTGTGTGTGTTGTGTATGTGTGGGTGTAGGATATGTTATATGATGGGAATGCTTGTCGTGCTGATATGCCTATTGCTGATTTTGTGTAGATGTGTATGTGGTTAGTTAATAATGATTGTGTTGATGTGTTGTAATTGTCAGTGATTCTGGAGACTCTGGGGTGATTGAAGCGTGTGATGAAGTTTCGAACGAGTTCGAGAGGTGAGTTGATGTTGTTATGGCTAGGTAGGTAGATAGGTTTGTTATAGTGTTGATGTGTATGATGTGTTACCTACCAACATCGTGGGATTGCTTGTAATAAATGAACTGTGTTGATTCGGACAGATGGCTGGTTTGTCGATGGGCAGAAGTGTGTTGAAGGTGGTGATATGACTGTGATTTATGTATTTTGTTTTCATGATGACAAAATAGATGACGAGTATGAGGTGTTAATCAGTGACCGTCAGTTCGAGGCATTTGTCTGATAGTGTTCTGTGTTGTTGTTTTGCACATGCGTGTGTGTGTTGATTACTTTGACTAATGTTGGTTTGTATGTTGTTGTTGTTTTTGTTTTCAGGTAGTCAGTGGTGTCTTTTGAAGTGGTGTGGGGTTCGTGGAATCTGATGGTGTCAGAGTGCTACTTTGAAAAGGCGAGTGAGTAATGACTGATGCTAGCTAGCTAGTAGTGTTCATGTTTAGTTTTGATATTTGTGTTTATTTTGCGTTATTGGTGTTGTGGTGATTTCTCTTGTATGTCTGTATGAGGTGTAGAGAAGAAGAGGTTGATGGTGGTGTGGTGTGGTGATGATGATGATGATGATGGCTGTCTAGTTGCGAGTGTTAGTGTTTTGTGTGTGAATTGAGTGAATGGGAGTGTGAGTAGGTTGACTAGGTAGGTAGGTATATGAGTGAGTGGACGGAAGCAAGTTTGTTAGTGTATTGTATTGGTTGTTCGGTGTGCAGGTGGTGAGTGGTGAGTGTTTCCACCACTGTTGAGTGTGTGTGTGTGTGTATGTTGTGTGGGTGTAGGATATGTTATATGATGGGAATGCTTGTCGTGCTGATATGCCTATTGCTGATTTTGTGTAGATGTGTATGTGGTTAGTTAATAATGATTGTGTTGATGTGTTGTAATTGTCAGTGATTCTGGAGACTCTGGGGTGATTGAAGCGTGTGATGAAGTTTCGAACGAGTTCGAGAGGTGAGTTGATGTTGTTATGGCTAGGTAGGTAGATAGGTTTGTTATAGTGTTGATGTGTATGATGTGTTACCTACCAACATCGTGGGATTGCTTGTAATAAATGAACTGTGTTGATTCGGACAGATGGCTGGTTTGTCGATGGGCAGAAGTGTGTTGAAGGTGGTGATATGACTGTGATTTATGTATTTTGTTTTCATGATGACAAAATAGATGACGAGTATGAGGTGTTAATCAGTGACCGTCAGTTCGAGGCATTTGTCTGATAGTGTTCTGTGTTGTTGTTTTGCACATGCGTGTGTGTGTTGATTACTTTGACTAATGTTGGTTTGTATGTTGTTGTTGTTTTTGTTTTCAGGTAGTCAGTGGTGTCTTTTGAAGTGGTGTGGGGTTCGTGGAATCTGATGGTGTCAGAGTGCTACTTTGAAAAGGCGAGTGAGTAATGACTGATGCTAGCTAGCTAGTAGTGTTCATGTGTAGTTTTGATATTTGTGTTTATTTTGCGTTATTGGTGTTGTGGTGATTTCTCTTGTATGTCTGTATGAGGTGTAGAGAAGAAGAGGTTGATGGTGGTGGTGTGGTGGTGATGATGATGATGATGGCTGTCTAGTTGCGAGTGTTAGTGTTTTGTGTGTGAATTGAATGAATGGGAGTGTGAGTAGGTTGACTAGGTAGGTAGGTATATGAGTGAGTGGACGGAAGCAAGTTTGTTAGTGTATTGTATTGGTTGTTCGGTGTGCAGGTGGTGAGTGGTGAGTGTTTCCACCACTGTTGAGTGTGTGTGTGTGTGTATGTTGTGTGGGTGTAGGATATGTTATATGATGGGAATGCTTGTCGTGCTGATATGCCTATTGCTGATTTTGTGTAGATGTGTATGTGGTTAGTTAATAATGATTGTGTTGATGTGTTGTAATTGTCGGTGATTCTGGAGACTCTGGGGTGATTGAAGCGTGTGATGAAGTTTCGAACGAGTTCGAGAGGTGAGTTGATGTTGTTATGGCTAGGTAGGTAGATAGGTTTGTTATAGTGTTGATGTGTATGATGTGTTACCTACCAACATCGTGGGATTGCTTGTAATAAATGAACTGTGTTGATTCGGACAGATGGCTGGTTTGTCGATGGGCAGAAGTGTGTTGAAGGTGGTGATATGACTGTGATTTATGTATTTTGTTTTCATGATGACAAAATAGATGACGAGTATGAGGTGTTAATCAGTGACCGTCAGTTCGAGGCATTTGTCTGATAGTGTTCTGTGTTGTTGTTTTGCACATGCGTGTGTGTGTTGATTACTTTGACTAATGTTGGTTTGTATGTTGTTGTTGTTTTTGTTTTCAGGTAGTCAGTGGTGTCTTTTGAAGTGGTGTGGGGTTCGTGGAATCTGATGGTGTCAGAGTGCTACTTTGAAAAGGCGAGTGAGTAATGACTGATGCTAGCTAGCTAGTAGTGTTCATGTGTAGTTTTGATATTTGTGTTTATTTTGCGTTATTGGTGTTGTGGTGATTTCTCTTGTATGTCTGTATGAGGTGTAGAGAAGAAGAGGTTGATGGTGGTGGTGTGGTGTGGTGATGATGATGATGATGATGGCTGTCTAGTTGCGAGTGTTAGTGTTTTGTGTGTGAATTGAGTGAATGGGAGTGTGAGTAGGTTGACTAGGTAGGTAGGTATATGAGTGAGTGGACGGAAGCAAGTTTGTTAGTGTATTGTATTGGTTGTTCGGTGTGCAGGTGGTGAGTGGTGAGTGTTTCCACCACTGTTGAGTGTGTGTGTGTGTGTATGTGTGGGTGTAGGATATGTTATATGATGGGAATGCTTGTCGTGCTGATATGCCTATTGCTGATTTTGTGTAGATGTGTATGTGGTTAGTTAATAATGATTGTGTTGATGTGTTGTAATTGTCGGTGATTCTGGAGACTCTGGGGTGATTGAAGCGTGTGATGAAGTTTCGAACGAGTTCGAGAGGTGAGTTGATGTTGTTATGGCTAGGTAGGTAGATAGGTTTGTTATAGTGTTGATGTGTATGATGTGTTACCTACCAACATCGTGGGATTGCTTGTAATAAATGAACTGTGTTGATTCGGACAGATGGCTGGTTTGTCGATGGGCAGAAGTGTGTTGAAGGTGGTGATATGACTGTGATTTATGTATTTTGTTTTCATGATGACAAAATAGATGACGAGTATGAGGTGTTAATCAGTGACCGTCAGTTCGAGGCATTTGTCTGATAGTGTTCTGTGTTGTTGTTTTGCACATGCGTGTGTGTGTTGATTACTTTGACTAATGTTGGTTTGTATGTTGTTGTTTTTGTTTTCAGGTAGTCAGTGGTGTCTTTTGAAGTGGTGTGGGGTTCGTGGAATCTGATGGTGTCAGAGTGCTACTTTGAAAAGGCGAGTGAGTAATGACTGATGCTAGCTAGCTAGTAGTGTTCATGTGTAGTTTTGATATTTGTGTTTATTTTGCGTTATTGGTGTTGTGGTGATTTCTCTTGTATGTCTGTATGAGGTGTAGAGAAGAAGAGGTTGATGGTGGTGGTGTGGTGGTGATGATGATGATGATGGCTGTCTAGTTGCGAGTGTTAGTGTTTTGTGTGTGAATTGAATGAATGGGAGTGTGAGTAGGTTGACTAGGTAGGTAGGTATATGAGTGAGTGGACGGAAGCAAGTTTGTTAGTGTATTGTATTGGTTGTTCGGTGTGCAGGTGGTGAGTGGTGAGTGTTTCCACCACTGTTGAGTGTGTGTGTGTGTGTATGTTGTGTGGGTGTAGGATATGTTATATGATGGGAATGCTTGTCGTGCTGATATGCCTATTGCTGATTTTGTGTAGATGTGTATGTGGTTAGTTAATAATGATTGTGTTGATGTGTTGTAATTGTCGGTGATTCTGGAGACTCTGGGGTGATTGAAGCGTGTGATGAAGTTTCGAACGAGTTCGAGAGGTGAGTTGATGTTGTTATGGCTAGGTAGGTAGATAGGTTTGTTATAGTGTTGATGTGTATGATGTGTTACCTACCAACATCGTGGGATTGCTTGTAATAAATGAACTGTGTTGATTCGGACAGATGGCTGGTTTGTCGATGGGCAGAAGTGTGTTGAAGGTGGTGATATGACTGTGATTTATGTATTTTGTTTTCATGATGACAAAATAGATGACGAGTATGAGGTGTTAATCAGTGACCGTCAGTTCGAGGCATTTGTCTGATAGTGTTCTGTGTTGTTGTTTTGCACATGCGTGTGTGTGTTGATTACTTTGACTAATGTTGGTTTGTATGTTGTTGTTGTTTTTGTTTTCAGGTAGTCAGTGGTGTCTTTTGAAGTGGTGTGGGGTTCGTGGAATCTGATGGTGTCAGAGTGCTACTTTGAAAAGGCGAGTGAGTAATGACTGATGCTAGCTAGCTAGTAGTGTTCATGTGTAGTTTTGATATTTGTGTTTATTTTGCGTTATTGGTGTTGTGGTGATTTCTCTTGTATGTCTGTATGAGGTGTAGAGAAGAAGAGGTTGATGGTGGTGGTGTGGTGGTGATGATGATGATGATGGCTGTCTAGTTGCGAGTGTTAGTGTTTTGTGTGTGAATTGAATGAATGGGAGTGTGAGTAGGTTGACTAGGTAGGTAGGTATATGAGTGAGTGGACGGAAGCAAGTTTGTTAGTGTATTGTATTGGTTGTTCGGTGTGCAGGTGGTGAGTGGTGAGTGTTTCCACCACTGTTGAGTGTGTGTGTGTGTGTATGTTGTGTGGGTGTAGGATATGTTATATGATGGGAATGCTTGTCGTGCTGATATGCCTATTGCTGATTTTGTGTAGATGTGTATGTGGTTAGTTAATAATGATTGTGTTGATGTGTTGTAATTGTCAGTGATTCTGGAGACTCTGGGGTGATTGAAGCGTGTGATGAAGTTTCGAACGAGTTCGAGAGGTGAGTTGATGTTGTTATGGCTAGGTAGGTAGATAGGTTTGTTATAGTGTTGATGTGTATGATGTGTTACCTACCAACATCGTGGGATTGCTTGTAATAAATGAACTGTGTTGATTCGGACAGATGGCTGGTTTGTCGATGGGCAGAAGTGTGTTGAAGGTGGTGATATGACTGTGATTTATGTATTTTGTTTTCATGATGACAAAATAGATGACGAGTATGAGGTGTTAATCAGTGACCGTCAGTTCGAGGCATTTGTCTGATAGTGTTCTGTGTTGTTGTTTTGCACATGCGTGTGTGTGTTGATTACTTTGACTAATGTTGGTTTGTATGTTGTTGTTGTTTTTGTTTTCAGGTAGTCAGTGGTGTCTTTTGAAGTGGTGTGGGGTTCGTGGAATCTGATGGTGTCAGAGTGCTACTTTGAAAAGGCGAGTGAGTAATGACTGATGCTAGCTAGCTAGTAGTGTTCATGTGTAGTTTTGATATTTGTGTTTATTTTGCGTTATTGGTGTTGTGGTGATTTCTCTTGTATGTCTGTATGAGGTGTAGAGAAGAAGAGGTTGATGGTGGTGGTGTGGTGGTGATGATGATGATGATGGCTGTCTAGTTGCGAGTGTTAGTGTTTTGTGTGTGAATTGAGTGAATGGGAGTGTGAGTAGGTTGACTAGGTAGGTAGGTATATGAGTGAGTGGACGGAAGCAAGTTTGTTAGTGTATTGTATTGGTTGTTCGGTGTGCAGGTGGTGAGTGGTGAGTGTTTCCACCACTGTTGAGTGTGTGTGTGTGTGTATGTGTGGGTGTAGGATATGTTATATGATGGGAATGCTTGTCGTGCTGATATGCCTATTGCTGATTTTGTGTAGATGTGTATGTGGTTAGTTAATAATGATTGTGTTGATGTGTTGTAATTGTCGGTGATTCTGGAGACTCTGGGGTGATTGAAGCGTGTGATGAAGTTTCGAACGAGTTCGAGAGGTGAGTTGATGTTGTTATGGCTAGGTAGGTAGATAGGTTTGTTATAGTGTTGATGTGTATGATGTGTTACCTACCAACATCGTGGGATTGCTTGTAATAAATGAACTGTGTTGATTCGGACAGATGGCTGGTTTGTCGATGGGCAGAAGTGTGTTGAAGGTGGTGATATGACTGTGATTTATGTATTTTGTTTTCATGATGACAAAATAGATGACGAGTATGAGGTGTTAATCAGTGACCGTCAGTTCGAGGCATTTGTCTGATAGTGTTCTGTGTTGTTGTTTTGCACATGCGTGTGTGTGTTGATTACTTTGACTAATGTTGGTTTGTATGTTGTTGTTGTTTTTGTTTTCAGGTAGTCAGTGGTGTCTTTTGAAGTGGTGTGGGGTTCGTGGAATCTGATGGTGTCAGAGTGCTACTTTGAAAAGGCGAGTGAGTAATGACTGATGCTAGCTAGCTAGTAGTGTTCATGTGTAGTTTTGATATTTGTGTTTATTTTGCGTTATTGGTGTTGTGGTGATTTCTCTTGTATGTCTGTATGAGGTGTAGAGAAGAAGAGGTTGATGGTGGTGGTGTGGTGGTGATGATGATGATGATGGCTGTCTAGTTGCGAGTGTTAGTGTTTTGTGTGTGAATTGAATGAATGGGAGTGTGAGTAGGTTGACTAGGTAGGTAGGTATATGAGTGAGTGGACGGAAGCAAGTTTGTTAGTGTATTGTATTGGTTGTTCGGTGTGCAGGTGGTGAGTGGTGAGTGTTTCCACCACTGTTGAGTGTGTGTGTGTGTGTGTGTTGTGTGGGTGTAGGATATGTTATATGATGGGAATGCTTGTCGTGCTGATATGCCTATTGCTGATTTTGTGTAGATGTGTATGTGGTTAGTTAATAATGATTGTGTTGATGTGTTGTAATTGTCGGTGATTCTGGAGACTCTGGGGTGATTGAAGCGTGTGATGAAGTTTCGAACGAGTTCGAGAGGTGAGTTGATGTTGTTATGGCTAGGTAGGTAGATAGGTTTGTTATAGTGTTGATGTGTATGATGTGTTACCTACCAACATCGTGGGATTGCTTGTAATAAATGAACTGTGTTGATTCGGACAGATGGCTGGTTTGTCGATGGGCAGAAGTGTGTTGAAGGTGGTGATATGACTGTGATTTATGTATTTTGTTTTCATGATGACAAAATAGATGACGAGTATGAGGTGTTAATCAGTGACCGTCAGTTCGAGGCATTTGTCTGATAGTGTTCTGTGTTGTTGTTTTGCACATGCGTGTGTGTGTTGATTACTTTGACTAATGTTGGTTTGTATGTTGTTGTTTTTGTTTTCAGGTAGTCAGTGGTGTCTTTTGAAGTGGTGTGGGGTTCGTGGAATCTGATGGTGTCAGAGTGCTACTTTGAAAAGGCGAGTGAGTAATGACTGATGCTAGCTAGCTAGCTAGCTAGCTAGCTAGTGTTCATGTTTAGTTTTGATATTTGTGTTTATTTTGCGTTATTGGTGTTGTGGTGATTTCTCTTGTATGTCTGTATGAGGTGTAGAGAAGAAGAGGTTGATGGTGGTGGTGTGGTGGTGATGATGATGATGATGGCTGTCTAGTTGCGAGTGTTAGTGTTTTGTGTGTGAATTGAGTGAATGGGAGTGTGAGTAGGTTGACTAGGTAGGTAGGTATATGAGTGAGTGGACGGAAGCAAGTTTGTTAGTGTATTGTATTGGTTGTTCGGTGTGCAGGTGGTGAGTGGTGAGTGTTTCCACCACTGTTGAGTGTGTGTGTGTGTGTATGTTGTGTGGGTGTAGGATATGTTATATGATGGGAATGCTTGTCGTGCTGATATGCCTATTGCTGATTTTGTGTAGATGTGTATGTGGTTAGTTAATAATGATTGTGTTGATGTGTTGTAATTGTCAGTGATTCTGGAGACTCTGGGGTGATTGAAGCGTGTGATGAAGTTTCGAACGAGTTCGAGAGGTGAGTTGATGTTGTTATGGCTAGGTAGGTAGATAGGTTTGTTATAGTGTTGATGTGTATGATGTGTTACCTACCAACATCGTGGGATTGCTTGTAATAAATGAACTGTGTTGATTCGGACAGATGGCTGGTTTGTCGATGGGCAGAAGTGTGTTGAAGGTGGTGATATGACTGTGATTTATGTATTTTGTTTTCATGATGACAAAATAGATGACGAGTATGAGGTGTTAATCAGTGACCGTCAGTTCGAGGCATTTGTCTGATAGTGTTCTGTGTTGTTGTTTTGCACATGCGTGTGTGTGTTGATTACTTTGACTAATGTTGGTTTGTATGTTGTTGTTTTTGTTTTCAGGTAGTCAGTGGTGTCTTTTGAAGTGGTGTGGGGTTCGTGGAATCTGATGGTGTCAGAGTGCTACTTTGAAAAGGCGAGTGAGTAATGACTGATGCTAGCTAGCTAGTAGTGTTCATGTGTAGTTTTGATATTTGTGTTTATTTTGCGTTATTGGTGTTGTGGTGATTTCTCTTGTATGTCTGTATGAGGTGTAGAGAAGAAGAGGTTGATGGTGGTGGTGTGGTGGTGATGATGATGATGATGGCTGTCTAGTTGCGAGTGTTAGTGTTTTGTGTGTGAATTGAGTGAATGGGAGTGTGAGTAGGTTGACTAGGTAGGTAGGTATATGAGTGAGTGGACGGAAGCAAGTTTGTTAGTGTATTGTATTGGTTGTTCGGTGTGCAGGTGGTGAGTGGTGAGTGTTTCCACCACTGTTGAGTGTGTGTGTGTGTGTATGTGTGGGTGTAGGATATGTTATATGATGGGAATGCTTGTCGTGCTGATATGCCTATTGCTGATTTTGTGTAGATGTGTATGTGGTTAGTTAATAATGATTGTGTTGATGTGTTGTAATTGTCGGTGATTCTGGAGACTCTGGGGTGATTGAAGCGTGTGATGAAGTTTCGAACGAGTTCGAGAGGTGAGTTGATGTTGTTATGGCTAGGTAGGTAGATAGGTTTGTTATAGTGTTGATGTGTATGATGTGTTACCTACCAACATCGTGGGATTGCTTGTAATAAATGAACTGTGTTGATTCGGACAGATGGCTGGTTTGTCGATGGGCAGAAGTGTGTTGAAGGTGGTGATATGACTGTGATTTATGTATTTTGTTTTCATGATGACAAAATAGATGACGAGTATGAGGTGTTAATCAGTGACCGTCAGTTCGAGGCATTTGTCTGATAGTGTTCTGTGTTGTTGTTTTGCACATGCGTGTGTGTGTTGATTACTTTGACTAATGTTGGTTTGTATGTTGTTGTTGTTTTTGTTTTCAGGTAGTCAGTGGTGTCTTTTGAAGTGGTGTGGGGTTCGTGGAATCTGATGGTGTCAGAGTGCTACTTTGAAAAGGCGAGTGAGTAATGACTGATGCTAGCTAGCTAGCTAGTGTTCATGTTTAGTTTTGATATTTGTGTTTATTTTGCGTTATTGGTGTTGTGGTGATTTCTCTTGTATGTCTGTATGAGGTGTAGAGAAGAAGAGGTTGATGGTGGTGGTGTGGTGTGGTGATGATGATGATGATGATGGCTGTCTAGTTGCGAGTGTTAGTGTTTTGTGTGTGAATTGAGTGAATGGGAGTGTGAGTAGGTTGACTAGGTAGGTAGGTATATGAGTGAGTGGACGGAAGCAAGTTTGTTAGTGTATTGTATTGGTTGTTCGGTGTGCAGGTGGTGAGTGGTGAGTGTTTCCACCACTGTTGAGTGTGTGTGTGTGTATGTGTGGGTGTAGGATATGTTATATGATGGGAATGCTTGTCGTGCTGATATGCCTATTGCTGATTTTGTGTAGATGTGTATGTGGTTAGTTAATAATGATTGTGTTGATGTGTTGTAATTGTCAGTGATTCTGGAGACTCTGGGGTGATTGAAGCGTGTGATGAAGTTTCGAACGAGTTCGAGAGGTGAGTTGATGTTGTTATGGCTAGGTAGGTAGATAGGTTTGTTATAGTGTTGATGTGTATGATGTGTTACCTACCAACATCGTGGGATTGCTTGTAATAAATGAACTGTGTTGATTCGGACAGATGGCTGGTTTGTCGATGGGCAGAAGTGTGTTGAAGGTGGTGATATGACTGTGATTTATGTATTTTGTTTTCATGATGACAAAATAGATGACGAGTATGAGGTGTTAATCAGTGACCGTCAGTTCGAGGCATTTGTCTGATAGTGTTCTGTGTTGTTGTTTTGCACATGCGTGTGTGTGTTGATTACTTTGACTAATGTTGGTTTGTATGTTGTTGTTTTTGTTTTCAGGTAGTCAGTGGTGTCTTTTGAAGTGGTGTGGGGTTCGTGGAATCTGATGGTGTCAGAGTGCTACTTTGAAAAGGCGAGTGAGTAATGACTGATGCTAGCTAGCTAGCTAGTGTTCATGTTTAGTTTTGATATTTGTGTTTATTTTGCGTTATTGGTGTTGTGGTGATTTCTCTTGTATGTCTGTATGAGGTGTAGAGAAGAAGAGGTTGATGGTGGTGGTGTGGTGGTGATGATGATGATGATGGCTGTCTAGTTGGGAGTGTTAGTGTTTTGTGTGTGAATTGAGTGAATGGGAGTGTGAGTAGGTTGACTAGGTAGGTAGGTATATGAGTGAGTGGACGGAAGCAAGTTTGTTAGTGTATTGTATTGGTTGTTCGGTGTGCAGGTGGTGAGTGGTGAGTGTTTCCACCACTGTTGAGTGTGTGTGTGTGTGTATGTGTGTGGGTGTAGGATATGTTATATGATGGGAATGTTTGTCGTGCTGATATGCCTATTGCTGATTTTGTGTAGATGTGTATGTGGTTAGTTAATAATGATTGTGTTGATGTGTTGTAATTGTCGGTGATTCTGGAGACTCTGGGGTGATTGAAGCGTGTGATGAAGTTTCGAACGAGTTCGAGAGGTGAGTTGATGTTGTTATGGCTAGGTAGGTAGATAGGTTTGTTATAGTGTTGATGTGTATGATGTGTTACCTACCAACATCGTGGGATTGCTTGTAATAAATGAACTGTGTTGATTCGGACAGATGGCTGGTTTGTCGATGGGCAGAAGTGTGTTGAAGGTGGTGATATGACTGTGATTTATGTATTTTGTTTTCATGATGACAAAATAGATGACGAGTATGAGGTGTTAATCAGTGACCGTCAGTTCGAGGCATTTGTCTGATAGTGTTCTGTGTTGTTGTTTTGCACATGCGTGTGTGTGTTGATTACTTTGACTAATGTTGGTTTGTATGTTGTTGTTTTTGTTTTCAGGTAGTCAGTGGTGTCTTTTGAAGTGGTGTGGGGTTCGTGGAATCTGATGGTGTCAGAGTGCTACTTTGAAAAGGCGAGTGAGTAATGACTGATGTTAGCTAGCTAGCTAGCTAGCTAGCTAGTGTTCATGTTTAGTTTTGATATTTGTGTTTATTTTGCGTTATTGGTGTTGTGGTGATTTCTCTTGTATGTCTGGGTGAGGTGTAGAGAAGAAGAGGTTGATGGTGGTGGTGTGGTGGTGATGATGATGATGATGGCTGTCTAGTTGGGAGTGTTAGTGTTTTGTGTGTGAATTGAGTGAATGGGAGTGTGAGTAGGTTGACTAGGTAGGTAGGTATATGAGTGAGTGGACGGAAGCAAGTTTGTTAGTGTATTGTATTGGTTGTTCGGTGTGCAGGTGGTGAGTGGTGAGTGTTTCCACCACTGTTGAGTGTGTGTGTGTGTGTATGTGTGGGTGTAGGATATGTTATATGATGGGAATGTTTGTCGTGCTGATATGCCTATTGCTGATTTTGTGTAGATGTGTATGTGTTTAGTTAATAATGATTGTGTTGATGTGTTGTAATTGTCGGTGATTCTGGAGACTCTGGGGTGATTGAAGCGTGTGATGAAGTTTCGAACGAGTTCGAGAGGTGAGTTGATGTTGTTATGGCTAGGTAGGTAGATAGGTTTGTTATAGTGTTGATGTGTATGATGTGTTACCTACCAACATCGTGGGATTGCTTGTAATAAATGAACTGTGTTGATTCGGACAGATGGCTGGTTTGTCGATGGGCAGAAGTGTGTTGAAGGTGGTGATATGACTGTGATTTATGTATTTTGTTTTCATGATGACAAAATAGATGACGAGTATGAGGTGTTAATCAGTGACCGTCAGTTCGAGGCATTTGTCTGATAGTGTTCTGTGTTGTTGTTTTGCACATGCGTGTGTGTGTTGATTACTTTGACTAATGTTGGTTTGTATGTTGTTGTTTTTGTTTTCAGGTAGTCAGTGGTGTCTTTTGAAGTGGTGTGGGGTTCGTGGAATCTGATGGTGTCAGAGTGCTACTTTGAAAAGGCGAGTGAGTAATGACTGATGCTAGCTAGCTAGTAGTGTTCATGTGTAGTTTTGATATTTGTGTTTATTTTGCGTTATTGGTGTTGTGGTGATTTCTCTTGTATGTCTGAGGTGAGGTGTAGAGAAGAAGAGGTTGATGGTGGTGGTGTGGTGGTGATGATGATGATGATGGCTGTCTAGTTGGGAGTGTTAGTGTTTTGTGTGTGAATTGAGTGAATGGGAGTGTGAGTAGGTTGACTAGGTAGGTAGGTATATGAGTGAGTGGACGGAAGCAAGTTTGTTAGTGTATTGTATTGGTTGTTCGGTGTGCAGGTGGTGAGTGGTGAGTGTTTCCACCACTGTTGAGTGTGTGTGTGTGTATGTGTGGGTGTAGGATATGTTATATGATGGGAATGTTTGTCGTGCTGATATGCCTATTGCTGATTTTGTGTAGATGTGTATGTGGTTAGTTAATAATGATTGTGTTGATGTGTTGTAATTGTCGGTGATTCTGGAGACTCTGGGGTGATTGAAGCGTGTGATGAAGTTTCGAACGAGTTCGAGAGGTGAGTTGATGTTGTTATGGCTAGGTAGGTAGATAGGTTTGTTATAGTGTTGATGTGTATGATGTGTTACCTACCAACATCGTGGGATTGCTTGTAATAAATGAACTGTGTTGATTCGGACAGATGGCTGGTTTGTCGATGGGCAGAAGTGTGTTGAAGGTGGTGATATGACTGTGATTTATGTATTTTGTTTTCATGATGACAAAATAGATGACGAGTATGAGGTGTTAATCAGTGACCGTCAGTTCGAGGCATTTGTCTGATAGTGTTCTGTGTTGTTGTTTTGCACATGCGTGTGTGTGTTGATTACTTTGACTAATGTTGGTTTGTATGTTGTTGTTTTTGTTTTCAGGTAGTCAGTGGTGTCTTTTGAAGTGGTGTGGGGTTCGTGGAATCTGATGGTGTCAGAGTGCTACTTTGAAAAGGCGAGTGAGTAATGACTGATGCTAGCTAGCTAGTAGTGTTCATGTGTAGTTTTGATATTTGTGTTTATTTTGCGTTATTGGTGTTGTGGTGATTTCTCTTGTATGTCTGAGGTGAGGTGTAGAGAAGAAGAGGTTGATGGTGGTGGTGTGGTGGTGATGATGATGATGATGGCTGTCTAGTTGCGAGTGTTAGTGTTTTGTGTGTGAATTGAGTGAATGGGAGTGTGAGTAGGTTGACTAGGTAGGTAGGTATATGAGTGAGTGGACGGAAGCAAGTTTGTTAGTGTATTGTATTGGTTGTTCGGTGTGCAGGTGGTGAGTGGTGAGTGTTTCCACCACTGTTGAGTGTGTGTGTGTGTGTGTGTGTGTGGGTGTAGGATATGTTATATGATGGGAATGCTTGTCGTGCTGATATGCCTATTGCTGATTTTGTGTAGATGTGTATGTGGTTAGTTAATAATGATTGTGTTGATGTGTTGTAATTGTCGGTGATTCTGGAGACTCTGGGGTGATTGAAGCGTGTGATGAAGTTTCGAACGAGTTCGAGAGGTGAGTTGATGTTGTTATGGCTAGGTAGGTAGATAGGTTTGTTATAGTGTTGATGTGTATGATGTGTTACCTACCAACATCGTGGGATTGCTTGTAATAAATGAACTGTGTTGATTCGGACAGATGGCTGGTTTGTCGATGGGCATAAGTGTGTTGAAGGTGGTGATATGACTGTGATTTATGTATTTTGTTTTCATGATGACAAAATAGATGACGAGTATGAGGTGTTAATCAGTGACCGTCAGTTCGAGGCATTTGTCTGATAGTGTTCTGTGTTGTTGTTTTGCACATGCGTGTGTGTGTTGATTACTTTGACTAATGTTGGTTTGTATGTTGTTGTTTTTGTTTTCAGGTAGTCAGTGGTGTCTTTTGAAGTGGTGTGGGGTTCGTGGAATCTGATGGTGTCAGAGTGCTACTTTGAAAAGGCGAGTGAGTAATGACTGATGCTAGCTAGCTAGTAGTGTTCATGTGTAGTTTTGATATTTGTGTTTATTTTGCGTTATTGGTGTTGTGGTGATTTCTCTTGTATGTCTGGGTGAGGTGTAGAGAAGAAGAGGTTGATGGTGGTGGTGTGGTGGTGATGATGATGATGATGGCTGTCTAGTTGCGAGTGTTAGTGTTTTGTGTGTGAATTGAGTGAATGGGAGTGTGAGTAGGTTGACTAGGTAGGTAGGTATATGAGTGAGTGGACGGAAGCAAGTTTGTTAGTGTATTGTATTGGTTGTTGGGTGTGCAGGTGGTGAGTGGTGAGTGTTTCCACCACTGTTGAGTGTGTGTGTGTGTATGTGTGTGGGTGTAGGATATGTTATATGATGGGAATGTTTGTCGTGCTGATATGCCTATTGCTGATTTTGTGTAGATGTGTATGTGGTTAGTTAATAATGATTGTGTTGATGTGTTGTAATTGTCGGTGATTCTGGAGACTCTGGGGTGATTGAAGCGTGTGATGAAGTTTCGAACGAGTTCGAGAGGTGAGTTGATGTTGTTATGGCTAGGTAGGTAGATAGGTTTGTTATAGTGTTGATGTGTATGATGTGTTACCTACCAACATCGTGGGATTGCTTGTAATAAATGAACTGTGTTGATTCGGACAGATGGCTGGTTTGTCGATGGGCATAAGTGTGTTGAAGGTGGTGATATGACTGTGATTTATGTATTTTGTTTTCATGATGACAAAATAGATGACGAGTATGAGGTGTTAATCAGTGACCGTCAGTTCGAGGCATTTGTCTGATAGTGTTCTGTGTTGTTGTTTTGCACATGCGTGTGTGTGTTGATTACTTTGACTAATGTTGGTTTGTATGTTGTTGTTTTTGTTTTCAGGTAGTCAGTGGTGTCTTTTGAAGTGGTGTGGGGTTCGTGGAATCTGATGGTGTCCGAGTGCTACTTTGAAAAGGCGAGTGAGTAATGACTGATGTTAGCTAGCTAGCTAGCTAGCTAGCTAGTGTTCATGTTTAGTTTTGATATTTGTGTTTATTTTGCGTTATTGGTGTTGTGGTGATTTCTCTTGTATGTATGGGTGAGGTGTAGAGAAGAAGAGGTTGATGGTGGTGGTGTGGTGGTGATGATGATGATGATGGCTGTCTAGTTGGGAGTGTTAGTGTTTTGTGTGTGAATTGAGTGAATGGGAGTGTGAGTAGGTTGACTAGGTAGGTAGGTATATGAGTGAGTGGACGGAAGCCAGCTTGTTAGTGTATTGTATTGGTTGTTGGGTGTGCAGGTGGTGAGTGGTGAGTGTTTCCACCACTGTTGAGTGTGTGTGTGTGTGTTGTGTGGGTGTAGGATATGTTATATGATGGGAATGTTTGTCGTGCTGATATGCCTATTGCTGATTTTGTGTAGATGTGTATGTGGTTAGTTAATAATGATTGTGTTGATGTGTTGTAATTGTCGGTGATTCTGGAGACTCTGGGGTGATTGAAGCGTGTGATGAAGTTTCGAACGAGTTCGAGAGGTGAGTTGATGTTGTTATGGCTAGGTAGGTAGATAGGTTTGTTATAGTGTTGATGTGTATGATGTGTTACCTACCAACATCGTGGGATTGCTTGTAATAAATGAACTGTGTTGATTCGGACAGATGGCTGGTTTGTCGATGGGCAGAAGTGTGTTGAAGGTGGTGATATGACTGTGATTTATGTATTTTGTTTTCATGATGACAAAATAGATGACGAGTATGAGGTGTTAATCAGTGACCGTCAGTTCGAGGCATTTGTCTGATAGTGTTCTGTGTTGTTGTTTTGCACATGCGTGTGTGTGTTGATTACTTTGACTAATGTTGGTTTGTATGTTGTTGTTTTTGTTTTCAGGTAGTCAGTGGTGTCTTTTGAAGTGGTGTGGGGTTCGTGGAATCTGATGGTGTCAGAGTGCTACTTTGAAAAGGCGAGTGAGTAATGACTGATGCTAGCTAGCTAGAGTAGTGTTCATGTGTAGTTTTGATATTTGTGTTTATTTTGCGTTATTGGTGTTGTGGTGATTTCTCTTGTATGTCTGAGGTGAGGTGTAGAGAAGAAGAGGTTGATGGTGGTGGTGTGGTGGTGATGATGATGATGATGGCTGTCTAGTTGGGAGTGTTAGTGTTTTGTGTGTGAATTGAGTGAATGGGAGTGTGAGTAGGTTGACTAGGTAGGTAGGTATATGAGTGAGTGGACGGAAGCAAGTTTGTTAGTGTATTGTATTGGTTGTTGGGTGTGCAGGTGGTGAGTGGTGAGTGTTTCCACCACTGTTGAGTGTGTGTGTGTGTATTGTGTGGGTGTAGGATATGTTATATGATGGGAATGTTTGTCGTGCTGATATGCCTATTGCTGATTTTGTGTAGATGTGTATGTGGTTAGTTAATAATGATTGTGTTGATGTGTTGTAATTGTCGGTGATTCTGGAGACTCTGGGGTGATTGAAGCGTGTGATGAAGTTTCGAACGAGTTCGAGAGGTGAGTTGATGTTGTTATGGCTAGGTAGGTAGATAGGTTTGTTATAGTGTTGATGTGTATGATGTGTTAGCTACCAACATCGTAGGATTGCTTGTAATAAATGAACTGTGTTGATTCGGACAGATGGCTGGTTTGTCGATGGGCATAAGTGTGTTGAAGGTGGTGATATGACTGTGATTTATGTATTTTGTTTTCATGATGACAAAATAGATGACGAGTATGAGGTGTTAATCAGTGACCGTCAGTTCGAGGCATTTGTCTGATAGTGTTCTGTGTTGTTGTTTTGCACATGCGTGTGTGTGTTGATTACTTTGACTAATGTTGGTTTGTATGTTGTTGTTTTTGTTTTCAGGTAGTCAGTGGTGTCTTTTGAAGTGGTGTGGGGTTCGTGGAATCTGATGGTGTCAGAGTGCTACTTTGAAAAGGCGAGTGAGTAATGACTGATGCTAGCTAGCTAGTAGTGTTCATGTGTAGTTTTGATATTTGTGTTTATTTTGCGTTATTGGTGTTGTGGTGATTTCTCTTGTATGTCTGGGTGAGGTGTAGAGAAGAAGAGGTTGATGGTGGTGGTGTGGTGGTGATGATGATGATGATGGCTGTCTAGTTGGGAGTGTTAGTGTTTTGTGTGTGAATTGAGTGAATGGGAGTGTGAGTAGGTTGACTAGGTAGGTAGGTATATGAGTGAGTGGACGGAAGCAAGTTTGTTAGTGTATTGTATTGGTTGTTGGGTGTGCAGGTGGTGAGTGGTGAGTGTTTCCACCACTGTTGAGTGTGTGTGTGTGTGTTGTGTGGGTGTAGGATATGTTATATGATGGGAATGTTTGTCGTGCTGATATGCCTATTGCTGATTTTGTGTAGATGTGTATGTGGTTAGTTAATAATGATTGTGTTGATGTTTTGTAATTGTCGGTGATTCTGGAGACTCTGGGGTGATTGAAGCGTGTGATGAAGTTTCGAACGAGTTCGAGAGGTGAGTTGATGTTGTTATGGCTAGGTAGGTAGATAGGTTTGTTATAGTGTTGATGTGTATGATGTGTTACCTACCAACATCGTGGGATTGCTTGTAATAAATGAACTGTGTTGATTCGGACAGATGGCTGGTTTGTCGATGGGCATAAGTGTGTTGAAGGTGGTGATATGACTGTGATTTATGTATTTTGTTTTCATGATGACAAAATAGATGACGAGTATGAGGTGTTAATCAGTGACCGTCAGTTCGAGGCATTTGTCTGATAGTGTTCTGTGTTGTTGTTTTGCACATGCGTGTGTGTGTTGATTACTTTGACTAATGTTGGTTTGTATGTTGTTGTTTTTGTTTTCAGGTAGTCAGTGGTGTCTTTTGAAGTGGTGTGGGGTTCGTGGAATCTGATGGTGTCCGAGTGCTACTTTGAAAAGGCGAGTGAGTAATGACTGATGTTAGCTAGCTAGCTAGCTAGCTAGCTAGTGTTCATGTTTAGTTTTGATATTTGTGTTTATTTTGCGTTATTGGTGTTGTGGTGATTTCTCTTGTATGTCTGGGTGAGGTGTAGAGAAGAAGAGGTTGATGGTGGTGGTGTGGTGGTGATGATGATGATGATGGCTGTCTAGTTGGGAGTGTTAGTGTTTTGTGTGTGAATTGAGTGAATGGGAGTGTGAGTAGGTTGACTAGGTAGGTAGGTATATGAGTGAGTGGACGGAAGCAAGTTTGTTAGTGTATTGTATTGGTTGTTGGGTGTGCAGGTGGTGAGTGGTGAGTGTTTCCACCACTGTTGAGTGTGTGTGTGTGTGTATGTTGTGTGGGTGTAGGATATGTTATATGATGGGAATGTTTGTCGTGCTGATATGCCTATTGCTGATTTTGTGTAGATGTGTATGTGGTTAGTTAATAATGATTGTGTTGATGTGTTGTAATTGTCGGTGATTCTGGAGACTCTGGGGTGATTGAAGCGTGTGATGAAGTTTCGAACGAGTTCGAGAGGTGAGTTGATGTTGTTATGGCTAGGTAGGTAGATAGGTTTGTTATAGTGTTGATGTGTATGATGTGTTACCTACCAACATCGTGGGATTGCTTGTAATAAATGAACTGTGTTGATTCGGACAGATGGCTGGTTTGTCGATGGGCAGAAGTGTGTTGAAGGTGGTGATATGACTGTGATTTATGTATTTTGTTTTCATGATGACAAAATAGATGACGAGTATGAGGTGTTAATCAGTGACCGTCAGTTCGAGGCATTTGTCTGATAGTGTTCTGTGTTGTTGTTTTGCACATGCGTGTGTGTGTTGATTACTTTGACTAATGTTGGTTTGTATGTTGTTGTTTTTGTTTTCAGGTAGTCAGTGGTGTCTTTTGAAGTGGTGTGGGGTTCGTGGAATCTGATGGTGTCCGAGTGCTACTTTGAAAAGGCGAGTGAGTAATGACTGATGTTAGCTAGCTAGCTAGCTAGCTAGCTAGTGTTCATGTTTAGTTTTGATATTTGTGTTTATTTTGCGTTATTGGTGTTGTGGTGATTTCTCTTGTATGTATGGGTGAGGTGTAGAGAAGAAGAGGTTGATGGTGGTGGTGTGGTGGTGATGATGATGATGATGGCTGTCTAGTTGGGAGTGTTAGTGTTTTGTGTGTGAATTGAGTGAATGGGAGTGTGAGTAGGTTGACTAGGTAGGTAGGTATATGAGTGAGTGGACGGAAGCAAGTTTGTTAGTGTATTGTATTGGTTGTTGGGTGTGCAGGTGGTGAGTGGTGAGTGTTTCCACCACTGTTGAGTGTGTGTGTGTGTATGTGTTGTGTGGGTGTAGGATATGTTATATGATGGGAATGCTTGTCGTGCTGATATGCCTATTGCTGATTTTGTGTAGATGTGTATGTGGTTAGTTAATAATGATTGTGTTGATGTGTTGTAATTGTCGGTGATTCTGGAGACTCTGGGGTGATTGAAGCGTGTGATGAAGTTTCGAACGAGTTCGAGAGGTGAGTTGATGTTGTTATGGCTAGGTAGGTAGATAGGTTTGTTATAGTGTTGATGTGTATGATGTGTTACCTACCAACATCGTGGGATTGCTTGTAATAAATGAACTGTGTTGATTCGGACAGATGGCTGGTTTGTCGATGGGCAGAAGTGTGTTGAAGGTGGTGATATGACTGTGATTTATGTATTTTGTTTTCATGATGACAAAATAGATGACGAGTATGAGGTGTTAATCAGTGACCGTCAGTTCGAGGCATTTGTCTGATAGTGTTCTGTGTTGTTGTTTTGCACATGCGTGTGTGTGTTGATTACTTTGACTAATGTTGGTTTGTATGTTGTTGTTGTTTTTGTTTTCAGGTAGTCAGTGGTGTCTTTTGAAGTGGTGTGGGGTTCGTGGAATCTGATGGTGTCAGAGTGCTACTTTGAAAAGGCGAGTGAGTAATGACTGATGCTAGCTAGCTAGCTAGTGTTCATGTTTAGTTTTGATATTTGTGTTTATTTTGCGTTATTGGTGTTGTGGTGATTTCTCTTGTATGTCTGAGGTGAGGTGTAGAGAAGAAGAGGTTGATGGTGGTGGTGTGGTGTGGTGATGATGATGATGATGATGGCTGTCTAGTTGCGAGTGTTAGTGTTTTGTGTGTGAATTGAGTGAATGGGAGTGTGAGTAGGTTGACTAGGTAGGTAGGTATATGAGTGAGTGGACGGAAGCAAGTTTGTTAGTGTATTGTATTGGTTGTTGGGTGTGCAGGTGGTGAGTGGTGAGTGTTTCCACCACTGTTGAGTGTGTGTGTGTGTATTGTGTGGGTGTAGGATATGTTATATGATGGGAATGTTTGTCGTGCTGATATGCCTATTGCTGATTTTGTGTAGATGTGTATGTGGTTAGTTAATAATGATTGTGTTGATGTTTTGTAATTGTCGGTGATTCTGGAGACTCTGGGGTGATTGAAGCGTGTGATGAAGTTTCGAACGAGTTCGAGAGGTGAGTTGATGTTGTTATGGCTAGGTAGGTAGATAGGTTTGTTATAGTGTTGATGTGTATGATGTGTTACCTACCAACATCGTGGGATTGCTTGTAATAAATGAACTGTGTTGATTCGGACAGATGGCTGGTTTGTCGATGGGCATAAGTGTGTTGAAGGTGGTGATATGACTGTGATTTATGTATTTTGTTTTCATGATGACAAAATAGATGACGAGTATGAGGTGTTAATCAGTGACCGTCAGTTCGAGGCATTTGTCTGATAGTGTTCTGTGTTGTTGTTTTGCACATGCGTGTGTGTGTTGATTACTTTGACTAATGTTGGTTTGTATGTTGTTGTTTTTGTTTTCAGGTAGTCAGTGGTGTCTTTTGAAGTGGTGTGGGGTTCGTGGAATCTGATGGTGTCAGAGTGCTACTTTGAAAAGGCGAGTGAGTAATGACTGATGCTAGCTAGCTAGTAGTGTTCATGTGTAGTTTTGATATTTGTGTTTATTTTGCGTTATTGGTGTTGTGGTGATTTCTCTTGTATGTCTGAGGTGAGGTGTAGAGAAGAAGAGGTTGATGGTGGTGGTGTGGTGGTGATGATGATGATGATGGCTGTCTAGTTGGGAGTGTTAGTGTTTTGTGTGTGAATTGAGTGAATGGGAGTGTGAGTAGGTTGACTAGGTAGGTAGGTATATGAGTGAGTGGACGGAAGCAAGTTTGTTAGTGTATTGTATTGGTTGTTCGGTGTGCAGGTGGTGAGTGGTGAGTGTTTCCACCACTGTTGAGTGTGTGTGTGTGTGTATGTTGTGTGGGTGTAGGATATGTTATATGATGGGAATGCTTGTCGTGCTGATATGCCTATTGCTGATTTTGTGTAGATGTGTATGTGGTTAGTTAATAATGATTGTGTTGATGTGTTGTAATTGTCGGTGATTCTGGAGACTCTGGGGTGATTGAAGCGTGTGATGAAGTTTCGAACGAGTTCGAGAGGTGAGTTGATGTTGTTATGGCTAGGTAGGTAGATAGGTTTGTTATAGTGTTGATGTGTATGATGTGTTACCTACCAACATCGTGGGATTGCTTGTAATAAATGAACTGTGTTGATTCGGACAGATGGCTGGTTTGTCGATGGGCAGAAGTGTGTTGAAGGTGGTGATATGACTGTGATTTATGTATTTTGTTTTCATGATGACAAAATAGATGACGAGTATGAGGTGTTAATCAGTGACCGTCAGTTCGAGGCATTTGTCTGATAGTGTTCTGTGTTGTTGTTTTGCACATGCGTGTGTGTGTTGATTACTTTGACTAATGTTGGTTTGTATGTTGTTGTTTTTGTTTTCAGGTAGTCAGTGGTGTCTTTTGAAGTGGTGTGGGGTTCGTGGAATCTGATGGTGTCAGAGTGCTACTTTGAAAAGGCGAGTGAGTAATGACTGATGCTAGCTAGCTAGTAGTGTTCATGTGTAGTTTTGATATTTGTGTTTATTTTGCGTTATTGGTGTTGTGGTGATTTCTCTTGTATGTCTGAGGTGAGGTGTAGAGAAGAAGAGGTTGATGGTGGTGGTGTGGTGTGGTGATGATGATGATGATGATGGCTGTCTAGTTGCGAGTGTTAGTGTTTTGTGTGTGAATTGAGTGAATGGGAGTGTGAGTAGGTTGACTAGGTAGGTAGGTATATGAGTGAGTGGACGGAAGCAAGTTTGTTAGTGTATTGTATTGGTTGTTCGGTGTGCAGGTGGTGAGTGGTGAGTGTTTCCACCACTGTTGAGTGTGTGTGTGTGTGTGTGTGTGGGTGTAAGATATGTTATATGATGGGAATGTTTGTCGTGCTGATATGCCTATTGCTGATTTTGTGTAGATGTGTATGTGGTTAGTTAATAATGATTGTGTTGATGTGTTGTAATTGTCGGTGATTCTGGAGACTCTGGGGTGATTGAAGCGTGTGATGAAGTTTCGAACGAGTTCGAGAGGTGAGTTGATGTTGTTATGGCTAGGTAGGTAGATAGGTTTGTTATAGTGTTGATGTGTATGATGTGTTACCTACCAACATCGTGGGATTGCTTGTAATAAATGAACTGTGTTGATTCGGACAGATGGCTGGTTTGTCGATGGGCAGAAGTGTGTTGAAGGTGGTGATATGACTGTGATTTATGTATTTTGTTTTCATGATGACAAAATAGATGACGAGTATGAGGTGTTAATCAGTGACCGTCAGTTCGAGGCATTTGTCTGATAGTGTTCTGTGTTGTTGTTTTGCACATGCGTGTGTGTGTGTTGATTACTTTGACTAATGTTGGTTTGTATGTTGTTGTTTTTGTTTTCAGGTAGTCAGTGGTGTCTTTTGAAGTGGTGTGGGGGTCGTGGAATCTGATGGTGTCAGAGTGCTACTTTGAAAAGGCGAGTGAGTAATGACTGATGCTAGCTAGCTAGTAGTGTTCATGTGTAGTTTTGATATTTGTGTTTATTTTGCGTTATTGGTGTTGTGGTGATTTCTCTTGTATGTCTGAGGTGAGGTGTAGAGAAGAAGAGGTTGATGGTGGTGGTGTGGGTGGTGATGATGATGATGATGGCTGTCTAGTTGCGAGTGTTAGTGTTTTGTGTGTGAATTGAGTGAATGGGAGTGTGAGTAGGTTGACTAGGTAGGTAGGTATATGAGTGAGTGGACGGAAGCAAGTTTGTTAGTGTATTGTATTGGTTGTTGGGTGTGCAGGTGGTGAGTGGTGAGTGTTTCCACCACTGTTGAGTGTGTGTGTGTGTGTGTGTGGGTGTAGGATATGTTATATGATGGGAATCTTTGTCGTGCTGATATGCCTATTGCTGATTTTGTGTAGATTTGTATGTGGTTAGTTAATAATGATTGTGTTGATGTGTTGTAATTGTCGGTGATTCTGGAGACTCTGGGGTGATTGAAGCGTGTGATGAAGTTTCGAACGAGTTCGAGAGGTGAGTTGATGTTGTTATGGCTAGGTAGGTAGATAGGTTTGTTATAGTGTTGATGTGTATGATGTGTTACCTACCAACATCGTGGGATTGCTTGTAATAAATGAACTGTGTTGATTCGGACAGATGGCTGGTTTGTCGATGGGCAGAAGTGTGTTGAAGGTGGTGATATGACTGTGATTTATGTATTTTGTTTTCATGATGACAAAATAGATGACGAGTATGAGGTGTTAATCAGTGACCGTCAGTTCGAGGCATTTGTCTGATAGTGTTCTGTGTTGTTGTTTTGCACATGCGTGTGTGTGTTGATTACTTTGACTAATGTTGGTTTGTATGTTGTTGTTTTTGTTTTCAGGTAGTCAGTGGTGTCTTCTGAAGTGGTGTGGGGTTCGTGGAATCTGATGGTGTCCGAGTGCTACTTTGAAAAGGCGAGTGAGTAATGACTGATGTTAGCTAGCTAGGCTAGCTAGCTAGCTAGTGTTCATGTTTAGTTTTGATATTTGTGTTTATTTTGCGTTATTGGTGTTGTGGTGTTTTCTTTTGTATTTATGAGGTGAAGTGTAGAGAAGAAGAGGTTGATGGTGGTGGTGTGGTGGTGATGATGATGATGATGGCTGTCTAGTTGGGAGTGTTAGTGTTTTGTGTGTGAATTGAGTGAATGGGAGTGTGAGTAGGTTGACTAGGTAGGTAGGTATATGAGTGAGTGGACGGAAGCAAGTTTGTTAGTGTATTGTATTGGTTGTTCGGTGTGCAGGTGGTGAGTGGTGAGTGTTTCCACCACTGTTGAGTGTGTGTGTGTGTGTGTGTGGGTGTAGGATATGTTATATGATGGGAATGTTTGTCGTGCTGATATGCCTATTGCTGATTTTGTGTAGATGTGTATGTGGTTAGTTAATAATGATTGTGTTGATGTGTTGTAATTGTCGGTGATTCTGGAGACTCTGGGGTGATTGAAGCGTGTGATGAAGTTTCGAACGAGTTCGAGAGGTGAGTTGATGTTGTTATGGCTAGGTAGGTAGATAGGTTTGTTATAGTGTTGATGTGTATGATGTGTTACCTACGAACATCGTGGGATTGCTTGTAATAAATGAACTGTGTTGATTCGGACAGATGGCTGGTTTGTCGATGGGCATAAGTGTGTTGAAGGTGGTGATATGACTGTGATTTATGTATTTTGTTTTCATGATGACAAAATAGATGACGAGTGTGAGGTGTTAATCAGTGACCGTCAGTTCGAGGCATTTGTCTGATAGTGTTCTGTGTTGTTGTTTTGCACATGCGTGTGTGTGTTGATTACTTTGACTAATGTTGGTTTGTATGTTGTTGTTTTTGTTTTCAGGTAGTCAGTGGTGTCTTTTGAAGTGGTGTGGGGTTCGTGGAATCTGATGGTGTCAGAGTGCTACTTTGAAAAGGCGAGTGAGTAATGACTGATGCTAGCTAGCTAGTAGTGTTCATGTGTAGTTTTGATATTTGTGTTTATTTTGCGTTATTGGTGTTGTGGTGATTTCTCTTGTATGTCTGAGGTGAGGTGTAGAGAAGAAGAGGTTGATGGTGGTGGTGTGGTGGTGATGATGATGATGATGGCTGTCTAGTTGCGAGTGTTAGTGTTTTGTGTGTGAATTGAGTGAATGGGAGTGTGAGTAGGTTGACTAGGTAGGTAGGTATATGAGTGAGTGGACGGAAGCAAGTTTGTTAGTGTATTGTATTGGTTGTTCGGTGTGCAGGTGGTGAGTGGTGAGTGTTTCCACCACTGTTGAGTGTGTGTGTGTGTGTGTGTGTGTGGGTGTAGGATATGTTATATGATGGGAATGTTTGTCGTGCTGATATGCCTATTGCTGATTTTGTGTAGATGTGTATGTGGTTAGTTAATAATGATTGTGTTGATGTTTTGTAATTGTCGGTGATTCTGGAGACTCTGGGGTGATTGAAGCGTGTGATGAAGTTTCGAACGAGTTCGAGAGGTGAGTTGATGTTGTTATGGCTAGGTAGGTAGATAGGTTTGTTATAGTGTTGATGTGTATGATGTGTTACCTACCAACATCGTGGGATTGCTTGTAATAAATGAACTGTGTTGATTCGGACAGATGGCTGGTTTGTCGATGGGCATAAGTGTGTTGAAGGTGGTGATATGACTGTGATTTATGTATTTTGTTTTCATGATGACAAAATAGATGACGAGTGTGAGGTGTTAATCAGTGACCGTCAGTTCGAGGCATTTGTCTGATAGTGTTCTGTGTTGTTGTTTTGCACATGCGTGTGTGTGTTGATTACTTTGACTAATGTTGGTTTGTATGTTGTTGTTTTTGTTTTCAGGTAGTCAGTGGTGTCTTTTGAAGTGGTGTGGGGTTCGTGGAATCTGATGGTGTCAGAGTGCTACTTTGAAAAGGCGAGTGAGTAATGACTGATGCTAGCTAGCTAGTAGTGTTCATGTGTAGTTTTGATATTTGTGTTTATTTTGCGTTATTGGTGTTGTGGTGATTTCTCTTGTATGTCTGAGGTGAGGTGTAGAGAAGAAGAGGTTGATGGTGGTGGTGTGGTGGTGATGATGATGATGATGGCTGTCTAGTTGCGAGTGTTAGTGTTTTGTGTGTGAATTGAGTGAATGGGAGTGTGAGTAGGTTGACTAGGTAGGTAGGTATATGAGTGAGTGGACGGAAGCAAGTTTGTTAGTGTATTGTATTGGTTGTTGGGTGTGCAGGTGGTGAGTGGTGAGTGTTTCCACCACTGTTGAGTGTGTGTGTGTGTGTTGTGTGGGTGTAGGATATGTTATATGATGGGAATGTTTGTCGTGCTGATATGCCTATTGCTGATTTTGTGTAGATGTGTATGTGGTTAGTTAATAATGATTGTGTTGATGTTTTGTAATTGTCGGTGATTCTGGAGACTCTGGGGTGATTGAAGCGTGTGATGAAGTTTCGAACGAGTTCGAGAGGTGAGTTGATGTTGTTATGGCTAGGTAGGTAGATAGGTTTGTTATAGTGTTGATGTGTATGATGTGTTACCTACCAACATCGTGGGATTGCTTGTAATAAATGAACTGTGTTGATTCGGACAGATGGCTGGTTTGTCGATGGGCATAAGTGTGTTGAAGGTGGTGATATGACTGTGATTTATGTATTTTGTTTTCATGATGACAAAATAGATGACGAGTGTGAGGTGTTAATCAGTGACCGTCAGTTTCGAGGCATTTGTCTGATAGTGTTCTGTGTTGTTGTTTTGCACATGCGTGTGTGTGTTGATTACTTTGACTAATGTTGGTTTGTATGTTGTTGTTTTTGTTTTCAGGTAGTCAGTGGTGTCTTTTGAAGTGTGTGGGGTTCGTGGAATCTGATGGTGTCAGAGTGCTACTTTGAAAAGGCGAGTGAGTAATGACTGATGCTAGCTAGCTAGTAGTGTTCATGTGTAGTTTTGATATTTGTGTTTATTTTGCGTTATTGGTGTTGTGGTGATTTCTCTTGTATGTCTGAGGTGAGGTGTAGAGAAGAAGAGGTTGATGGTGGTGGTGTGGGTGGTGATGATGATGATGATGGCTGTCTAGTTGGGAGTGTTAGTGTTTTGTGTGTGAATTGAGTGAATGGGAGTGTGAGTAGGTTGACTAGGTAGGTAGGTATATGAGTGAGTGGACGGAAGCAAGTTTGTTAGTGTATTGTATTGTATTGGTTGTTCGGTGTGCAGGTGGTGAGTGGTGAGTGTTTCCACCACTGTTGAGTGTGTGTGTGTGTGTGGGTGTAGGATATGTTATATGATGGGAATGTTTGTCGTGCTGATATGCCTATTGCTGATTTTGTGTAGATGTGTATGTGGTTAGTTAATAATGATTGTGTTGATGTTTTGTAATTGTCGGTGATTCTGGAGACTCTGGGGTGATTGAAGCGTGTGATGAAGTTTCGAACGAGTTCGAGAGGTGAGTTGATGTTGTTATGGCTAGGTAGGTAGATAGGTTTGTTATAGTGTTGATGTGTATGATGTGTTACCTACCAACATCGTGGGATTGCTTGTAATAAATGAACTGTGTTGATTCGGACAGATGGCTGGTTTGTCGATGGGCAGAAGTGTGTTGAAGGTGGTGATATGACTGTGATTTATGTATTTTGTTTTCATGATGACAAAATAGATGACGAGTATGAGGTGTTAATCAGTGACCGTCAGTTCGAGGCATTTGTCTGATAGTGTTCTGTGTTGTTGTTTTGCACATGCGTGTGTGTGTGTTGATTACTTTGACTAATGTTGGTTTGTATGTTGTTGTTTTTGTTTTCAGGTAGTCAGTGGTGTCTTTTGAAGTGCATGTTCGGCGAGAGTCCTCACCCCTGTGTCACCGACGTCAGTGTTTATATCGCCAATATTAATGGTGAGAAAATGAGAACAAATGCTTTGCGTCGGCGGAAACACTTAGCTTATGTATGATCTGACACAGTTACGAATAGATTCAAGGTTAACTTTCTGTGAGAAACAACCAATCAAAAGTCTGTATTTTTTACTAACAATAATGTACAATAAAATCTGTAAATATGTGTTGATTTTCCTTAATAAACTATCTTTTGCCTGGCCCTTGTCTTCTGTTGTTACAACGTGATTCACACTTTTGGCGAAATGAAGTGAGTCTTTCATCGTGTGCACGGCTAGCCATCGACGAATGGGTTCCAACGACCCCGTAAGCCAACGGGCAACCTTATGTTGGGGCGAGTTGACCATCGAAATTATAGGTCTCAGAGGGACTTCTTTCTTGTGTGTCTTTGGAAGGCCTTACGTGTGTGGCAAACGGGACCCTTGGGGTTTCAATTCATTGTACGTGTTGCTGTCAGTCAATTTCTTCTTCTTTAGAAGATCTCTCAGTACGTTTGTGGCTACATATGCGCCGAATACGAGTGGCAAGCGACCGGACCAGGTTTCGTTTTCAGTTTCTAGTGTAACTTATATTGAATATGAGATATACCGTTCTCATAGCCCACTAATATGATGGTGAGTGATATGCTAAATTAGTTGACAGAATTAACAATTTCATTTAGTCGAGTGAGTGCTAACTTCGTTCATGTGGGCTTGTTCACCACGGCTTTGATATGCATGTTACGCTTGACTATAATAAAGCGTTTGGTTGGTCTTGTATGCGAGGTGAGTTATAATGGGCTTATCCACGCAGTGCATAGTTGATTGATGCTGTCGTTGATCTGGGTGACTATGATTACCTATACGTTAAAATATGTAGTAATGGTGAGAATGGTCTACTGGAGGAGGAAAGGGTGACCGCGTGGTTATACCACAGAGAGATACTATATGCTGTTCTGGTCTTATAAGAGGCTGGGTAAGTGTATTTTGTACTCTTGAAAACCAGTGTCTAACTACCCAGTCAACGGGTGTCCTTATGTGAATAATCTGGTTGATCGTGCTAGTAGCCATATCAATTGTCTCAGATTAAGCCATACCTGTTTAAGTGCATAATCTGAAACAGCAGAACTGCTCGTTAAATCAGCTGCGGTACCTTAAATCATCCGTATTACGTAGATAGCCGTTGCAATTCTGCAGACAACACATGTAATTATGCTTTGATCCGTAAGGAAATGGGTGCATTTATTAGAGAAGAACCGACTGAATCTCTGTTAAATAATTACTGAGGACAATCTGTGAAAGACAGTCCCTCCCATACTAAGATACTTGCTTGAACTGACACATATATACTGATTGAAGCACACATTGATAAATGCAGAAGGATTACGAAGCTTTCATTGTCCTTCTGACAACATCTTCAGCGCAGGTTTTCGTATGAAGTCACGACTATTTCAAAATACAGAAGTCAAACACAGACACTCTGTAATTATGAAACAACAGACCGACGATTCGGTCACATTAGAAATGACCAGAATAATCGAATGCATACGCTGAAGGTGAACTCGACTAGTCTAAAGCCAGTTATGAAGTTTTTCCGATTCGTTGTGTTCCGAGTGAAATATAAGACTTCAAGAGTTGGGCTTTGAAGTTTCCACAGATAGGGTCGCTGGCATCACATCCAACCTCACCTCTTTCCAGTGATTACTACGAGCTAGTAGAATAGGCGAGGCTTAGGTTTAGTGCGTCGAACCTCAGCGTCTCACATGGATAAAAGATTCATTTGGAGTTTTCATAATTTCTTTGATATTTGGTCCCATCGGTAAACCCGACCACTTATCAAAAGTCAAGTACACTGTACAGCAGCTACCTCAATTCTACTGAACATTGGGGCGAAATGTCGACACTGGACACAAACATTTTAGAATACAGATGATATATGCAATTAGACAAATTATTTGATATAATAAACTAACAGAGTAAGGCACATTGATAGGCTATTTAAACGCGTTAGAAGCAGTATGAACTGAGTCTTAGTTCCCTGATAATCTCATGCTTTCGAATGGCGCATATGATCCTAAATCCTAAATCTCACTAAAACAGATGGATATCTTTCGAAGTCACGGAAGTTATTTCTAATAATCTAAATACTGTGGAAGTTGTCTATTTATTTGTTGATTGGTATCATAATTTTAGACTGTTCGTGAATCAACAACGGCAGAATTTCAGTTTGCATTTCATTACGAGCTGAAATTAGTTAGAGAATCACGGAAATCCAGTGATCACTGAACAATTATTTCTTCCTAGTTTTGAACTCTTCATCAGTATGCACTTATGACCTAGTCGGAGATTGAACCCATAACTTCCAGGTTACGAGGCCATCCGGTTTACCGATGAGTCACTGGACTACAGCCCGATTTCCCTTGAACTCCATCTTTTGTCAGTTCAAAACATAGTGTCACTGCTAACCAGCGACATTAATGAGCATTCACTTCGCACTCGAAAATGCGGACCACATCGGCCACGACTCCGAAACAGACATCCATCTATTCGTCAGGAGATGAGATCTGCATCGAAGTTAAGCAAACATCTCTAAGACATCAGAGATCTAAATGATGGCTGAATTATTTCTGCAAAATAGGTGAAGTGATATTTTACTCGTGTACTCGAGGCTACCATCTAAGATTTTATCAATGCGCCTGGTCCTGTTCTACAAAAGTCTGAAGATATTGACATGAGATTTCAACATTCTAAATGGTAGATAGGAGTGGAATTTAGAACACGCCTTGCTTCGTATGTGGTGGGACTTGTCAGGTGAATACATCCAAGATGCAGTGATAAAGCTTTCACTGATATTCGAAATCTACATACCTAGTGCCACAAAATTTAGATCATTCCCGACTACAAAGTGTGAATAAAGAGACAGATGTATTGAGAAAAACATCTAGAAGTGCTGCAAATTTATTTCAGTTGTCAAATTCCACATTCTAAAATAAAAAGAGGGAGAAGAAACATGAAGCTACAAAGCTCCTAGTTGGGGAGCTTTCTCGTGAACATCGGTCAACTGGGTATAAACATGGGTTGTATTCAATTGAATTAATGGGGAAAGTAGGGAGAAGTGGGGGTATTTCTGGAGACGAGAGAGATGACGTGGGTAAAATGGGTAAAAGTGGGCAATTAATTTTTCGACAGAATGGAAAATAGGGGGAAAATAAGAGATAGTGTGATAAAAATGGGGAACAGATAGGAAGGTGGATATTTTGCCCACCTTTTGCCTACATTTCACCCAATTAGCCTGCATTCTCACCCACTTTACCCATGTGCCTTCTCCTACTGCGCTGGACAGATTAAAAGTCTTCAGAAGAAAAATCAAAGAAGTACAATATAAAAATCTGAAATAATATTCTCACAGGAATAGTGACGAAGTCTACTTTGAAGATCAGTCACTTTCTTCTGTTACTCAGTCATAGAGTAAAGTTATATTATGCCTTCGATTGCCTAATATACCTGACCGTCTTGTGTTTGTCAAAGTTTCTAGAGATGTAGCTCGTAAATAACATTCATACCCGATGAGTGAGAATTCTGTCTGCAGACAGACTGAGCGAAACGACGTCGGTTTAGTGTAAAATGTAAAGTGTAACATCTGAAATGGTATCCAACATAGTAGATGCAATCGAACAAAATTACCCATTAAAAGCATGCAATGGACACGTGCTTGGTCTGGGTGGCAGCATGGATGCTTTAGAATCAGAGAATGCGCACAGGTGAAGTGGGGAAATGTGCTGTAGATGGGCACTTTTTTATCGGATAAGACGTGGGCTAAAAGTGGGTAAAATTCAACATAAAATAACCACTCTCTACACTTTTACCCATCTCCCACACTTTCACAATGGAAAAATTAATCTCTGTTTTTCTCACGTTCCCCGTGTCAGTAAAAGTAACTAGACATTATTTCCTACATCGCCCACGTCATTTAGGGAAATACATCACTTTTTGAATTGAAGCCACTCACCTTTTCATGCGCCTTACCCGTGTTTTCGAAACAAATCGCCTGACTGGGTTTTTCCACAAGTGATACTACTTTTTAAATTTTCGAATACTGTTCTCAATGTGAAACGGTGCACAGTGATATACATAGTATTCAGTAGCCACGCAGCCTCTGATTCATTCTTTAGGATAGTCTAAAAGTTCCGACAGAGTCTTCCTAAAGGGATGTGAATGTACTTGTTTCGTATTTCGGAAGCTTTGACAGTACACAACAAACTTCTTTTCGTTTTCTTTCAACTTTACGTTATGGCATTCTAATACCACTTCATTCATCTTTTATTGGATTTGAACATGACAAGTGCACAGATTCACACATCTCCGGAAGTACTTCATCTTCCTATCTTATTTATTTAAGGCATCTCTGTTGAACTTCATTTTCACCTTTCTTTATTTACTCGTATTTTTAATCAATTCGCGATTCATAATCATCTAAAGCAACATTGCGGTGCTGTAGTATTTCTGCTCACTGTCAAATTTTGACTCACACTATAAAACTATTTGTCATTGTCTACTGTAATTCACATACCTATTTGTTTGCTCGTTCATATATTTGGCTTTCGTAGCGTGAAGGTACTAGGCTTGATCCTAGGTTGGGGGGTTGTTAAAGCTAGGCTCCTAGTTGTACAGTAATCCCATATATGGAGTCAAAATTATCTCTTTTCCTTATTACTGTTTTATTTGTTTAGTTTAAACTGCTAGTTTTCAGCAGGTACTATGAGCTTGTATTCTGTTTCACCGCGTCGTCATTTCTCTGAAATTCACCTCATTTGGCGTATTAACATTTCACTTAATCTGGAGTAATTATTTCCTTATGGTTAAGCGATACATGTCGTACAACCTTCTGCATGTTTCACTGTTTGCTAGAATCTGTTTATTCTTTATCTGGAAACTCGGACATTGTTTGTTTCTGACTGTGGATCATGTTGAACACAGCTTTGCAAATTCGCCTTTGTTCACGTACAGTGATGGCGCATTTGACGGCATACAGCTTAGACACCTCACAATCTCAGGTTTTTGTATCCTATTCATTATATTTATGCGTCATAACACGACAGCATCTTCGGATAAATCTTGTCTTCTGGTTTGCACGCGTAACTTACGATGAATATATGAATCGTGACGGAATTTGAAAAATAGGTCTCCGGACTTCATATAGTTTTCCTACTGAGGTTCCAGAGGGAGAATAGTATCACTGAAATGCATGAGGGTGTAATGGATGTGGGAGACCACAGAAGGTGACTGCATCTGTACCATTGAGAGCGATTTTCAGCCATATCACCCATAGTCTCGACGACCCCAGCCAAGCAGTCTACACTGCATTTTACGGAAAACTCTGGCTTGGCATCCACAACATGTAACCAGATAATATGGGCTATGAGCTATCAAAAAATGGAGTGGGCTCCTGTTTGTGACAAGAATATTTGTCTATTTATCCCATAAACAGTTCAGAATAACAGTTTAACTGGTTGCATTTGTATTGCACCTTCCAATGTTTTAGGTGTTTTATTGTAACGTGTACACATACGAACAGGCTGGAACGCTATTTTAGCGTTCCTTCCTTCTTCAGTGAATACACACATTCTCCTAGTTTGCATTTCAGTCGTACTTGTTAGATAAGTCCTAAGTCTCTTAACCCTGAGTAATCTTGACTCCAATTCCACTTAAATATACTTCTGATTAGAGCACATTTCCAATCAACTGAATCTTTTCAATTTGCGTTTTATCGGCAGTATCTACAAGTTAGGTAGATTACTGATCTACTGGGTAACCAGACAAATCACGTTTATTAAGGACTGGTACAGTATAACTGATCAATAGCCCTACCAGTAACATATGCATTTTACTTTTACCTTGATTTAAAACCTTCAGTAATTCTTAAATCAACACTTGACGAACTCCACATATATACAGGGAGTGCATACGATTCAGTGAAGCACATACACTTTTCATTTCACTACGAAGTCTCCATGGCAAATCTATTACTAAAAGCGTCTACACAGTTTCTTCACAACCTCACTCACACATTTCAGTGAACTGAACTGCAAGAACATTTGCTCTTCCCCACAGTACTCAATATAGAGAATCTTGTGAAGTGACTCCTATGTGCTGTTAACCTTGTCATACTGAAGACGGGAGCAGGGCGTTCGTAGTCTTTTATTTTACATAAAGTTGCAGTGCGACTTCCTGCACAATAGTGTTTGTGCGAACAAAGCGCTAAATAAAGTCTTCCATACCTCCTAAACAACTCACCCTTATCCCGATTACGACAATAACCTCCTTTCATCTATGAGTCTAATTTATGTTTATGAAATCGGAATCTCATAGCAGTCAAATCTTCCGCAGAAATAAACGCCGTTTGAAACACAACTTCACCATAATGTTACATGCAGTGCTCACAGTGCTAATGCTTTGTGTCCTCAAATGAAAGGCAGACTGTGCTGGGTATGCACAGTGTAGCTTACCAACAGCACTCCCAGTACCTTTTACATTATTCCCAGCTTATGTTACTCTTGTGGTGAGAGCTGGCTGTTAGCCAAAGTTGGTAGACAGTAATTGACGTCAATGTTTATGTCCCCAATATTGGTGGTGAGAAAATGAGAAGAAAGGCTTTGCGTAGCCGGATACAGTTAGCATATGGATGATCTGACACAGCCACAAAGAGATGCAAGGTTAACTTTCTGTGAGAAACAACCAATCAAAAGACTGTATTTTTTACTAACAATAATCTACAATAATGTACATTAAAATCTATAAATATATGTTGATTTTCCCTAATAAATGATCTGTTGCCTGGCCCTTGCCTTCTGTTGTTACTCTCTTAGTTCCTTTCAATAACTGATTGTGAACATGTTGAAAGTATGTCGAAACCTCTTAGTAATTCACATATTTTTCGTATTGCTTATGTTTTAAGCGGCTGAAACAAATTGGAGAAATAATGAAGATAATCTGGTATTATTTTAGTACATTTATTGTTCGTGCCTTATTTGAGCTTTCAAACTACTATTTGTGGCACCTGAGCTACACACGACCAATACTCTAACCTGCTCACTCTTTCACTGAGGCTATCACAGGTAATGCTTAGCTGTCTTGTGCATGAATGATACGTAAACGTCTGGATATAGTTCTGGAGTTCATTCACAACTCAGCTGGGTGATATTGGTGCGACTGTGTTCTACAAGATAAACTGCAGCAGCTGTGCGAAAAACCTTATATTGGTTGAAGTCGACAACCGCTTCGTCTTCGCATTAAGGAACATAAACTGGCTGTCACTAGACATGATATATACATCCCCTTTTACCAATGTATGCAGACAACCAACGACACCAATTCAATTGGGAAAATGAAGAAATCCTACACAAAGAAAACACTAAAAATCTCAATGAATTACAATCATACATTGTAAAAGGAGTGCCAAGAAAGGACATTGCACTAATCAAGGCACTCTACTCAAACTCACGTAGCCGTGTAAGGGCTTATGGGGAATTGTCATCTGAATTGATAACAACCAGTGGTGTCCGTCAAGGATGTCCACTTTCCCCTTTTCTGTTTAATTTCATCATATATATGCTAATGGAAGTATCCTTAACTGAACTTAACGACTTAGGAATCGACTTGTTACCAGGGAATAGTCTTATGAACTTAGAATATGCAGATGACATAGTCCTGTTAGGGGAGGATGCTGACAAAATGCAGAGTCTTCTGAACACCTTGAACAGCAATCTTCGTATGTTTGGCATGCGATTCGCCCCTGTAAAATGTAAGATGCTGCTACAGGAGTGGACTACGTCAACTCCTAGCTTGATGATAGGGAGTGAAGTGATAGACCATGTTGACCACTTCACCTATTTGGGAAGTTGTATCACCACCAACGGACTGATTGGCGACGAAATCTCAGCACGGACCCAGAAAGCTCAAGCTGCTTTCGCTAACTTACGCCATCTCTGGGGTAGGCGTGACATCCGACTATCAACCAAGGGATGTGTGTACTGCTCATCAGTTCGCTCCATCCTTCTCTATGGCTCTGAAACATGGCCAATACGAGTTGAAGACATGAAAAGGTTGACTGTTTTTGATCATAGATGTCTACGATCTCTTTCTCACGTTAGGTGGCATAATAAGGTAAGTAATGTTGACTTTAGGCGTAGGAGAGGGAAAATTAATCGAAGAGGCTATAAAGTTGCATAGATTGAGATGGCTAGGTCACGTGCTGCGCATGCCTAACCATCGCCTCCCCCGACGGACGGGCATTACTAGCTGATATAGGTGCAGGTTGGAAAAGAGTAAGTGGTGGCCAAACAAAAACATGGCCTCATCAATCCATGAAATCCTTGACAGTTAAACTGAGATGTATTCAGTTTCTCTGTAATCTTTCATATTTCTTTCTACCATTACTCATTCATTCTGTTTCACTCTTATACTTGTCAAAACTCTATTGATTCTCTTCACTCATTTTCTTGTCTACCTTTGTGTGCTCTTTGGAACGTGGCAACTGGAACTGCTGCACTTCGGTGACAAGTTCTATGTTGAATCCAGCCAGCCAGCCAGCCAATGAATTACTGGACTGATCTGCAATCAACAGACACACTAAAACACAGATGACATTTGAGAATCAATAAAATGTAAGTCACACGATTAGAAATGGACTAAATGATGAGAAAATTTTTTCAGAAACAAGGAATCACATTCAAGGTGACAAGGAGAGATGGCTGATAGACTCGAGCAGAATGCTAAAAGCCCACTTCAAACTGAAGAAGTATGCGCTGAAGAGGCTGTTTAGAAAGACAATGAAACCTTTACAATTAAACCACTGCTATCAGTTATTTCTCTCTCCTAAACTCACTGGGTTGGGTTGCTGGCCTCACGCCGAAACTTTCCAGACAGTGAAACCTTCATGTAGATTCTGTACATAAAGTGTAAAAAGATAACTTATAATAGAAATCGGCTTATGATTTGACTTCTCAAATGTATACAGTTCAGTCTGTAAACAGTATCAAAGGAAACGAGACAAAAATTTGTATTTATAGTCATAAAAGTCGTGTTTTGCCTTAACATTCTATCTATCTGGCAGTAATGTGCAGTTTTGGCGGCTACAATTGAAGCCTTCTCGACTCTTCTCTCTTCGCGATGCCCGCACATGACGCAAAATAAAACACGGCTCTGACTAGATAGAATGGAAGTTGACAGAATTATGATGAACATCTACACGGTGACCTCGACCAGAACCAGTTAGTTGCAATAAAGTCAGTCTGGCGAAAATAATGACACAGTGAAAGTTAGTTCAATCTAAACACAAAGTGTATCGAACGGCGAACTCTTCAATGCTTTTATCGTTTCCGGCATTAATCTCTATAGTAAACTGTGACCAAGCGCCACATAGTGCATGCTTATTACATCTATAAAGTTCAATACTTACAAAATATGTTAGAATTTTATTATATACAAATCTTTTGTTGACAACTTTTTGTTTTAACTAGCGTCTTGAGACGCAAACAGTAATACACACAACACAATATTTAGGCAACAGGGTCAAGAGGTCGATTAAAACCTCCCCGCCGGTTCATATATTGACGGTACTTCCGCTGTTTTGCTATATTGGCCACATAAATACTGTTCCCAATCACATGCTTCCCTTTAGTTGTACCGAAACTGCAGAACCCCATCGTGCGCAACATCTCAGCTTCTTCCTCTGTTTCAGGTTCTACTGGTGTTTCTGAAAAATAAAGTGGTCATATGACGAAAATTGATTACCTTCCACATGCTCCAGTACCTCTTTCTCAGTCTTATTTACAGGACTACGAGAACGTGAACGCCGTTTCCACCTTTCTTCACTATGGTTGCGTTCTTGTCTCCTTCGGCTATCGCGATCTCTCTTCTCTCTATCATGTCGATGCCTGTCTTTGTCCACGTCTCTTTCATCGTAGTCATGACCGTAGTCGCGATCTCTGCGATCTCCATGTCTCCGTGAACGCGCATATATGTCACCGCGATCTCTGTGTCGGTCACGTGACCTTGAGCGGGCGCGTTTCTCGTGGTCTGTAAAAGTAAGGGACGTTAGGAAATGTGGTATATTATCAACAGAATGTTGCGGTAGTGCATTCGCATACCAGTTTGAAAGTAATAAGGAGTTTCAGGATACAATCTCTTACCGGTAAATTGAAATAATAAATTAAGATGGAGATTTTTAGTAAGCCCGTTAGATCACGTAAGCTTGTAGTGAAGTATGTCCCAGTCCAGCAGAGTACACGGCTCGAACTAGCTGCCAGCCTCTTCGTTACCTGATGTATTGTCTTCGGTTCGCCAACTTTTTCTCATTTACTTTATATTTCACACTCCTCGGATAAACCAAGTTGAGTAGGTACTTGTTGTAACACATCCTTCAATTACATCAGACAATGGAAGGCTTATGACTACTGTTGTTTAGGAATAAGTTTGGCGTTGCCAATGTGGTATTTCCAGGCCATTATCTATTTGACATTTTCAACAGTTCTAATCAACTCATCGAACTGGAGATGCAAGTCATCCTACTCTACTTTACAAACTAAAACTGATATAACTTCAAGTGCGAAATCACACTACACTCAGAAGTTATTCGATAATCTTCACCAACGATAAGTTAACGAGAAATCTGATTTAAGAGCCATATAAATCTAAAAGGCAATTGAATCCCGTAAGTTTTAGATGCGGTAAATACTGGTGATTAGGGTCTTAACCTTTCGGTGAAGGAGGCTTTTATAACTCCTTCAACAAAAGGTGCAGACAATGTAAGTTGTAAAACATAGTGAATGACGCTTTATAGAACCAGATATTCCATCTCGCGAACTCATATAGCCAGCGCTGTTTGCAGAGCCGGTGCTTGAATGTGATGTTCATTTTCTAGAAGAAGGGTCCTTAATCAACAAACTGAGTTCTCACATGTGACTGAGCACAGCGGTTCAACTTGCCACACTCCATGTAGCACACAAAGTCAGACGACAGCGAGGAAATAAGGAGGTCCAAGGGACTAAAATTAACGGAAATGAACAGAAAAAGAATAGGAAACATTTATTTCCCGATACGAATTTAAAACAAGCAATAAAGATTAATAAAGCAGGATTTAATAAATTCATCAAATTTCGGTAGAACTCGTCAGCTGAATACTCTACATACACGGATATACATACTTTTGAAATTACATTGGGAGATATAGGACTGATAAGTAAACAAACTACATTGAATTAGTCATGCAGAAAGACAGGTGCTAATGTTTTTCCATGTCATGTTCAAATAGATAAGGGGAGAGAGAGTATGAGAGATCAAAATTAAGATAGATTGCATTACCCTTCAATTACATCACTTAGATAAACAATTAGACATTAGAGAATATAACAAGAATTGCAACCAGAGTGATGTCAATAGAAATAGTCATAATAACAATAATAATAATAGTGTTGAAGTGAGTTAAGATAATCCTACTGATAAAGGATAGTTTTGAATGAATCAAGAATAATAATTATAAAAATAATAATAAGAGGTAGAATTATAAGTATTCATTTTCAAAGCTGTACAATCGCAAATATATATGGTTACTTTGTGTGTGTGTGTGTGTGTATTTACATTAAATTTGTCAAACGAAAATACGGTTAGTAAGTTCAAATGAATTGGATGTTGATAAGAGGATAGCAACAAAAGTGATGAGTTGTCAAAATCGATTGTTAAAGAGGAGTAAGTTCAGGTGAATTGGATGTTCATATAAGAGGATAGTAACAAATGTGATGAGTTGTCATAAATGATTGTTAAATAAGAGTTACGCAATGGCATGAATAGTTTGATGAATGAGGTGTACTCAAAGGGTGTACATGGAAACAAAATAATATACAGAATTACACAAGGGTTTTAAGTTAGAAAAATAAGTATACAAACAGAGGTAAGGTCAAATCAAACAAACAAAGAAGAGTTGGGTCAAATCAACGGAGTTGTTACCATGCGAGTAGAAGTGGTTGGATGATTTTCTTTTGTATGCATAGTTCTGGTTCCACCAACTGGATGGCTAGGGCTTCTGCGATGCAAAGAAGACGGAATCGTACTGTCTTTGGGAGGTTGTTCTTCACTTTGTAGATCACTTTGAAGGAGGCGTTCGTTGAGATGGGATGACCAGTGTTGACGAGATGTTCGATTATTGCACTCCTTATATGGCCATTATTTCCTTTCTGTAGCCACGTTGGGTAGTGTTCTTTGACCCTTTTTGACAGGATGCGCGTTGAACGACCGATGTACCTGGCTCCACAGCAACAGGTGAACTGATATATACACATAGAAGTGGGGTCATGTGCGGAATCTTGTCCTTTGGGTTTCTGCAGATCAGCGGGCGACTGGAGAACACTATTCTTAGTGTTGCCGCAGGGAAAGTTCTTCCTAAAGAGGTGGAAATTCTCCTTCTGAGGACGTCACTAAGTAGGTCTCCTTTGAAGTCTAGGTTCATATAAAGTATCTTTTTTGGCACGGATGGTGTCTCTTGCTTTTGGTTTTTCTGTTTGATGTTTTTGTCTACAAATCTTGGTGGGTAGCCATTTTGTATGAAGATTTCCCTCAGGAAGTTTAGTTCTTCTTCCATGGTGTCGGAGCTGCAGATGCGTCTGACGCGAGTGGCAAGGGATTTAATTAGGTTTCTTTTCCGACTGATTGGTACCCAGCTGTAAAAACTTGTTAATTGTCCGTTCCAAGTCGGTTTCCTATGGATTGACCTTCTTAAAGTTCCGTCATCTCTCCTTGTAAGCTCAACGTCAAGAAAAGGGATTTTAGATTCATTTTCAGTTTCCAAAGTGAACTTTGTGGCTGGATGGCATTTGTTGAATATTTGCAGTAGTTGATTGAGATCGTGACCGTCATCACAGATGATAAAGATGTCGTCAACATATCTAACGTACAACTGGAAGTTGCCGATGGTTGATTTGAGTAGGCCGTTCTCGAAGCTTGCTATGAAGCAGTCTGCTAGTAATGGGCCCAGTGGAGATCCCATTGCGATCCCATCTTGTTGTCTGTAAATAATGTCGTTGAATGTGAATTGCACATTGAGTGTACATCTCAGTAGTAGTTCTTTTAAACAGGTCATCGGTAATCCGATGTTCAGACTGCTTCATGGCAAGCCTCGACAACGGCCTACTCAAATCAACCATCGACAACTTCCAGTTGTACGTTAGATATGTTGACGACATCTTTATCATCTGTGATGACGGTCACGATCTCAATCAACTACTGCAAATATTCAACAAATGCCATCCAGCCACAAAGTTCACTTTGGAAACTGAAAATGAATCTAAAATCCCTTTTCTTGACGTTGAGCTTACAAGGAGAGATGACGGAACTTTAAGAAGGTCAATCCATAGGAAACCGACTTGGAACGGACAATTAACAAGTTTTTACAGCTGGGTACCAATCAGTCGGAAAAGAAACCTAATTAAATCCCTTGCCACTCGCGTCAGACGCATCTGCAGCTCCGACACCATGGAAGAAGAACTAAACTTCCTGAGGGAAATCTTCATACAAAATGGCTACCCACCAAGATTTGTAGACAAAAACATCAAACAGAAAAACCAAAAGCAAGAGACACCATCCGTGCCAAAAAAGATACTTTATATGAACCTAGACTTCAAAGGAGACCTACTTAGTGACGTCCTCAGAAGGAGAATTTCCACCTCTTTAGGAAGAACTTTCCCTGCGGCAACACTAAGAATAGTGTTCTCCAGTCGCCCGCTGATCTGCAGAAACCCAAAGGACAAGATTCCGCACATGACCCCACTTCTATGTGTATATATCAGTTCACCTGTTGCTATGGAGCCAGGTACATCGGTCGTTCAACGCGCATCCTGTCAAAAAGGGTCAAAGAACACTACCCAACGTGGCTACAGAAAGGAAATAATGGCCATATAAGGAGTGCAATAATCGAACATCTCGTCAACACTGGTCATCCCATCTCAACGAACGCCTCCTTCAAAGTGATCTACAAAGTGAAGAACAACCTCCCAAAGACAGTACGATTCCGTCTTCTTTGCATCGCAGAAGCCCTAGCCATCCAGTTGGTGGAACCAGAACTATGCATACAAAAGAAAATCATCCAACCACTTCTACTCGCATGGTAACAACTCCGTTGATTTGACCCAACTCTTCTTTGTTTGTTTGATTTGACCTTACCTCTGTTTGTATACTTATTTTTCTAACTTAAAACCCTTGTGTAATTCTGTATATTATTTTGTTTCCATGTACACCCTTTGAGTACACCTCATTCATCAAACTATTCATGCCATTGCGTAACTCTTATTTAACAATCATTTATGACAACTCATCACATTTGTTACTATCCTCTTATATGAACATCCAATTCACCTGAACTTACTCCTCTTTAACAATCGATTTTGACAACTCATCACTTTTGTTGCTATCCTCTTATCAACATCCAATTCATTTGAACTTACTAACCGTATTTTCGTTTGACAAATTTAATGTAAATAAAACACACACACACACACACAAAGTAACCATATATATTTGCGATTGTACAGCTTTGAAAATGAATACTTATAATTCTACCTCTTATTATTATTTTTATAATTATTATTCTTGATTCATTCAAAACTATCCTTTATCAGTAGGATTATCTTAACTCACTTCAACACTATTATTATTATTGTTATTATGACTATTTCTATTGACATCACTCTGGTTGCAATTCTTGTTATATTCTCTAATGTCTAATTGTTTATCTAAGTGATGTAATTGAAGGGTAATGCAATCTATCTTAATTTTGATCTCTCATACTCTCTCTCCCCTTATCTATTTGAACATGACATGGAAAAACATTAGCACCTGTCTTTCTGCATGACTAATTCAATGTAGTTTGTTTACTTATCAGTCCTATATCTCCCAATGTAATTTCAAAAGTATATATATCCGTGTATGTAGAGTATTCAGCTGACGAGTTCTACCGAAATTTGATGAATTTATTAAATCCTGCTTTATTAATCTTTATTGCTTGTTTTAAAAATAGAATAGTAGCACGGCTCAGTGGATATGGGAAAGCACAAAGAGTGAATGCATCTGTGTTACTGAGAACGACCACGAACCATACCAAAAATAGTCTTGGTTTCTTAGTATCCCAAGGATCTCAACCAGGTGGCTTGTATTTCCTTCCCTAAGTGGCTAGCTCAAAACAACTGTCAACGACTTCATGGACTGCTCCTAACTTCTTACCATCCCAATCCTATGCCGGCTAACATCGCTCGTCTAGCAAGGCGACCGATAGCTAGGTATGACGTCTTCGCTAGAAATGGTATGGGTTGACAAACGCCACACCAGCCTCTGATGTCTGGGCTAATGCAACTCCCTAACTTCAAGCTGGAAATAGGTGCAGCTAAGTCTTACAGCACCACCTTAGATGTGATAGAAGTTAACCACATGACAGACATACTAAGATTTATGTTCAAGATATTTAGAGGAGTTTGAACTTTGTCCACATCTCCACCTAGAAGCACTGTATTATGTGCATGTTGTCTGTCTGTTTTCGACATAGAACTTTGCACATATGTGCACCAGTTCAAGTCGACACACTCCCTCCTTGTAGCACACAAGGTAAGAGAAGAAAGTAGCAGAAATGCATATTAGAGACAGTAAACAGAGGTGTGACACAAAGGAATAGTAATAACGAAGAACAAAACAGTTTCATTGGAAAACATAAGTCACAAAACATAAGGAGTGGATGCATCTGCGCCAGCCATTGAGAACGATTTTTAGCCATGTCACCAATTGTTTCCAACCATTGGTTTTTGCCGTCCCGAGGACCCCAACCAGGAAGTCTACACCTTCCTACGTGGCTTAGACTAACTGTTGTAGATTTTATTGACTGGTGAAGCCATGTTTTGGTTTCACCGCCGCTAGCTCTTTTCCAGTCTGACCCTATATCAGCTAACATTACCCGTCGAGGATGGCGATGACTAGGCATACGTAACACATGTCCTAAATATCTCAGTCGATGTAATTTCACAGTCTCGTCGATTGATTTCCCCTCCTTACCTAGCACTCGACGCCTAACCTCAGTATTGCTCACCTTATTATACCACTTCACACGGGAGATAGAACGCAGGCACCTATGATCGAAGACAGCTAATCTTTTCATGTCTTGCACTCTCAATGGCCAGGTCTCACAGCCATAAAAACTTTCATACTACATGTCGTACATCACTGACACTTCTTCCCGGTAATTAATATATCCCTGTGACGTAGAATTCGCCAAGCGTCACCTCCCGTAGTACCCTTGTAGTGACATTTAACAAAAAGTGGGTACATTCATTCGGGATACCACTAGTAGTTATCACTTCATCAAATGGAAAATTCCCATAAGTTCCTACATGGCTGCGTGACCTCTAGTAGTGCCCTCATTAGTACGATATACGTCCACGACCAAACATTGCGATGGCACCTCTTGTGCGACGGTGTCGAATGCCGTTTGCAGGTCAAGAAATATGGCAAATGTTGGGTGTTGGTAAGTATGGGTGTGTTCTAGGATCCATCGAAGGATGAAGATATGACCTACCTGGCCTATACTCACCTTTAAATTACCAGACGAGATTTAGGTGTGAGAAATTTCTGTGTAACTAATGAAAGAGGAAGTTCGTTCTCTCTCGATTGCGAACCTCTCAGAAGTGATGCTAAGTAACCCAGATGTGTCAAAGGTTGACTCGCAGCGATGTTTCAACTGTAAATAGTGCAATCGCCCTAAAATTATTCAATACATAAGATGTTTGATGTTAGCGAATATGCTGAGTTATTAGAGAGAGAGAAAATAGTGTTGATTTAAAAATCCGCACAAGATGAGTAGGTTCGAATCATAACATAATCTACATAAGGTCAACAAATCAGGTTAGAAAAGGCTTCAAAATCTAGGTGAGAAAGGTAATAATCACAATAGAAGAACAAATCTAACTTCTACTTAGATAACTTCGAACTACATCTCAAGTAATGTCGTCAGTGTGTACTGGTAAAGTACACAATTTACACCATTGACGCCCAATATGTCGACTTGTGGCATTCTTACCATCATCATAAAGTTTGCATATATGTATCAAACAATGAGATGTTCAGCTATCAATGGAAGGACATGTGCACTGTGCAGCAATTCGTTGTCCTTTCTTATGAATGAGATGCAACCGTTTAAAGCAAGGGATTGAAGAGGTCAGCTGTCTCTAGTCACAGGCTTTGGCGTCCTATCTTCTGTGTTAAGTGGCATAGTATGGTAAATAATGTTGGAGTTAAACATGTTGTCACGTAAAGAGAACAAGTCTATCAATGAGCTTGTGAAGCTGCGTAGACAGAGATGATTAGAGCACGTGTTGCGCATACTGAGCCATCGCCTTTCCCGTTGAGTAATGTCAGCCGACAGAGGACTAACTGGGGAGACAGGTACGGGTGGTAAGACCAAAACCGGGCATCAACTGATGCAACTTCTTACTCTTAGTTTGAAATAGGTACGGAGGTGTTGAGTGTTTGTCTGGGATCCTCGAGACGCTACGAGACGTCAGATTCATACTATCACCAGTGTGAAAGGCGAAAAGAAAACAGGGAGTACATCCAAATTAGTAACGACTCTAAACAATCCTGGTCGGAACTTGTCAAGGAACTGAATTCCCTTCCTTCACAGTGGTTTATACATTTCATTTTGTCAAGTTAATATCTTCCCACTAGTATCTCATTCACACAAACATTTCGTTGAGGTATACCGGAAGTCAGATACATTACTTTCCATTGTTTTAGTTGCTTAGTTTTCTCATACGTAAACAACTTTAGAACCTCACTCACTACGCTAATTGTTAACTATCACAAATCATCAATAGGTGTGAATAAATGATTACAAGTTTTCACTGTTTATGGATATACTGTACGCTGAGTTAACCAATATGGAAGGCTTGCAGCAAAGTGACTTTGTACACAAAACAAATCGGATAGACGTGACGAAAATCGATTCCTTAAGCAACCGGTGAAGCCTATGGACAAACATCATACTTCCAGTGAGTAATTTAACAAACTGTCCTGCATAAGTTTATTAGGAAATCCCACACGCCCTTAAATGCTAACGAGATATTATCTGAGAAATAGCCAGTGGTTAGCAGAACCCCTCTCAGGACTTTGTTATTGACTTCATTTTTCCACATGGTAAAGAACTACCATTCCGGCATTATCTAACGATAATACACTATGGAGGACCACCCATAACAGCGAATTTAGATGAGCGCTTCAGCTCGATTCCGAGGAAATGAGTGTTTAGGTAGTTGAATTTAGGAATCACTTACAACAAAACACGGCGATACAAATCAATCTGGTATTATTCTTATTTAGACAATGGATCAGGTAGCAAATAGGGCTGGTTCATACCAGTCACAGCTCGACAGTTGGAGCACACTGCACTGCGTTTTACACAACCATAAGATAGTGCTTTTGAGATGGCACGACCTGTGTACGTTAGAATGTATACACAAAGATGAGAGAATAGGAATAACAACTCTTTACATTCCATTAGCTGAAAAAATGAAAAGTTCATACCTTATCATTATGTCGCAAAGAAACAGAGGAGCTTACTTTTAATCCTGACCCACAATTAAGTATTTTTAGTCCACACTACAATTCAGAAACCGCTGGTGAATAAACTACACAAATCAGACTCACGCATTGGACAGAACTTAATACTAGAATTAATGGTACCGGTTACCTTATAGAACGTTTACGAAAATGAAAAGCATTTGACAAAACCCAGATAAGCACAATGCATGAATCAGAAAGGATACCAGCCAAATATACTGGACTTAAGCCCAGACAATGAAATGCCGCTAAGAATGCTATGTCGAGCTACTGCCAGGTTGAGTTTTGTCACTGGAGTTTTATACATTGAAGCACTCTACTTTGAACTGAAGACATTAAAATAAAAACACCACCAAAATCAGGAAACATATCGTAGACATGAGTGACTGCCCAGAAATAAGTTCAGTTAATGGCGAAAATTATAGAAACAGATGGAAGAAAAATTTGCATCACTCACCTCTAGGCATTTGTAACACCAAACTCCAAGAGTTATATACAATATCAACAGTCAACCGGAGAAGGGAGAAGATGAAAAGGGGATTGAAGAAATGTGTGGGGTGAGGATATACGCTATGACGTGTTAAATTTTCCGCGCCTCAGGTTTTATCGTCTTTCATTGGAAAAGCGATATAGGCAGATTTTGATTGGCTGTTGGCTAGCTGGCTTCTTATTGGTCTAAAATATAAGTTAAAATGGCAGTCTCTTTATTTTGACACGGAAATTTACAGTCAGTTTAATTTCAGGCTTAACTTACCATAATATAACGGCGTGTTAATTTTTTTGGTGTGAGTGTAGTGTGATAGTCACACGCTATTTGGATGCATTTGTGGTATTTAAAGTACATTGAGATGTATGAGAATGTCTAGCAAGTGAATATAAATTAACAATAATTTTGATGCATTTATTTTAAGCCCAAAATAGGATGTATGCATTTTTGCTTACTAGGCGAATATAATTCAACTACAATTTCTAAACATATAATTTTTCTTTAATTAGAACATATAGATAAATGTATGTATTAACTGATCCACTTTTTTAAGTTGTTAGTTTAGTGACCTGTGGGATTTGTGCATATTAGGTCAGCATAAATCAATTAAATTTACTAGGTCACAACAGTGGTTTATGAGCACTGAAATATATACTATTATTCATCTACTTGAAATTATAATGTTGTGTTCGTTAGTCATTGTTAAAACCATTACATGACGTTACAAGATACTCCTGCAGCCTCTACTACACGAAATGTGTCATCTATATTGTCTGATGTAATGGCTATATTCCAAAGAATAATGCTTAGTTGTGTATTTTATACGTGGGTGCAACTTAAGCAAGCTTTTGATACATTTATGAAGGTAACAACTAAATTGTTCATTATTTCTTTGAAAGGAATCCAACACATCCTAACGGCTTGATTCAGGTAAAAAAGACCCATCTGGCCCTATGGAATATAAGTTTGTGAGGTATGAATGCACTTTTGGAGGTATAGTTTAGTAAGCTTGGGACGCTTAAAATACCAACCTTGCAACAATTCTCAGCAAAGTCTAACCAACGCTTCAATAATGCCTTTTTACGGTAAATGAATATTTTATCTACTTGAAGTGAACCCAGTATGTACTGAAATAACCCTGGTCCTTCTAAAAAGCTACTATATTTGGGTCTCGCCTACTCAGGAACATTCTGCCTCCCCCCTGTACTATAATTATAGGAAATTTTCCCTGGCAGTATACTTACTTTCGAGTACCAAATACAGCCGACTGTTTTTGGATGCTGTTCGGACAGATTGGAGTAATTTCTTACTGCAATATGAGAACTGTTTCGGAGATGAACATATTGTTTACAATATTCATTTTCTGAAACGTACAGTGGATGACGTCGAGCTGCATGGGCTATTAGAGGGATTCAGTGCATTTCCCTTTGAATTCTATATGCGCATGATCAGACAGTTCGTGCACTGTGGATATGTTGTGGCTAAGCAGGCAGCTCAGCGTTATGTTGAGCACGTGCACTTAATGAAAAGTACAGGTGTCAAGCATGTACCTAAAGAAGCTAGTACTAAAGGCGTTAAGTTTAGCAAAGGAAAGTTAACTTATCTGAACGTCATATTTACTTCTTATTCTCCGGACAATGTAATCTTAGCCTCAGGTAAACCGGGGGAATATAGTTGAAATGGAAAGTGAAGATAGGATACGCTTTCGACCCTACTGTGATTTTAGTGATGATTTTAATACACCATTTAAATCAAGGAATTTAGGGATATTCAGATGTTCGAAATTCAGTCACGAGATGTAAGGTTCATTAATGAAGTACTTATTTCTGTAGCGACCAACTGATGACATCGAGAGAGGTTGGTGACATAATGGATTAGGCCACGAAATCGTACATTCATAATTTGAAAGATCGTGTCCAAAGGCGTAACCTGAAGAAAGGAATTCAGGTAATACTGTTAAACGCCCGCTTCGTTTTATAGGTTAACGTTAAGACAACATCTAGTAATCACAACATTGTTTTTATTTCTAGGCAAATGGAAAAGATAGCAGGGGATATAACAGTGGCAGTTATGTAAGCAAACTTTTCTAAATGTAAATGCTGAGAATGTGATGAGCACAATGTTTCATCAACTGATATTTTATTTTGCTTATTTACAGGATGCTACCAGTGGACCTAACTTGACGGATTTGCAGTGACATTGTACTACAGTTTCCAAATATAATTTCCAAATTTCAGCTCAAAAAACTTGCCACTATGTGCTAAATTAAGTCTTTTTCTTCTGAAGTTAAGCTAGTCCGTACTGAAAATGAGCTCAAAGGGTTTAAATAAAGCTGATAAGCAAATCCAGTAGGTTCTCATCTACTCCTGAAAATGTCTACAAAAAGAACATGGTGTTGAATTAGTGTCAGTCATGCTGAAAACCAAAACTGAGTTCTAGACTGTGACATTAAAGAGTCTATTTAGGAAAAGATCCAGAATTTACTGACTGTAGAACGCTGGAATTAGTGAGATTTAATTCAGCATTATGGTAAGCTTGGGAGGAGCAGAACCTGGACTAGAAGGGCTGCAATAAGGCCGATAAGCTACTTCTGATAATGCGTAGAATAAGAACAAGGTGCTGAATTGGTGCCAGTCATGATGATAAACCAGCGCACAGTTCTACCTTAAGCAAATAATCCGTAACTGTTCTGCCACTGTTTGATCCAACAATGGCAGAACAGTTAAGGCGTTTAATTACTGAGAAAAGTTACTATATTAGCATAGTATACGTGAATTGGCTCAATGATTGCAGGTCTACCATAATCCTTAACTACCAACATAAACACTGGGAACTGCAAGCTAAAAATAAACGTCATAGTAGCATCCAGTGACAAAAAACTGACCTACATACTCCAAAACAAGCAAAACGTTCAAAAAACCTTTAAAATTCAATGGAAAACGAATTCACGAAAACATATAACCAGTAGACGCAGGAACCCATCATGACCTTGAAACTGACTATAGCGTCTTTCCTTTCATTGGCTGTAACAGTGGTGGCTAATTTGATATTTAATTTGTCCTTTGTTAGGTGATGTCGTGTGCAGGTTTGTGTGGTTGAGGTATGCGTTGTTTACAAGCATATTTGATGAAAATAAATGTAAAATTTGAGTATTCTAACGTTTTCTTTTACTTATTTTGTGCATGTACAAGGCTTGGTTTATCATACACTCGGTTTGTTGGCCTATCGGTTGCTGGCGATGTCAAGGAATCCGTGAGTTCTTTGGCTTTTCTCGATTTTAGGTTATACGTGTAGCATTTCATTGGTTGATATTGCTCAGTGATGCATTTCAATATTGGTTTTTCTACGGAATTATATTGAAACAGTCGCGAGACAGATGGATACTAATTGACAAAGCCTTTTTAGTTTATTGCAGGTAGGCAATGCGAGTGAGAGCATTATTTATCCTGTAATATTGTGTGCATAATTCTATTTTTGTTTACTCTTCCTGATTTTGTAGTTAATAATGTGCTGCATAAGTGTCAACGATGGACATGGTCTCGTGACTCGTGCGCATCTCAAAGCGGGAGAAGTAATCGCACAAATGGACCATTTTCTTAATATGTAAACAAACTAATGTCGTATTATAAATATGAACTTTTCATATAAATCTTGTCTTTCAATTCGTGTGTTTGCTTTGTGAGCATGGCATGCTAGACCGGTGCTCCCTAAGACTTGAACTCGTTACTATACTTAAGTGTAATTCTGTAGGAACACTATCGACCGATATACGTGGTGAATTATAAGTAGTTTATTAGACCTTAAGTCTCTGTCTACAGTTACGTGAAAACATCTCATAGTCATATGCAAGCCTGTAGGGAACAATGACAACAATAGGTAGAACTTAGGCACTTCATTGCAGTTCCAGGTCGTATATGGTTAGGTGTATTCCAAATCAGTGTATTACTAATATTCCAATTAAAGCATTATCGCAGTCCCTATGATAACGGGTGTTAATGTATACTGTAAAATAAAGTTTACACATGACGAATAAATAAGTAGGTTGAGCTGTAGCATTCGTAGTAACATTTCGCTTACGTTTAATTATGCAGTCAAATAAATCATCATGTATCATTGATAAGTCTGACATCTGCATCGTCATGCAAAAAAACTTAATTTCACTCAGATAGAATAAGAAAAGTATTGTAAGCAGGATGTTAAATCTATTACACGAAAAAATAAGCAAATGTCTTTACACAATTGTTTTTCGTAATTATTTCGCCCATGTTGAATTGCTGTGACCAAGTAGACTGACATTACCGGATATCTGTAAGTAAGTGAACAAAGTGTATGTTTTTAAATCGCTGAAATAAGGAAGAAATAATATTAAAGTTAAACGCTTTATATTTGCATACCTTTGCTGAAAAAGGTTCCTTTTCCTTTTTCATTCTTTCGTTATGACAGCATTCTTCTGTAGTTTTCAATGTCACACAGAGATTGTTCGTCTTATGCAGTACAGCAGTAAGCAAATAATAGTAATTCAGTATATTGTCTAAACGAATATTTACAAGGAATGCATGTAATTTCTACAGGCACAATAAGTTATATAATGAATTACAATCCTCAAGTATCATAAAATAATACTTTTTCAGAAGTTCAAGTCGTTCACCTAGTGTACGAGTAATTAGAACAGGTTATGATACGTGTTAACTTGTAAACCACTCACAATGAACGCTGTACAGGAAACTTCATCACATCTTGATTTTTACCTACTTTTCCTTCACGCACATAAGCATGCAGTCACTACATACACTCAAGCATTGTAACCTGAACATCACAAAATCCCTACAGATAACTTTTTTCATAATAAATGATTTAAACATATGAGGCATAAGTGAATCTTCCATATCCTTCATAGCCACAAGTAATTCATCAAGGATCTCAGAATATCTTAGTGATCTGAACACGAACAATTGTTAAGATTGGGATAACTTATGTAACAGGTGCAGTACTTGTAGGACACACCTGCTGGCTACTAATCGACAGAAAGTTGATACTAATTTTAAATAGTCTGACATTTCACGAGGACCATCTACACTATTCTCCGTGACCCGATGCGCACTGATATAAACATAATCTGATGCCATTTTTGACAGAGAACAATTAAGGCCTTCTGACATTCCAAGTGTAAATGTCAATTAAACTAGTATCATATCTTTGCCTAAGCAACTTTAAATGGGAACTTCATCAAAGTAGATATAATCACCAGGAAATGCAGCAGCCTGTCTCATTCATCGCATGATCTCTTCCATGTGCTATGGAATATTTCAGTCATCACAGATGATAAAAGAAGTGTCTAACATCCTCAAAACACACATCTAACTTATGTCTGTAGGCTATTTCTCTTTCAAATGCACGATTCTCATAGAATAACTGGGATGACAACAGCCATTGCCTGCAGTCAATTTACAACCTTAAGACCTGAAACAGCCCACAAAAACAATGCCTCAATGCTCTAAAACCCTAATAATAGTCTTTTTATGCGATATTTCTTCAAAATAATGACTTTTTTCATTAGTAATTCGTCTAGGCTGTCATGACAATTTTACACATCATATTTCTGGTTTTTATGAGGGCTTAAATCTTTATCTTGAAAAAGATAACAATGAACGCCTTGACAGATCATGCTTCTACCTTTAAATATATACCATTCACCCAGCCTATTGTTGAGATGCGACCATGTGGGATCTGCTCAGATTTATGGGGCATCTTATAAATTAACTTGCTGTCTATCGTCAGATCTTTTCATACCACTCCACAATGTCTTATCCCATTTATTTTCTGACAACGTCTTTACTTGATCCTCATTTTACTCCATTAAACTTAACATCTTATAGCTCTTCATTACTTATTATACTCCTACTCTCTGAAGGGTACGGTTGTGCACTAAATGCACAAAAAGGTATAAAATAAAAACAACTGGCATGAGGATAATTGTATTAAAACCAAAAGTGGATATCATGATAGTTTGTGATATATCTGTAGCATTATACATTGCAAATGAATGTTGTTACCCTAGGGTGTTTCCTTTATTAATGCATTTATTAATGATACTTGCACTTACCTATTTCATTACAATTTAATGATTCACCTCAGCACTTTAATTTTTCTAAAACAGATTCCAATCCCTTGTAAAAGGTGTGCTTACCTCAATATCGGTTGGTTATCGTATGCCTACAACCACGGGATGAAAACGGAACGAAGTCGATTTTCCCGCTCAACCTGGAGGACAACTGTACAATTCAATAACTATACGGCCTAATTCAGAAAATGAGTGTATTATATGTATCGAATATTTAACAGTTGAAATACGATTAACTTGTAGACAATCTACGATTTGATATTATATCATACTTGATCGTGCCTGTAAAAATGGCATGCATTTTCATGTAAATTTGTAAATTTATATGAAATACATTATTATTATTATTACACTTTACTACGAACACAATACAGAAAAATACTGCATTTTTCGGCTACAGAAGCCTAAAACTTGTCATCGTTTATAACAAGTCCAGCTAGACGGTACTCTTCTTGTTCCAGTAGGTTAACGTCAGCGTTCCCTTCTGAAAGAGCAGAGAAAAATCTTATTTAGGCAAGAGTAAGTAATAGACACCACTGTCGAATGACCTTCAGTCAGATCTCTCAGCATCACAAATGAACGCCGTTCATAATAATCTTTGCAAGTTTCACCTAGATTTAGTTACTGACTTCTGTGTGTAAGCGTCATATTGTTCATATTGCGTTTTTCGTAGATTGAATACCAACTTTTCACGTAACACCTGGTGGTGTCCAGTCTTCACTCTTCCCTTATTTAGTGATATTATGCTGGTTTTTATCTCACCACATCACTTACTCCCTTCTGTAGGCACTATCCTCAGTGCCCGGCGGTGGTGTGGGGTATGCATTGCCTCGATCAGTAGGTACCTCAACGTGGCTAGTAGCGGGCGGCGGTTGTGAAAGGGGGATTCGGTGGTTCCTCGACAGCTGCTGGATAATGCAGTTTCAGCTGAATATAATGGGCGGAGATGAGGTTGTCTTGAGATGGTCGTCACAGGTTCCGCAAGACACACGTAGTGGGAGGTCGACGTTGCGCAATTTGACATGGTCCCTGCCATGGAGCGTATAATTTAGGGCACGAACCGGCAGGGTTTGGTGGTCGATGAAGCTAGACGTAATCACCAAGGGAATAAGTGGGTCCATGGGAGAACCGGTCGTAAATGCTTTTCTGGTGCTCTGAAGAAGACTGTAGATGATGACGCGTCAGGTTATACTCCAGGTGATGGCGAGGATGTCGGACGTAGGAAATACAGTTGATGTCTGAACCTCTACTAGAAGGCGGAGTTCACGCCCAAACAATAGCAGAGCCGGGGAAATCCCGTTAATGAATGCACTGTAGAGCGACCTGCCGGCAAAGACTGAGGCAGTGTGCACTCCTTGAATGCCACGTGCTGTTTCCTCTTTGATCAAAATATGCCTATTTTGTGAACTGTTCACCTGGGAAACCTTTTCTTCCTAGCCGGTGAATTAAATTCAAACATCACTTGCATATCAAGTGTGTTAAGTCCAGCTGTCACGAATTACTGCCAAAGCTTCAGGTACTACTTCTGTAGCAGCATCTTCCTCACTCATTTAGATAAACAAGACTCGTTGGTCTACCACCTGATTACTGTGAAGCCGATTAACGAAAAAATACTAGGTAAAGTCGAAAACCTTTTCTTTTTCTTGTCTTGTACTTTATCAGTCTTATTCTTGTTCTTGTGGGTAGATACTGTTGCTCTATTATTCGTTTATAGCATAAGTCACAGTGATTGTTAATATGGCTGTTCAAAGTAGCCTTAGAAAAAGCAATAAAACACCATATTCTGTAGTCACAAGGGCTTCAGCCAGAGAAGTGAAAAACCCAGGGACATCAACCCCTTCCCGCATACCGATTTGAAAGACCAGTGTATATCTCGTCTGTTCTAGTACTACGCCTACATTGCACAGTATTGCACTGAAACAGCCCAGGAAATACCAGGTTGACATGATACTACACCTATATCGATTGGAAGCCAGTGCGTGATACACGTCAAAACACAAAAGAAACGCACAAGACATCATAAGACCTCGAAAACGTCATCTAGAGAAGGGGATGAATGTCAGGCCTGTAGTGTTATCGTTTCTAAAACTGATTCAGCAGTGCAATTTTTGCAAATGATAAGTACACTGCCATTGCGACAAAAAGGTGTCTAAACCATACATGGGTTTATGCGAAATAACCCGTGCCCATGGTTCTGGTACATCTACCCACTTTGTCGCCTGCGGATAGCAGAAACAGCACGCCACTCATGTGTCCCGACACAGTCTCATGCAGCTCTCCACCTGATAAAACCACACCACCAAAACTTGGCGAAATCAGTAAGAAGGATACTCCAGTCTAAACGACTGGAAGTACCAATCTTCATAAAGTGAAGACTCTCGACGGTACACCCACAACATCAGGGGAAGATGGAATTGTCGAAGCACTACTTCCATCCACTAGCACGCTTGCCAACATTGCAAAGGTTAGTCAGAACCTAATGAAGTCTAAAGTGACTGACACTGTAAAGGAGGACAAGTAGCCAAAAACCAAACCTACGTCTGAGGTCAGTTGGCCTAATTCCCTTATCCTTTTTAATGTACAGTTTGCTTTAACAACGGGCTCTGTTCGGTCAGGAACAGTGGTCCAATCTGTGTAATAAATTAGGTCTGAACGTCAGTTCAGAGAAATTTTGCGGGTTGCACAGGGGTGTCCATGCAATACAGGGTAAGCCACCCCCTTTAAGGGTTACACTGGACTTTGCCGAGGAGGCTGAAAGGGTACTATTACTGGCTCATATACTAACTTCAGATAGGAGTTCCAGCATAAGACTGAGGCATGACAAGCAGGCTTACAGGCAAATGGTGAGGGAGTCAACGGAAATGATGCCTAATATGTCTATGGTCATACACGGTGTCGCGGAGCTAGAAACTGGCACTGCTTGTGAAAAAACATGCATGACGTTCAGCAATGGAGATGGTTGTCATCTCAGATGGCCCTTGATGTCTCTGGAGCAATCTTGATTTTATGGCTACCTCGTCCCACTCATTTCACACTGATTTGCTTCCTAAGGCTAAGTTTCAAATTTGACTGCCAGGAACAGTTGCCTCTGGTACTTCAGTGGTGGTGAGAGATCAAGGGGAAAATGGGGGGACACATCGATGCTGCGAAAGCAGAGCGTGAACCGTAAGGAGGCAGCAAACTCAGGCCTTAATATGTCTCCAAGCCTCAGTGGCACTAGAGCGATGCGGTACTGAGAATGACAGTGTCCTATCCAAATCCAAAGAAAAAAACGACAACGGGCCGGTTCTTTCGAAATTACCCAACTAGCTCCAAAATCAAGTCCCCCCACGTCAACTACCCCATAACACGGTGAGGTTGTGAGACTCACTGCCAGATGCCTATTTAGCAATGAGAAAGAGCCGAGATTGAGAGCGGGTGAAAGCAGAAACCTCCAGTCACACCTAGACCTTAAAATGATAATCCTCTCTGAAACCTGGCTAACCCCCACTATCTCCGACAACGAAATCAGTATAAGTGATATGGTTCTGTTCAGGAGAGACAGCATAACAAGGAAGGGGGAGTCGCCATATACTTTGACAAGCAACTTAAGTGTGTACGTGCAACGGACCCACCACTTACTGAACTTCCGACCCCATATGGCATCGTTTGACCTTAGGCCATGCCAAGCATTTTCTGGTTGGCGTCTACAGATAACCCACCTGTGGGGCTATGTACAACCAGCTGCTGCTCAACACCATCACACGGATACAGGACTTGGGCTATGACCATATCACCATAGCTGAAGACTTCAACGCCTCATCCCTGAACCTTCCCTTGGGGCATGCTCAGGGTAAATTCGGTTGAAATCCATTACAAACCATTAGAAATGAAGGACTGACTGAGGATGTTGGAGACGACACTATGTGTGGTCCTAGTGGAAAGTCATCGAAACATTCCAACTAGAGACGAACTTCCTGTCGAAAATGTCCAAATCATGACCCCCTCCTAGAAAGTAGCGCCCATACAGTTGTAGTATTCGACCTTGTTCTTCGTGAGCGCCCGCAGTGAGTAGCCACGTAACTTTGTCTGTGCTATAACAAGGCTGACTATGCTGGAATGTGAAGGCTTATGTATGACACAGAATGAACAATAGAAATGGACTGAGTTATTCGTGGAGAAACACAGCGATCTCACATACCGTCCACGGCCAAGGAAAAGGTTCCCACGAAAGACAAGAGATACGCAACGTATTCTACAAGCAAGCAGAAGGCTTGGTCTACGTGGCGAGTATCCATGAGTCAGACCAACCACGGAACTTACGAACCGGTGCAACGTGAGGATCAAGAGAGACAGGAGGTCATTTCAGGCTAACCTTGTCAAAAAACTCCTTTGTAGCCCCAAAAGTTTGCATCGATTCATGTCGGAAAGAAAACTAACCAATCAGGAGGCATGCACCGTAGTAGATCCAAACGATTAAAATACCTCGCTAGTCTTGAGATGGCGGAAACATTCAGTTTGGCCTTAACCAAATTGTTAAATAGCAATGTGGGTATTACTGGAGTGGACCAAAATGGCGGCACTACTATTACACCGGAGGAAAACCTAGTGGCCACTCCCCAAATAAACTCGGCACTAGCACTGGGGAAGCTACAGAGACTCAAATCTAGAAAGCCTCCGGGTTTTGACGACATCAAGCCATCTGTTCTGAAACAGTGCGCCGAAGCTCTCTGTAGGCCCTCAAGTGACTTGTTTCTAAACTTGATGGATTCGAGGAAACTGCAAAGTGAGTGGAAAAGAGCCATCCTTTCTCCGATCTTCAGAGTTGGGGATAGGCGAAATGCCACTAGTTGCAGACCAATAGCCCTACCCCCAGTGGTATTGATGATCAGATCAGGGAGCACCTCGATAGGAATATCAGACTCAGTAAAACCCAACACGGTTTCAGGAAAGGCAGATCCTGCGTAACAAAACTACTATCAGCTTGAGAAGATTGGGCATCATGCAATGATACCGCTGCACCAGTCCATTTGGTCTTCCTAGACTTTGAGAAGCCATTTGATACAATTCACGAAGACCGTCTCCTACACTGAATAAGTTAGGCAGGTAAAGGTGGGCTGCTTCTGTCATCGATGAATGACGACAGAACTGAAAGGAAATTCTGCACTAAAGTGAATCGAGCCCGATGATCTTCGCATGAGTCGCCGTCAGGAGTGCCGCTGAGTTCTATCCTAGGGCCGATGATACTTAAGAAAATAATTTTACACCCGCATGTGGAATATTTTCTGTTGTATTATTGAACATTGCTTTTCCTTTGATACATATATATTTTAATCTGTCATACATTTCTGTGTTCGCCTTGCGCTCTTTGAAATTTGACTTCGTTAACAATACATCTTTCCAAGTTTTCGCTTGTGCTTCTTAATACAACGTTTTTCGTCTTTGGCCGTTAGCAAATAGTAGAACGTGAAAGCCTGGACCCACTATAGTAGCACAACCAGAATCATACTTAGTGCGCTACAGTGTCACTGTGTTGTACGTGTATAAGCATTGTCACCTATCTAAGCACAAGTGAATTCGGCACTGTAGTGGATTTTGATGCTTACCTGGGGCACCTCTCCAAAATACCAAAGGACACGAATCCCCCAGTTCGTTTTGACCTGGTGCGGTGTCACCTGAAAACTCTTTTCTGGAGGACAGTTTTCGTATGTCCCATCGAGCCACTATACAGAAAATTGTGATCTTATCACTACTACAGAATGAATGATCGTGCAAGATGATGAATGACTGAAATACCCATATTAAACCTCGATTTTATTTATTACTATTTATTTTATTCATTTTTTGTTCCGAAAACAAGAGGGTTTCCAGCTTGATCCTGTATGTCTTACTCTAGCACCTGTTTATCACCTCTCATCTTACCTTCCATTAACGCAACATTTCGTAATTCCCGCATGAATTTAACTGACTATAAGTATATTGTAGACTATAAATTAGACTTGAACCAATATATTGTAATCTATTCTAACAAAGTTTCTAGAGGTTATTTTTCTCCATTTTTCCAATTTTTGATGTCAAAAAGACGGTGTTCCATTTCAAATTGCACTTGTCAAATATGATCATGCCTGTACAAACGGTATGTTAATCATGTAAATGCTTAATTTATGTGAAATATACATTAATTAATTAAGTTTCTGCAGCATCGGTGTTTTCGCAGGGTGGGGTTGCTAGTCTCATGTCCGACCTTCCCTCTCTCTTCGGCTCACAACCAGCTTGGGGATTAAATCTGTGCACCATCTGAGAATCGGACATCGGTCAACGTGCACGGTTGGCGGGCATTCTGCCACTGAGCCACCGACGAACAACGCAACTCCAAGGTTTGCACAAATTATCATCCTACAAAATTGGAAATTTAATTAAAATCCTGTTGTATCAGACACGCAAAAGTTTAGCCAATTCGTGGCAAGAAGTAAGTACAGGATGGTGATGTGAAGGAGGGGTATCTAAGAACATTATTTCATAAATATGGGGACTCTAGAATAATGTCATGGATTCCATATTATGAGGGGGAAAGAAGGCACACTATCTGGAGTCATTTAAGTGTTCTAAACAAGTTTCTGATTTTCCAACATTACTCCGTATTTCCAAGTGGTGAATAATTCCTGTTATCGAAATACTGTCTAAAATATCCGATGCCCAACTTTTCATGACGTGGAACTGAGCTACTCTTGTTTTACTCGGACTTTACTATGTCTTCGCTCATGACCGACCAAACCACGGCGATATATTTAATGTTAGACTACAGAACGTGATGGCTTATGACTGTTTTTATACAAAAGTAAGCTATTCAGCATTGCAAGTCAATTGTTTTCCGAAAAACGTTCGTATTTATGTTATTCCTGTCTGGGTACGCCAGACAACAATCTATGCAAGAGAAAAAACAATACTGAGGCTCCGTTCTAACGGGACAAAATACAAACTTGCCGCAAGTATCCCAAGGATAACCTAATGGACCTTATATTTTAACAAAAAGCCACAAGGACTGCTTCAGGTTGCATAACCAAGTAGACAACCAGTGTGGTTGTGGCGGTAGAACCAACAGCCTTGATGCAGACTGTTTCGCCGTAGAGTTATTACGAAAATCACGCAACAGTCAGTGACGCTAATGGTAGTGTTTGCTCCAATTTTAATGTGCGTGAAGGTGAAGCAAGATATCATTCCAGTGGGATCTGTAATTATAATAATAATTATTATTATAGTATCTAGGAAAAACTGTAAGACAGAACTCCGTGCAAACTTCTTCATAGTCATGTACTCTAAGATCTGGAACAGTTTACCCCTTGAAATAAGGACCTGTCACTCTATTATAACCTTCAAACGCTTGCTATATAAACTGTTTCATCCCAATGACTATGCCAATCACACCGCACCCCTCATTTCTAAAACGCATCAGCTATTAGAACACTATAACGCTTAGACTCATTAATATATATTATGACACTAAATAAACTCTAAGACTTCGCAAGAATACATGAAAACACAACTAGATATAGGAAATGTTTACTATACGGTTATATATATTTATAAACATTTATATGTACATAAAACATTAATGTTCTTTTCATGTTCACATACTTTCTCTTTCTGGGATCCTGTTGCTGAGCCTGCACTTCTATATACCTCCTAGCAGAGGTCGAACAACCCTATATTTAAACTGAAATGACCATTTAAGTAAATTCAAACTCAAACTCCATGAACGATTCGATGCTACCATTTGAAAACGCTGCCCAACATTCTGTACAAAAAGTATTCATGATCTGAAATAAAGAAGCAACTGGTTTTCAAACAGTTTTCAATGTATTACTCAACTTACGTGTACAGTCTGTCATGCTGACACAAATGGCGCCAACGGATAGTTCTGGAATCGACCTCAGCTCCATTCCATGCAGTAAAGCAATCTAACATGACCTTATCTAGTTTTCGTATCAACGATCAAATTCCTTTCCTATTATAAAACTACGATTAGACTGCTGAATAAAATGGAATAAATAAATGATACATCAATAAACTTTCACTCAAGCATGCTGTTCACAACAAAGTTATATAGGAGGATCGACTTCAAGCTTTATTTTTCCCAGATATTTATTTTACATTCATCTGATGTCTGGGTTTTTTGTTAATGCAAAGATAATATTTCTATATCTCTTTATGTGTTACAGAAACAGACTTTATAGCAAACTGTTCCGGCTGACTCTAATGTCAGAAAGAATAAACAAACTGTGAATTCACCATACATCGAAATATGTCTATTTTATATAATAACTTATCCATGCCTGTACAATTGGTATGTTCCTGCATAAACAGGAATAAATATATATTATATTATGAAGTAGAATCAAAATTGGACGTCTAGGTTGCGTTGTATGGCGTTGTTTTCTTCATCAACATAACAGGTCTGCGTACCTTAAAATATTTAAGTGTCTCTATGCTGTTAAAACTGTGCATACCTGTTTGGAGTTGAGGCACAACCATCTTATGTTTAACGGCTATAGTTTCCTATGTATGAGAATGCAATTTCTGCAGGATTCACAAAACCATGTTCACTAGATATTAATGAGATTGATGGTTCATTTCTGAGTTACACATTTGCAATACTTCCTTCAATGTGAACGTATTCAGTGTGAAGTTGATCTGCAAGTAATCTCAATGGGAGAATGACGCCTCAACAGTATGGATGTTCCAGAGTTTGTCTTGAATTTTGCGTACGGTCCTCTAATAATAGAAAGCACATGAGATCAGATAAGCAATCACCATATGGCGACAAGGATATATACAGGTGGTTAACACTGCAAGTACATGAACCTTTTGCCATACCAGCCACTGGATGTGTGAACCCGTCCACAAAAAACACGTTGTTGGAAGCACATTGTCAATGTGGGCCCCTCTTACTCTGCCACAACCTTCCTTCCGGCACATTCTGTTAATTTCGACAATAAGGGCTGCAAGGTATGTATCCCGTTGTCCACCATTCTTATCTTAATATCTCGTTCATCATCCTTCCTTTTCAACCCCCTGTCACTCCACTGGTATGCCTCCCACATACATTTGTGTAGAATAATACCTCTCGACAAATTCTGTTTCATCAATCTGTGCAAACATTCAACACGATTGTTAGTGTTATTGACAAGTAAAAAACACTACGTCTGAACTCTGCTGCTCATAGCTTCTTCAAGGGTACCCAATGTCTCTCCCAAAACGGGGATCTAGATGCCGTATGTGTTCAATCTGTAAATAAATTTATGATCACTTCTAAAATTTACCCTTGAATTGATTCCTTGCGAATCATACTCGATACATACAGCCTGAAAGGTTTACTTTTTGTCTAAAAACATCCTTGAAATTTACAAAACTTACCTTCTCGTGCATTGCATGAGGAACATGGAATGCACACAATATTGTATGGTAAAGTGGGCGCGTTGTCTCTACTGCACTTCTCAATGCTTTTGCGCAGTCCACGACAAACGTTTCCGTATTAGAAGTTGAACCCATATGCATTTAAATTTATCCAGGATGACTGTTACATCAGCTAGCTCTTCTTGTCTGCTAAATGCAAACAAGACCGGTAGACCTTCTCCATAACAGTTTGTAACAACAAATTGAAACAGTTTATAACTTCAAATATTAGATTTAGAAAACATTTACACCTACTCTCCTTTATTAGTTTTATAGGTGGAATCGAAACCCACAACCTCTAGGAATTTGTGGTAAATTCTGATTCGCCCATTCGAACTGAAACGAGCAATTTGTATTCTTCCATTGTTTTCATCCCGAATTACAACCAACTTCCCAATTTGCTGTGACCGAAAAAACCACTGGCCGTAAACCACAATCTGGAAGGTTACTCCTGCCAACATTATGGTTAAGACTAAATCTGATACTCTTCTATAAGCTTCTTAACCACATAGTCTATACCCTTACTAATCTTACTCGGTTTTCAGACGACACTGGTCGAGACTCACCACAACATCACATGGAAGGATAGAAGTTACTTGAACATCATTTATAATCCATCAGCTGGTCTCCTTTCCAAAAAGAATGCGGCGATATTTTATCCACAGTGGTGAGGAAATACATAAATCCACAGTTCCCGTTGTATACACTCAGTGGAGGTAGCAGCCAACAAAGTAATGCATTTAAAGCATATGCATACTTCCCATCATCACGGCGACACTACGGAATATGTCAAAATCGCAGAGTAATCAAACTCAACACGCGATGTAATTAACTAAATCCAAAAGGCAAACAAGTTATAATAATAATAATATATATTTCCTATCAATGTAGGACACACCAGTTGTACAGGCATGGATAAGTATTATTTAAATTACATGAATTTGATTTATAGTGAAATTACATGGTTGCTGTCCTCTCTGATATCAGTTAGTGAGCACATTCTGATAGTTAGTCGTTCAATGGAGCACATAAAGAAATATAGAAATATTGTCTTCGCATTAACAAAAAAAACCCAAGTACGTGTCGGATAAATTACAAATATTTGGGAAAAAAATAAAGCTTGAAGTCAATTCCTCCATATAACTTTGTTGTGTGCGGCATCGTATCTTGTTTTATGTTCAAATTGTGTATTAATTTAAAATGAGTGATTAATTTTTATGATTTTGACATCATTTTTTTGCAGGTAATACCAGATGTGAATTCAACTGAATGCAGATTAATATTGGTCATTGTCAAGCAGATTTGTTTTACTGCGCCCAAGTCACCCATAGCCCGCCATTTGTCACAGCATGGTTGCTCCGTACGAGTAAGTTGATAAACACGTAGAAAGCTATATAAAAACCATTTTAGATCGTTGACAGTGCTTGTATAAGATGCTGTACAGCGTCTAGTTATGGTGACAGTGGATTTCATCAAGGATGCTGAGCCATTACTAGCCAAACCTTGAGGGATGATATATGAGTAAGTGACTTCAATTGTTTCTCAGCTTCAGTCGGAATGTAGATCAATGCAACTTGTACTACAAAGTAAATACAACAGAAATGTACCAGAGGACAAAGAAAAAGCAGGTGGAGTCTAAAAGATTTGATTATATTCGTTGTACATTGTAATTTGATGAACAAAAATTTGTTTCTACTATGTCTTTTTATGCATTTATGCTACTAGTTTATTTATAGTCTTTAGGGAAGTAAGGGTATTTAAGCGCGTTTAGGTACTGTAGTAGACTAATAGTTGATTCGTTCTAGGGATAAATAGTTTATTTATATAGTCGGTAGAGTGAAATAGTGTGTACAGAGAGCGTTTGAAACTTAAAACTGTATTGCAGTTCCTGATATCTAGGGGCAGATTGTTCCATATTTTAGAATACATGACTGTGAAGAAGTTTTCGCGGAGTGTTGACTTAAAGGCTTTTATTGTCACTGTGCAATTTTGGTTACGCAGATCGTAAGAGCCTTCTTGCGCGAATTGTATGTCCTTAATGTCTGAGAATGATATTTTGTGTAGGACCTTATAGAAGAATACTAGGTTTATAATTAGTCGTCTTGTCCAGAGTGGGTCAAGTTGTAGAATCATGCAACGTGAGATGTAGTCTTTCTTACATTCGTAGCCTAGTAGTTTCGAGGTAAAATATCGTTGGATACTTTCAATTCTTAGCTTTTCACGTGTGTGAGTGCTGCTAATAATAAATGGACAGTATTCTAGTAGTGGCCTCACACAGGTTTTGTACAGAATGAGCTTTGCTTCATTGTCGTGAAAGTTCCTGAGTATGCATCCTAAGAGCATCCTCGACTTTTGAGTCTGTGATGCCACTTGCTCAGAGAATGTTAGGTTACTCGAGTACCTCAGACCTAGGTCAACGACACTTTGGAGTTTGGTTAGGTTAGCCGATTGAAGCGTTAACTTTATGTCGATTGAGGGTGCACCGAAGCAGATCCAGCCACATTTTTTAAGGTTAAATTGGAGGTTCCATAAAGACGACCAAGCAGTCACTTTATCTAGTTCTTTTTGTACAACATTCTGGAAGTACCCTAGGTCATCAGGTTGGAATGTATAAGCTACTTTGAGGTCATCTGCAAAGATGAATGGTTTACCATGAGTAAAGCAAGCGCATATGTCGTTAATATATAGGGTAAATAGAAGGGGTCCAATGACACTACCTTGTACTACACCAGAGGTGATTTGGCTAGGTTTCGAAGTTATAGATCCGAGTTTAACTATTTGGGACCTATTGTTAAGGAATGATTTAAGCCATCCTAATAGCGGGTCACTTATTCCTAAGGATTTCAGCTTGTGCACTAGTAGTAAATGGTCGACACGGTCAAATGCCTTTGAGATGTCAAAGTAGATGACAAGTACTAGTTGTCGTCTGTCACGACTGCTGGTCACAAAGTTAAAGAAGTCTAAGTGGCATGTTAAACAAGATCTGGATTTTAGGAATCCATGTTGGTTCGGACTTATAATATTGCAACTAAGCATATGCTTCATTAGGTTTTCTTTAACTAGTCTCTCCATAATTCTAGAAGCTATAGGTGTGATATTAATTGGCCTGTAGTTACTGACGTCTGTTTTCGAGCCAGATTTGTGTTTAGGCATAATAAACGTTGTTTTCCATACATCAGGGTAAGTTTGGGTTTCTAAGGACATTGTGAATATTTTAAGCAGGAGTAAGGGAATGTCAGGGCCACCATATTTATAAAAATAGGATGATATGCCGTCAGTACCGAAACCTTTTGAGCATTTTAGGGTTCTTATAGTTTGTTTAATGTTAGTATAGTTAAATTCAATAGTGCTAATTAAGTTTGGTGTGTGTGGAGATGGAGTTTGTGCCACATTAGTAGCAGGGTGTATATTGAGTAACTGGACTGTGGGCTTAAGGTAGTTACCTGCAAAAGTTGAGTTGAATAATTCACACATGTCTGCGGAATTAGTACATAGCCTACCTTTGTCTATGAGGAGGGAAATGCTGTGATTTTTGCGATTCATTCGCTTCTTTAAGATTTCCGTGAGTGCATACACTCTAGCAGGACTGGCTACTGCGATGCGTTCTTCGTTTCTCATACGGAAATTTCGAGCTTGTGAGATGGAACTAAGGGTGTTAAGTATTAAACCTAGTGTGCCAAAGTCGTGGTGTTTGAAGTAACTTGTTGAGAGTTTCTTCAGTTTCATACGATCCTTTGGTTTTATGAATGACTTCCTATGTGGGGACAGCTCAAGTGTTTGCAGTGGAATGACAGCATCTAAGCATGTGTTCGAGTTATGGTAGAAGATGCTCAGAGCTCTCGAGAGGTCATCAGTAGTGAAGTATTCGCTCCATTCGGAGGATCTTAGCACTGATTCTACTAAGGTCCAGTTTGCCTTACTATAGTTCCTATATAGTACTTGTTGTGAAGTGGAGGTATGAGCTGCATTGCTATTCAGTGGAAGTGGCAGAGCACACATTACTGTTTTGTGGTCACTACCTGAAAACTTAGAACCCACTAAGATTGAGAGGGGGCTTATATCGTGACAGAATATTAAGTCTAGTACATTGTCACCTCTTGTAGGGATAGTGACAGTTTGTTTCCAGCCGAAGATGTCCAGTGTCCCTAAGAGCTTGTCGTATTTAGTTGGCCCTTTTAATAAGTCCCAGTTGATTTCGGGTAGGTTGAAGTCTCCACATATGATCTTATGCTCGTATGGAAGAGTGGATACTTGCTCCAGTACATTTATAAGTTGTGTCTCGTAATCACTAAAGGTGCCAGGTGCTCTGTAGATACATCCTATTAGTAGTGTAGCACTTTTGAAGTGTACGTTGACCCATAGGGTGTCGTGCATGTCATTGAGTTCCTTATTTTCTAGCTGTAATACAGTAAGTGTGTTCAGGAAGTACATTAGGCAGCCTCCTCCCTTACCACTCTTCCTGTCACAGCGAAAGTGTATGTACCCTTCGATGCTTATCTCTTCGTCTGGTATATTGGAGTGACACCAGGATTCCGTAATAATGATTATAGGGGGTTTGTATACCAGCGTGTGTGCCCTGAGCATCGGTAGTTTGTTAAGGATAGATCTAGCATTAATAAGTATTAAGTAGAGTTGAGATTTGAAGTAGTGTTTGAAGTGTTTAAGCTCGTCAATAAGGTTCAAGTGTGGATCGGCATCCGCTGTTTCCGCGTGGCATATCAACCCTGTGTTGCAACTAGTTTGTCCACCTATGTCTGTCAAGTTACTATCCATTTTTTTTAGTGGGTAATGGGTTTGATTATTAGATAAACTATACAATGACGTGGTTCTAGGCTTGGGTAGGTTGGAGAGTTGGGTTGAGGTTTTTATTTGGCATATGCTTGTACAGTCTTTGGGTGTGACTAATAGTTCCGTATGTACTAGCCCATGTCTGTTTTCTTCCCGATAGGGGGCCAACGTTGGTGGTATGGGTTCAGAAGGGTTAACATCCCCACCAGCTGTTTGGTTAGCGCTGACAGGGATGTGTTGGATAAAAAATCTTTGGTACCTTGTGATGCCCATGACTTGTTAATCTGCCTATTGTGTGTGGACATTCCAAGAGACCTTACATGGGTGTCGTTATGTGCGTAGCTGCACTGTGGTTTGTTTCCCAGAAGGCTTGTTCCGTATAATCTGCCAAAGTTAGTTTGTATGTCATGCCTGGTGGCTGAGCTCCGAGTGTTGTCACTTTTATAACATATTTATTTTCGAATATTAAATAAAAATTGTCCATTCGCGGAAACGAATGGACTATTTTTACAATATTCAAGTTGAGTACATGCACAAAAATACATGGAAAATTTCTTTAATATTACATAATTGTAAAAAAAAGAAAGAAAGGAAAATAGAAGAAAATTCGCACAGCAGCCCATGTTATTTCCAATAATATGTACTTTTACTGCAAGACTATCAGTTTTATGTATTTTTAAATGTGATTGTTCATGTCATGTGTCCTTGTGAGACATTCATATGTGGTGTAGAAGCGTAATTTCAATATCTAATATCTATGAAATCATTAAATGTAATACAAGAATCTTTTCAATTTTGAGCATTTGGATGTTGTTTACATATGTGAATCATAGGATATCAGCGAGTTGTGTGTAGCAATAGTCTTTAACATAGGAGAGTTTTATAAGGACAATATGCTCTTTGCGTGTACATAGTGTGAAGCAATTAGAAGATACAGAATAAACAAAATTGTCACGTATTTTAGGAAGTTCATAACAGTACTATAGGTTCAATGAGTATATATGTGTATGAGTGTTACAATTTGTCTCGCAGTGTATTACAACAGATGGTAGTACAGTAAACGTTCACAGAGTAGTTTGATATGACAATAAATTTACAGCATCATTGGTTCAATTGTCTTCCACGTCTGAGTCTATACGTTCCACGCATATAAGTATCATAGATTTTCAAAGAGCCTTTGATGGTTGAGATGCAGAGGTTCGAAATGTCGAAGGAGGTGAAAAACAGTCTGCGAAGGTATTTTACAGAGAGTTGACTGATCATCCCTCGATAAGAGATTACAACAGGAATTTGCAAGATTCTTTGAACTGTATGTCCCATTGCAGACAGGAACCGTTGGAATGCAGCAACCATTGTTGGAGTTCCGTATTTTGACATCTTCGACGCATGGCTGGTATAAATGAAGGCGTCGCTGCAGATTGTTACGTCGAGAATGTATGCTGCTCCGTCTAACAAGATAATCAGATCAGGTTTACAGAAAGACGTGGGCGTTGGAACACATGGCTCGACGTAAAATCTGGTATTCATTTTGCGCAATTTGTTAGCGATCAGCTTGAGGACGTAGTTGTGTCTCTTGCATCTGACGTCATGAGTTAGAGCGCAATGCTGAAGAATATGTTGGAGATTTTCCGGTTGACCACACCCGCCTCTGCAGTTGATGTCCGTTCTAGGACGTCCACGCGTACTTCTCGTTTTTGTGCCCAAGAGGCCTCCACGCAGTTGAACGGCTCGTACATAGAGTTTGGGCAAGACCATTTCGGGGTTGAGAAGCCATTTGTGAGATTCAGGGCATTTCGTTGACTCAGTCAAACCGTAACCATCCGCCGATGAGTGTAGCTGTTGTGCCCAGCTTTCATGGGCTTCTTCTATTGATGTCACTATTTGTCTATGGGCCTGCATCGGAAGGTTGCAGATCCTAAGAAAAGGTGTGAAGGTTTCGGAGGACGCGATGCTCCGTATGAGCGGATTCCTGTTGTTGAGTAGTGCCTCGATTCTTTTGCGCCTATGAATCGGAATCGTTGTAGAGAGATTCATAATTCCCAGGCCTCCCTTTTTGATATCCGCGTGGAAAAATGCAGTTGGAGTGTCTTTCGGGAGGTGAAGCCAGCGGCGGACAGCTGCACGAATAAGTTTGTCCATCGTTTTCAGGGTATTCTTGTGAGTGATGCTGAGAGTCAGTGAATATAGTAGACGAGGAATCAGATTGTTCTTCAGGATTCTCATTCGTTGATGTGGTTTAAGGGGGGCGCTTTTCACATTGTCTAAGTATTTGTTGAGGACGCCGACATGATCGAAGCAGCGCCTGCCTTTGTAATTGAAGGGAACACCCAGATAGGTAAATTCCTCTGTTGGCGAGATGGCTGGAATTGACAGGCAGTTGATATTGAAGACAGTAGGAGAAAGGGCAACGATTCTACGCTGTCTGTCAGCGACTATGTTGATTGTGCGGCTTTTGTCGACGTTGATCGATAATCCCGCCAGCTCCAGCGAGGCGGCGATACAGCTGAGTTTGTTTTGAAGAGCCGCAGCATTTGGAGCTAGGATGATGAGATCATCAGCATATGCTATGTAGTGCAGAGGATGACCATCGACGTAGATGGGGTCATGGGCTTCAAGAACATTGAGTATCTCATCCATAGTCATGATGAAGAGAAGCGGTGACAGAGGGTCACCCTGTTTGACTCCTCGTGTTGGGTGACAATTCACTTCGTGGAAGAGACTGTAAGAGTTGGAGTAGTAGTTTGTAAGATATTCTCTAAGCATTGGGGGCGCACCAAAACTCTCAGCCACCCTTAGAATTGTTTGATGTAAGACGCTGTCGAAAGCTTTCGAGATGTCGAGGATAGCTAACGCGCAACTTGTGTAGTTGGAGTGCGCTTCTCTCAAGATGGCGTGAAGTAGATTGGTTGCTTCGAAGCAGCCATCACGTTGCAGGAAGGCAAACTGTAGTTTTTCCATTGGGAATGATCTGGACCATCGCTTGGCGATAATCTTGTGCAAACAGCGCGTAACAACAGAAGTGATGGAAATAGGCCGGAAGTCGGTAGGGTTATCGGGATGTGATGTCTTCGGAATGAAGGTGACCCTGGAAGCTGACAAAGGTGAAGGTAAAAAAGACGTCAGCAAAAGAGTGTTAAAATACCCAGCCAGACTAGAGGGGTTGATTTTCTGGAGGTCCCTGGCGGATATGCGGTCGACACCTGCGGCGGATTTGACCATTTCTTTTAGTGCCCATTTGATCTCTTCAGTTGAAACTGGGGCGACCAAGTCGTTGTTAGTTGGAAGGTATTCCTGAACCGGTCTAGTGTCTGGTAGGGCTGGGCGTGTGAAGGTGTCTATCCAAAATTCATTGAAGCCTCCTATACTGGAAGGCTGACATGTAAACGGGTCTCTCCATCTGCCATCAAGTACCGTGTTTGCAGCGTCTTTCGGAGAACGGTGGAAGAGCGTTTGCATGTGGGCATATAGAATGCGTCGCCTCTTCTTGTTGTTTAAGTTCGGTGGGAGACCGGAGACGTATCGCTGCTTGGATGGTTTCCATTTTGCAGGGAACAGTTGGTGGGCCTGCTTATCCAAAAGTTGACGTGTCTCCTCAAGAGTAATATCATTCACATATAGTTGCATAATAATTTGTCGAGTGGATTCAGTGTCCAGCCGCTGAGATGAATTTGCCAGTTGTGTGCTGATGGCAGCCAGGAGGTTAGCGTGTATATTGTCCACGTTGAGGCTTCTATGAAGTGGCAGACTCACCAGGGGACTTGAACCATCTTGAGTGAGTCGAGTAGTTGGCAGAAGTGGACGGATCATTGTCACAGCAGTGGGAGAATATAAAATTGTTCTATCGACAGTACTTATTGCATAGTGGTACTGCGGTATTCGCATTGGTTGGGTGGACTCCTCGCTTACAGTGCAATCATTATTAATGACAGCCAATTGGAGGGATCGCTGTTCTTCTAGCTGAGTTGGCGTACAGGAATTCGATGAGATCGTGATAGCTGGATCTGAAGTTGCTCTGCATGGACTTATAGGAGCAGAGATTGATCTGTTGACGGTGAACGTATCAGTGAGCGAGGTAACTGGCTGAATTTGGAGATAAGACGTATTTGGAGTTAGGACTATTGTTGGCAGAGATGGGTTGAGTGTACGTCTCCATTTTAGCCTGGATAGACGTAGTCTAACTGCATCAGTGGTGCGGTTGCCAACGGCTTCGGCGACAAGAGCGAAGAACTGTATAGGCGCAAGTAAAGGTGAATCGAGACATTTGGCCGTTGAGATCAATCGAGCATCTTCTTGAGTGGACCAGGTTTGAGTTCTTGGACGTACATACAGTGCTGATCTAATAGCATAGTTTTCATGTGATGATGCAGGTGAGGATGGCATCGAGTAGGAGTCAATGGTTGATGCGGAGCGTGAAGGTGATGGGACAAATGTTAACCATTTGAGCGTTTGTAGACGGCGTCTGATGGCTTCAACTGAGCGATGTGGCAGATGGTCGTGTAAGTGTTGATACAGTTCAGCTTTGCTGTTGAATCGGTCGACTGCTGCATCTGCTAACATCAGTAAAGTGAGTTCTTCATTTTGGGACCAATTTCGTCGTGTTCGACAGTCGTTGAGGAGGCGACCGAGAAGGACCTCATTGTATTCGGCGGGGTGGATTTGACGCAGATGTTGAGTCAAACCTCTCGGAGAAGCGAAGTTTGAAGGACAGTATATACACAGGAATCTTGGAGATACGATTGAGGATTGGGATTGATTGGACAGCATGGAGTGAGGTGATGACGGATTGGATGTGAGGGGCGAAGGATGAGCTGCTGGCAATTGGGAGATGAAGGAAGGAAAATTGGAGTCTGTTGTTTGAGGGTCAGCTTGAATCATGGCAGAGGCCATGGATTGTGATGAGGGTTGGCTTGACATAGCTGACATGACTGGAGATTGCGGTATCGCAGGCTCGAGTTTGGAGGACAACCAACGATGGACTGTTAGTTGTGCCACGGACCGTTCATAGGCCCTCACCCGTGGCTTGACAAATGGTTAAACCAAAATCAAACAAAGCAAACAAAAACGAAACAAAACAGAAATAAAAACAAACGAAAAGAAAGGTACTGTTATACGATATTCCACGTAATCACTTTGGGATTGAAGCAAAAAGAACGGAAGCCGAAAATGAATGGGGAGGAGGTGATATGAAAGAGTCCTCTTTCGAAAACAATAAGAAGGAGATGCAGCGTGAGAATGACTATCGAACAAAGGAGCACGGAGACAAGAGTCGAGAAATACCTAGAACAACGGAAGAGGTGAAGAAATGTGGCAGTTACAACACTTCGAGAAAGGCAACGAAATGAGTATGATGATGAGGCAATGGGAGGATGTCGATAATCAAAAGTCAAAACTGTCAGAGATACGGCGTCAAAATGGGTATCAAACTACAGATCTCAATGAGAGGAGTCGAAAGATGCCAAGAACAACGGTAAAAGAGGAAGAAATGTGAAAGTTACAGCGATGCGAAATAGCCAGCGAAATAGAGGTGGGGATGACGTAGTGGAGAGTGGTTACTTTTAAAGACGAAGACTATGGAAGATGGGATGATAATATAGCTTTCAATCGATAGGACTTGAAGAGACGAGCAGAATGAGTACAAACACGGGGGGTGAAAGTAAAAGGGTGCAGAAGTTACAGGGGTTTAAATTTGATAGATGGGTGGGGCGGGATGACGTAATGGGAAAGTTGATGAGTTACAGAATCACAGAAACTACAGGAGATGGGCTATTGATATGGGTATCAATCGACAGGTTTCGACGGGAGGAGTACAATTATACCAAGATCAACTTCAGAATCTGTAAGAATAAAGAATTACGCGGGTACAGAAGGAAATACACGAAAAGGCCACTCCCAAAGCCAACTCGAGAACGATGGGTGCTATGGTGATAAGAATTGCACGAGTCGATTCCTCGTGCCGAGAAACCTAGGGAGGGTCGTCGGGAACCAGCAAAGAAAAAGCCCAGGCCGAAAAAAATAAAGACAAACAAAATATTCAAGAAGAACACCATACACCTATACACCAGCATACAAGCAGGTAGTATAGGCGTGCCCACCAATCAGAGTGGCTGATTAGTAGCTTAGCTCGCGATCGATAAAAAGTGAATAGAGCCTGTGGAAACGGATTTTGGCTGAATTTCGGTCAATGCACAAAAGACAGCAAAATTACAGCAACTGAGAATGACTGAAAGTTCGTGCCTGAGGCATAAAATATTGGTCTCAGTAGCAAGTTTGAAAACAAATACCGAAAAGCAGAAAAATGCCAGGACAAAGCGGTTTGCTGGGAATGACAGAGCGCTGAGAGTACTACGAAAAACCGCAGAGTGATCAGAATATGTTGAGGACAACGAGGAGATATTTCAACGTAAACTTGGAAAACTGCGTAAATTTCCAGAGCAAAATTAACGAAAGTTGAGAATAATAGGGCCTATTAGGAATAGAAGCTACAGAAGGATGTGGTGAAATTTGAAGATGTACAGAGAATAGACAGTGTAGATTTATGGAAATTAGGTCAGAGGCTCAGAGGGGTGAAAGGGACGAAGGTACAATTAGACAAACAGGGGGAGGAGCACAATATTTTTAAAGGTTGCTAAAATGTGGTCGAAAGCTATCCCCCGTTAAAAAGTTTGGGAGAAAGCAAAAAGCTACGGGTTTTTTGTAAAAATAAAGAAATAGTGTTGACGATTTGGAATCTGCGATGTATGTACAAGTTTAGCTTTGGAAGGAGGCAGCAGAACTCTCCTGTTAAGGGGATACTATGCGAAGAGGGGGAGGCTCACAACTTTTACACAGGCGATAGAAGTATGAGGCTTTTCAGTCTACAGGGTGAAGAATGATGAAAGAAGTTGTTTTGGATGGTTCATGATGGAAATATTTGGACAGAGAAGAAGAAGACTGAATAAATCAGAAATATTATAGGTGGTATTATGAGCAAAAGTGGAAAAAGGTCTCGTGGATGGAAATAGAAAGGTAATGACGAGACAAAAAGTGGCCTCGGTCTTACAAGATAGACCAAGGGAGATTAAAAACAAGGACCGGTGTTGTCACTGTCACTAGATCAGAAAATCCTTTGTTGAGTATAAAGTACTTTTTCGGCCGAAGTGGCTAAAAGTACCAAAAACAAAATGATTTGGAAGAGAAATGGGCAAATAATGAGGATAAAATAGGTATCAAAAGATTCAGTTCGGCGAGCTGCAACCGATTATTACAATTTCAGAAAGTTAGAGTTAGACGAAAAAGAAATAATAGGTGAAAATAGTGGAAATTCACCGTTTTTCAGTCAGATACTGGAAGTTAATTAGCAAAAATCGTAAGTTGAAGGAATTCCTTGGTAAAAAGTATATGAAAAGAACAAGTCTGAGGACTAGTAACACCGTGTCAAAAATAATGGAGAAATAAGCTATAGTTCAGATGAAACTAACGAAAAAGTAAATTCCGAAAATCAGGGTTTAAGGTAGATTCGGACTGTCACACAATTGAGACGACTGGTGATGAAAACGTCAGATTTCCAGTATAATCAACACTAAGTCAATAAAAATAAACTATTAAGAACAAAATCGACAACTATTAACAGATAACAATCCTCCTATTAGAATAATAGATACTTAAAAGGGGGAAACTTCAGTAAAGGGTGAAGTTCGTTAGAAATCAGAACTATAGATATGGCACTGAATAGATAATATAACACGCAAAACTTCGAAAAATTGCACAGACTCACCAAATTGAACCAGATATATCCCATAAAATATACATCCAAAACCTGCAGATGGCAGGGTCAGTGATAACAGAGTTTATATAATACTTCCAAGGAAAAATAGTCTCTCACAAGTATTCTTATGTGTAGAATGTGAAAATTTAACAGTTTCCGGTAAAAATTGTGTGTAAATAGTTTGTATACGGTTTGAAAGAATTAGAACGAAAATGTAGCGTCTCAATTCCAATTGCGTGATAGCGTCACTACACCAGCTACCAGTGTGACTTGGCACAGTATGCAAGTAGGTTGTGTCGTTGTTGTCCTTGGGCTCTATGTCCTTATTTTTGTTTTTAGTTTGGTTGCTAGCATGGTTTTGAATATTATTTACCTTAAAGCGTGAGATATTCTTGGGAGTCTGAATATGTTGGGGAATCTTCGCAACAAGTGGCGTATTTCGGCCTGTTTTGTTACCGAGTTCCATTTGCGTTGTCACGTTTTGGTTAAGAGAGGATGTTGTCAGCTTACAAGAGGGATTGATTACCATCTTATGGCTGTCCATAGACATATCTAGATCCACCGTAGAGGGAGGAGAGGTTACTTTAGGAGTAAGACTATAGCTCACAAGTCTTTCGTTTGGTTTCATTTTCTCTGGAGCTATTTTTACGGGATTAGAGAGGGGGGAGGCTATGAGTTCTACCGTGTTGGTAGTGTGTATATCTATTTTAGTGGCTTGAGGTGTCCTGCCATTTGGTTTATTAAGGTGATTGTAAGCACGCCTTTCAATCACTGTCTTATCTGCTACAACTTTTACCTGTTTGTAGCTTGTGTCCTGTAATAGGATACGTTGTGTGTTGGTGAATTTTTTAGCCTCTGTCTGCGTTTCGAACTGAAGGCGTATAGGACAGCAGTGGTCGTGCTGACTCTTCTTCAGTCTGTGACATTTTGTTTGGGAGTTAGGCATTTTCGCCGCCCTAAGTAAGATGCTTTGAACCTTTTTCAACCCCTCATTATCCGGTATATTGTAGACAATCACACTTAGTTTAGTATCAAGTCTTTTGATAACCTCTGTTGTGATGAAGTTTATCAAGGTGTCTATCTTAGATACTGATTCTGTGTCAAGTTCGCCAGGGTTTATGGTCTTAGTCAAGATGTTCAGAGGGGCAAGTTCACAGACCTGTGATTTTATATCACCAACCTGTGTTGATAGTTCAGATAAGTTGGCCAAATTTTCTGAAAATCCTGCATTCATATCTTTTCTACACCTTATGTCCCGCATCTCAGTCTTCAGTTCTTCTACAGCCAGCTTTAGTCGTTCTATTTCTGAAGTAAGTGTTGGAGCTGGACTTGGAATCTGAAGTTTTGTGACACGTACATAGGGTGAAGTGAAGAGGTTTATGTCAGGACCAAGTGCTGAGTTTGTAGAAGCGATGCTACTGCTGTTTGTCAGCAAGTTTTCGCCCTCAGTTTCAGCCACAGTAGATGGTAGTGAACCGGCAGCTCGACGCTTGCGGCGTATTGGCAAGCTGTGTGCCTCATTTCCATACTTTGTGGGAGTTGTGCTGCTCGTCGTTGCGAGCATATTTATACTATTAGTCATCACGTTGACAGGTGACTGAGTTCGTGGCTTTTTTGTATGACTAACCATAACTAATTAGTGAAAGAGTTATTGGTTAAATTTATGGAACTGGAGAAACACTTGTGCGAGTCTCACAGTTAAAATAGAAATATATAGCGAATCAAGCTAAAATGTAACGCAAACGTTGAACGTACCGCAGTATGTATTTGAACATTCATCCATTTGTTGATCATGATGACAAATCCAAATCACTACCTATACAGCGCCAATAAACCTGGATATCTATGAAATAACGAAAATATGCCGACAGCTGCATTTCAGATCTCACTGACTCATTCGATGGTAAAATTCTGCTCCTGCATGCCTCCTTCGACATTTTTGTATGGATTGGTTGGCAGTTACTCTGGTTCCAGACAGAAAAGAACCAAAAATTCACTGCTTGCTGAATTATTAATACTTCTCTGCATGTTTAACTGGCTACCAACTGCTGTGGTGAGCCTCTTGCAGATTATATATATCGTTCAAGGTAAACCAACCAAAGTTTTATAACCCATTTTCATACTTTTGTGAATAGCCTACCATATCGACTAAATGCAACGCAACACTCAGTTGTTACGCTCATTTTCAACTAATTCAAACAATAATGGTGCCTAGGATTATGCCATATAAACTGTTTTAACTTGTGCAGAGTGTGCTTACGGTCAATATTCCATTATCCTCCCTTGTATGTATATCTTGTGTTAGTGGAAAAGTTTAAACATGTCTACTTCATGTGTGCATTATTATCAGATTGATGATGCCTGTCAACTGGAGTCCTTAATGTGCATAAAGTGAGAATATATTATTATAAGACGCATTTTATTGTTTTATGAGGGACTTGACTTCAAGCTTTACTTATTCTCCCAAGTATCTGTAATCCATCCAACGCATACTTGGGTTTTTTTGTTAATGCGAAGACAATATCTCTATATTTCTTGATATGTTCCATTGAATCACCAGCTATCCGATTTTTGCCACAAACTAAAGATAAAATCACAGCAACCATGCTATTTAACCGTAATCCATGTAATCTAAATATGTAACTTAAATAATACTTAACCATGCCTATGCAACTTTTGTGTCCTACATTTGTAGGAACAAATATGTACCTTATTATATTATCATTACTAACTATACTTACTAATCGTATGTGTAATTTATCGAATTGATGATGCCTGTAAACTGGTGTCCCCCATGTAAAAAAGTGAGAATATACTATTATTATTTTTTAGACTGATATGCTGCTTATTAGACCTATTACTAGGGAGGTCTGTCGAGGTCTGGAGTGGGACTCTGGGCTTTGTGGTCTTTCTTGCAGTTTCTACTGCGGGACTCTCTGGCTTAGATCGAGAATGAGTGTGGTCTGCCAGTGGTTTCTGGTCAGCCATAGTTTGTGCGTCAATGTCAACCTCATGTAAATCAGCAGGTTTTCCAGATGTGCTCTCATTTACTTTAAGATTGCACCCAGTGATACTGTTCTAACTGAGTTTCGGGTCGCCTTTACTTGTCGTTTTTTCTCCCAACACTGTACACGTTACTTGCTGTGCTTCAGTGTCCTTCGACACTTTAGCACTGATACCAGATGTATTTTTCAGTGTGGTCAACTTTGTATCGAAGGAGCTCTTGGTTGCTTGCCTTTGGTTAGGTGTTTTATCCGAGACTACTTTAATAGTCTTGAATTTAGTAGCAGTAGCCAGAAGATCTTCGGCCTTCTTAAATCGTTCAGCTATTATGTAGCTGTCTAACCTAAAGAGTATAGGACAAGGGTGCTTTAGGTCTTTTTTACTTGGGCGAATGCACTGACAAGGCGCACTCAAGAGATTTGCAGCCTTAAGCAATGAGTGCTGGACCGACTTTATGGGCTTGCTATCTGGTACATTATACACTATAGCGTTTTGTTTCGAAGCCAGCCTTTTAACAACTTCGCCGGATAGGAAGTCAATGGCGTTTTCTAACTCCTTCGCACTTTTTGAGTCAGTATGCGTCATTCTAGAAGTCATATTAAAAACCTTTGGGATTGTAGAATCCTGCGGTTCCTTTTTCACATGTGAGATAGTTTAGGGTATACATTCTGGTGAACTTAATTTTGTTTTCAATTCAGCTATCTGTAGCTTCATCTCTTTAATTATGCATGTTAAGTAACAGAGTTCCACCTTTATAGACAGAATATCTTCCACCTGTATTACAGAGGTCAGACTTATGTTCGAGTCTTTTATGTTGGGTGAACTACTAATAATAAGGGGTGGTAATGTGTTCTTAGACTAGCTGGTGCTATTTTCTAAATTACTGGTGTTCACGCAAACAAGCTTTTTAGAGTTTTGACCCATCGTTATTAAAGATCAATTAACAGTAAGCAATAAATGAATATAAACGAAAACACGTGCAAAAGCGTAACGTGATTCGGGATTTCAGCTGCAACCCCCCTTTCATCGGTAAAAGGTGTCGTACATCAAGTAATTGTGTGATAAATGATTAAGTGAGAAGAATAACACGCGGATAAATCATAATTCCGTTTTGGCACTATGCTGTATTAATTGACTTTTGAAGCTAGTCTCCTCTGCTAAGAGACTTTACCAATAGACAGACTTTTATTTTACATATGATTGACCAAAACGCCCAAATAATTGTTGAGATACACTAAGAAACAGAAATGTACCGCTATAATTTGGCTTTCCATTTGCTACGTGGTCTAATTTGCATGGGAAGTAACATACATAGCGCTCATGCAGCTAGTAATTAATAACAATAATTTGCTTTATTCCAAAACAGTACTTGTGATAGAGATTGGAATTCCCAGGATTTTTACTAAAGTATTACATCCAGTTAGTACAATAAATAGAATTCTGGTAAGTCTCGATCAGTGTCGTCTGAAAACCGAGTAAGATTAGTAAGGGTATAGACTATGTGGTTAAGAAGCTTATAGAAGAGTATCAGATTTAGTCTTAACCATAATGTTGGCAGGAGTAACCTTCCAGATTGTGGTTTACGGTCAGTGGTTTTTTCGGTCACAGCAAATTGGGAAGTTGGTTGTAATTCGGGATGAAAACAATGGAAGAATACAAATTGCTCGTTTCAGTTCGAATGGGCGAATCAGAATTTACCACAAATTCCTAGAGGTTGTGGGTTTCGATTCCACCTATAAAACTAATAAAGGAGAGTAGGTGTAAATGTTTTCTAAATCTAATATTTGAAGTTATAAACTGTTTCAATTTGTTGTTACAAACTGTTATGGAGAAGGTCTACCGGTCTTGTTTGCATTTAGCAGACAAGAAGAGCTAGCTGATGTAACAGTCATCCTGGATAAATTTAAATGCATATGGGTTCAACTTCTAATACGGAAACGTTTGTCGTGGACTGCGCAAAAGCATTGAGAAGTGCAGTAGAGACAACGCGCCCACTTTACCATACAATATTGTGTGCATTCCATGTTCCTCATGCAATGCACGAGAAGGTAAGTTTTGTAAATTTCAAGGATGTTTTTAGACAAAAAGTAAACCTTTCAGGCTGTATGTATCGAGTATGATTCGCAAGGAATCAATTCAAGGGTAAATTTTAGAAGTGATCATAAATTTATTTACAGATTGAACACATACGGCATCTAGATCCCCGTTTTGGGAGAGACATTGGGTACCCTTGAAGAAGCTATGAGCAGCAGAGTTCAGACGTAGTGTTTTTTACTTGTCAATAACACTAACAATCGTGTTGAATGTTTGCACAGATTGATGAAACAGAATTTGTCGAGAGGTATTATTCTACACAAATGTATGTGGGAGGCATACCAGTGGAGTGACAGGGGGTTGAAAAGGAAGGATGATGAACGAGATATTAAGATAAGAATGGTGGACAACGGGATACATACCTTGCAGCCCTTATTGTCGAAATTAACAGAATGTGCCGGAAGGAAGGTTGTGGCAGAGTAAGAGGGGCCCACATTGACAATGTGCTTCCAACAACGTGTTTTTTGTGGACGGGTTCACACATCCAGTGGCTGGTATGGCAAAAGGTTCATGTACTTGCAGTGTTAACCACCTGTATATATCCTTGTCGTCATATGGTGATTGCTTATCTGATCTCATGTGCTTTCTATTATTAGAGGACCGTACGCAAAATTCAAGACAAACTCTGGAACATCCATACTGTTGAGGCGTCATTCTCCCATTGAGATTACTTGCAGATCAACTTCACACTGAATACGTTCACATTGAAGGAAGTATTGCAAATGTGTAACTCAGAAATGAACCATCAATCTCATTAATATCTAGTGAACATGGTTTTGTGAATCCTGCAGAAATTGCATTCTCATACATAGGAAACTATAGCCGTTAAACATAAGATGGTTGTGCCTCAACTCCAAACAGGTATGCACAGTTTTAACAGCATAGAGACACTTAAATATTTTAAGGTACACAGACCTGTTATGTTGATGAAGAAAACAACGCCATACAACGCAACCTAGACGTCCAATTTTGATTCTACTTCATAATATAATATATATTTATTCCTGTTTATGCAGGAACATACCAATTGTACAGGCATGGATAAGTTATTATATAAAATAGACATATTTCGATGTATGGTGAATTCACAGTTTGTTTATTCTTTCTGACATTAGAGTCAGCCGGAACAGTTTGCTATAAAGTCTGTTTCTGTAACACATAAAGAGATATAGAAATATTGTCTTTGCATTAACAAAAAACCCAGACATCAGATGAATGTAAAATAAATATCTGGGAAAAATAAAGCTTGAAGTCGATCCTCCTATATAACTTTGTTGTGAACAGCATGCTTGAGTGAAAGTTTATTGATGTATCATTTATTTATTCCATTTTATTCAGCAGTCTAATCGTAGTTTTATAATAGGAAAGGAATTTGATCGTTGATACGAAAACTAGATAAGGTCATGTTAGATTGCTTTACTGCATGGAATGGAGCTGAGGTCGATTCCAGAACTATCCGTTGGCGCCATTTGTGTCAGCATGACAGACTGTACACGTAAGTTGAGTAATACATTGAAAACTGTTTGAAAACCAGTTGCTTCTTTATTTCAGATCATGAATACTTTTTGTACAGAATGTTGGGCAGCGTTTTCAAATGGTAGCATCGAATCGTTCATGGAGTTTGAGTTTGAATTTACTTAAATGGTCATTTCAGTTTAAATATAGGGTTGTTCGACCTCTGCTAGGAGGTATATAGAAGTGCAGGCTCAGCAACAGGATCCCAGAAAGAGAAAGTATGTGAACATGAAAAGAACATTAATGTTTTATGTACATATAAATGTTTATAAATATATATAACCGTATAGTAAACATTTCCTATATCTAGTTGTGTTTTCATGTATTCTTGCGAAGTCTTAGAGTTTATTTAGTGTCATAATATATATTAATGAGTCTAAGCGTTATAGTGTTCTAATAGCTGATGCGTTTTAGAAATGAGGGGTGCGGTGTGATTGGCATAGTCATTGGGATGAAACAGTTTATATAGCAAGCGTTTGAAGGTTATAATAGAGTGACAGGTCCTTATTTCAAGGGGTAAACTGTTCCAGATCTTAGAGTACATGACTATGAAGAAGTTTGCACGGAGTTCTGTCTTACAGTTTTTCCTAGATACTATAATAATAATTATTATTATAATTACAGATCCCACTGGAATGATATCTTGCTTCACCTTCACGCACATTAAAATTGGAGCAAACACTACCATTAGCGTCACTGACTGTTGCGTGATTTTCGTAATAACTCTACGGCGAAACAGTCTGCATCAAGGCTGTTGGTTCTACCGCCACAACCACACTGGTTGTCTACTTGGTTATGCAACCTGAAGCAGTCCTTGTGGCTTTTTGTTAAAATATAAGGTCCATTAGGTTATCCTTGGGATACTTGCGGCAAGTTTGTATTTTGTCCCGTTAGAACGGAGCCTCAGTATTGTTTTTTCTCTTGCATAGATTGTTGTCTGGCGTACCCAGACAGGAATAACATAAATACGAACGTTTTTCGGAAAACAATTGACTTGCAATGCTGAATAGCTTACTTTTGTATAAAAACAGTCATAAGCCATCACGTTCTGTAGTCTAACATTAAATATATCGCCGTGGTTTGGTCGGTCATGAGCGAAGACATAGTAAAGTCCGAGTAAAACAAGAGTAGCTCAGTTCCACGTCATGAAAAGTTGGGCATCGGATATTTTAGACAGTATTTCGATAACAGGAATTATTCACCACTTGGAAATACGGAGTAATGTTGGAAAATCAGAAACTTGTTTAGAACACTTAAATGACTCCAGATAGTGTGCCTTCTTTCCCCCTCATAATATGGAATCCATGACATTATTCTAGAGTCCCCATATTTATGAAATAATGTTCTTAGATACCCCTCCTTCACATCACCATCCTGTACTTACTTCTTGCCACGAATTGGCTAAACTTTTGCGTGTCTGATACAACAGGATTTTAATTAAATTTCCAATTTTGTAGGATGATAATTTGTGCAAACCTTGGAGTTGCGTTGTTCGTCGGTGGCTCAGTGGCAGAATGCCCGCCAACCGTGCACGTTGACCGATGTCCGATTCTCAGATGGTGCACAGATTTAATCCCCAAGCTGGTTGTGAGCCGAAGAGAGAGGGAAGGTCGGACATGAGACTAGCAACCCCACCCTGCGAAAACACCGATGCTGCAGAAACTTAATTAATTAATGTATATTTCACATAAATTAAGCATTTACATGATTAACATACCGTTTGTACAGGCATGATCATATTTGACAAGTGCAATTTGAAATGGAACACCGTCTTTTTGACATCAAAAATTGGAAAAATGGAGAAAAATAACCTCTAGAAACTTTGTTAGAATAGATTACAATATATTGGTTCAAGTCTAATTTATAGTCTACAATATACTTATAGTCAGTTAAATTCATGCGGGAATTACGAAATGTTGCGTTAATGGAAGGTAAGATGAGAGGTGATAAACAGGTGCTAGAGTAAGACATACAGGATCAAGCTGGAAACCCTCTTGTTTTCGGAACAAAAAATGAATAAAATAAATAGTAATAAATAAAATCGAGGTTTAATATGGGTATTTCAGTCATTCATCATCTTGCACGATCATTCATTCTGTAGTAGTGATAAGATCACAATTTTCTGTATAGTGGCTCGATGGGACATACGAAAACTGTCCTCCAGAAAAGAGTTTTCAGGTGACACCGCACCAGGTCAAAACGAACTGGGGGATTCGTGTCCTTTGGTATTTTGGAGAGGTGCCCCAGGTAAGCATCAAAATCCACTACAGTGCCGAATTCACTTGTGCTTAGATAGGTGACAATGCTTATACACGTACAGCACAGTGACACTGTAGCGCACTAAGTATGATTCTGGTTGTGCTACTATAGTGGGTCCAGGCTTTCACGTTCTACTATTTGCTAACGGCCAAAGACGAAAAACGTTGTATTAAGAAGCACAAGCGAAAACTTGGAAAGATGTATTGTTAACGAAGTCAAATTTCAAAGAGCGCAAGGCGAACACAGAAATGTATGACAGATTAAAATATATATGTATCAAAGGAAAAGCAATGTTCAATAATACAACAGAAAATATTCCACAACGAGATGCGATGTGAGTTTGTGTGTATTTATTTTGTGTTTTGGTGAATCAATTTTTAAGCCTACATTCACGCTGTATTTCTTAGGCGTACAACACTACGTTTATAGACTCTTGTTCATGTGACATTTTCTTGGAAACTACAGAAATGCAGGTTAATTTTTCTGGTAATGGGCTCAATGACTTCCACATTTCTCGTGAAATTAGACTTGAAACAGCTTCCTCATAGTTGTTTTTATGATTAAGAGCTTATTATTAACTAAAGGAGGATGTCGTATGCTGATCTACAGATGTGGTAGTGGCCACAGATATGAGTCGTTCTGATCTGTATGACAGCAATGTGCATTTTTTTACTGCTCGAGAATTAATCTTTAATCTAGATCCTTAATAAAAAAGGAAAAGTATGTGTTGTATAGATCTAATTTTGAGAAACGCTCCTGCTCCGACCATCTACAATGCTGCCAACCTTCTTTTCAGGATGCTGCTCCATGAGTCTTACAGAAATTCGTAAGATATCTTACAGGTCAGCTTGTCGTATGGGTCCTAATCCTCCAGATCTTTTAATTCACTTCTCGCGGATATATCACTTATCTACCTCACGATAATCTTTTTATTTACGGACTACTATATTCTATTTGATGTTAACTACCTAGACTATTATTAAAGCTACGATTTACTCTTTGTTCACATTTGCTGCTTGCCCAAAGTCTGGTTGCTTTGATAAAAACCATAGCGAGACTAATATTTGAGCAAGGCTACATTTTCATCGAAAATGCCATAGTCTCCATGCTAAGACCAATATGGTTAGGATTAAACATTGCAAATGTGTACCATCACTCTGCGGGGTCTCCACCTCCTTCTTGTATATATCTTGTAAATTTAATTTCAATGATGTATTATCCATAATTGTATTTTATGACATTTTGCAGTTTCCCAGGGCTCTCTTCTCTTCCCGAAATAGCTCTGACGTGGCAGCATAGCACACCCAAATATGTGCTGTTCATCTGTTGACTGTAGCTATCGGCAGGAAACGGAACGGAGTCTGGGTTGTCGCTCAACTTCGATGGTGTACTTAGTGAAGGGTTTACAACTTAACTTAATTATGAACCCGTTATGGTTGCTTGTACGATAGTCGAACAATTTAAACTTATGAAAAATCAATAATTTATCACACTTCACAGTTGTAATTTATAACACAACCGATAGTGCTTGTAAAATTGGCATGCATTTCTTTTAAACACCAGTTCATGCGAAATATAAATAATTATTATTGATTAATCACTAGTTCTACATAACCTGCATCAGGGAAGTAAACTGAAGAACCTTATCTGATGAAACAGATTCCGAGGGAGTCGTAGTAGACTGAATATGATTAGTAACAAGTAATTCTACACTGAGTGAGAGCACTAGACGAGGTTGATTAATGAATTTATCAAGTCTGTAGAAATCTTGAATCTATGAACTACTCCAGGCAGAAGATTTTATTCAAAAGTCATTATATTTCCATAGAACCCTGAAGAGCAAATCAATGACCATATAACTGTGAACAATGTTTAACGAGATTTGTAGGCGTCCACATATCAAGATTGTTAACAAGGAAAATTTCTGCTTCCTCAAATAGTTGGCCGCACAGTAAAACTCTTTTCTGTTTTAGGCGAACTGGTACTTTTAAATGGCTACGAAAGAGGAATGATATTATTATTTTCTGTAATTTGGCTATGAGATTATTTGTGATGAACGCTTCTAAGCTTATCTGGCGTATAGAGCGATGCATTCAGTTAATTCCTTGGTTTTAAATATTTTCACTATTGCTGTTCCACTAGCAATTACTAGAAATTCCATTAGTCAGGTCACAAAATGGTAGTGAAACAGAATAAGTGATTATTATTCAGGGTAATGATCAACTAAAAGAGACTGAGACTTAAAAATTCCACACATAAGCGTACATGAAACAAATTCTATGAAAATCCTGAACTTCGTGCAATCGCCTCACCAAATTCCTTGAAACTCAGTCCACATTTCAGAGTGAGGCAACTTTTCTTTGTTTCTTCAGTAATAATTTGAATATAAGTGTTAAAATCACCTTCTGACTCACTTGAGTAAGTACCCAGTAGTATAATAACAACTTGAATCACCGTAGATGAACCACGGTGACTGACTACAAGAAAGGCTTTTAAAAGCAATCACTTCTCTCCTTCCATATAATTTACCCTTAGCCACAGTACATAAATTCCAGGTAACCACACCACTATGAAAAGGACCGGCCTTAATATCTGCAGGTCATTTTGAGAATACGTCACTAATCAGCATCTCAGCTGATATTAAATAAGTGATTCGTAATTTTGAGCTTTGGATGACTGGTGATATGATACGCCCACCATCAGATGCTATCAATTAGTTAATTTCTTCACACAATTGAGTTGATGAGTAATATTGGTTGAGATTTTCAAACAGTTTGCAGAAAACCCACTACAAAACTATTCACTTGGCTAAACACTAAAATCAACTATCATATAAGGTATCTAATTAAAAAGGGCAAATTACTCACAATATTCAAACAATATATTACGACTTTTAAGGTAAATACGTTATACAAAGTCACAGTTACCTACAATTAGGTTTAAGTCCAACTTCTACAATTTAAATTATATAATACTGAGGAACGGCAAATGGGCAGGCTTCAATAATGTTTTACTCGACTGCAGAGGGGTAGTTCACTGTGCTTTGGATGAGGATATGGCGGTTCCTGATAATTCTGAAGTAAGCATCAAAGTACTAGTATTGACGCGTTAGCAGTTCTGGAGAATAAGAAGACTCAGAAACAAACAAGCGAGCTTACATTTTTTTAAGTAGCGAAAAGTTGTGTTTTTAAACTGAAATATTTATTGAAACAAAAGATGTATAAAGCGTGTCATTTTTATTATTCGACTAAAGAGTACAGAATCATTACTCTGGGCTCTACAGTACTTCCAGTTGTGGAGGAAAATGCCTGAAGATACTGCTTCAAGTAGTGTAAATAGTCTAATTAAAAAGGAGTTAGTATATTTTCTTCTACCCTTCTGACTTCCTTATAAAAGCTGAACTGCAGTTAATTACTTTATAGGTGTACTTCGAAAACTTGTAAGCGTAGGTTGCCTGAATACAAACATTAAACGATATTCACAGGACTTATTGAATTTATGAATATAGATTTAGATAAATGGAAGAAGTAACTGATTAATTTTACTTCAAATAGTTAGAATAAATAAATGAATAAGGGAAATGAAATTTGAGTAGAATAATTTATTTTCAAATATTTTTAACGGGGACTCACAAATTCTGGGACGGATTCAAATGACGGCAACAAGAATGATTCCCAGTAAGACCAAGTTATCATTCGAGGAAAAAATTATTGGTGTGAATATTTTCTTCCTGTCATATCGTATACTGCGACTTTTTTCCACTACTTCGTTTACCCATTAATTTATACTTTTGGAATAACAGTTACTTTCACTTATCTAAACCTATTGGCATTCGTGGATTCATAAATGTAGAGCTTGAACAAGTTATTGAAAATAATTATTCACTCCATTTTTTTCGTATTCCAAATATGTACCATGCAGATATTTAAATAATTAAATTCTTAGTGAAAATTACAAGGCCTCATATAATTTATGTAATTTTTGGTATGTTATCCAACTTAAAATGGTTTTGTTTCAGTGCAGTCAATACACGCATGTAACACGTAGCTGTACTTGCAGTCCGTAATGAGCGAATATAAGTAAACCAAAGAATAACACTGAGTGGACATAAATTAGAAGTTCGTATTTGTCAGAACTGTTTGTATTATATACATTCAACAAATACAAGCAAACATTGATGAAAATTTGCTCAATTAAATAATGGGAACAGTCAGTCACCACAATTTACATGCCTTCCTGCATATTTATAACGAAAAATGAGCAACCACTCTTCTATACTAGCATAAGATCATATGTGGAGACTCCAACCTACATACTTCAACCTACACTGGACATTTTCGGCTGGAAACAAACTGTCACTATCTCTGCAAGAGGTGACAACGTACTTGACTTAATTTTCTGTCACGATATAAGTCCCTTCTCAATCTTAGTGGGTTCTAAGTTTTCAGTTAGTGACCACAAAACAGTGATGTGTGCACTGCCACTTCCACTGAGCTGCAATGCAGCTTTTACCTGCACTTCACAACAAATAATATATAGGAACTATAGTAAGGCAAACTGGACTTTCATAGATTCAGTGTTGAGATCCTCTGAATGGACGAATACTTCACTGCTGATGACCTCTGAAGAGCTCTGAGTATCTTCTACCTGAACTCAAACACATGCTTAGATGCTGCCATTCCACTCCAAACGGTAAAGGTTTCCCAACAAACAGAGTCGTTTATAAAACCAAAGGATCGTATGAAACTGAAGAGACTCTCGACAGGTTACTTCAAGCGAATCCAGTCTTTTATCTTTTCGTGAAACTAACATGAAAGTTCGGAGAGTCTTTTAATGACAGCATGTCACATCCAGGTTTAGAGAGTACCTCAGGTACTTGGAAAACCCGACAGCGGGACTCCATTAAAAACCTCAGTGTTTTTCCCTTACTTAGCATAGGATTAAAACGAGTGATTCGCTATGGACCTGTTGTTAAGTTATCATCGTAGAGCTTCATAATTTGATGTTTCTATCATCCTAACGAGGAATTCAGACACTAGAGTTATTATTCAGGTGATGAGACCAGGATTCATGCTGTACCACAGCCGAAACGTACACAGTAAAAGCATTTCAACACTGTCTTTCATTTTGTAGATAAAATTTACTTAGGCTGTCCCTGAAAACGCTGCAAACCCATGGGACACACTCAAAAAGAATAAAATCTGATTATAGAGGGCCAGATACACACAGGTGAGGCAGTAGAAAACTAAACAATCTACTGTTTTCTCTTCATTTCCCCCAGTAAAATTGTACTGCTGCGTATAGAAAAGTTAGCGGTAGTTGCGGGAAAGCTAAATTTCTAACGTATGTTGTATGACGGACAACCTTCCTTCAAATAACCACCTTTTTTGATGGTTTTAGAGCTACAGAGAGAGATAGGTAGAATTGACCTGACTGAAGTTCAAGAATGTGTTCTCATCATCGAATTTCGAGCACGAAGAAGTGATTTTGATAAATAACATTTCGTGTAGTGGATATTGAATATTGACCCGTTTATACCGTTATAAACGTCATTGGATATTGGATCGCATAATCGCAATATATGAATATCGACGTTGCATTTAGAATTTAGAGATGGCAGGTTATTTTAATTTGCTACCATCCGAAATATCTGGATTGGTTATTGGTATGTAAATATCTGTGTAAATATTTTGCAGGCTTTTTAAGAGACAGTGACTGTATCGGTGCAGCAGAAGCTTTCTTGCAAGAATGTGCTCATCTATCGGAATTTCGTTCTCATTATTCATCAGTGAAAGAGATACCTGTATATTTCAGAGAGCTAACTCTATTAGATATTCTGCGCGATTATGTAAATATTGTGAACGAGGGTGAGTAGTTGATTTTGATCGTGGGAATCTGTTGTCCACACATATGTATTGCACAATAATGTATACATTGATGAATTAGAGTAATACTATATATATGTATATATATATTATATATATATCAGCTGACATCGCTTGTCAATGAAGGTATTCTTGTTGGTCTTGCAAGATTTGTATTCACTTATAAGCGAATCCACTTATGTTGTATTTTCAAAGTGTATATGCCCCACAAAACTCTACAGTAGTTATAATAATTTGAAATTCTCCAATATTTCAAAATAATTTGTTACTATAAATAATTAGGGGCTTCCAAGGTTTATTTTCGCCGATATTTCCTGAAGTACTTTATTTAAAGCCTCTAGTATATACAGTATCAAGCTTTTCTCTTTCGAAACAAGCATTAACTGATTTCAACACAGATCATCTGATTTTAGTGAGAGGACTATTCGAAACCAGATAGTACTGGGAGAGTGTTCCATCCATGTATGTGACTCTTAGGCAGTATGAACCCAGTACTCAGACTACAAGGCTCACCTGTGTACTATTGAACCACAGAGAATCTAACAGCCCATCCAACATATGATTCGCGATATACAGCGTGACCACCAACCAATGTTAACAATAAGTATTTATGCTCATATCCAACTTGATTGACCCCATTGGTCACAGCCTCTCACTAGAACTTCATCCTTTAGTCAGTCACTTGTGAGTGCTATCAGGTTTTCAGTGGTTCTGTGAATGAAGTCAGTTCGTTGGCAATCTTGAAATCAATTAAATCCCTGCTAACCAACGCCTGAACAGCTTGTAAACTGACTATATGAAGTGTAGCCTATTAGTTAGTACGCTTGAAAAGTATACTCATGCCAAATTATTTTAATTCGGGTGATTTTCGTTACTTTTACACATAAAATCTGAATCAGGTACAATTATGTAATCAGTCTAACAAATTGTACAACCGGTGTTTAAAGGTCTAGGCATTTGCACTCGACTATGGTATCAAGCACCTAAAAACCTACTTTTATCTAGGCAACCTAGTGATGCAGTTGGGGTGCACATCGTTAAGTTGTTTATTTATCCACATATAGTTACTAAGGTAATTGGAGTTTTAACATAATACAACTATCGTATTTTTGCTGGAGTGAATGGCTTTTAAGCCGAATCAGTGAACCTGTTGTTCTGCGTACTCTTGCATCTTCTTGACAAGAATGTCGACGTTAATATGGACATTATTTTTTCTAGTAATGCTTCACGAGAAGTGGTGAGATGGATATATCTCTTATAAATGTTTTTTCCTTCTTGCTAGGAAATTTCTTCTAGCTTATCTAGTATTCAGAATGTTCAGTTAATTCTATTCATTTTGTGTTTGATTGATTCACTGTTTTGTAGGTTTGGTTTTCTTAATTGTTGATTATCTCCTAGCCTCAAGCCTCCGAAATAGTCTTCATTGATAAACGTTTAAATTGATGCCTTTTTATTATCGCTCTTGGTGAACTTCTTTTGTCCCTTCTACTCAATAGATTTTGCTTCGTTTTTGTTGTTTTTTAAAGGTCGGTCCTTAGTTTGGTTTAGTTTTTGTCTTGTTTTGTATAAAAATTACCAGTTGAGCTTCCTCATTTTAAGATTAGTCTCCTTGTTATCCACCTTTTTTTGTTGTTGTTTCAGTTGTGCCTCATTTAAAAAAGATCAACTTACCATGTCACCTTGGTAAATTAGCTGATTCTGTAGCTAAACTTCTACGATATTTTGTCCGACAAAAACCATCTTATCCTACTGGACATCCTGAATGGATGCCAGTTGGAAGGTCTTTTGTCCATCCGCGTATTGAATCCGCCAATCCAACTTTATCAGATATTCAACCTCTAACTACTGTTAATCCTACTACAAATACGGCAACAACAACATTACTACTCGATAAAATAAGTGAGTACACTATTTTTTAACCTGTTTTTCATGTAAAGGTTGATGATTTTGAAAAAGACATCTGTTAAACATAAGACGATGAAGTTAGAGTGTAACAACCACTCCTGTACAAATCTTCAGCGACCAGTTAGAGTAACAGGTGATATAACTAATTCAATCTATGCTTCCTGTGATACATTTTTCCCTAATGAGGGGTCCAGAGAGACCTAGTGTTTGTGATTATTGTGTGAATAATGGATTAATTAGTTATTAAGAGAGTTTTCAATTGAAGCTTAACAGGTTAACCAGTTTTTCAGGGTATGTGGTATTGAGATATGGTAAAGAACAGAATCAGAATTACAAACGAATATTTGAACACCATTGGTCTGTAGTCATCATTATGACAGTTTCACAACTTCTTTCATAACTCCCCTAGGTTTCGAGTGGAACATTAGAAATATACCCACAAATTAATAAACAACATATTTGAAGACACTGAATTCACAAGAGAAGAAGAAACAGATAATAAAATTCCGTTCTTAGATGTCTTAGTCAAGTGAACTAACTAACACAGGAAATTTAGAAACACAAGTATATAGAAAATCAACGAACACAGACCAAATACTCAACTTTGATGGTTATAACCCGATTACCCACAAAAGAAACTGTGTGCAGACATTGTTTAAGAGAGTTCAAACACATTGTAGCACTCCTGTGTTGAAGAGAGTGGAGAGAAAACACCTACTGACCGTCTTCAAAAAGAATGGATATCCTCACAATTTCAGCAAAATGTGTTTAAACTCGAGTCATAACCGCAGCAACAAGCTAACATCAAAGACCACAAGAAAATCCGCTCCACCATCACATATAAAGAATATCGCTAAAATAACAGCTCAAATACTAAAACCGATTGAAATAGATTTAGCACACAAACGAGGCAGCCAGCCAGCTAGCACAATCACTTCATTCGATGTTGTGCAAACCGAAAGATCCAACAGAAAAAGAAGATAAAATTAATACCATTTACAAAATAAACTGTATGAACTGTAATAAACATCACATAGGTCAAAGTGGGCGTCCTCTTTCAGCCTGAATTCAAGAAAGTAAATTAGCTGTGAAAAGACACGATATTTACTTCTTCATATCGATGCATGTAGATAATTACGAACACGAATTTGATTGAGATAATGCAGAGATTGTAAATAGAGGAAACACCAATGATGCAGTCAGGGAATTTCCAGAAGCCTGGTATTCAAGTGAGTCAGCCAGCGATTAACAAACACATTATTATAGACCAAATTTACCAGCTAATAAAAAGTAAATCACCACATGACAAGAGAGTTTGAATTCCAAGTCAATAAAAATATGATCAACAGAGGCGAAAATTAACAACCAGTCAGGATAGTAGTTGCCAGGAGATACAACTACATCATTCATGGAGAGTTTGAATTAGTCCACTTTAGAGTAAAATCTGCGCTGAACATGACATCCAGAAGGACGACGAAAGCTTCGCAATAAAATAAGCCACATCAGGGAACACGACCAAGTCAACATCTTGGCTGGAGACTATCGATGGTGGTTTTTTGGCTTCCGTCGTTTTCAGTGCACACAGAGTGAAGAGCCATCAAGTAGAGGAGTTGCATTATTAGAAGGAAGGCAAGATAATAGAGATGAAGATGAAGACAAAGATGAGTGAGGATTAGAGAGGTTTCGCGTGCACTTCGGATTGTGAGGGCGATTGTTACTTCCCGGCTGCCCACACCGTGGAAGTTGGTTGCGTGACCGCAGAGCCCAGGGGACAACTGCTTGAGGCCGGTCACACACGGCCTGTTTTTGTTTGTTCTTTTTCATTTGGTGTGTCTCAGTAGCATATTTATCACTTCTGCCCTGTGACACGGCAGCAGGAAGCGCGGTCGTTGTTAATCCGGGCCCCGACCGATCCGGCATGATATTTTGTGATTTACTTTGAGTCATAGCATTGGATTGGGTAACTGCTTTTTGTCTAACCGCTATCCAAACAACCTTTCTGGCATGGTAGGACCTACAGGAACATAAGTTCCAGCCAGTATAGCTTGTTGGGTCATTGCGGTGTTCAAGCCCGACCACCACGTCAAGGTAGCAGCTTTCGGTCAACATCTTACTTTATCCTGTTCTCTGCACTCCTCTTTACCTGGCCCCACGATTGCCATGAACTTTCTTCTCCTCCTCAAATGATCTCCTTGTCACCGTCGGACATCAAACTCGCCGTTTCCCATTCGGGTTCCACTCGATGGTTTGCCTGGAGCGCGATGTCACTCAGTGGTTTTCACAGCATATGTCTGGCATGTTTGTTGAGCAAAACGTTCTTGGTTGGTTCGTTAGTTCCCAGAGTTCCTTTTTACTTGTCCTTTTTGGCTATCTGATCTTCAGTATGAAGCAAAGACTGCTGTTTGTGAAAGTTTACAATGGCCTATGGACTCCCACAAAGCCTCTGAACCATATAGAAGCACTGACTAATTTGAAATTAGTTTTGAAAATCTATCTTGTTCTTTGTACTGATTACAGGAGATTTCCACACTGATTTCAGATTAATGAATGTCTGTCTTGCTTTTCTGATACTGGCTGGTTTCGGTATCCTCATCCGGGCTACCTGTGGTTAAGACGAAGCTGCCCACATAAGTAAAAGAAGTGATTACATTCACATTTCTTCTGTTGATAGTGATTGGTACTTGTTGTTGCTTGGGTATTGTAGTCACCTCTATCTTTCCTGTGGTCACTTGAATTCCTGTCTTCTCTGCCATTTCTTTTGTCAACTTGTTGGTTTTCGCCTGTAGGTCTTCGAGTTTTTGTGACATTAGACATAAATCATCCGCTGCTGAATTTTGACTAGTTACTCAAAGTGAGGGGAGCTGCCATAGTTTGACTTCGCCCAGTAGACCAGATAACAATAATTAAACTGTTAGAAAGTGTTTATGGACTTTTCTACTGTCTAAAAGTGAAACCGTGTTTTGAGTTGTACTGTGAAAACTCAACCTTGACGTTAGCCGTCAGACATGCACATTGCAGTGGTCCAACCAACTGAACTGGCTAGAGTGAATGCCTACAGAGTCTTGACTAGTGCTCTGTACTATAGAGCAAGGAGAATATGCTCTACAGAGAAACTAGAGGAAGAATTTATGATTCTCGAAAATGTGCTGAAAAACAACGGTTACCCTCAAAGATTCATTAACAAATATGGAAGATGTGTGAAGGCTCAAATACAAAACAAATCACAGTTGAAAAAAAGCCTGTCTTCATTCAACTAGATTTTAAAGGTGAAAACATTGCAGAAATGGTCAACAGAAGACTGAGAACGTCACTAGCCAGGGCCTATCCTGCAGCTAAGTTGGTTCCCCTCCATCGAACAACATGCTCTTTGGTGCAGTCAAAAGTCGATAGATACCCTTCTCATGTTAACTCCGACTGTGTATACAAATTTACGTGTATCTGCGGGAGCAGTTACATTGGGAGAACAGAAAGAAGGGCACACCTCCGATTTTCTGAACATGTGCCAAAAAGCCTACGTCTCAAGAGAACAAACTCTTTTAACAGCGCTATTACTGGACATCTCGACACGGGTCATGAGGTAGAAATCGAGAAATCCTTTAAAATTATCAATAGACAAAGGAGTTCCATTCTCTTCAAGTTTGCCGAAGCAATCTCTATCAAACGCTTGAAACCAGATTTATGTGTTCAGAAAGAAGCAGTTATTAATCTTTCCTTGCCCTGGTAACTGAATGTTTTTATTCTCTCATCTGATTACGTAATCTTTGTCTTTAACCTCACCCCCTTTTATAATATGTAATTTTGCTTGTCTCTTGTTTCCATGATTTGAGTTGAACTCAGTACATTGTTACCTAATTTATTAGTCACTCTGTATCTAACGCATATCTCGTCTTTATTACGTAACTCTTTTACCATTGTATGCATACATCTATTTTGTTTAAACTTGAACTGCCTGTGTAAAAACTATATAAGCGCAATTTTCTGAGCACTTTTCACTTACTGTGGAACTTTTTGTCAACTGACAACATGTAAAATTTGCAAGTATGTTAAAACTTTTCTGTACGCAAACCTCATAATTTATTTAGGCTGTAAGCAGCTGATGAGAAGCCTACGAAATAAATGATGGTACCATATTATTCTGCACAAACCACTGTTGTTCTTGCTTTATTCAAATTCATCAAGGGGAATAAATGCATGAAGTTAGAATGGTCACTTGGACAGCGATTAGACCAAAAGCAGTTATTGTTGTATTGTAACTGGGTCACACCACGTTGGCTCTCTGAGGGAGAAGTCATACTACTGGCGAATATTAGTGTAACAACAGTAAGATGTTTTCTTCAGACAGCTAGCAAGGCAGACATCCCATCTCTCTGCTCTAGAGAGGCAGGCGGATTAAAAATGGTCGAGCCCCAAAACTGTGCTTTCCGACTTACCCTGCAACAGTCTGTAACTGGCAGTAAGTTTTCCATATGAACACAACTCTAGACGGGCGGTGGTTGGTCGGTCTGAAACAGTTGTCCTCCAGGCTCTGTGGTCATGCAACACAAACTTTGCCCTTTCAGTTCATCTTGGTCGTCATTTTTGGTATACGCGTTTATCCCTTTTACCATTGGCGAGATAATTTTACATATAATCTGGAATAAGTATACCAAGTTTTTTAAAATTATTGTAATGTACCTGTTGACCTATTATTTCTTGTTACGCATGCTGAGTCACTGCCTTCCTTGTTGAGCGAGCAAGGTTAGCACTGAAAGCACTGGGTTGGAAAAGAGTTATGGGTAGTTGAAACCAACCAGCCATATGATATCAGTCCATGCGGTGGTCTTTGACTATCGGTTTCAACTAGACTACATTTTGTCTGCATAGGTCCTCTAGAATGATACTAAGAACCAATAGCTTGAGAGTTTTAGTGACATAGTTCAAAGTCATCCTTCACTCTCTGTTAACTTCGCCAAATCCTGGTATCTCCCTACATAATTATTTCTTCTCCCGTACATTTTTGGCGATTGTACAGTTAATTTTTAATTTTTTTCTTTCCTACGTCTCTTTATGATCCTTCTGTTTTCTCTTCATCAAATTCTCCTGTAATATCAACTTGAATTAGCTACATCAAACTGTATTGGTCATCAGGCACAAAGTGTGTCTGAATCATCACAGGACGACGAGCAGACAGCAGAGAATAAGTCTCTATCGACCACTAATCCCCCTTCAGCATCATCATCATTTTCAGTCTCTTCTATTCCTTCTGTACAAATGCCTGCATCATCTACTGAACATGCTGCTGTCAATTATACAGATATTCCGCCATCAGAAACCAATGAAATCATGCGTGAGAATTATTCATCACAAATATGTTCACTGCAGTCAAGTGATGACGTTAACAATCTGATTTCTAATGATGATAATAACAACAATTCTATATTCTATGTCTATCCACATCTACCACAAACAACATCAGGTGACTGTGTAGTAAAGTCTCCCGAATTATTATCTCAAGGCAATATTGACAATCAAAATGTCAACAGTAAATGCGTTTCTACTAAACGAAAACGGTAAGAAATATTTTTTTAAAGCTTTCTGTCTATTATTTTTGTGAACTGGTTTGTTTATTAATTTTCATATTGAAGTGGAGTTGGTTTGTAAGTGGATTTGATTGATTTCAAGTTAAGTAATCACTAACTGGCACGTCACTCAGATTTATTTATTAATGTTCCCTTGGACTCCGATTGGAACGTATCTCCACCTTGTCCTACTTTCTGCAGTCCTCTTTAAATGCCCCCACGATTGCCCTTAGTCTCTCATATCCTCCCTGCACGAACTCCTCCATGTCACCCTTGAACCCATGTCCGACTTTTCGTTTCTCATTTGGGTCCTCGAGCGAAGTCCTTCGACGGTTTCTTCATCATGTGTCTGATCTATCTCCGTTTTATTCGGAATACTTTTTGACCTATCAGCTCTTGGTTGGTTTGTTCCCAGAGTTTCTTGTCGCTAATTCCCCCTGGCTGGACATCTGATCTTCAATATGGAACCAGTGAAGGCATCTGTTGATAAAAGTCTGCACTACCCTGTTGAAAATGCTTTAAGTGATGATGGGCTGGTCAATTTTCTGACTCATATTGAAGAACTGACTGATTTAACATTTGTGTTGAAAATCTGAATCTTGTTCTTTATGTTGAATGAGTTTTGAAGATTTCCAAACTGATTTCAGAGTTATGGAGAGTCTGTCTTGCCTTTCCGATTCCAATTTTGACATCTTCATCCGTGCTGTCCGCCTGACGCTGACTGCCTATGTAAGTGACGGCAGCAACCTCTTTCAAATCCCTCCGGTCGATAATGATTGGTGCTTATTGTTGTTGTTGTTCGGTTATTTCCATCACTTAGATTTTCTCTATTTTCACGTGAAGTTGTGTGTATGCTGTCAGCCTCTTCTGCCAGTTTGTTGGTTTTAGCCTGTAAGTGTTCGAATTTGTGTGTGTGTGACATTAGACACAAATCGTCCACGAAATCCAGGTCTTCTTGAGTCTTCTTATTGGTCCAACATATTCCTGTCTTCTCCCTCCCCACAATCTGGTGCATAATCCAGTTCATCACAATTAGGAATACCATCTGTGATAGTGGGCTGCCTTGTCTTACTCCTATCCATACTTCGAAGGCTTGGCTGAATTTTCCTTTGTGGATCATTTGACACATGGCACTGTTAAATAGCTTTTGGGTGAGGTTTATAAGGATTCGAAGTACTGCACACCGCAGCATTGAAGTAGTTTTCAAATTACTTCGTGGTCAGCGCTGTCAACGGCCTTTTCAGAGTCGATGGAATTGATGTAGAGGTTTTACTGGTAATTTTTACTTCGTTCAATGATGATTCGCATAGTTCCTATTATATATTCGAACATGATTTACTTTTCCAGCTTGTTCCGGTTGGAGTTCTGCATCTTATGCTTTACTGTTTTTCTCTTGTATTTTATTACTTTGCGTTTCCAGGGGAACATAGGACATCAAGCTTTAAGCATTGAAGTTTCAGTAGTGGTAATATGTTTTTTTTTACAGGGTGGGATTACTAGCCTGACTTTCTCTCTTCCTACTAGATAAACGAGGCTTAAGAATGCCGTTGGCTGGAGATCGAACTCCGGACCACGAGCATAGTTGGTAAGCGGCGGGGAATGTTATTCACAAAGTCGAAAGAGCGAATGTGAACGTCTGATGCTCAAAAATGAATTGGTGGACATGCAGATCTCCTTAAAAAAGCTCGAAAATCACGATTTCAAACCTATGATGATGAACACGGGCTCCAGAATTTGATTTGAAACTGTTTTGGTTACCATTAGCTACAGAAAGGCAGTTTCTCAAACTACTCCACCCTCATTGTAGATCAATGACTTCAAGTCAAAATCTCGGAGGAACGATTCCTTAAGGCAACTAGCTGTTTTGGTTCAGGCGCCTGGGTAGTTATCCCATTTATCACACAAGCTGTGAGATTGTGTTGCGTGTATACTGCTCATCAGTCCGCTCCGTCCTCCTTTATGGCTGTGAGACCTGGCCATTGAGAGTGGAAGACATGAAAAGATTAGCTATCTTTGATTATAGGTGTCTGCGTTCTGTCTCCCGTGTGAAGTGGTATAATAAGGTGAGCAATATTGAGGTTAGGCGTCGAGTGCTAGGTAGGTGGGAGGGGAAATCAATCGACGAGACTGCGAAATTACATAGACTGAGATTGTTAGGACATGTGTTTAGACATGTATGTCTAGTCATCGTCTTCCTCGACAATGTTAGCTGATATAGGGTCAGGCTGGGAAAGAGCTAGCACATGGTGGTCAAACGAAAACATGGCACCAGTCAATGAAATCTACAACAGTTAGTCTAAGCCAGCCACGTAGGAAGGTGTAGACTTCCTGACTTCATGGTTGAGGTCCTCGGGACGGTAAAAACCAATGGTCGGAAACAATTTGTGATATGGCTCAGAATCATTCCCAATGGCTGGCGCAGATGCATCCACTCCTTGTGACTTATGATTTCCAATGAAACTGTTTTGTTCTTCGTTATTACTATTCCTTTGTCTCACACCTCTGTTTACTGTCTCTAATATGCATTTCTCCTACTTTCTTCTGTTGCTTTGTGTGCTACAAGGAGGGAGTGTGGCGACTTGAACTGGCGCACATGTGTGCAAAGTTCTATGTCGAAAACAGACATACAGATTGTGTTGCACATCTACCAGCACCAAGCTTGTGTTTTATGTTTTTAATAATGAATAGTAACAGACGATGCTTCGTCTGTATTATTCATAGAAAATTCAAATAAGTTCACTTCATATTGAATTTTTGAGCTGAAGATGTTGTCTAGAAAGCTTTGCAATTACACACCACCCACTTAGCTCAGAGAGAGCACAACCATATTGAAATTATCCATCTGAGCTATAAACATTTCCTACTAACTACTGTGTTCTCCCTTGGAATGCAGAAGTTCAGACATACTAAATTTGTAAGAAAGAAAGCAGGCCACGCACTTTATTGTGAATAATTTCAGTTACCAAACGTATTTCAAAATGGCACTTTATCTTTTGACACCGTACATAATCAATCAATTGAATGCAAATAGAGAAAAGGTAAAAATGCGTTTAATTTCAAGTGGAATAAAATTTCAGTGAGATTTGCCCATTTGTCTGTCTGTCTGTCTGGATTCAACATAGAACTTGGCACTGAAGTGCAGCAGTTCCAGTTGCCACGTTCCAAATAGCACACAAAGGTAGACAAGAAGATAAGTGAAGAGAATCAATAGGGTTTTGACAAGTATAAGAGTGAAACAGAATGAGTAATGAATGGTAGAAAGGTATATGAAAGATTACAGAGAGAGACTGAATACATCTGCGTAAGCCATTGACAACGATTTTGAGCCATGTCTCCTATTGTCTCCAGCCATTGGATCTTAGAGTCCCGAGGGCTCCAACCCGGAAGTCTGCATCTCCCTCCCTACCTGACTGACTCAGTTTAACTGTCAAGGATTTCATGGATTGATGAGGCCATAGTTTTGTTTGGTCACCACTTACTCTTTTCCAACCTGCACCTACATCAGCTAGTAATGCCCGTCCGTCGGGGGAGGCGATGGTTAGGCATGCGCAGCACGTCACCTAGCCATCTCAATCTATGTAAGCAGCCCGAGCTTTTTGGATCCGTGCTGAGATTTCGTCACCAATCAATCCGTTGGTGCTGATACAACTTCCCAAATAGGTGAAGTGGTCAACATGTTCTATCACTTCACTCCCTATCACTAAGCTAGGAGTTGACGTAGTCCAGTCCTGTAGCAGCATCTTACATTTTACAGGGGCGAATCGCATGCCAAACATACGAAGATTGTTGCTCAAGGTGTTCAGAAGACTCTGCATTTTGTCAGCGTCCTCCCCTAACAGGACTATGTCGTCTGCATATTCTAAGTCTATAAGACTATTCCCTGGTAACAAGTCGATTCCTAAGTCATTAAGTTCAGTTAAGGATACTTCCATTAGCATATCTATGATGAAGTTAAATAGAAATGGGGAAAGTGGACATCCTTGACGGACACCACTGGTTGTTATCAATTCAGATGACAATTCCCCATAAGCCCTTACACGGCTACGTGAGTTTGAGTAGAGTGCCTTGATTAGTGTAATGTACTTTCTTGGCACTCCCTTCATAGTCAAACATTGCCATAGTACCTCTCGATCCACGGAGTCGAAGGCCGCCTTCAAGTCAAGAAATATGGCAATTGTTGGACGCCTAAAAGTGTCTATGTTCTAGGATCTGTCGGAGAGTGAAGATATGATCTATGCACCCTCTACCTGGCCTAAAGCCTGCTTGATTTTCCCTCGTTTGTTCCTCCCGAGTTCGGCTTAGTCTGTGCATGATTACTGAGCCTAGGATTTTAGAAACTATGTTCGTCAAGCTGATTCCTCTATGATTATCACATGAGGACTTGTCTCCCTTCTTGAATATTGGTATAATAAGTGACTTACCCCAATCTGATGGAACCGTCTCTGATTCCCAGACGTTACCTAGTACCTTAGTTAAACTATGTACTAGTATGTCAGCCCCATATTTAAACACCTCCGGAATAATTCCGTCGGGTCCTGCCGCTTTGCCTCGTTTCAAATTACAGATAGGTTTTGTGACCTCACTTACAGACGGCGGGCCAGTGTCTATGTCCCATTCGAGTGTGTGCTGGATGGCGAGGAGGTTCACTGTGGCTGCAGGCAAGTTAAATTATCCCTCAAAATGTTCTTTCCAGCGTTCAAGGCGTCTATCTTGAGAGCTAATTATGGAGCCTTTTTTTCCTCAGAAATAGTCTCACTTATGATTTGCCTTCTCCCACCCGTTTTCTGATGAGTCTAAAGAGTTGCCTAGTGTTGCCTATGTGTCTGTCCATTTCTGTCTTACTAACTCTGACCCAACCTGCTTTCAGAAAGACCTACCTTTGACGCTAAATCCTATTGTAACTTTGTCTTTGCTGTTACTTCTCTTGTTTCTTTCTTAATTCCTGGGTGTAGAAGTCAACCACCACGTCACTTGGTATCATCGCCTTCAGTTGGGAATGCAACAATGAGTGGCTTGGTCACTAACTGTGAAGAAGACGAAGAATTAGATATGGAGGTAAGTTTTTTTTTAAATGATCTTATTATTGATTATTTTTATTACTGAAAACACAAACTTAGTTTATTATAGGCAAGCTGACATGGTTAGAGAACCATTGAAAACCAGGGAGTACTGGACAGCTGCTGTTTCATCCTAGTTTGGGACTCTTCATCATTACGCACCCACCGGGGTTCGAACCCAGGACCTTTTGGTTACAAGGTGAGCTCGGAGACCATTAAGCCACTAGTTTATTATAGGCACCAAGAGATGCACCACGCAAAATCTCATACTTTATGCGAGGGCTTGGATACTGCTCGGGTCAACCAGATTGAAACAGAAGGTTGTCTTAAGGGGCCTGTCCTGAAGCCTTTGACTTGAAGTCTGATCCACAAACCAGAGGAGGAGAATGGGGAGCTGTGTTCCCATAGCTATTGGTAACTAAAACAAGTTCATATGGCATTCGATTCAATCGGATTCTGGAGCCCAAAGGTAAACCAAAGGTTCAGAATTTCAGGGTTTCCCAGCTCTTCTAGGTCAACCTGCATGTCCACCAGTCCTGTTGTAAGCGCCAGACGTTCTCGTCCACCCTTTCACTTTCGTAAGGAATACCCCTACCACGTGAAGGCGGTGAATAGGACTTACTTGACAGAGGCTAGGAATGCATGGTTACATTTGAGCATTTCGAGAGGAAGCCCGGAGCGCGTACCTACCCTTGTCCTTAACATATCGATATAAAGTGGTAGTAGTAGCATTTTTATTTTGATTACCATACCAAAAGACTTCCAGGTATGTGTATTAAGTTTCTGTGTACATAGGTGCCTGTTTGACACTGGATAGTTGGAATTGGGATGCTATACTCATTCGGAAAATCTATGTTAAAATATCTTCAAGTAATTGCTTGTTTTTAGCGGGAGGAATTCTAACCTGATGTTCGACTCGAAAATAGTGTACTATTTTTCATATTTCTTCTTCTAACCTACTTTAGGGCTAGGGTAAGGCTTTCGTTTGTTATTATTTGCGCCTTTACGGTATGTTTGAGTTATATTCTACTCTGACAGCACTAACATTACTCCAATCAATCAATACTGGTCAGCGTTCTAAAAACCACATAAAAAAAGATTTACAAGACATCTACCTATCTGACTGGTGAAAAAGAGTAGAACTTTATACACAGTGGTGTTTCAGTGTACAACTTACCACACATAAGAGTAGAAAAAAGAATTAGCGTAAAGGTAAATTTAGCAAAAACATTCGATTTCCAAGTGTTCATTTGCAGGGATGTGATTGATTTTGAAGTGTGATTACAAAATGACTTCAGTTTGAGAATCATTGAAAACCAGGAAGTACTCGACACATGTTATTCTCTAATTTGAGACTCTCTTCAGCAACACGCACACACATGACTTTACCTCTAAGGATCGAACCCCAGCACCTTCAAATTACGAGGCAAGTTTCTGGGACAGATGACAGCGGTTGGCATTTGCTCTATATACCGCAAACTAGCAGAGGTTAGATTTCATTGCCAATTGCATTCCGTTCCAGTATCTGGACGGTCAGTGAGCTGGGCTCGTAACCTGGATCTCCTGGGGTCGTCGGTGCACGCTGTTGCAGAGTCTCGAACTAGGATGAAACAGATGTTTAGCACTACTTCGTGCTTTTCTTCAACGGTTTGCTAACTAAAGTCAGTTCGTTGTCAAACCTGTAAAAATGTTATAAAGGTTAGTAATAATGGAATTCACATTTTAAAAATCAGTGGTTTGATAAAAAACAAATACGTCTGCGTAATGGTGACCAATTTCAGCCTGTGCTGCAAAGAGTTCCCAGTTAGTAGTAGTCCACATTTCTCTACATTGCTCTGACCAACAATGAATGGCTTCATGGATTGGTGCCATACTTTCATCTACCCATTTGCAGTTTTTTCTTTTTCAAGTTAGTCTTATTCCTGCTAACATTTCTCATGGAGAAATTCGGTAGTGTGACCACCTCAGTCGGTGAAGCTTCATAACCTCATTAGTTGACTTCTCCACCATACCTGACACTCTGCTGTTTAATCTCAATGTTACTCGCCAAATTATACCATCTGTTATGGAAGATAGAACACAGACACCTATGATCAATAGACAGCTAGTCTTTTCCTATCCTCCACTTTCAGTACCCATGTCTTACAGCCATAACATAAAGGAGGACAGAGCGAACTGATGCACAATACACGCTTCTTTTGATGGATAGCTGGATATCACGGATAGCCGTGAGAGATGACTTAGTTTGGCAAATACCACATGAGCACTTTGTCTCCGTGCTGAGATTTCATCAACAATCAGTGCATTAAAGCTGGTGCAACTTCTCAAATAAGTGAAGTGGTCAAAAAGCCCTAATAATTGACTTAATATCTTTAAAATGGGAGTTGGTGGAGTCCTTCTGCGGTATATTTTACATTTGACAGGAACGGATTGCAAGTGATTATGAAGTGAGAGACGATGATGGTGATTGGTCTTAGTAGATAGATTCATCCAATGGTTCTCTAACTAATGTCAGCTCATGATGAAAATCCTGTAACCAATCAAATCCCTAAAAACCGACACTTGAATATCAATGAGATGCTCACTAGCGACTTGCCCTATTTAGGTAGGTAGTTACCTGTGGTTCTAGTGAGAAGTCGTGACCAGTAGGGTGCAGCTGGTCGGGTGTGAGGACAAATACTCGCCGAAGACATTGGCTAGGGGTCGCGCTATGTCGTGAATTGGCAGGAGTTAGAATTCATGCACTGGCCATTGGATCGGGTGCCAGTGGCTTAATGGTATACGAGCTCGCCTTGTAACTAGAAGGTCCTGGGTTCGAATCCCGGTGGGTACGTACTGATGAAGAGTCCCAAACTAGGACGAAACAGCTGTCCAGTACTCCCTGCAGGTTTTCCAGTGATTCTCTAACTAATGTCAGCTCATGATGAAAATCCTGTAACCAATCAAATCCCTACAAACCAACACTTGAAAACTGAAAAGTCGGTTGAAGGTTGTAAAAGGTGTCAAGTGAGTGGCTATTACAAAGTAGTATGCAATAAGGAGTGATAGGTTCATCATGAAATAACCAATATATGAAATGAAGGGTATATATTAAGAAAAGGTATAATATCGCTAATCATAAGTCCGGATAGAATAAATGGAAAATTCAGTATAATTTTTAAAGAATGCTAGAGTGAAGGATATAAATTATAATGAATCATTATAATGAGAAAAATGATAAACAAAGCGAAAGAAGGAAGGAATAAGAGGGAGAGGTACTCTTAGAGAGGAGAAGGAATTTTAATCCAACTTTGGTCGTGGTATAGAACAGTGCCTGAACGTGTTCTTTTCGAATACAAAGTTCTGGTTTAGTTGATCTTATTGCAACAGCTTCAGCTGTGTGTATAGAAGACGTATAGTTAAATTTGGACTTTTAATTCATGATATTGGAATATTTAACACCATTAAGTTTTATACTAAGATGTGTTCTGACACCGTACATTTAGTCAGAGTCTTCGCTTAAGAAGACAGAGTGCAACATCGGGTTTCAGTGGCGCGTGTCCATTGCACTTGTTTCCCTGACATCACTTTCAGTTAACTCTAAGACTCCTCAAAAAGCTTCCATTTTCTCTTCAAAAATGATCTTCTCGATGTCATCTTCGGTCGCCCACCTCGTTGCTTTCCATTTGAGTTTTACTCAAGGACTTGAATGTCTAGTCCATCTCTGTTTCCTTTTGAGAGTATTCAGCAATAGATTCTTGACTGGTCCTCTGCCTGCCAGGATCCCTTGTTGCATATCCTCTCGGGTCATCTACTCTTCAGTATTGAGTGAAGGCATCTCTGTTAGTGAAAGTCTGAATTAGCTTGCTGGAAATGTGTTAGGTGACGCACACACACACACACACATACCAAGTCTGTGAAGTATATAGAAGCACTAACTGACTTGTCATTAGTGTTAACGAAGAATTCAGAACGGAGAACTCAGCGAGGCTTTTGGAGTAAACATAGGAGGGTGCCTATTATCACCAATGATATTCCTAATTTTGGTGGACTGGATTATGCGTCAAACAGTGGGAAACGAGAAGACAGGGATATCCTGGACCGACGTGAAGAACCTAGAAGACCTGGATTTCGCGGATGATTTATGTTTAATGTCAGACAAAATCGAAGACTTACAAGCGAAAACAGACAAACTGGTCGAAGAAGCAGCCAGAAGACAGGACTCCAGGTGAACATAGACAAGACGGAGGTTATGAAAATAACCAACCAGCCAACAACAACAGCTCTAGATCTTCACATTAATTTTAGAGTAATGAACACCTGGGTATTTTGCTTTCCCGATCTTAGCTGACATCGGTATCGTCATTCGTATCGCCTCGGGTAGTTAAAATTATGGTGCCCATTGATGATGACTGGTGTTTCATTGTTCTTTCTTGTTTTTTTTCGTTTTTTACCACACATATTTACACATATTTATTTGTTTTCTTTATTTTTTCTATCCTACAAATAAAATTCCTTCATAAATGATTAGCAATTCCTGGCTGCGCTATTCGAAAATGCTGAAGAAGTAGCTACGCGTATCAACACAGAAGTCGTCGTACCAAATCGTTACTGTGATGGTGATGATGATATTGACACAACCACGTCTGCTGTTACTGCTGCTGCTGCTTCAAATAATAATAATAATGTAGTATGGAAATGTGTCAAGGAGGATCCTTTCAACTATGAAGGGAACAATGACAATGACAAATCTATAGAGACTTGCGATACAATTCTAAAAAATGCACACCACTCTCCTAATAATGATGCTTGTACAACACAATCATCGGATAATTTACAAATATGGAATGAATGGTTTGGCGTAAGTATTTTTCTCATTAGACCTTTTGTTTTCTTCTCTACTTTTCTTGTAATACTTGAGTTTGTGGCTTTTTTGGTGGGGGGGGAGGTGGGTTGATTGCATTTCAGGGGTAGACTTCATCATATGATGCTTGTTAGGATGTGTGGGTGGGTGCATGCTGCAGAAGAGTTCCAGACGAGAACGGAATATTTACTCTGAGTCCTGCTCAACCTTAAAGTCATTCGAATTCACACAAAGTAAACTTTCGCAGTAATTATCCACTGTTCACTGATGTTTAACCTCAAAAAGAAGGAGTTTTTGAGGAATCTATAATAGAAAGATTGAGCAGCGAAGAAATATTTACTTTTCAATTAGATCCTCATCTCACTCTGGCTCTACTCTAATATATATAGCATTTTTATTACAATACACAACAGTTTACCAATCAAGTGGCACTGATATGTTTGTTAACAATAATTAAACAGTGTCAAAATGTCAATGGGTTGATAATTAACGAAGAAAATCAATACACATTTAAAAGGTAGAAATGGATAGAATAAATTAATTTTACAAGGATAACACGTAATTAAAGATGAAGTGGTCAAAATAAATAAAAATAAAATAATTTGGACAATTATAATTTTATAGGTTCAGGGGGAGGGGAGCGACGTAGTCCTGTTTATGCATTCTTCTAGAGATGGCCATGGTAAGGAAAGTGGCTGTACAAATTTCTTCTGATCACATAGGCTTGGCTTCTTCAGGTGGATTCCGATTGCTTCAGCTGTCTGTAGAAGACGAACTCGTAGAGCAAAATTAAGATTAGTCGGAATGCGATAAATAATTTTAAATGCAGTATTAACATCAACCTTATGCTCAGTATCAACAAGGTGTGCTAAAATAGAACTACGAATAGATCTTGTTTGTCCCTTGCTTAACCATGCTGGATGATGTTCGGAAATACGACGATGAACCTGCCTAATTGACGCCCAATGTAGCTGGCTCCGCAGCTGCAGTCAAACTGGTAGATACACATAGAAGAGGCAAATTTAGGTAGTTTGTCCTTATTTCTCGAACATAGAATAGGGGTGGTTGTGAAGAGACAACGTACCTCTGCTGCATAGTAAGCTCTTTTAACTGCATTCTTCAGGCGCTGTGTTATGATTTCGCTGATGTTGTCTCCGAGGAACTGCAATTTTATGAACATTGGTTTCTTCGGAACTGTAGCCATACTGACTCTCCTTGGTGCTGAATTCATATTTTTCTCAATGAATTTATCTGGATAACCATTTTTTCTAAGTAATTCTCTAATAATCTTAAGCTCCTCATTGAGGCAGTCGTCTGAACAGATTAACTTAGCTCTATGAACCAGACACTTTACCAGGTTACGTTTATATTTCAAAGGTACAAAACTCAAAAAATGAGTGTACTGACCTGTTGTTGTAGGTTTCCTATACACACTCCTTCTTAGTGTGCCATCTTCTTTCCTTGCCATGAAGACGTCTAGGAATGAGATACTATCATTACTTTCTTTCTCTATGGTAAAGTTTATTGCTGAATGTGCAACATTAATCTTGTCAAGGATGTTCATTGCATCATTCTCGTCTTTCATAACCACAAATGTATCATCCATATATCGACAGTAGAAATCCATGTCATTAATTACTCCTTTCAGTGGTCCATTCTCTAATTTAGCGAGGAAAAAATCAGCTAGGATTGGACCTAATGGGGAACCCATAGCTACACCATCAATTTGTCTGTAATATTCCTTATTGAATAAGAAATGAACATTCATTGTACATCTTAAAATAAGTTCCTTCAAGGTGGATACAGAAATCCCGATGTCTATGTTTCGTGTAGTAATCTCCTCACATATAAAATCCACTGTCTCCATTAACGGTACATTCGTGAACAAGGAGGATACATCTACAATAAGAAATTGCACGAAAACACTTGGATGACACATTGAATGAGCAGCAGTATAGTGAATGAATAGAGAAGTCTCTTAGTTAGTGGATCATTGTTACCGACGAACTCAGTAGCTGAATAAACGAAACCTGATGCGGTTAAACTTTAAGCACCAAAAATGTAGCGTCGAACAAATGACCTTGAAAATGCACCAATCATATGAAAAAAGGCGTTTTTCACATATAAAATACGCAATTATGAAAATAATCAATAAAAAGACTTGAGACTGTTACACAGGATACCTTTATCTGACGTGTATGTGATAAAAATGCCTCTCTCAGTTTAGCATTGGAGTGTTACTAGGGTATTGAAACCACATTCTATGCTTGTATTGATCCGGGTCTTTTAACCCTAACGTTAAAATATCCATAAACTAACCCCCTAGCCTAAATCGAAACAACCCAAATATTTCCCCTGTTAGCTTAACCTAACCCTAACCTGTCCTCAGCCCAAGCCTAAATGTAACTTGTGTCTAAGTGCTGTAAGATTATTGGCACTGTCTCTCAGCCCTTTACTACTTTTTGGTGCCTAAAGTTTAACTTCGTCGGGAACCTATACGCCTGGTTACCTTTAAGATCATGAATTTAACTTGTAGGTGTTGTTGTATATGCCTAATTCTTTCATAATATTATATTTGGTTGGTTTTACAGTACAACTATGTTTGAATTTTTCCTCATTTATGATCTCTGAACTGTGTTGGTTGTTAACTGTTTCAACCTGTCAGATGAAGGGCATTTAAAACCAAGTTTATTTAAGCCTATTATTATTATTGCTCCCTTGGGTTTCTAGTGGAACATAAGGCTTCAACTACACGTCTCCACTTGCTTCTGTCTTCTGCTGTACTTTTCACCTGCGTCCATGTTAATCGATACTGTTTCAACTCTTCTTCACACGATCTCCTCCATGTCACCCTTGCACTGACGTCCCACTCGCCGCTTCCCTTTCGGGTTCCACTCGAGCACTGGCCTGACTGACGCGCGATGTCACACAACGGCCTCCTCAGCCAGTGTCCAATCCATCTCCACTTTCTCCTGCATATTTGTTGAGCGATTGGTTCTTGTTTTGTTTCTTCCCATAGTTTCTTGTTGGTGATTCTTTATGGCCATCTGATCTTCAGTATAGAGCGGAGACAGTTGTTGATGAAGGTTTTCAACAGGCTGTTGGAAATATTCTTTGTGACCCGCCAAGTTTCTGATCCATACGTATAGAAGAACTGACTGACTTGACGTTTGTATTGAAAATCCGAATCATTTTGTTGTTGATGGTGAGTTGAGTGACGAAGATTTCCAGATTGGTTTTAGGTTGATGAATGTGTTTCTCGCCTTCCCGATTCTCGATTTGACATCCTCGTTCGTTCCTCCTGTAGTTGAGACAATGCTCCCTCTCTAGATAAGTGAATGAAGTAACCTCTTTCAAATCCCTCCCGTTGATGGTGATTGGTGGTGGATGTTGCTGCTGTTGTTATTGTTAGTTGGTTATTTTCATAACCTCCGTCTTGTCTAGGTTCAGCTGGAGTCCTGTCTTCTCTGGCTGCTTCTTTGACTAGCTTGTCGGTTTTCGCTTCGATTTTGTGTGACATCAAACATAAATCATCCACGTGCGAAATCCAGGTCTTCTAGGTTCTTCATGTCAGTCCAGGATTTAAGCCTATATATATATATATATATATATATATATGGAACTGCTGAAGGTTTTTTTTCACTCTTGATCCGAGACAGTGGAACTTCACTATATAACAGCTTGCTTTCTTCTCTGCGTCGCGTGTCAGTGGTAGCGGGTTGTAGTTGTTGCCGTTGCCAGTAGTAATTAACACAGTAGACTCGCCATTTTTATCATATTTGGTTAGGAAGTTCGTTAGCACAAACTGGTTGTCATCTGAAATGATGACAACGAGTAGTCTGTCAGGGGGATGCCCACTGTCCCCATTTCTGTTTAATTTTATCATAGATGTACGAAAGGAATCGGTCCTAACTAACTTCAGCGACTTAGGGATTGCTTTATTACCAAGGAACCGTCTTGTTGACGTGGAATACGTGGATGATATATTATCCTCCTGGGTGAAGACACTGATAAAATACAGAGTTTTCTGAACAATTTGGGCAGCAATCCTCAAATCGTTTGGTATGCGCTTTTTTCCTGTCAGATGTGAAATGATGCTACAGGACTAGACTAAAAGGAGTGAAGTGGTAGAGCGTACCGCAAAATTTCACTTATTTGGGAAGTTGCATCAATCCCAACTGGCTGATTGCTTGAAGAAATCTAGGCACGGATAATAAAGACTTAGGTGGCATTCGCCAACTTCAATCAGCCAACCTGAAGACATTTTTTATCTGTCTCATTGACCTACATACGTAAATTTTCACGGCAACATTGGCCTCTCACCAACATTGAAGAGAGGGAGAGACACCGTGTTTTTGATGAATATCAACAACTATGAAGCTGCAGTTCACAGTAAATGTGCTGTTGCTTAAACTTAGTGACTGGCCACCAACAACACACTTAAAGAATAAACTCAACTATAATTACCATCGGGTGATTAACTTGCATAACTTTTGTTTCAGTGGGATGTCAGTTTTGATTAAAAGAGGGAACCTTGGTATCTGTCATGTTCAATCTGAGAGGGAGGGGGAGACGTTCAGTTTACAAAAGTCGACTATAGTCTTTTTCTCTCTTATTTATTTATTTATTTATTTACGGTTTGTATTGTGAAAGTTTATGTGATTTGTGACAACTAGCATCATAACAGTCAGTGATGAACGGACAATCGTGTATTATTATTATTACTTGTTCATATGATACGAATGTTTGGCATGCGATTCGCTCCCGCCAAATGCAACATGATGTTACAGGATTGGACTACACCGACTCCTAGATTAGAAATAGGAAGTGAAGGGGTTGAGCACGTTGACCGCTTCACTTATTTGGGAAGTACCATCAGCCAGTGCCAACGGGGTGATCTCTGACGAAATCTCAGCACGAATATAGAGGGCTAGTTTCGCACATGCCAGTTTACGCCGTCTCTGGCGTAGACGTGATATCCGACTATCGACCAATGGGCGTGTGTACTGCTCATCAATCCTCTCCGTCCTCCTTTATGGTTAGCTGTGAGACCTGGTCATTGAGAGTGGAAGAAATGAAAAGATTAGCTGTGTTTGATCATAGGTATCTGCGTTCTATCTCCCGTGTGAAGTGATATAATAAGGTGAGCAATATTGAGGTAAGGCGTCGAGGGCTAGGTAGGTGGGAGGGGAAATCAATCGACGAGGCTGTGAAATTACATCGACTGAGATGGTTAGGACATGTGTTACGTATGCCTAGTCATCGCCTTCCTCGACAATGGGCAATGTTAGCTGATATAGGGTCAGGCTGGAAAGGAGCTAGCTAGCGGCGGTCAAACCAAAACATGGCTTCACCAGTCAATGAAATCTAAAATAGTAAGTCTAGGCCACGTAGGAAGGTGTAGACTTCCTGGTTGGGGTCCTCAGGACGGTAAAAACCAATGGTTGGAAACAATTGGTGACATGGCTCAAAGTGATCGTTCTCAATGGCTGGCCGGTGCAGATGAATCCACTCCTTGTGACTTATGATTTCAAATGAAACTGTTTTGTTCTTCGTTATTACTACTCGTTTGTCTCACAGCTCTGTTTACTGTCTGTAATATGCATTTCTCCTACTTTCTTCTCTTGCCTTGTGTGCTACATGGAGGGAGTGTGGCGACTTGAACTGGCGCACATATGTGCAAAGTTTTATGTCGAAGACAGACAGACAGACAGTTCATATGATATCTGGGTAAAGTTCTCGTTAGTGGAAATGCAGTTGAAGCTAGTCAGTTGGACATTTTCGCACTTTAATCTTTACTTTAGATAGTCTCGTTTCAGCTCCAGTTACACAGAGTCCGCTAGTTCGGGCGTGAGGACAAATATCCATGGATGGATGACGTTGATGACAGTGGTCGCACTAAAATAACGAATTGGTAGAGGAGGATGAAATTCATGGGACATTGGATAGCGTCCTCGGTGACCGAATGGTCTACTAGCTTGCTTTGTAACCTGAAGGTCCTAGGTTCAAACCCTCTTGGGTGCGTGCTACACTTGAGGAGGGAGTTCCAAAAACACTGGGACTAAACAGCTGTTCGGACACTCCCTGGTTGGTTTTCACTGGTTCTTCTTTAACTGACATCAATTCGTGATCAAACTTAAAACAAATCCAATCCCTGCAAACATAAACAAGTTCACTAATAATAATAATAGTAATAATAATTTGCTTTATTCCAGAAACAGTACTAGTGGTACAGTGTGGAATTTTCAGCACAGATCTACAATATTTGCATCTAATTTTACAAACATTTAAAAGGAGTATTTCAAAAAATATAAATATAAAGACAACAACAGCAAAAAAAAACAACACAAAAAACACAAAAATAATTTTTAAAAATGCGAAAAAATACCAAGAAGTAGAAAGGAAAATAAACAGCATATAATAATATCTCAGTATTGGGTAGTGGAAGCAATGATATGATTATGCATGGTGACAGTAAAGCTATAGTCATACAAGAAGTTATGAAATGATATTTAAGAATGTTTATCACCAAGATGATCAGTTAATTTGGTTGAAACAATCATAAAATAACATTTCAGGGTTGTTTTTTTATCATGTCTAATGCAGTGTTTGTAGTGGTAGTGTGAATAATCCTGCATAATACGAAATTTTAAAATGGTGGTAATGGCGTTCACAACCAATGGTTGTCAGTTAATATTGCCGAAAAAAACCCACAAAAACTAATAATTACATGATGGTTAATGACAGGACAATTTTGTACTACTCATAGTGGTAATATAGTCGGAACCAGTAGATACACAAAAGAAGGAATAGAGTAAAGTACAAAAAAGTAAGCCAATGTTAATAATTTAGGTAACTAAGTATGTTTCAGAAGGAGTTCACTATAGAATGCAAAATAAGAGAGAAATAAAAGAGCCTAAAATTATGTTGTTAACAACAAAGCAAGTCATAGGTTTCGCGCTTAACATTGTCTCTGTCACTTAGAACACGGGCCAAGTATGGTATCGTTGAGTTCCTGTACTTGGTTGTACGAGCATAGATTATTTTATACTGATTTCTGGTTTTATTTGATGAGATACAAGGAGAGAGTTGGGAATAGAGGAGGTGTTGGGGGTCGGAGAGTATGGTTTTAGACCATTTTTCGCATGTATTCAGATGCCTTTCAACTACTAATGTAGTGACGAGCTGACTGAGTTTTACACCACTAGTCCTACTAACTACCTTCAACATCCTTCTCAGGATGGTATAGTCCTTTTTCAGTAAGTAGCCCAGGAAAGACTAACGGGGAGCAGTAAAGTAGAGAATAGGTAAGATACAAGAGTTGACAAATTGTGAAAGTAGAGGTTGGGTGATTCCAGATTGTCTAAGTTTCTTAATGTTGTAGTAGGTTAGACAGAACACTTTCTTAGAAATCGTTTCGATACTTTTTAACACTAATTAGTAAGTAGTTAATATGCAATCCTTTCTTTTTGGTTGATTTTTTTTCTTTGATTAGGTAAAAGGTGATTTAGACACGTGTATTGATCGTTTGTTGTCAGACTTTGAATCGAGTGAACTTACCAGTACTAGTACCAGTACCACTAACATTCCTGCTACCATACCGGCAACTGATATCACGACTAACATTACTACGTCTACTGCTGCTGCTGCTGCTGATACTACTGTTGTCAACTTTGAGAATTATCACGATGTATACATGGTAGATATTGATGATCCTTTATATGAATCAGCCATAAAAATGTTGAAGGTATCAAGGAGTGTAATTTCGAATCCCTGTGTCTCACAATCCTTATCGATTCCAATGACATCCTCTTCCTCCTCCTCCTCTTCTTCTCCTTCTTCTTCTCTGATCTGTGTATCTCCTGTTACCGTGAGCAGAACAACAACAACAACGACAACAGCACTACCAATAACACTAACGACAAGAACGCCATGTGATGAATCTCATGTCAATTCACCAATGACGTCACCTTCTACACGATTGCGTAAGAGAAACAAGAATATCAATGAAAATGATCGATCTATTACATTAGAAAATAATAATAATAATAACAATGCAAGCATGACGTCAACATCGATCACAGATAGTCAACAGACCACTACTACTCATCAACCAGTAACAATCACATCCTCAGGAGTTTGTTCAGACCAACTGTCGTCTAAGCCAGTGAAACATTTACGGAATAAACGACGATGTGTAAATCAAACCTCTAAGAATCACAATAATAATAATAATAATAATAATAAATAATAATAATAATAATAATAATGATAGCGGTGGTATCAGGAATACTTTCACCATCTTATCGTCTGTGCTGAATACACCGGATTCAAACAAAGCTTACAATAGAAATGAGTATGAAATTCATAATAGCAATAATAACACGACTACTACTAATAATAATGAGAGGTTATTTCCTCAAAGTCCATCACCAAGTGGTGTACTACTGAACAAGAATACAGGTAATTAGTGTATGCTCATAGTTTGCTCGTTTTTTTCAATCATATATATATATATGTATATATTCCCTTGAGTTCCGACTGGAACATAGGGCTTCAACAACACATCTCCACTTTGTCCTATCTTCTGCCGTCCTCTTCAGCTTCGACGACGATTGCCCATAATCTCTCATATTTTCCTCACACAATCTCCTCCATGTCACACTAGGACAACGCACTCGTCGCTTCTCATTGGGATTCCACTCGAGCGATGGCGTGGCGCGCGATGTCATCCGATGGTCTGCCCAATGTATGACCGATCCATCTCCACTTTCTCCTACAAATTTGTTGAGCGATCTGTTCTTGGCTGGTTTGTTCTCTCACAGTTTCTTGTTACATATTCTTTCTGTCCATTTGGACTTCAGTGTGGAGCCAGAGAAGGTGGCAGCTGTTGATGAAAGTCTGCAGTGGCCTGTTGTGCAAGTCCTTTTGGTGACACGCCAAGTTTCTGACCCGCATAGAAGGACCGACTTGACACTGGTGTTGAAAATCCGAATCTTGTTATTTACGTTAAGTGCAGAAGATTTCTAAATTGGTTTTTGGGTTGATGAAGGCGTATCTTGCGTTCTCCATTCTGGTTGGTGTTGACATCTTCTTCCGTTCGGACTGCCTGTAGTTGAAACGATGCTGCCTAGATAAGTGAAGGAGGCAACCTCTGTCAAATCTCTCCCGTTGATGGTGATTGGTGCTGGTTGTTATTGTTGTTATCGTTGGTTGGTTATCTTCATCACCTCCGTCTTCTGTATGTTCACTTTGAGTCCTGTTTCCGCTGCCAGCCTCTTCAGCCAGTTTGTTGGTTTTCGCTTGCGAGTCCTCGAGTTTGTGTGACATAAAACATATATCATCCGCGAAATCCAGATCTTCTGGAGTCTTCTCATCGGTGGTCCAGCGTACTCCTGTCTCCTTGCTCCCCACAGCCCGACGCATAATGCAGTCCACCACAATTAGGAATATCATCGGTGATAACAGGTAGCCCTTTCTTGCTCCTGTATGCACTTCGAACGCCTCGCTAACTTTTCCTTTGTGGATCACCTGACACGTGGCACTGTCACGTAACCAGTTGTTGAATGGGGTTGATAAAGATTTTGGCATTGCACGACCTAGTGTTGAAATAGTTTCCGAATTACTTCTCGGTCAACGCTGTACTGTTGAAGACCTTTTCGAAATCGATGTAGTTGAGGTGGAGAGAGGCTTGACTGCCATTCTATGCTTCGTTCTGTGGTGACGATGAGTAGAGTTGCAATTTGATCAGCACATGATTTGCCTTTTCGGAATCCAGCTTGTTCCAGGTTGGAGTCCTGTATCCAGTGTATCCTTTATTCTCTCCAGGATGATGCGACTTAGTATTTTAGTCGGCGTGGACAAGAGCATGATTCTACGCCAGTTCTTGCACAGGCCTAGGTCGCCCTTCTTTGGAAGCTTGACGACGTAGCCTTTCTTCCAGTCAGTAGGCACATTCCCTTCCTCCTAAAGCTTTTGTAATAATGGCGTCAGAACACCTGTCGCAATTTCAGTACTTTGGGATGAATTCCGCCCGGTCATACTGCCTTTCCGAACTTCAGTAGCTTGATCGCATTAAGAACTTCTGCTTTCGCTGGAGGAATGGTGTCCACTGGCAATTCCGTGTGTGCTGTTGGTGGTATTTCTGGGAGAGTTACCGGTTGTGGTCGATTCAAGAGTCCTTCAAAGTGATCAGCTCATTGTTTTATTTGTTTCTCCTCCTTGGTGATCAGGTCCCCTTTGAGTATCTTTTATTGGTTTCACTATCTGGGTTGATCTCTTCCCGGATAGAGACTTGGTTATCTGAAATAGTCTCCTGATGTCTCTTTTGCCTGCGGCCTGTCTGTTCTACTTCAGTTCCCAGTGTTTTGTAGAATTGTCATTTGTCTTTCCTAGCACTCTACTTCACTTCACTCTATTCAGTGCAGTGTGCATTAAACTCAGATTCTCCTTCTGTTGTCCATCTTTGCATTGAGTCATCTCTCTCACCATCCTCCTTTCCTCGTTTCTATTAGCTTCCATGTAGGTGTCCGTTGAGAGCCATTGCTTGTCTTGCCTTTTCTTTCTTACTAGAACAGTTGTACACGTTTCCTTGAACACCAACTTCAGAGAGTTCCAATGTTCTTCCACAAAGGTTTCCTCAGTGATGTCTGATCTGGTATGTAGTGAAGGAATCCCTTGTAGTTTTGTCCTTCAGTTTCTGAATGTTGAACTTAAATTGTGGCCTGTCTCCATCTGTTTTCATGGATTTTAGCTTCACCTTGAAGGTTCCTTGAACTAGACGATGGTCTAAGCCCACATCTGCTCCTTTTCTCGACTTTGTATCCAGCAGGCTGCGTGTCCACTTCCTTGAGTGACATTCAGATGAAATCTATTTGGTTTGTGATATGTCCGTCAGGCGAAGTCCATGCTACTTTGTGTATATCCTTGTGTTTCTACACGCTGCATCCGATCACCAAATCATTGGAAGAGCAGAAGTCTGCGAATAATTCTCCGTTCTCATTCATTTTTCCTACCGAGAGCCTCTTGGCCCATGTTGCGTTCTCTTCCTGTATTATCAGGTCCCAGTTTGGCGTTCATATCGCCTATGAGGATTTTGATGTCATCATTCGGGATGTTGTCCATTACTGTTTGTAGTTGTCTGTAAAAATCCTCCTTTTCTTGTTCCGCGTTGTTTGCAGCACTGTGCGTAGCATTCGATAATTGTTACCTTCCTTCCTTCCTTTTGAGTTGAATCTTGCTGTCATGATCCTGGATGAAATTGGTTCACACTGCATTAGGGCTTTGGCTGCCACTGGCGAAATCATGATAGCCACTCCCTCAGTGTGTTCGTGGTTGTCGTCTGGGTGACCGGAGTAGATTAATTACTCTCTAGTTGACAGTTTTGACAGTCCACTTCCGTTCCGCCTGCTTTCGCAGATACCCAGCACTTGTATGTCATATCTTCGCATTTCTTTGGCTACCTGAGCAGCCTTCCCAGTTTCATACATTTTAAGTACATTCCACGTCCCCATTCTTATTCTTGCTTGCTTTCATCGAGAGAAGACACATCGGCTGACTGACTGGCTTCCCGAAGGCGGGCTTTCATCAGCCTGCTGTGTCATTTCGCCTCTCCGATTCGAGCAAAGAATAAGATTGTTGCTTTGTGAACTTTTTATATTGCTAATATATTTTTTTGTGTGTTGAAGTTTCTCTAGCAGTTTGATAGTTTTATTGGTGTAGGGCTGTTAGCCCTACGCCCAACCCTCACTCTTTACCCGGGCTTGGGACCGGCTAGAAATCTAACAAGCTATTTAACTAGGCGGGGTTTTGACTAGAGATTAGTTAATACCTAATGTCCATTCAGAATATCTATCTCAGTCCTACATAAGATCAATGGTGACCCGAATAGCCCAGTGGTAATGTCTCTGACTGCAGCACTGGCTGACACGGGTCCGAATCTCAGAGGGGACCTGAGTTCCTTCAAGATAGCGGATACGCCTTACTGACGAGTGCCAACTAGCACGAAACCTAGGTTCAAGGTTTCTTGTCGATTGCTTCCAACCACCTTACAACGATATATATATATATCATTAGTATATTCATAAAAATGATGACAATCGGTAAGTCTTCGATTGTCCAGCAATGGTAGGAATGCTCGCAAACCAAGATGCGTAGGTGGTCCAGTTTCGATTCTCGTCCGACATACACTCTTACATAGCCTCTCCTGAGGAAGTCCTACTCACTGCCTTCACGTGGCGGAGGTGTTTGTCACCAAAGTGAGAGGGCGAAAGCGGATGCCCGGCGCTCTTCACCGGGTTGACTGTCCATTGGATGACAGTCTAGGGGAGATGGCTAAACCCTGATTCCAAACCTCCAACGACTGGCGTATGAAGCTCACTAGAGCTCACCGGCAGACGTATGGACAGAGGGCTTGTTGGATGTCCTGGATGTCTGTCCCCATTCAAAAAGGCATATGAACCGAACTCCGGTCACCGGCTGCCAATGGATAGTGGACTCCCTACTCCACTCCTACTGCCTTGTAGGTCACACTTGGTTGTGTAAAGGCTAGAGCTGCACTCAAACAAAAGGCCGAGCGATTCTGGGGACATCACTCGTACCAAATTCCCATGAAATTTCATGAACTCTCTTTCCGGGTCTACCAAGCCTCCATACGATCCGTTCTCCTGTATGGCTGTGAAACCTGGCCTTTTCGCGCGGAAGATGTTCGCAGACTCGAGGTAGTAGACCATTGGTGCCTAAGGTACATTCTGCATGTTCGTTGGCAGGACAACCTCTCCAACGAAGTGCGCCGTCGTTGCTACAACATCAACCAAATTCCAGTACTGGTCCAACAACGTCGCCTTCGGTGGTCTGGCCATGTTCTGCGCCGACCAGATGACGATCTGGTCAAATCAGTTTTAAATCCCTCGTCATTACCATCTTGGCGATGTCGCAGGGGTGGACAGCTGAAAACATGGCTTGGTACAGTCAAGGCTGATATGGAGTGCCTGGGGCTACAAACCGTCTACGGACTCCGTCTGTGGAACAAGAATTGGATAACCCTGTCGCAAAACCTTGCATCAGATCGCCGCGCCTGGGCAGCGATGATTCGAGATGTTCATGAAGCCGGCTCATCCTCCCGTAGGAGATAGCCGAAGTAAAGTAAAGTAAGTTAAACCTAGCTTAGCCCATATTAATAAATCCGGTGAAGAGTTGCGATTGAACATATGAGGCTAAGAACCCACCCACCTTGTGGAGACAACGCTACCGCTGCGGAAACTCCAAAGCATAAATGCTTGAAGCTTTATGTTCCGCTCGGGAGAGGACAGAAAATGTAGGAAAGGACATGATGTTAAAAAAATTTTTACCTTGTAATTTAAGTCACCAAGGTAATGCGCAAGATTTCACCACTATCTCCTTCTATGTACTACATAGATTTGGTTTTAATCGTTTGATTGTGATTGCCCCACGAAAACGTAGCAAGCTGGGCTTATTTTTTCCTATTGATTATTTTGAACGTCTTCAAATTGTGTTCGCAACAGTGCCAGTGTTCAATAGACGGCACGCAATCTCATTGTCTTATCCCTGTAAGCCCTTTAATCTCAGACTATTTGGTATGTGCTCAGAAATGCGAAAAATAACCCTGCTTGTTGTTCTTCAAATATATATATGCGCTTTGCCACGTTATACTGTTTCTAGTTAAACTTTGTTTCTGAACGAAAAAATTCATGAACTTCGTCTTTTTGCTTTCAAGCATATTCGTGTAAATATTATTCCATAAATAGTTAACCCGTTTTAACTCTTAATGATTCAACAACTTACATTGTTCCATTTGTCTTAGTTCCTACCACTTACCTCTTTGTCATTGTGGAGAAAGTATGTTCAAATCTTTTGTGTAATTTATACTTTTTGTATTGTTTAGGTGGTAGCCAGTTGCTTCTGTAAAATGTAAGATGCTGCTACAGGACTGAACTACGTCTACCCCTAGCTTAGTGATAGGGAGTGAAGTGATAGAAGATGTTGACCACTTCACCTATTTGGGAAGTTGTATCAGCACCAACGGACTGATTGGTGACGGAATCTCAGCACGGATCTAAAAATCTCGAGCTGCTTTCGCTAACTGACGCCATCTCTAGCGTAGGCGTAACATCCGGTTATCAACCAAGGGACGTATGTACTGCCCAGCAGTTCGCTCCGTCCTTCTCTATGGCTCTGAAACATGGCCAATACGAGTTGAAGACATGAAAAGGTTGACTGTTTTCGATCATAGATGTCTACGATCTCTTTCTCACGTTAGGAGGTGGTATAATAAGGTAAGTAATGTTGACGTTAGGCGTAGAGTGTTGGGCAAAGAGGGAAAATCAGTCGAAGAGGCTATAAAGTTACACAGATTGAGATGGCTATGTGACGTGCTGCACATGCCTAACCATCGCCTCCGCCGACGGACGGGCATTACTAGCTGATATAGGTGGAGGTTGGAAAAGAGTAAGTGGTGGCCAAACAAAAACATGGCCTCATCAATCCATGAAATCCTTGACACTTAAACTGAGTCAGGTAGGGAGGGAGATGCAGACTTCCGGGAAGGGGCCCGCCCTCGGGATTCTAAGAATCAATGAAGGCTGGAGACAATAGGTGACATGGCTCAAACTTATCGTTGTCAATGGCTTACGCAGATGTATTGAGTCTCTGTAATCTTTCATATCCCTTTCTACCATTACTCATTCTGTTTCACTCTTAAACTTGTCAAGACTCTATTGATTCTCTTCACTCATCTTCTTGTCTACCTTTGTGTGCTATTTGGAACGTGGCAACTGGAACTGCTGCACTTCGGTACCAAGTTCTATGTTGAATCCAGCCAGCCAGCCATAGGGCTTCAACAACACATCTCCACTTTGTCCTATCTTCTGCCGTCCTCTTCAGCTTCGACCACGATTGCCCACAATCTCTCATATTTTCCTCACACAATCTCCTCCATGTCACACTAGGACAACGCACTCGTCGCTTCCCGTTGGGATTCCACTCGAGCGATGGTGTGGCGCACGATGTCATCCGATGGTCTGCCCAATGTATGGCCGATCCATCTCCACTTTCTCCTACAAATTTGTTGAGCGATCTGTTCTTGGCTGGTTTGTTAATCACAGTTTCTTGTTACATATTCTTTCTGTCCATTTGGACTTCAGTGTGGAGTCAGAGAAGGTGGCAGCTGTTGATGAAAGTCTGCAGTGGCCTGTTGTGCAAGTCCTTTTGGTGACACGCCAAGTTTCTGACCCGCATAGAAGGACCGACTTGACACTGGTGTTGCAAATCCGAATCTTGTTATTTACGTTAAGTGCAGAAGATTTCTAAATTGGTTTTTGGGTTGATGAAGGCGTATCTTGCGTTCTCCATTCTGGTTGGTGTTGACATCTTCTTCCGTTCGGACTGCCTGTAGTTGAAACGATGCTGCCTAGATAAGTGAAGGAGGCAACCTCTGTCAAATCTCTCCCGTTGATGGTGATTGGTGCTGGTTGTTGTGGTTGCGTTGGTTGGTTATCTTCACCACCTCCGTCTTCTCTGTGTTCACCAGCAGTCCTGTTTTCGCTACCAGCCTCTTCAGCCAGTTTGTTGGTTTTCGCTTGCAAGTCTTCGAGTTTGTAAGTTAAGTCACCAAGGTAATGCAAGATTTCACCACTGTCTCCTTCTGTGTACTACATAGATTTGATTTTAATCGTTTGATTGTGATTGCCCCACGAAAACGTAGCAAGCTAGGTTTATTTTTCCTAGTGATTATTTTGAACGTCTTCAAATTGTGTTCGCAACAATGCCAGTGTTCAATAGATGGCACGCAATCTCATTGTCTTATCCCTGTAAGCCCTTTAGTCTCAGACTATTTGGTATTTACTCAGAAATGCGGAAAATAACCCTGCTTGTTGTTCTTCAAATATATATATGCGCTTTGGCACGTTATACTGTTTCTAGTTAAACTTTGTTTCTGAACGAAAAAATTCGTGAACTTCGTCTTTTCGCTTTCAAGCATATTCGTCTAATTATTCCATAAATAGTTAACCCGTTTTAACTATTAAATTATTCAACAACTTACATTGTTCCATTTGTCTTAGTTCCTACCAATTACCTCTTTGTCATTGTGGAGAAAGTATGTTCAAATCTTTGGTGTAATTTATACTTTCTGTATTGTTTAGGTGGTAGCCAGTTGCCCCTATAAAATGTAAGATGCTGCTACAGGACTGGACTACGTCTACCCCTAGCTTAGTGATAGGGAGTGAAGTGATAGAACATGTTGACCACTTCACCTATTTGGGAAGTTGTATCAGCACCAATGGATTGATTGGTGACGAAATCTCAGCAAGGATCCAAAAAGCTCGAGCTGGTTTCGCTAACTTACACCATCTCTGGCGTAGGCATGACATCCGGCTATCAACCAAGGGACGTGTGTACTGCTCATCAGTTCGCTCCGTCCTTCTCTATGGCTCTGAAACATGGCCAATACGAGTTGAAGACATGAAAAGGTTGACTGTTTTTGATCATAGATGTCTACGATCTCTTTCTCACGTTAGGAGGTGGTATAATAAGGTAAGTAATGTTGACGTTAGGCGTAGAGTGTTGGGCAAAGAGGGAAAATCAATCGAAGAGGCTATAAAGTTACATAGATTGAGATGGCTAGGTCACGTGCTGCGCATGCCTAACCATCGCCTCCCCCGACGGACGGGCATTACTAGCTGATATAGGTGCAGGTTGGAAAAGAGTAAGTGGTGGCCAAACAAAAACATGGCCTCATCAATCCATGAAATCCTTGACAGTTAAACTGAGTCAGGTAGGGAGGGAGATGCAGACTTCCGGGTTGGGGCCCACCCTCGGGACTCTAAGAATCAATGAAGGCTGGAGACAATAGGTGACATGGCTCAAACTCATCGTTGTCAATGGCTTACGCAGATGTATTCAGTCTCTGTAATCTTTCATATTCCTTTCTACCATTACTCATTCTGTTTCACTCTTATACTTGTCAAAACTCAATTGATTCTCTTCACTCATTTTCTTGTCTACCTTTGTGTGCTATTTGGAACGTGGCAACTGGAACTGCTGCACTTCGGTGGCAAGTTCTATGTTGAATCCAGCCAGCCAGCCAGGGATGGCAGTGTTGTTCATGATTCAAATTTTAACTGTCCTGGATACTTCTTTTGTATTGTGTTGAGCTTATTACTTAGTCTCCTATGCGGTGTCAATTAGAAGTTAATGTACTAATCAAATCTTGTATTCTCTGGTTCGCGTATCTTTGTATTTATAGCGGATACTACTTTAACTGTAACTACGAATATGCCATCAGTTCAACAGTATCAATATCATCATCATCATCTATCAAACGATTCATCAGTATGTTATTATTCTACTCCACAGAATGCTCAAGCACTAATTACTAGTCAGTCTACAAGTACTAGTATGGCTACTGCCTTTTTGGCCAATAATCCTTATCCAGCTATTGATCTCACTCGATCCTCAGATAGTAATAACAGTAGCAATAATAATACCATTACTATTACTAACATACCAACAAGATACTACTACTATCGCCACGATTGCGACAGAAAATACTACTTCGACAGAGGGTGCTAGCACTGTTACTACCATCAATAGCCGACTAATTTCTGCCGTCCCATCATCTGTTGTTGGTGGTGGCGATGGTGTTCACTGTGTGAACACTTCTCAAAACCATCGTGAACAACATTCAAAAACCTCAGAGATATCCACGGATGCTAAAGAGAATCAACCACCACAACCAGTTCTTACCATTCATCAAGTGAGTAATAATAATAATCGTGTGTGTTTATTTCTCAACCCCCTATCTTACTTTTACTTGTTTTTTTCCTTAACCAACTGATCGCTTTTTTTGAAGTGTACATGTGAACGGCTAATTACTTCTCGTTTGCGCTCACACCGTCCGTATAAGTTGACCTTTTTCCTGGAGTATATGAAACCAAAAAAGAAGTCATTAATGTTGCTCTACTGCTGAACCCCTGAGGGGAGAGGAGTGACTGCCCATTACACACGGTTTGTCTGAAGTGGTTTTTGAAGTTGTGCGCATATTAAGGTTTTACCGTGGGCCCACACAAGCCATGGCTACGGAGTAATTCGGGTTGTACACTTTTCGGGAATTACCGTTTTCCTTAACCCCACCCCCTCTCTCTCTCCAGAACTGAGAGTGGCAGCTTAGTTGACTTGCTGGTCATCTGGAGGAAACAGCTTACCGCTGTTATTTCACTTCTTAGCAGGTACGACCAACAGACGCTCACAGACCTCCAACATAGTATAAGCAATTTACTTACACTACAACGGTAACTGCTTTTAATGTAACCGCTATCAAAATGATCGTTCTGGCATGATAGAACCCGTAGTAACGTTAGTTACAGCCCAGGGTGGTTTGTTGGGTCATTGTCTGACCACCACGTTAAGATTTCAGCTATCTGTCGGACTGCCAGTATCTTGATACGGTGGTGAGGATTGCATTGTTGAATAAGAAGGTTACTCCTGAAACTTGATGACAAATTCATGCTGCTGTGGGGCTTTCACATATCAGTAAGGCGTTTCTTTTGTCCATTCACCAGGCTCTAGGGAGAATAATGACAAAAGGGACGTTAAAGTGGTCACCCAAAGCAAACCAGAATGATTCAGGTGAATAATAATAATAGTAATTTGCTTTATTCCAAAACAGTACTTGTGATACAGAATGGAATTCTCAGCATTTTGTTTACTACAGTATTGCATCCACTTAGTACATTATCAATAAATAGAATTCTACATAAATTAAGGAAATCTCAGTTCATTATGACAACAACATATTGGCATGTCGGTAGCAAAGCCAAAGTTGAACAGTGTTTGAAGGTGTTAGAAAAGTAGGCGCTGTCATATTTACTAGCGTAAGCGGAAGAAAGAAACAAAGCAGCACATAACGGAAAAGGAACATAGAGAGAGAATAGGAAAAGAAGGAAAGAAAACGTTGTACCTATAAATGATAGGAGTTGGAAAGACGAGATCCAGTTGTTCTACTGACTATTTAATGAATTATAGGTGTCACGCCTAATGCTTTCTTTATCGCACAGAACACGAGCTAAGTAGGGTATGGTTGAGTTTTTGTACTTGCTTGCTGGTGCGAGCATATAGTTTTCTATATAGGCTTCTGGTTTTGCCTGATGAGATGCAAGGGGAGGGGAGAGTTGTGAGTGAAGAGGGTGGTGTGAGTTAGATAAAGTGGATTTGGCCCATTTTTCACATGAGTCCATGTGCCTGTCGACCAGAATATTAACAAGCTGGTTAAGTGGCACGTTGCTTACCCTGCTGACCTTTAACATCCTGCATAACATGTTATAGTCTTTCTTCAGTAGCCCGGGAAAAACTAAGGGGGAACAATAGAGAATAATAAACAGAATGCGAGAGTTAATGAATTGTAGGAGTAAGGGTTGGGTTATACCAGAATTTCCTAACTTCTTGATGTAGAAGGTAAGACGGAATATTTTCTTAGAAATCGTCAAGATATGAGAAGACCAGGAGAGATCAGCAGATAGAATGACGCCTAGGTATTTGATTTCCGACTTGGTTTCTATTTCAGTGCCATCTGTGTTGTAGGTCGGATTTATGCCTAAAGGTGAAATTGACTGTTTGGCATTTGGAGGGGTTTAAGGTAACACCGTTTTCCTTGGACCACTGGCTGATTTCTGATAGAAAACCATTTAGTTTAGAGCAGTCACTTTGACATTTGATAGGCAAAGATACTGTCAGATAGTCAGCATATTTGATAAAATTAATGTCATTTGAAGATGGTAAGTCATGTAGAAAGAAAGAAAAGAGAAGTGGGGAGAGTACAGCACCTTGGGGGACACGGGCTTCAGTACCACAGCAGAGGAGGATTTACCTTTGTATACGGTGTACTGCATTCTGTTAGAGAAGTAGGAATGCAGCCAGTTAGTGACCCAGGACTCAGTTTTTGTCAAAGAGAGCTTATTTAGCAGGAGACACATTAATGAATGATAAAGAATTCCCATACTTAAAAAGTGTCACAATAATAATTGCCAGTTTCAAATCGAATTGTTGACATTGTTCCAAGTGTCTATGGTTTAGGTTATGCAGAGTTTAACGTAAAAGTTAAGAATTATGATTTGCTTTTACTGGCCAAGCTAACATTTAAGCACTGAACGAATGCGACCGCACCGAAATGACCGAGGAACGTTGATTGAGAAAGTTAGTGGAACTAGGTAAATAACACTATTAATCATGAATAAAATATGCTCAATGAAATATTATGACATTAAACGCGGAACATTTGGTCAGTTTTAGGTTAGGACTGGAAAAGATTAAGCTAAGGTTTAAGTTGAGGACCGAAATCGGGTCAGGTTAACCTGATAAGGGGGATATTAGGGTTGAATCGAGTTAGATTAAGACCAGTTTAGGAGTAATTCTGCATCAGTCAGTGATGGGTTAAAGATGGAAGAGAGTTAGGATTAGAAGACTTAGGTGAATATGGTTTATTTGCTTTTGGGGGGAAAAGGATCCTATATAACAGCTTCATGACAACATTGCATTCATGATTTTCATAAATATATGTCCTTTATGCGTAAAATTAGCTTTTTTCAAGTGATTGGTGAGGTAGGTACGTTGCACTGCTTCAGCGCTTGAAGTTTCACATCTACCTTTTTTAGATGTTCTTCCCTGGTTAAATCTGCTACCTTGAGTTAATGATGGTAAACTCCTTCTATTGTGGTATCATTACTGCACGCCTAAACTGTAATTGGGTGTCTCGTGGTCACTACGGGGTCGATCATTCTCTTGGACCTGATAAATTGTGTGGTGATTTGTGTTAATTCAGATAGACAAGGTTCAGTCAAGGAGTCATGTGTGTTTCTGAAACCGAACGTCAATCGATCATCCGAGGAAACATGTGGTGTGTGAATATGTCATGCTAGCTAGTCCTATTGGTTCATGGGCTTGCGTATGACCTTGTGATTTTGGTTAATGCCTGTCGACTTTGTTCACAGTGAGTACTTCAATCAAGTGTGACAATGCAGATTTAGTCTGTCTGTCTGTCTAGTTGTCTATCTACCTGCTTAGATTTATGTTTTCCTACGTTCGTCAGCTATTACCTAGAACCTTACAACTGTTCACTGGTGGTACTGAAAACGAAGTGACAAAGAACTGACACAGAGGTATCCTTATATCTCTTAGCCGATCATGATATTATTTAATAAATAGTGACGTCCATCCACCTTATCGAAGAATGCTGTTGGACGGTAAAACTATTATTATATTGTTATTATTATTGTTCCCTTGAGTTCCTAGTGGAACATAGCGCTTCAACTGCACGTCTCCACTAGCTTCTGTCTTCTGCTGTACTTTTCACCTGCATCCATGTTAGTCCATACTGTTTCAACTCCTCTTCACACGATCTCCTCCATGTCACCCTTGCACTGACGTCCCACTCACCGCTTCCCTTTCGGGTTCCACTCGAGCTATGGCCTGACGCTCGATGTCACCCAGCCACCTCCTCAGTGAGTGTCCAACCCCTCTCCACTTTCTCCTGCATATTTGTTGAGCGATTGGTTCTTGTTTTGTTTCTTCCCATAGCTTCTTGTTGGCGATTCTTTCTTACCATCCGATCTTCAGTATACAGCGAAGACAGATGTTGATAAAGGTGTGCAACAGGCTGTTGGAAATATTCTTTATGACCCGCCGCCAACAAGTTTCTGATCCATCCGTATAGAAGAACTGACTGACTTGACGTTTGTATTGAAAATCCGAATCATTTTGTTGTTGATTGTTGAGTGACGAAGATTTCCAGATTGGTTTCAGGTTGATGAATGTGTTTCTCGCCTTCCCGATTCTCGATTTGACATCCTCGTCCGTTCCTCGTGTAGTTGAGACAATGCTCCCTAGATAAGTGAATGAAGTAACCTCTTTGAAATCCCTCCCGTTGATGGTGATTGGCGCTGGATGTTGCTACTGCAGTTGTTGTTGTTGTTGGTTGTTTATTTTGATAACCTCGGTCTTGTCTATGTTCACCTGGAGTCTTGTCTTCTCTGGCTGCTTCTTCGACCAGTTTGTGGTCGGTTTTCGCTTGTAAGTCTTCGATTTTGTGTGACATCAAACACAAATCATCCGCGAAATCTAGGTCCTCTAGGTTCTTCATGTCGGTCCAGGATATCCATGTCTTCTCGTTTCCCACTGTCTGACACATAATCCAGTCCACTACAATTAGGAGTATCATTGGTGATAATAAGCACCCTTGTCTGACTCCTGTGTTCACTCCAAACGGTTTGGACGGTAAAACTACTCACATAATTTCTACACGTGACTCCATCGACCCTACACAGACACGTATATGATGATATACAGTCACTGTGGTAACAAAGATATTTAGGAATGAAAAACAATCACGTTACTTTGTTTGTACGATTCATCACATCCATACAGTTGTGTGAGTGAGTGTTTCTTCATGATGATATAGAGGAGGTAACTTGACCATTAAACGATAGGAGAGATCTACCAGTCTCCAAACACCGTATGTTCTGTACTTTATATACATCTTATGCCCGCGTTTTCTTCAATAATTCCTTCTACTGTTCCTTTTTTGATGAATATTGTTTTAGTAACACTCAACACAGATTCAGATTATTTGACTGAAAATAAAAGGCCTAAAGCCTTTGTTAATCCTTTTTTAATAAGTATCTGGGCTTAGTCTAATCCCTTCTTGAACTAATCAATTAAAGGCGCAGACACCAATTTCTTTTTTTTTGAGTTCGTTTCAAGAGTTAATGAGTCGATTTCAGAACAAGTACTCTACGTGGATATAATTCCTCCTTAGTTTTTAAACTCCTGTTGCTGTTTTTCTGAGAAGTTTTGATCTGGCAGCGGAAGCACAAGGGAACTCTGAACATTGTGATGTGATCTCTGCCGACAGTATGATAAGAAGAGAAGAGATTCAAACTGTTAAGTCTCTTCTCGTCGGATAAACCAGTCATAGTGTGGTGAAAGCTGTCTACTATTCAAAATGGTAGACAGTAATTGACGTCAATGTTTATGTCCCCAATATTGCTCGTGAGAAAATGAGAACAAAGGCTTTGCATAGGCGGATACAGTTAGCATATAGATGATTTGACACAGCCACAAAGAGATGCAAGGTTAACTTTCTGTGAGAAACAACCAATCAACAGACTGTATTTCCAATAACAATAATTTACAATAATGTACTTTAAATCTCTAAATATGTGTTTATTTTCCTTAATAAACGATATGTTGCCTGGCCCTTCTCTTCTGTGGTTACAATAGCACGAATCCTACGTTTAGTAGCCTTCCTTTGAACCTATTCTAGAATATGACTGACTCTCTTTTAAGACATGGGTTGGATGCACTCTTCTAGTTTTGTCACCTATCCAGAGAGATGTTTACATATACTCAGTTCACCAGGTTCAAGTTTTATGGAATTTGAACAGTACGTATTTTTTTATAGCCAATGAACTATGCTTGACTTTCGTCTAAATATATCCTGGAGAGATGTCGGAAAAGGATTTGGAACTTATCTCGTAGTGCACTGGCAATCAGCAGTGTAGAGATATCACGTCTTTGGAAATGGATAACACACATGCTCGGTGATTCTCCGCGTCGAAACGAAAGGATTTCGCCTACATCTTCATGCAGCACCGAAGCCTCAGCAATGCTTAAAGCGAAACCTGAACTTTGTGTTCAGTCAGAAACACTTTGTCTAGCTTCTTTTACTACCATAGCCTTAGTAATATTTCCTCTGTTTTTCTCTTCAGTCTTTGTTTTCCGGAATAACTGTACTACAATAAGCTCTGTGTAGGCCGTTTTTATGTTTTCCAACTATTTACAAACAATTATTGGCAACTCCAAAAAATAGGAGCCCAAACCGAAACGACCTACGAACGCACAAACGACCTTGAGAAACCAATCAGGTGACTCTGTTGTTTCTAGAAGTAATTATAGATGCTCTACACCTTTTGCGTTGTAAATTCGCTTCGGATCTTGTTTTTGATTACTGTTTGGATAAGGGACTGATTGCAAGGTCGAAAATTTGTCAATGTGGAGGTGATATGCGTATACAAAAATACACAAACTGCATTGATGGGTTTGTGTACAGGTGTAATGAGTGCCGGAAGAGAAAATCAGTTCGAGAGGGTATGTCGTTATTTTTTTTAGTTTACAGATTCCTTAGGCACTTTCTTCTCAAAGTCTAAATTACCACTATTCACACAGACAAATGGAGCAGTTACGGTCAATTGTCAAATCTCGGGTATATTCATCATGTAGTCAACCACACAAACGGTTTTCGCAATCCTTTGGATGGAACTCATACTAAATCAATCGAAAGTTTCTGGAGTCACCTAAAAAACGGATTAGATTGGTGAATAGATCTAGAAATCCAATGATATACAGTTATCTTGATGAGTTTATGTATAGAACTTGGCTTAACATGAGTATAAAGACTCCTATGAGAATCTGGGAGCTTTTTTTGCAACGTATACGAGAACGTTATCCATTGTAACTATTTTTTAACATTGCATTTCTTTTATATAAACGATTTTTTACAATTATGCGCCGTTATTTTTGAGCCTTCTGATTGATCGAGGTTGTCCTTGACAAGGTCATTTGTGCGTTCGTAAGTCGTTTCATTTTGGGCTTTTATTCTTTAGAGTTGCCCAATTATTTATCTCACTCAACTAATTAAATTGTAAATCTTATCGGTTACGTAAGACTTAGGCCTAAATTTTCAAACAGTTATTACGCATGCACTTTGGTTCGCTTTGTTACTAAATGATAAATAAATAACCTTTGACTTCTATTTTCAATCTACGTTGTATTTTGTAAACACCTTAAATAACTGTACATCTCTGAAAAGTGAAGTTACCGAACTCATGTGTTCTTAATTCGATTTTTAACAGTTACCGTTAGTTTTCTCAAACTGAAGCTGTGTCAGAGTTTAGTGTTCGAATTGTTTTGCAGATTTTAAACACTGTCTTTGTCTGTGTAGAATGTGCATGCGGTGAGTAACTGAATACAGAGTCTTCTGAACACCTTGAGGGGCAATCTTCGTATGTTTGGCATGCGATTCGCCCTTGTAAAATGTAAGATGATGCTGCAGGACTGGACTACACCGACTCCTAGATTAGAAATAGGAAGTGAAGTGGTAGAGCACGTTAACCGCTTCACTTACTTGGGAAGCACCATCAGCCAGTGCCAACAGGTTGACCTCTGACGAAATCTCAGCATGAATACAGAGGGCTAGTTTCGCATATGCCAGTTTACGCCGTCTCTGGCGTAGACGTGATATCCGACTGGCTATCGACCAAAGGGCGTGTGTACTGCTCGTCAGTCCGCTCCTTTATGGCTGTGAGACCTGGCCATTGAGAGCAGAAGACATGAAAAGATTAGCTGTGTTCGATCATAGGTGTCTGCGTCCTATCTCCCGTGTGAAGTGGTAGAATAAGGTGAGCAATATTGAGGTAAGGTATCAGTCGAGTGCTAGGTAAGGCGGGGAAATCAATCGACGAGGCTGTGAAATTACATCGACTGAGATGGTTAGGACATGTGTTACGTATGTCTAGTCATCGCCTTCCTCGACAATGGGCAGTCTTAGCTGACATAGGATTGGTCAGGCTGGAAAAGAGCTAGCGGCGGTCAGACGAAACCATGGCACCAGTCAATGAGATCTACAACAGTTAGTCTAAGCCAGCCACGTAGGAAGGTGTAGACTTCCTAACTGGTTGGGGTCCTCGGGATGGTAGAAACCAATGGCTGGAATCAATTGGTGACGTGGCTAGCCCAAAATCGTTCTCAATGGCTGACCGGTGCAGATGCATCCACTCCTTGTGACTTATGATTTCCAATTAAACTGTTTTGTTCTTCGTTATTACAATTCCTTTGTCTCACACCTCTTTTTACTGTCTCTAATATGCATTTCTCCTACTTTTTTTCTCTTGCTTTGTGTGCTAGAAGGAGGGAGTGTGGCGACTTGAACTTCCGCACATATGTGCAAAGTTTTATGTCGAAAACAGATAGACAGACAGTAACTGAATACTTGTGTGTAAAGTGTAATTTTATCGCTTAGTAGCGCTACTGCGAATTCTAATTGTAGTTTGAATTAAGGTGTCATTTAAGTATAATGGTATGTTCATGTCATTGACTCTCGTTTTATTTTCCTTCTTTGGGTGTTCTTTTTAGAGTACTACTGGTGGACGGAAAAAGGTGAGTAATTCCTAGTGTCTCAAATCCCTGCTTTTATTTCTTGTAATGCCTATTTTATCCATGATTTTCGTTTCAGTTGGGTTCTCTGATGTGGCTTATTTAATTGCGAAGCTTTCGTCGTCCTTCTGGACGTCATATTCATTTTTACTAGCTGTCTATAGCCTATCTATCATGTGTTTGGTGATAAGTATGCAGATTGCAGTTGCACAATTAGATTTCACATACACTCGCCCCTTTTTTTTGCGCGCTGCATAAGTGAATTCTAAGTTTCAGCTGAATTTTAACCTACTATGTTTTTTTCAAATTATCTTGAAAAATGTAGATGAATGAATATACGAGGAAATCATTGTAAAATCACCTTGGGCTAGCTCATACGACCACGGACGACGGTATTGTCAAGCATAATCATGAAATAAAAAAAAAACACATGGGTGTGTAGCTCATCTTCTGGAAGCAGATGTTAGGAAAATTTTGAATTTTGAAAAAGAGCTGAAGGAGGTAAACGCATAGTGAGTGAGTGAGTGGACAGATTACATCGATCGATCATAGGTGTCTGCGTTCTATCTCCCGCGTAAAGTGGTATAATAGGATGAGCAATATTGAGGTTAGGCGTCGAGTGCTAGGTAAGGCGGGGAAATCAATCGACGAGACTGTGAAATTATATCGACTGAGATGGTTAGGACATGTGCTACGTATGCCCAGTCATCGCCTTCCTCGACAATGGGTAATGTTAACTGATATAGGGTCAGGCTGGAAAAGAGCTAGTGGCGGTCAAACCAAAACATGGCACTAGTCAATGAAATCTAAAACAGTCCTCGGGACGACAGAAATCAATGGTTGGAAACAATTGGTGACATGGCTCAAAGTGATCGTTCTCAATGGCGAGTGCATATGCATCCACTCCTTGTGACTTATGATTTCCAATGAAACTGTTTTATTCTTCGTTATTACTATTCCTTTGTCTCACACCTCTGTTTACTGTCTCTAATATGCATTTCTTCTACTTTCTTCTGTTGCTTTGTGTGCTGCAAGGAGGGAGTGTGGCGACTTGAACTGGCGCACATATGTGCAAAGTTCTATGTCGAAAACCGACCGACCGACTGACATCGGTTGTAGATGCAGATCCACGAAACTAGTCGAACAGCTGATGGCGAGTTTACATAGCGATGACTAGAGTGATATCAGATTTTGGGATTTCCGACACCAATATAGACGACTTCGACGCCTTTATTGTTGTAGGACGGAAGCTGATCCAAGAGATAACTGGTATTGTTGCATGTTTACTTGTCTAAAAGGTCGAGAGGCACACCTAAAAATTTGGGGTACAAACTTTGTATCTATGCCTTGTTGATGATATTTTCTTTCGTTGTCAATCGTTTTAACAATCTACAGTGGCGTGTTTTGGTCTTAATGCGTTCTACTGTGTATAGCTTACTAAAATTTCCTGAGTTATGCACAGTCTCAAGAAGTACTGACAATGACAAAATAGATAGATAGATATTAATTGGTTATACAATCTGCGTGGTTCTACTTGAAAATGATGATATCAAAACTGCTAAACTGCCTCAACAATACCGTTGGGCTGCTAGGGTTTGAGGTCAAGAGTATCTAGAGTACAAATTTAGTTTTGGGAATGAAGAGAAGTATTTTCAACAAGATGGCGCATCAGAACTCTGTCAACAGTAATCACGCACCAAATACTTCTTGGAGACAGTCCAGGGTCAAAAGCCCCAGTGGCTAATCTTCATTTTATTCAAACAAAATCACAATGTGAAGGCAACACATCAGACAACCACAAAGAGACGCATTTAAATTAGGGATTCAAACAAGAACAGAGACAAATTATAGAGGTTAAGTAGAGAGGTTATATATATAAACGTCAAAATAATAAGTGATATGTATAACCTTAAAGAAAAAAAGGATAATAATTACACAGTTAGTTGAAGTATTCGAACAATTGTCCTCTCACAAAAGCACTCAGCATCAAAACGAAGATGAGATCCGGATTTTCAACTCCAATGTGAAGTCAGTCAGTGCTAATTAACACACGGATCAGAGACTTGCACTGCGCGTCATAAAGAGCATCTCAAACAAACTACAGACCTTCATCAACAGCCAGTTGTCTTCGCTCAATACTACTCAAGATCAGATGGCCGGCCGGCCAGAAAAGATCAACAACAGGGAAGGATCTCTGGGAGCGAATCAACACAGCAGGAACCGATTGTGAAACAAATAGGCAGGAAGAAATGGTGGCGGATGGATTGGCTGGCCATACTCTGAGGAAACAAGCCATCAAGTGAGTGACATCACTAGACAAGCCATTGCTCGAGTGGAACCCGGCCGAAAGGGAAGCGGCGGCGAGTTGGTCGTCAGTGCAAGGGTGAGGGTGACTTGGAGGAGGTGATGTGAAGAGGAGATGAAAAGGTGTGGGCAGAGTTGGAGCCAGGTGAAGACTCTAGCAGAGAACCGAATGCAATGGAGACGCACGGCTGAAGCCCTATGTTCCTCTAAGAATTAAAGGAAACAATAATATAATAATAACAGTTGTTCTCTTACAACCGTCGGTGAACTCCAAAGGAGATATACATTAGCGAAGGTACGAAATTCGTTGGACCTGATAGTGAATCAAAACTGTCTGTATCGGAACTGGTTGGTGGTCAGATAGTGAATACGATGGCAAACAGCAGCATATAATGGAACCAAAATCCACTACACGCTGCTAGTGAAGGAGTAGAGGAAAAGTCGATTAGGGGATATACTTCGAACAAAGTGTTCACAGATGAATCATCAATAACGAATATATGACGGAATTAGTAGAAGAGAGAGACTTAACAATAGACAATTCCTACCTGTTTATGGTTCGAGTCTATTAGGAAAGATGATATTTAGAGGTATCATCAGCTGTTATGTACTGTATACTTAAGCTTTGCTTTTCAGAAGACATTGATGAAGCGTAAGCGCCTTCAAGAATGTGTCGTCGACTATTAGATGCACTAGATGTCGAAGGAGTAAACTGTATCGTGTCTGCGCATCATTAGAAAGCAGACTAGAGAAAACAACTGGACTGGTTTACTTGAGGAGGAGGTGATAATTCCCTTCCTTATCAATTCTTTGTTACTGTTTCCTTTGTCTAAAATTTTATGCTACTTATAAGTAGTAATTTGTTAGGCACCCGGTATATTATAGAGAAGGATTCTTGTACGTTGGCTTTGTGTCCGGTTTGCACCAGATGGTCCAATATCGAGCTGTTAACAGTTTTAACTACACCTTTACTTAGCCATAATGGAATATGTTCTCGAGTGAGCACGAAAAATCAAGTTCCTAGAGCAACGGCCAATATAACTCACTCCACATGCAGCACAGTTGAATTGGTAGATACAATTTGAAGTAGCTTGCTGGTCTAGGTACTTCATCTTTCAGTCGAGGTAGCACCATCGGTCGTGTAGAGAATAATACGTGTAGTTCGCCAGCATTAAAAGTTCTTTGAACTGATTTTCTTAATTCCTTCGTAATTATCTCGCTTGGTATATCGCCCATGAATTGTAGTCGTATATATAAAGTGGCTTCTTGTTTACAGACAGTGAGTGAGTTAATCTTAAACAAGTGTGTAGGATAGGCTTTTGTCAGCAATGGACTCTAACTTAGTTATTTTCTTTTAATGGAACTGTGAGTGAGCCATACTCTGAGATGATAAGACGTTTACTTTTGATATTCAAGTGTTGGTTTGTAGGGATTTGATTGTTTACAGTATTTTCATCATCAGCTGACATTAGTTAGAGAACCATTGGAAAACCAGCTGGGAGTACTGGACAGCTGTTTCGTCCTAGTTTGGGACTCTTCACCAGTGCGCACCCACACCACAGGTTCGAACCCAGGACCTTCTGGTTACAAGGCGAGCTCACAGACCATTAAGCCACTGGGACCCGATCCAATGGCCAACGCATGAATTCTAACTTCTGCCAATTCACGACATAGCGCGACCCCTAGCCAATGTCTTCGGCGAGTATTTGTCCTCACGCCCGACCTGCTGCACCCTACTGGTCACGACTTCTTACTAGAACCCCAGGCAACTGCGTACCTGAATAGGGCAAGTCACTAGTGAGCATCTCATTGATATTCAAGTGTTGGTTTGTAGGGATTTGATTGGTTACAGGATTTTGATGTTTATTGGTTTGATATCTTACCATCTTTCATCGTTATAATAGAGTTTTCTCTTCCATCTTTTCTATTAATTATCTGTCTATTTAAAGCATAAATGTAAGTCGTTTTGTTTTTTTTTGTCTCCAATTTTTCGTAGTGCTAACTAGTGTTGGTTTGTGTCTAGTTATTGTTGTTTCCATAGTTATATTTCGTCAACTATTTTTCACTTATCTCGTTTAGTCAGTGTATATATCCACTTTGTTGTGTTCTGCTTTGAAAAAAAATATGTTACAATAGAAGTTTAAAACAATTAGTTCCCTTTAATGAATTTATATAAAGCAATAAGAAGGAAGACGTAATTTGTCTGAATCGTGTGTGTAATGTATTTGCACAACACATTTCGAACAATCTGATCCATCACACACGGACTTGTCATAGGAATATATATTATGAAATTAATAAAGAGGTGAGAGGTGAGAAAATAGACTACTTAGGTCAAGTTAAAAGGACGCCATATTGAAGGTCAAAATAACAATGAAGACCACTAAACCGAATAGCAGAGGTAATAGTAAAACTGCTATGGTATCAAAACAAAATTTACCAAGGAAGGTTTAATGTGATGACGAATTGTTGCTTTGAACGCATAAAGGTGGCTTAAACTTTCTAATTGCCAGCTAGGGCTTCCACAAACTTTAGGATACGCTCTCCCACAAACACGTTTCATAGATAGGTTTAAAAGATCTGTTAACGTCAATTTTATGTCCTGTCTCTATAATATGTTTCGCAATAGAAGAGCTAGGTCTCCTGTTCTCACCGTTAATAGGTTCTGAAGATTCCATTTGTTTCTGGAGCCATTTAGGAATATGCTCTGAAGCCGGCCCTTACTTTGGCAGAGATCGATGAGTCCTCCCTCCTATGTATGTGTGTCCACACGTACATTCAAATTGGTAAATACAGTGGGATGTGACGTCATTTTTCGCATGTTCGAAGGGCTTAGATAGATATATTGGCTTTACATTCTCTATTATTATGATATTGGATGCATAAAAAGTCTTTTTAACCACACCAGCGTTCAGTCTTTGTCTAGTTATCAAGCTGCCTGCTTTGATGCCCCATATAGGGTAGCTTGATGTACACGTCTTTCTTAGGGGCGAGTTGGAGAGTGGGTCTTGGTGTTCCACTGACTACTTTATATTTCCTGATGAACTTGGCTGGATAATTGTTATCAACCAGAGTTTGTGTCAACTTTCTTTCTTCATCATCAAGTGTGTCTGTCTTCAGTGCATATTCTACTGAAGAGGCACCTCGCTCACTAAGGCTCTTGTGCACCGAACAGGACAGAAACTGTGGTAATTAAGATACTGTCCTGTACAGATAGGTTTTCTATAAATAGATCTTTTTATTGACCAGTCAAGCCGTCGACTAAGCAATATGTCTAGGAAAGATAAACAATTGTCTTCCTCTTCTACAGACAGATGTAAGTGATATGCTATTCTGAACTTCATTCATTCGATTTAAAATTGAGGTGGCAAAACAAGACTTATCAGTGATGATTACAATATCATCTACATACCTTCTGTAGGTATGGAAAGAAGGCAAAGTACCCGAGGATTGGAAGAAAGGATACTTATTCAAACTACCAAAGAAAGGAGACCTAAGTCAATGCAAGAAGTGGTGCGGAATTGTGCTCCTGTCCATCTCAAGCAAAATACTAATCCGCATCATCCTGGAGAGAATCAAACATGCCAGCCTGGATGAAAAACTTCGACCGGAACAGGCTGGATTCAGGAGAAACAAGTCATGCATTGATCAGATCGCCACATTACGGATCATCACTGAACAAAGCTTACAATGGCAGTCACCTCTCTATCTCAACTTCATTGACTTTGAAAAGGCCTTCGACAGCATAGATCGAGAGGTGATTTGGAAACTACTTCGCTACTACCAAGGGGTGCCACCGACAATTATACATCTCATCCAACACCTGTACGACAATGCTGCATGGCAAGTAATCCACAAGGGGAAACCTATGGAATCCTTCGAAGTGAGGACAGGAGTAAGACAAGCTGGCTGCCTACTATCGCCGATGATTTTCCTGATTGCAGTAGATTGGATAATGCAACAAACAGCGGGCAATGAGGAAACAGGCATAAAATGAACTCACACAAAAAAGAACTTGAAGGATTTGGACTTCGCCAACAATATATGTGTGATTTCCCGCAAACTGGAAGATATGCAAGCGAAAAGCAACAAGTTGGCAGAAGAAGGATCAAAGATAGGACTTCAGGTGAACATAAAGAAAACAAAGATGATGAAGATTCCTGGGCAACACCAACAGCAGCAACATACAACAATCTGCATAAATGGGACTAGGACGAAACAGCTGTCCAGTACTCCCAGGTTTTCCAGTGGTTCTCTAACTGATGTCAGCTCATGATGAAATCCTCCATACAATCAAACAAAATCCCTACCAAACCAATACTTGAAAATGATAATAATAATAATATACCTTCTCTCCTTTTAACTTGACTTAAGTAGTCTATTTTCTCACCTCTCACTTTATTAATTTCATATATACATCTTCCTATGACAAGTCCGTGTGTGATGGATCAGATTGTTCGAAATGTGTTGCGCAAATACATTGTACAAAAGAAGTGTATTAAATGATGAAATCGTTTTATAATTGGTTATGTCTATAGTAGACGACATATATATCTATCACCATCATCATCCTGCATGTGAAATGAGTTTATCACGTGTTCACCTTCATTTGCGAAAGTTTTAGTTGTTAGTTTTGTTTTGCCCCTACCCCCCCTCAGCTATCTCTCTCTTATTTGCCTATAACTCTCTCTCTCTCTTCTTTATTTTTCGATAACAGATCCTAAATTTACAATCATTGGACGTTGATGCAATTCTATCAAAATTTTGGAGATGATATGTGTGTGATATGTGGTTTTGGATGCAAACAATTTGGTGATCATGTTTCAATCAATGTCAGTTTGACATGGACAGTTGTCATGGACAGTTAGTTGTCATCGTTGTGGTTCATTCTTGTTAGCTTTGGTTATAATACATTGATCTATGAAACAATGACACTGTAGAAGCAAGCAAGCCCCCACAGATCGATGGATAGATATGGATGGAGGGACGATGGGAGAATGAAAGAGATGGTGATGAAGTGGTGATAATTATTTTTTACGATCGTGTTTTAATTTTATTTTACACGATTCACAGCTGAAACGTTGTTTAACACTGTTTTTTTTTGACTGACCCTTGAAAACGATCATGTTGTTTTTTTCAATTCAGATTTGATTTGATTTTGTTTTTTTTCTTGAGGACATATCTCACAGTTATTTTGATTATTTAATTGCATTTATCTTTTACCGGTGTGTTTGTGTGTGTGTGTGTGTGTGAGGTGGTTATGAGACCGTTTGAGTCTGAACAAAGTACAAATACTGCAAAATCATGTTGTTTTTTTATTGATTCCCAGTTGATTTTTATAGTATTATTATATTATTTCATTATTTTAATATGTTGAAAATATTATAAAGAGTTTCTTATTTTGCATTGATTTATTGAACATCTTACTTTCTAAGAAGAGAAGATGAAGAAAGTATGAAAGAAGAAGTGACATTGTCAAATTGTGGTCGATTTCAAGGATTGCAGTGAATTAGGTAGGCTGTTTAAAAGACTTCGAGCTCTCTTTCGATCGTGTCTCCAACTTTGAAATAACAGACATAATGTGATTGTTGTGTGGCCATCTGTCCTGCTAAATGTGAACTTTGACTACACTGCCTGATGACTTTTTAACCTTGCGGTCGGACCCAACTAGTGAAGCGAGATCACAGATGTTTACGATCTCTTTCTCACGTTAGGTGGTATAATAAGGTAAGTAATGTTGACGTTAGGCGTAGAGTGTCGGGCAAAGAGGGAAAATCAATCGACGAGACTATAAAGTTACATAGATTGAGATGGTTAGGTCACATGGTGCTCATGCCTAACCATCGCCTCCCCCGACAGACGGTCATTACTAGCTGATATAGGTGCAGGTTGGAAAAGAGTAAGTGGTGGCCAAACAAAAACATGGCCTCATCAATCCATGAAATCCTTGACAGTTAAACTGAGCCAGTCAGGTAGGGAGGGAGATGCAGACTTCCGGGTTGGGGCCCGCCCTCGGGACTCTAAGAATCAATGAATGGCTGGAGACAGACAATAGGTGACATGGCTCAAAGTCATCGTTGTCAATGGCTTACGCAGATGTATTCAGTCTCTGTAATCTTTCATATTCCTTTCTACCATTACTCATTCATTCTGTTTCACTCTTATACTTGTCAAAACTCTATTGATTCTCTTCACTCATCTTCTTGTCTACCTTTGTGTGGTATTTGGAAGGTGGCAACTCGAACTGGTGCACTTCGGTGCCAAGTTCTATGTTGAATCCAGACAGACAGACATCCGTTGCCTGTAAAAGCTGGTTTAGTTAAGTATCTAACAAACCGAGCAATGGCACTAAGTAGTACAATAAAAAAACCTAAAAGATGAAATGTAACAGAGAGAAGAGGTGTTGGTATCAAGTAACTATCCTATAAAATTTATTAGGAAGATCAAAAGAGGTCAAAAAGCAAAATAAAAATAATGGTGAAACTAATAATGAAAAAATAAATAAGAGAGAATATAAGGCATCTACAATTTTACCATATAAGGCCCTACGTAGGATTCTCAATAAAGCAGGAATTAGGGTGGCATTCAAACCTACAAACTCACTCAGAGACAAACTTTGTAGTTTAAAGCACCCTGTGGACCCAATTTAACAAAATAATATAATCTACAAAATACCTTACAATGACTGTGAGGTAAAACTAGTAGATCAGGAGTAGTGAGATTATTTCGACAACACACTAAGAAGACGTAGTTTATCTGAAATGTGTAATGTATTTTGCGCTACACATTTCGGACATTCTGATCACACACGTACTTGTCATACACAGTTTTATAGAAAGCATGTGAATCATTACAATACAGGTCAGATTGTGTACGAGTCAAGGTCACAAATAATGGGTAGGGAGATGATGCAAAGGTGTGGGGAAGAAAGAAAAAACAAAGCAAAGAAGGGGTTGGAAATATTATGAAACAAAATTGATCCTTGGTTCTAAATTGGATTACCGAGGCTGGTTTAAAGTAATAACAAATAACTTTTAGGCACATAAGACAGGTTTAAGTCTTTTTATGGCCAAGGCTTCAACGAATTTAAGTATGTGACCCAACTTTGAGTTATATATGGGCTTAAAGGCATTGTTTTCTCTATAACGTGCTTCACTATAGATGATGTTGGGCATCTGTTTCCGGGATCACTTGTATCTGGCAATTTTATTTGTTGTTGCAGCCACTTTGGAATATGTTCTGTAGCCCTAACCTGCAGAGACCGATGGGTCCTCCCTATGTACGTGTGTCCACACATACGTGGAAATTGATAAACACAATGGGATGTGACACTATCATTTGGATACTGTGAGGGCTTACAGGATAGCATAGTTCTCCTTTTGACTATAACGATAAGTTTAACTGCATAATAAGTTCTATTAATCGCCGCCTTGAGTCTTTGTTTAGTGACCAGACTTCGCTGATCACTCCTGAACGGCAAAGATATATAAACATCCTTGTTAGGATCTGTTTGGATTGGCAGAGCTTTGTTTGACACTTCTATAACGCCGTCCAATGTTCACCCAGAAACTCAAAGATGTCTTACCTAACCTTAACTCTTCTTCATATATATACCATTTCAACTGTTCCCGTGGTTCAAGATATATAGGGCGCATGATCAGGCAGTTTCGTCTACGGGTTCGAGAAAATTTACCAGCTTGGTTCAGCAGGGGAGGGAGGAAATTGAGTGCATAAAAAGCTCGATCCTGTCGCACTTGGTCGATACTGGACATCATGTCGATGTCAACACAGCCTTCAGGGTTTTATACCGAATTCCGAAGTTGTTAGCACTTACAGTTTGCTTGCGTCTGCTACACATAGCTGAAGCTGTTGCAATAAGATCGACTAAACTGGAGTTTTGTATCGAAACAGAACACATCCAGATGCTGTTCCTACGGTGGCCAAAGTGGGATTGATGATTCTTCTCACCAAGAGTGCTTCTTCCCCTTAACCCTCTTGATTTTTTCTTTCTTTGCTTATTATTACAATTATTATTATTCGTCATAATATATACCCATCATGCACACATTCTCCCGATACCATCGAATTTTCCATTTATACTATCGGGACTTATTATTAGCGATATTATCTATTTTTTCAATATATGCCTCCATCTGTTTCATTTCACACATTCGTTATTTCATGATGAACTTCTCATTGCGGTCTTACTATCTCCTCTTTAATACATGCCACTTTGTACTAGCCACTCAGTCATCTGACACCTTTTATAACCTTGAACTGACTTGTCAATTTTCCTATCCCACACTCAACAAATCTATTATGACGACTGATCACCACCATTGTCTCCCATTTTACCGAAATATTTTGTAATCGATTTCAGCCTACTAGCACGTTTGTCACACAAATACTATTTAATCTGACACCGTATAACTAATCTGTTATTCTACGTTATAAAGTGTATCCACCACATAACTGGCCATTGTTGTAACGACAAGAAATACTATTGTATTTTATATTTATAAGATCCTGAAGAGAATATTCTTCGTTTTAATAATAATGATCACTTTATTCCAAGCAGTAATATATATATATATATATATATATATATATATATATAGAATGGAATTTTCAGCGTTTTTATACATGTTACAACAATTTAGCTCCTTTTAATTGTGCGTCGGTGGCACAGTGGTTAGGACTCTCGCCGACACCATGCACATGGTCCGAGGTTCGGTACTCTGCCGACGCACACCTGATATCTACGGTCGGCCTGCAAAATTTGGGCTACCTATATCACATGCTGAAAATTCCATACCTGTCCCGTCTCTGGCGTAGACGCGATATCCGACTATCGACCAAAGGGCGTGTGGACTGCTCAACTGTCCGTCCTCCTTTATGGCTGTGAGACCTGGCCATTGAGAGTGGAAGACATGAAAAGATTAGCTGTCTTTGATCATAGGTATCTGCGTTGTATCTCCCGTGTGAAGTGGTATAATAAGGTGAGCAATATTGAGATTAAGGCGTCGAGTGCTAGGTAAGGAGGGGAAATGAATCGACGAAACTGTGAAATTACATCGACTTAGATGGTTAGGACATTTGTTACGTATGCATCCCTAGTCATCGCCTTCCTCGACAATGGGCAATGTTAGCTGATATAGGGTCAGGCTAGAAAAGAGTTAGCTAGCGGTGGTCAAACGAAAACATGGCACCAGTCAATGAAATCTACAACAGTTAGTCTAATCCAGCCACGTAGGAAGGTGTAGACTTCCTGACTGGTTGGGGTCCTCGGGACGGTAAAAACCAATGGTTGGAAACAATTGGTGACATGGCTCAAAATCGTTCTCAATGGCTGGCGCAGATGCATCCACTCCTTATGACTTATGAATTCCAATTAAACTGTTTTGTTCTTCGTTATTACTACTCCTTTGTCTCACACCTCTGTTTACTGTCTATATTACTATGCATTTCTCCTACTTTCTTGTGTTGCTTTGTGTGCTACAAGGAGGGAGTGTGGCGATTTGAATTGCCGCACATATGTGCTAAGTTCTATGCCGAAAACCGACCGACCAAAAAAATACGGTGTGGAATCAAGCTGTAATCAAAATAAAAGTATGTACATACATAAAATTTAAAATAGTAATAATAATAATAATGATAATAGACAGAATGTTGGTGGATATACAATGGAGTATAAGTAAGTAGCACTATGGATAATACATGCAATAATAATAATCTTTGCTTATACTTTGCAGTTCAGTATACTGATTTAAAAAGTTTATATGTTCTTTTCTGACATCTAACTGTCTCGTCACACAAACCCGTGCTAAATATGGTGTTATAGTAGAGTTTTTATATTTACTTGTACCAGTATGAATTCTTATGGGGTTTCTTCTGCCTATTCAAGGCAAAAGTCGAGAATAAGCAAAGAGAGGATGTTCAGTATCAAACAAGATAACTTTAGCCAAACGCTTGCGAGAATTAAAGTGCCTATTGACGATAATAATGTCAGTTTAAGCTGAGACAAAGTCACACCACACACTAACCCTGTTTACAGCCTTCAGTGTTCTACGTAATAATGACATAGTCCTTTTTGAGAAGTTCAGGGAAGAATAAGTGTTGCAAACAATAAAGGAAGGAGAATGAGCGGAATACATGAATTAACAAATTGTGAGAGAAGAGGTTGAGTTATGCCAGCTGAAAGTCTCAACTTCTCTATGTAATAAGTTAAATGAAACATTTTCTTAGAAATCAGCAGGATATGAGACGACCAACAGAGAGAGAGATTCGAAGACAAACTGATGCTGAGACGAGAGATATTCGATAAACTCCCTATCACAGTGCCGTCAGTATTACAGGAATCATGAGACTGAATGAATGAGTCCACGCACGCATGCATTAAAGATTTGAGTAAAAGGATAACACAAAATATCAGCACAATTGTGAAATGAAATCTTTAGTACACCATCGAGTCCTAGGTTTCGTGATGGATTTAGGGATTTGAGACATGTTAATACATCCTTCTCATTCAAGCCAAGGAAATGGTCATTTACGTGACTAAAAACTTCAGATCCACTTATATTATTATTATTGCTTTAATTCCTAGAAGAACATAGGGCTTCAGCTCCACTTCTCTATTGCGTTCGGTTTTCTGCTAGAGTTTTCACCTGGCTCCAAGTTTGCCCACACGTTTTCATCTCCTCTTCACATGATCTCCTCCAAGTCACCCTCACCCTTGCACTGACGACCAACTCGCCGCTTCCCTTTCGGCCGGGTTCCACTCGACCAGTGGCTTGTCTAGTGATGTCACTCACTTGATGGCTTGTTTCCTCAGAGTATGGCCAGCCAATCCACCTATCTCCATTTCTTCCTGCCTATTTGTTTCACAATCGGTTGGTTCCTGCTGTGTTGGTTCGCTCATTGCCAGAGATCCCTCTCTGTTGCTGATCTTTTCTGGCCGGCCGGCCATCTGATCTTGAATAGTATTGAGTGAAGACAACTGGCTGTTGATGAAGGTCTGTAGTTTGTTTGAGATGCTCTTTATGACGCGCAGTGCAAGTCTCTGATCCATCCGTATGTTAAGTAGCACTGACTGACTTCACAATGGAGTTGAAAATCCGGATCTTATCTTCGTTTTGATGCTGAGTGCTGTTGACCTCCACACAGACTTGAGAGTAGTGAAAGCTTGTCTTGCTTTTCCGATCAATTCTTGCTTTGATATCCTCGTCAGTTCCGTGTGCCTGTAGTTGAAACGATGCTTCCCACGTGTGTAGGTAAAGGAGGTTGTTTCTTTCAGGTTCCTTCGATTTATGCTGATTGATGTCTGTTGTTAATCGTTCTACTTATCATAAGCTTTTTTTTGAAATATATTCAGTTTATCTCTCTTCTCCTTTACTTGTTGATGAATAACTTTTAAGCAATAAATCTTATTTGGAAGAAATGGGATATCAACATAACAGATAAAATGAATGTAAACATTTCATTTTCTCTCTATCTTTCTCTGCATAATACTGCAATTCGAAGTATCAAACGTCAGTTTTAAGTCTCTTCAGACTTCAAGATGACTAACCATAAATTCAATATTTACGGTTTAATCTAAAGTTGAAGTTATCATCATCACCAACCAACGTGCTCACTTGCTCACTCGATGGTTACACAACAAGCTGACAGGTGCCTAGAAGAGACGGAACCTGCTGCTCCTGTACTCCCCTGCTAACCAGTATTGACTGGTGAATTTTTTTGGTCTAACACTCAGATTGTCAAACATTTCCACAAGAATTTTTCACATTTCTGGATATTTCTCTCTTATGCAAATTATATTTCAAATTGAGTTACAAAGCTGAAATTACCACTGATATTCTGCAATGTTGACTATAAACAGATTGGTAAAGGGAACATTCTGAGCGGCTAAACTGATACTGGATTTCTCAGTCAAACTAATACTCACACAGCGAGTCAGGGATAAGTTACCGATAATGACCTTATCATTGTGCATCTTTAGGGTTCAGCTGCTCCACTTGGGACTGGTTACTTAGGCAGTATTTACAGTGCATCATTCATGTGTGCACGTGAACATTTAAATTCCCCATTCTCACATGTCCTTCGTTTTGTGCTTTTTTTGTCTTCTTTTCATGCATTCTAGTTTGTAGCTTTACAAGAATCTTTCATTTCCTTCCTCTCATCCAAACCTTTCTAGTACACGCGCGCGAAAACACATGTTGGTGATACAAAACACGTATAAACACATAAATGATATTTAAGCCTATTCTGGGTATCATTTTCCAGTTTTAACAAGGAAATATCGGCTAATACGGAACCAAGAAGGAAAACCCACATATCTGTCAATTAAAGTCTTTGTTAAACATAAGGTGAATGTTATTCTAGTAATAGGTCTTTTGATTTTGAAGCTGTAATATTAATATAATTACGTCCGACGTGAAGAACCTAGAAGACCTGGATTTCGCGTGTGGATGATTTATGTTTGATGTCACACAAAATCGAAGACTTACAAGCGAAAACCGACCGAAAAAATGGTCTAAGAAGCAGCCAGAGAAGACAGGACTCCACGTGAACATAGACAAGACGGAGGTTATGAAAATAACCAACCAACCAATCAACAACAACAACAGCACCAACATCCAACGCCAATCACCATCAATGGGGGGATTTGAAAGAGGTTACTTCATTCACTTATCTAGGGAGGGAGCATTGTCTCAACTACACGAGGAACCTACGAGAATGTCAAATCGAGAATCGGGAAGGCGAGAAACACATTCATCAACCTGAAACCAATCTGGAAATCTTCCGCTGTCACTCAACTCAGCATCAACAACAAAATGATTCGGATTTTCAATACAAACGTCAAGTCAGTCAGTCAGTCAGTTCTTCTATACGGATGGATCAGAAAGTTGGCTGGTCACAAAGAATATTTCTAACAGCCTGTTGCAGACCGTTATCAACTACAACTGTCTTCGCTAGCTCTATACTAAAGATCAGATGGCCGGAAAGAAGAACCAACAAGAAACTATGGGAAGAAACAAAACAAGAACCAATCGCTCAACAAATATGCAGGAGAAAGTGGAGATGGATTGAACACTCGCTGAGGAGGCCGCTGGGTGACATCGCGTGTCAGGCCATAGCTCGAGTGGAACCCGAAAGGGAAGCGGCGAGTGGGACGTCCAAGAGTGACATGGAGGAGATTGTGTGAAGAAGAGTTGAAACAGTATGGATTAACATGGATTCAGGTGGAAAGTATAGCAGAAGACAGAAGCAAGTGGAGACGTGTAGTTGAAGCCCTATGTTCCACTAGGAACCCAATGGAACAATAATAATATTAATATAATTACGTCAGTGTGTGCTCTACCTAAATGTCCCACATACTCCAACACTAGACTTGATAACTTGTGTACAATTAAATAATTCAAGATGTCAATGTCAAATTCGAAATAATAATTTGATATCGGGTTCAGTGATACAATCTCAGGACATGAAATAAGCATTCTCATCACTACACAGCATGATGTGACATATATGCGAACAAAAGTGAAATGGTCAATGACCTGATTACTCATTATAGGCAAAAGTACAAATGGCTATTATTAATAATGACAGATCTTTGCATGAAACTATACACCACTGACTGATTGAGATGAATTGGGTTGCACACAACTTTTATCAACTGGTATGCAACTACTCATTTCCATTAATCAGTAGTATACGGTTTTATGCAGCAAATATGCTTGCTTTCTTGGTTACCATTTATTATGTCAAGCAGATTACACATTGTCATCTGTAGAATTTAGTTTCCAAGGGAATTTCCACAATTCAAACTGTGTAGACTGAAAATTGTGAATTTGACTAATGACAAATCCTCTCACAAATTCTATACAGACAAAGACAAAAGAATAATTCAGCGTAACACTTTTAAGGTGTGATTAAGACACTCGAGGGGTTGGAGAAGGGCAGTTTAGATATGACATGTACGGTATGATAGGGAGCGAGATACTGGTTAAACTGTGTAGGAGAGATTAAGAAACAAGACTACACATAAATAAATATAATAGGTGGCAAAAAGTGTTAGAAATATAGACGGACAATAGTCAATGACAGTGAAACCTTGCAACAAATAATTAATTGGCAGGTAAATTGGAACAATAAATCACTAAGGAGCACAGAATCCAACCTGGCTTTATTTGTTTTATCCAATTGCCATCTCTAGACTCTGTAAACTTGTTTCGTAACATACTCTTTATTCTGTTACACTTTGCTCCCCCTTTATTTATCATACGATATGTATGTCATATCTTCAATGCCCTCTCTACCATCTTCACGCCCAATCACACCTTGTCAGTATTATGTTGAATTATTTTGTTTCAATTCATGTATAATCCCCATCCAGGCATTAATGAAAACAAAACACGTAGATCAGCGAAGAGTCTCTTTTCGCCGGCGAATTCATTCACACCTAGCTGTACAATCGCAAATATATATGTGGGTTATTTTGCATGTATATGTACAATAAGTTTACCAAACAAAAATACAATTGGTTATAGTTATCTTAACTAAACAGGTAAACATTGGTAATTGGAGTTACGTAATACAAAATCAGTCAAGAAAATTAGGTGTTGGTGAAATTAGGGTACTAATAATTGAACATCTGGTTAACACTGATCACTCCATTTCAACAAACGCCTCCTTCAAAGTAATCTACGGAGTCAAGAACAACCTATCAAAGGCAATATGGTTTCGCCTTCTTTGTATCGCTGAAGCCCTGTCCATTCACTTAGAAAAACCGGAGCTGCGCATACAAAAGAGGATTACTCAACCACTTCTACTGTCTTGGTAACAACCTTTTTGATTTGATTTTTTGATTTTGATGACTTAATTTTGTTTCTTCGCCTGTTCTTTAATTGCTTAAAATTCTTGTATTCATTTAGAACTCTTACGTAATTTTGTATTCTCCACTTTGTTCCTATGTGCATCCTGAGTAAAACTCACTCATCAAACTATTCATATTATTACATAACTTCTTTTTAACAACTGTTTGTGACAATTCATCACCTTTGTTACTACCCTAATTTCACTAACACCTAATTTTCTTGACTGATTTTGTATTACGTAACTCCAATTACCAATCTTCACCTGTTTAGTTAAAATAACCATAACCAATGGTATTTTTGTTTGGTAAACTTATTGTACACATACATGCAAAATAACCCACATATATATTTGCGATTGTACAGCTAGGTGTGAATGAATTCGCCGGCGAAAAGAGACTCTTCGCTGATCTACGTGTTTTGTTTTCATTGAATTATTTTGTTTTGTCTTTGTCGAGATCTAATTTACGGTGTGATTTAGTCATACCAATAGTGATTTCCACCCTTGTCTGTAGTGACTAATTAAGGCATGGGCAACGCTTCTTTTCTTCCCCTACGTTATATCTTGTTGTTTTGGAGAGGTGATAGTACTTATTTTGTTTTCATTACAACATTGAATTCAACATGGAATTATTCACATTTGACAGTGATACCGGAAATTATTAAATTGTTCACAAATTTTCAACATAAACATGAACAAGAACAACAACAACAGATAACGATCAGCATAAATGGGAGGAACCTGAAAGAAACAACCTCCTTTACCTACCTGAGAAGCATCGTTTCAACTATAGGCAGATGGAACTGACGAGGATATCAAAGCAAGAATCGATCGGAAAAGCAAGACAAGCTTTCACTACTCTCAAGTCTGTGTGGAGGTCAACACTCAGCACTCACCATCAAAACGAAGATAAGATCCGGATTTTCAACTCCAATGTGAAGTCAGTCAGTGCTACTTAACATACGGATGGATCAGAGACTTGCACTGCGCGTCATAAAGAGCATCTCAAACAAACTACAGACCTTCATTAACAGCCAGTTGTCTTCGCTCAATACTACTCAAGATCAGATGGCCGGCCGGCCAGAAAAGATCAGCAACAGAGAGGGATCTCTGGCAATGAGCGAACCAACACAGCAGGAACCAACCGATTGTGAAACAAATAGGCAGGAAGAAATGGAGATGGATGGATTGGCTGGCCATACTCTGAGGAAACAAGCCATCAAGTGAGTGACATCACTAGACAAGCCATTGCTCGAGTGGAACCCGAAAGGGAAGCGGTGGCGAGTTGGTCGTCAGTGCGAGGGTGGGTGACTTGGAGGAGGTCATGTGAAGAGGAGATGAAAACGTGTGGGCAGACTTGGAGCCAGGTGAAGACTGTAGCAGAGAACCGAACGCAATGGAGACTCACGGCTGAAGCCCTATGTTCCTCTAGGAATTAAAGGAAACAATAATAATAATGTCTGTTTATCAAATAATCGGGTAGAGCAAACAGATGAAATGAAACTGAATTAATTCATCTCACAATGTTTTGCATTCTCGCTTTACAAATATTTATCAAGCGGACTCATTTCATATAGTGTTAGGGGCTCAGTTGTTCAATTCCTGACTGATACTTTAAACCTAAACCTTGTCTAGTTTACTAACCGGCAGTAAGGCCGAAAAGAAGGAAGAAGTTGGAACTGTGAGGCTATCAACCTCTCTGTGTACAATAAAACAGCACCATTAATTACCACGGCTACAGAAACTCCGAATGGCTTGAAGCCTTTCATGTTCCTGTCACAGTGTGAAGGAGTAAAATAAAAGTTTTATCTTATTATCAAGCGATAACAATTATGTATATATATGTATATACTGATGAAAATAATCACTGAACATTTAACTTTCACCTTTTGTTTTAACAGACAGGAAATTCTCTTTGCTATGGGAAGTGGCGGGAGATTTGACGTGAAAAAGAAAAAACAAGAAAACTGTTATAAGACAAAGTGTTTCTTATTACATTTTCTGGGGACAAGTAAATAAATGAATTAGAAAATAATAAAACGATATGACAAAAGAAATTTTTTTTCTTTTTTAATGGGAAGTTTTGAAAGAATTTTAAGGGCAATCCACCGCTATTAAAATATTTGCCGTTTGAATAATTCTTTTTTGTTTTTGTTTTGCGAACATAAGGAAATGAAACAATCATGTTCAACTGTCATGTTAGTAGAGGAATTTAGAATTTGTAGGAAATTTTGTTAACGGCGATAGAAAAGGAAAGCAGCAGTAGCAGCAGCAGTTGTGATGTGAACATGTGAGTATGTTTCGGTGTTTGCTTTTGTTTCAGTTATGCAAAACATTATTATTATTTTCAAAAGAAGGGATACTGAACAAAGAGTACTTTTTTCGATAAATTCATCATCAGGCTCTACAGTTATATATACATTATAATGAATGAATGAATGAATTAGTCTTATGAACGACATTAATGTTGTTAATATAACATCGAATCAATAAAATTGATAGATTACAGCTCAATAGCATCAACATAAAATAAGCTGAATGTCAGAAAAATTAGGAAAGATAATATTACAACTTCATGAATTTATAGTCTCTACTGAAGACCAGAGTAGCAGTAGGGGCTGGACTTGCTTCTTTTTAACACAGAGCACTGGTTGTTTGAGGCGAATTGCAATAGCCTCCGCTGTTTGGAGCATGCGGTGCTTCGATGATTTTGGCAATTTATTAGGCATCCAGGAGATTACAGAGAAGTATTCTTCTACGCTGGCTTTGTGACCGGTTTGCACCAGATGGTCTGATATAGAGCTGTTAATGGTTTTAACTACATATTTACTTAGCCATAGTGGGAGATGTTCTCGAGTGAGCACGAAAAATCAAGTTCCTAGAGTAACGGCCAATATAACTCGCCCCACAAGCGCCATTGAATTGGTAGGTACAATGTGAAGTGACTGCTCTAGGTACTTCATCTTTCAGTTGAGGTAGTACCATCGGTCGTGTAGAGAATAATACGTGTAGTTCGCCAGCATTAAAAGTTCTTTGAACTGATTTTCTTAATTTCTCCGTAATTATCTCACTTGGTATATTGCCCGTGAATTGTAGTCGTATATATAAAGGCTTCTTTTTTACAGATAGTGAGTAGTCCTTTTCCGCTTTCTTTGTCATGTGTTTCTTGATAAATTTTTCGGGATAGCTATTTTCGATCAAAGTATCATATTCAATGCTTAAGAAGTAAGTCCAGCTCCTACTGCTACCCTGGCCTTCAGTAGAGACTATAAATTCATGAATTTGTACTATTATCTTTCATAATTCTTCTGACATTCAGCTTATTTTATGTTGATGCTGTTCAGCTGTAATCTATCAATACTATTGATTTGACGTTATTTAAACAACATTAATGTCGTTCATAAGACTAATTCATTCATTCATTCATTATAATGTATATATAATTGTAGAACCTAATGATGAGTTTATCGAAAAGAGTACTCTTTGCTCCGTGTCCATTCTTTTGAAAATTTTAATGGGCATTTTTAATCAATTATTATTATTATAGTAGTAGTAGCAGTAGTAGTAGTAGTACAATTCACTCTTTAATTTCCGAGTGGAATGTAAAGCTTCAGCAGTAACTGTCCCTTTTTTCTCTACTCTCTGGCATCAGTTCCAACTACCATCAGCACTTCGCGCAATCTTATGTTTCCTCTTTACCTGACCTCTCCCATGTTATCCTCTGACCTATTCTCATTCGAGTCTCACTAGAGGGTCTGAATAACGTGTCTAGCTCAAATCACCATCAACGTATAGGATGGATTTCAAAGTGGATATTCATTGAACAATTTTACAATAGGATCATTGTGTACACTTCATGTGGATTCAACTGATTTGTGTAAATTGTACTTCAAAACATTCACGTAAAGTGACAAAAATGAATTTCTTCATTTAGATTAGATTAGATAACAGTATATTTTTTTTTCCTGGTTCCTAGTGGAACATAGGGCTTCAACTACACGTCTCCACTTGCTTCTGTCTTCTGATGCACTTTTCAACTGCATTCATTTTAATCCATACTGTTTCAACTCCTCTTCACACGATCTCCTCCATGTCACCCTTGGACGTCCCACTCGCCGCTTCCCTTTCGGGTTCCACTCGAGCAATGGCCTGACGCGCGATTTCATCCAGGAAGCGGCCTCCTCAGCGAGTGTCCAATCCATCTCCACTTCTTTCTCCTGCATATTTGTTGAGCGATTGGTTCTTGTTTTGTTTCTTCCCATAGTTTCTTGTTGGTTCTTGTTCTTTCCGGCCATCTGATCTTCAGTATAGAGCCAGCGAAGACAGTTGTTGATAAAGGTCTGCAACAGGCTGTTGGAAATATTCTTTGTGACACACTGGCCAAGTTTCTGATCCATCCGTATAGAAGAACTGACTGACTGACTTGACGTTTGTATTGAAAATCCGAATCATTTTGTTGTTGATGCAGGCTGAGTTGAGTGACAGCGGAAGATTTCCAGATTGGTTTCAGGTTGATGAATGTGTTTCTCGCCTTCCCGATTCTCGATTTGACATCCTCGTCCGTTCCTCGTGTAGTTGAAACAATGCTCCCTCCCTAGATAAGTGAATGAAGTAACCTCTTTCAAATCCCTCCCGTTGATGGTGATTGGCGCTGGATGTTTCTGATGTTGTTGTGGTTGGTTGGTTATTTTCATAATCTTCAGCAGCACTTATTTATAACCGTTTTACGAGTAGACTTGAGGACTATCACGTTACGAGATGATAACGTTTACAAAAGGTTTTGAATATTGGAATAATTGATAAAGTTGAAGACAGAAGAAAGGAAGCATGACGGGCGGGGGCAGCAGTCAAAAAGAGGAAATATACAAAGAAAGTAGAACAAGAAATTTGCTCCCCCCCCCCCTATTAATTTCATGATGATATATACTACTGTCTGATTTTTATGAGTAGTTGGATATCACTTATATCAACCGGGTAGTATTCTTAACACCGGGGCTGAATTCATCAGATGTTTATCATGTTAGACTCAGCTCAGAACGCAAAAACCCGCTTGAGTTCTGGTTGATATAAGTAATATCCAACCAAGCACATGAATCAATCAACGGTGTGCAGGGCTAGCTTCCTTGAATGTCAATTATTGTATCAGGAAGCTCACACACAGACACACAGACACCTACTGTTATCTGAACAATTTCACTTCTTAAAGGAAACTGGTGAAATTTTGTCTCGATCTGTGTAAAAATTGTAAATCACTAATTTAATCCTCTCGCATCCATTATTTCCCCTACGAAATAACAAAGAATTTTGAAAAAACTTGCTCTTTAAACAAACGAACAGGCGCGCACACATACACACACACTAACACCCATTCAGCTAGATATGATGGTTGTGACTTATAATGGCATAATAGCTCAACTTGCCTTCAAGGCATCAAACCTCTGTTCTTGTCAGTTTGTGTAAACTTTCCACAAACTGAAGTGTACTCAACTTCGTCAACATTCTTTTAAAGAAGTACTGTTTGTGTAAATATATGTGTGAATAAAATCGCTTACCTTTTTCAGAAAGAAAAAGATTTAGAAAATATTGCATATTAGATTTCATCATCACAAACTGAAATTATATATTTAAAGAAATATTGAAAGATCTAGGAGCAGCTGTTTCATTGTATTTCGGGACTCTTCAGCATAGGCATTCCTACCGGCGTCCGACAATCATTATATTTCTTGACCTAAAGGCGGCAGCATTCGATTCTGTCGACCGAGAGGTTCTCTGGTGATGCTTGGCTGTAAAAGGAATGCCAAGAATATACATTGCACAAGGCACTCTACTCTCACTTATGCAACCAGGTGAGGCCTTATGGTGAGTTGTCATCTGAAGTGGTGACGACTAGTGGCGTCCATCAAGGATGCCCATTATCCCCATTTCTATTCAACTTCATCATAGACGTACTAATGGACTTAACCCTAACACACTTCAGCGACTCACGGATTGACTTGCTACCAGGGAATAATCTCGTCGACTTAGAATATGCGGATGATATAGTCCTTCTAGGCGAGGACGCTGACAAAATACAGAGTCTACTGAACACCTTGAGCAACAATCTTCGTATGTTTGGCATGCGATTCGCCCCTGTAAAATGTAAGATGATGCTGCAGGATTGGACTTCATCGACCCCTAGATTAGAAATCGGAAGTGAAGTGGTAGAGCACGTTGACCGCTTCACTTACTTGGGAAGTACCATCAGCCAGTGCCAACGGGTTGATCTCTGACGAAATCTCAGCACGAATACAGAGGGCTAGTCTCACATATGCCAGTTTACGTCGTCTCTGGTGTAGACGTGATATCCGGCTGGCTATCGACCAAAAGGCATGTGTACTGCTCAGCTGTCTTTGATCATAGTTGTCTGCGTTCTATCTCCCGTGTGAAGTGGAATAATAAGGTGAGCAATATTGAGGTTAGGCGTCGAGTGCTAGTTGGTAAAGAGGGGAAATCAATAGACGAGACTGTGAAATTACATCGACTGAGATGGTTAGGACATGTGTTACGTATGCCTAGTCATCGCCTTCCTCGACAATGGGCAATGTTAGCTGATATAGGGTCAGGCTGGAAAGGAGCTAGTAGCGGCGGTCAACCCAAAACATGGCCTCATCGGTCAATGAAATCTACAACATTTAGTCTAGGAGGGTGTAGAATTCCTGGTTGGGGTCCTCGGGATGGTAAAAGCCTGTAGTTGGAAACAATTTGTGATATGGCTCAAAATCATTCCCAATGGCTGGAGCAGATGCATCCACTCCTTGTGACTTATGATTTCCAATGAAACTGTTTTGTTCTTCGTTATTACTATTCCTTTGTCTCACACCTCTGTTAACTGTCTCTAATATGCATTTCTTCTAGTTTCTTCTGTTGCTTTGTGTGCTACAAGGAGGGAGTGTGGCGACTTGAACTGGCGCACATATGTGCAAATTTCTATGTCGAAAACCGACCGATCGACTGACCTCAGCAGTACCCGTTCATGACTACCTCAGAGATTGGACCTAGATTATGATGCAAATGCATTACTATTCACTAAGGCACTAAGGCAGAATCCAATGGGCTAAAGGTTAGGCCATGACTGTATTCTCCCTGCTGGATATACGTTTCATTGCGAAGCTTCCACGCTGTCTATTTTTTGATATCATCTGCATTTTATAATCAAGTGTGGGCTGAATTGTTTTTGTTTCTGGAAAAGTAGGACAATTTGTGGTGAGAGATGGTTGCTGGCCAAATTGGTTGACAGTAATTGAGGTCAATGTTAGTCATGTGAAAACAAGGTCAAGATGGACAGGCGGATACAGTTAGCATATAGATGAACTGACACAGCCACAAGAGATGCAAGGTTAACTTTGTGTGAGAAACAACCAATCAACAGACTGTATTTTCTACTAACATTAACCTACAATAATGTACATCAAAATCTATAAATATGTGTTGATTTTCCGTAATAAAGGTTCTGTTGCATGGCCCTTGTCTTCTGTTGTTAAAAATTCAGGCTTCGGAATTATAAACCACCTAATGCTCACATAACACAACTACATAAATGTCATCCGCATGGGCTACAAACAAATAAATTTAAAAGGGCTGTTGCATACATCATGACTGTGTGCTTAACTTAATGGTAGAGTATACTCACCAACTATAAGACAGGTCCGAGTTCAAATCTGAATTGACGCACTTCTAAAACCTCTCATAGCCCGGTAGTAAGACCGATAAAGGGGAAGGTTTTGGTGTGAAGCTAAAAAAACACAACACTACCACTATTGAAACTTCATAACCCAAGCTTAACTCTCTATGTTCGACTGGGAACGTAAGTGGATGAGAAAGGAATAGAAACGAAGAATATTGCATAGATTACTTAGTGTTTCATTTTAGTAGTATTCTTGTTGTTTCTTAAATTTTAAATTTAGTCAGTAGAGGTTTTTCAGGATTTCATCATGAATGGCCATCGATTAGATGACCATTGGAAAACCTGGGATTGATAAGCAGCACAGTAGAGAAAAAAGCCTATCTTTCTGCAGCTTGCATTCAAAGGTGATGATACTGCTGGTAGAATAATATGCAGACTGAACGCTGCCCTGAAAAGAACATATCCAGCCGCCAAGCTTGTATGTGTTTATCAAACAACTGGTTGTTTGAGACAATCAAAAGTGGACAAATAACCACCCCATGTTACCTGCAACTGTGTCTACCAATTTACATGTACGTGCCAAAGCACATACATCGGAAGGAAAGTCAGAAGGGTTATTGTCCGCATTTCTGAACACACACCAAAGAACCTGAGACTGAAAGGTTCACAAGTATTAAACAGTGCAATTGCGCATCATCTATTAGACACTGGTCATATTGTAGACAAATTGAAGTCATTCAAAATAATCAACAAGCAAAATAAACCTAGCTTGCTACACTTTGGTGAAGCAATTGCTATCAAACGACTTAAACCAAATCTATGTACACAGAAAGAGACAGTGGTGAATCTTGCACTGCCCTGGTGATAACAAAATATACAAGTTGTATGAGTCACCCTTTTTCTTGTTTAGAAAACTCTACTCTCTCATCTCAACATGACTCACCCTATTTTGTTCTTTTCTTTTCCTTTTTTTTCTATTGGCTATTAGATACGACATTTTCTTTAGTTACGTAATCTACTTTTTGTTATGCTCTTTCCAGCTAAACCTTGTTTCTATACACACACATATAAACGCAACTGGTTTTTTTCCAAGCCTAATTGTCTAATTATTCTATAAATAGTCAGTGTTTGTAACTCTTAATTAGTCAAATCATTGCGGACTAATGTTACTTTTACTTCCTACCAATTAATCCTTGTGATCGTGGAAAAGTATGTTCAAATCTTTAATGTAATGTAATTCATATTTTTATCGTTCAGGTTGTAACCAGTTGAGAAGAATCCTCGAAATAATAAAAGATGAGCTCATATTATCCTGGTGCAATTGTTATTCTTGCTTTGTTCAAACCTGGGAGTATTGGACAGCTGTTTTGTCCCAGGTTGGGACTCTTCATGAGTACCGACCCACTGAAGTTCGAACCCAGGATCTTTTGGTTACAAGGACAGCTCGTAGACCATTATGCCACTGGGACAAAATCCAATTATCCATGAATTCCAACTTCTGCCAGTTCATGATATGGTGCGACCACTAGCCAGTGTCATAGCTGGCGAGTATTTGTCCTGACACCCGACCTTCTGCACTCCACTAGTCACGACGGCTTCCCACTAGAACCCAGGTGACTACCTACCTGAAAAAGGCTAGCAGCTATTGAGCACCCGATTGATATTCAAGTGTTGGTTTGCAGCGATTTGACTGGTTTCAGGATTTTAACAAAATCTAAAGGTTGGTAGGTAGTGAAAGTATCAAAAATTCAAACAGTTTCAGTCCACAAAAATAATCATCATTCATATGCGTGTACTTAATCCTGGTACATTTATGTTCTCTAGGGTTATTGTTAATATTATTATTGTTTCCTTTGATCCCTAGAGGAGCATAGGGATTCAGCTGCACTTCTCCATTGCGTTCGGTTCTCTGCTACAGCCTTCACCTGGCTCCAAGTCACCCTCACCCTCGAACTGACGACCATCTCGCAACCGCTTCCCTATCGACCGGGTTTCACTCGAGCAATGGCTTGTCTAGTGATGTCACTCACTTGATAGTTTGTTTCCTCAGAGTATGGCCAGCCAATCCATCTCCCTCCATTTCTTCCTGCCTATTTGTCTCACAATCTGTCCCTGCTGTGTTGATTCGCTCATTGCCAGACATCCCTCTCTGTTACTGATCTTCTCTGGCCGGCCGGCCATCTGATCTTGAGTATTGAGCGAAGACAACTGTTAATGAAGGTGTGTAGTTTGTTTGAGATGCTCTTTATGACGCGCAGTGCAAATCTCTGATCCATCCGTATAGTAGCACTGACTGACTTCACATTGCAGTTGAAAATCCGGATGTTATTTTCGATGCTGAGTAGGGCTGTTGACCTCCACACAGACTTGAGAGTAGTGAAAGCTTGTCTTACTTTTCCGATCCTCGCTGCTTTGATATCCTCGTCAGTTCGGTCTGCTTGTGGTTGAAACGATGCTTCCGAGGTAGGTAGGTAGTTAGGTAAAAAAGGTTGTTTCTTTCAGATTCCTCCCATTTATGCTGATCGTTGTCTGTTGTTGTTGTTCTTGTCCAGGAATCTTCATCACCTCTGTTTTCTGAAGTCCTATCTTCTCTGGATACTTCTTCTGCCAACTTGTTGCTTTTCACTTGCATATCTTCCAGTTTGTGGGAAATCAGACATATATCATCGGCGAAGTCCAGATCCTCCAAGTTTTTTTGTGTGACTTCATTTTATGCTTGTTTCCCCGCTTCCCGCCACTGTCTGTCGTACTATCCAGTCAACTGCAATCAGGAAAATCATTGGCGACAGTAGGCAGCCAGCTTGTCTTATTCCTGTCCTCATTTCGAAGGATTCCGTGAGTTTCCCGTTGTGGATTACTTGGCATGCAACATTGTCGTACAGTTGTTGGATGAGATGTATAATTGTCGGTGGCACCCCGTAGTACCTAAGCAGTTGCCAAAGCACCTCTCGATCGATGCTGTCAAAGGCCTTTTCAAAGTCGATGAAGTTGAGATAGAGAGGTGACTGCCATTCCAAGCTTCTTTCAATGATGATCCGTAATGTGGCGATCTGATCAGTGCATGACTTGTTTCTCCTGAATCCAGCCTGTTCCGGTTGGAGTTTTTCATCCAGCTTGGCGTGTTTGATTCTCTCCAGGATGATGCGGCTTAGAATTTTGCTTGGGATGGACAGGAGAATAATTCCGGGCCAGTTCTTGCATTGACTTAAGTCTCCTTTCTTTGGTAGTTTGAATAAGTATCCTTTCTTCCAATCCTCGGGTACTTCTTGCCTTCTTTCCACACCTTCTCCAGTAGTGGGGTTGGTGACTTATAATTGTGAAGCTCTTGTTGTCATTCTAGACAACATATTCAGGGCTAATTTCAATATAAAGTGAACTTAACTTATTTGAATTTGTTCCCTCATGGTTTGGAATCTACTGAAAGCGATTTCCAGTTTTATATTAATTAATCTTTGGGAATTCGTATCATTTAGCCTCACAGATGAGTTAATACATGTTCCCCCATCTATGTTGTTATGTAAAAGCTATTGATCACAAATCTTTTGGATAACAACTTCATGCAGAATTTCTTTAGCCTACACGTTTTAATAACCAGTGAGCTAATCTTTCCTGGTTCAATCAATTGATTCCTTTGTTTTATCAGTCTGCTTTCTAACCACTCACTAAATTTCAAACAAGTAGTCTCTTCAATAAATTTGAATGGCGTTTTTAGAAAACGGAGTTTTTCTAAACTAAGGGATGCAGTTTGTGCAATACATTTCCAACGGGGTGATCAAACGCATTCCCTTGTCAAATCACCAATTTAGTTGACAAATGAAAGCTCAGTTAACAAATAAAAGAAGTGATAAGGAATTTAAGAATGTGAAGGATAATAACAATTAACACAACTATTTATAATGTCTGTCTGTCTGTCTGTTTTCGACATAGAAATTTGCACATATCTGCGCCAGTTCAAGTCGCCACACTCCCTCCTTGTAGCACACAAAGCAAGAGAAGAAAGTACGCGAAATGCATATTAGAGACAGTAAACAGACGTGTGAGACAAAGGAATAGTTATAACGAAGAACAAAACAGTTTCATTGGAAATCATAAGTCACAAGGAGTGGATGCATCTGCACCGGCCAGCCACTGAGAACGATCACTTTGAGCTAGCCATGTCACCAATTGTTTCCAACCATTGGTTTTTACCGTCCCGAGGACCCCAACCAGTCAGGAAGTTTACACCTTCCTACGTGGCTGGCTCAGACTAACTGTTGTAGATTTCATTCACTGGTGCCATGTTTTCGTTTGACCGCCACTAGCTAGCTCTTTTCTAGCCTGGCCCTATATCAACTAACATTGCCCATCGTTGAGGAAGGCGATGACTAGGCATACGTAACACATGTCCTAACCATCTCAGTCGATGTAATTTACCCGCCTTACCTAGCACTCGACCGATGGCCTAACCTCAATATTGCTCACCTTGTTATACCACTTCACACGGGAGATAGAACGCAGACACCTATGATCAAAGACAGCTAATGTTTTCATGTCTTCCACTCTCAATGGCCAGGTCTCACAGCCAGCCATAAAGGAGGACGGAGCGGACTGATGAGCAGTACACACGCCCTTTGGTCGATAGTCGGATATCACGTCTACTAAGCCGGAGACGGCGTAAACTGGCATATGCGAAACTAGCCCTCTGTATTCGTAATGTAATGTAATAATGTAGTCAGATGAGGATTACCAAAGTAGGTTAAGAGTAATAATAGGTTGTTTTTCTATACACAGGAGGGGGGAGGTACTAAGTTTACGGACAGCTATGTCTTCAGAGTAGTTTAATATACCTTCGTGAAGGTTTTTATACATAATAATAATCTAATGATTTATACTGATTAAATATTTTGCCATAGACGAAGTTGGTTGTTCCCCCAATTGTGTTTTTCGAGGTCTCACAGTTTAATTGTTTTTCAAATCATTTGAGTATATGTCCTCCAAGCCTCATGTACAGTGCCACTCGTCCTACCTGTGTACGTGTGACCACACCACACACAGATGATGAATTGGTATATAGCATGGAATGTGACATAATCACTAGTGCAATGCTGAGGCTTGTAATAGAGCGACCCTGTTTTTGGCTTTTTCGATAATTACGAGCTTGGCTGAATAGTCTGTGGCTTAAAATCTCAGTTTTTTTCTAGTTCTATGGTTGTAAAGAAGACAAGACTGAGGAGACTGAAAGGAGTGTTTATTTGGTGAAACGTATGGTACATAGCTAAATTTGGAATACCATATTCTAAACCGGCCATTTGCACATCTTTACCACATCCTTGACAAATTGGTCGAATATCGTCTCATTCGATAGCTTCTTTGATTCTGCATCATATGGCAACATTCTTCTCATGGCTCTCTTCTTTAATTGGTCTTTTCGGTGTGCCAAACATGTTGTTACTTCGTTCCTGATATACTACTTATATCGGATTATAAGTAGCACTCACCACATGGTAATGTGATATAGACATCTTTCCCTGAGGCAGTGCTTTAGACTGTACATTTCGAAACTAACTGACCCTAAACCGCGGTCCAAAAGCTCCAAAGGATATCTCATATAATCTACAGTATCAGCTGTACGAATTTTTCTTCGAATCCCATTGAATAAGCAGTTACACAACCCACTCTTACATTGTATTGAACATAAATTAAATTGTGAGAATTTAATTACTCACTTGTCCAAGCAGGATTTCTAATAAATTGGTCACCTTTTCGAGCAGCCTCTCCCCTCCCACCTGCTAACCAACCAATTTAAAAGTATGTTTAGGAATACAAGTTGGTTGCAGCTCTCTTTCTCACGCGTAAGACGTGCATGCGGTAAAGTATAATGAGTCAAGTTTATCCAGTAGACAAGTTGTGTCTTTATGTTTATTGTATACCATGGATAAGGTCATCGAAGTGTAGTGGTGTGTGTGATACAGGCAATGTGTTCCAATGGAATACTATTCTTACAGTAAGAACTATTGCATTTGTTGGTGCTACCATCAGAATACTATTCTCACAGTTCAATACTGCCTTAGCAACAGAATACTATGTATATTTCTGACAGGAAGCAGTACACCATCTACAATGGAAAGTCCTCCACTACCTCACTTAATTTAGCTGGTGATCCTCAAGGTGCTGTTCTTTCTCCTTTTCTGTTTTCTTTTTTCTTACACGACTTGTCCCATTCTGATGTAGCCACTTTTGTGAAGTATGCTGATGACCTCTCTGTTTCTATGCCTGTCAACTCTCAGTTAGATTGTTCCAAATTAAATTACTTTCTGTCGGAAATTAGTCAGTGGTCCTCTTCAAACTGTCTTAAGCTGAATCCGTCTAAATGTCAGGTAGTCAATTTCACTTTCAGACGAAAACGTGACCTACAACAACTAGCTAGCTCACATGGCCCCACTGTCATTGATGGCGTAGAGGTTGAAACTACATCTAATGCCAAGTACCTTGGACTGAGTATTTCCCCCGATCTTTCCTGGTCCTCTCACATCTTGCTAGTTACTAGAAATATGTTTCGCTTAACGTTCTACGTTAGTAAATTAAGGCAGTCTGGTATTAAGCAGTCTTTGCTTTCTCAGTTTGTCAATTCTTGTATTCTACCCATCCCTCTTTACTGCTCCCCATTAATCTTTCCTGGACTACTTAAGAAAGACTTTGCTTTGCTGCGTAGGGCACTAAAAGCTGTTAGTAGGGGAAATGGGATTTCGTAAAACCAACTGGTTAACACCATTGTGGATAGACATATTATGTCATGTAAGGAACTAGCGAATTCTATATTGTCAGACCCCGAACACCCTCTCCATACGCAGCTCTCTCCTTGCATTTCATCTGGTAGAACTAGAAGCAACTATAGGAGGCTATATGCCAGGACTACCAAATACATAAACTTCACAATACTTTATCTGGCACAGCTGTTATGTGATGAGAAATCCGTTAATTATGACACGATCGACTTACTGCGGCACTCTAATAAATAGTCCCCATTAGTTTCTTTCCTTTCTGTGTTACTATTATATTGTTGTTCACATCTTCCATTACACACTAATTTTATATTTCATATTCCTGTGGTGCATTGTTTAAATATGTGAATGCAACGCTGTTCTTTTTCTATTTCTTTTTATTTATCTATTTTTTTGTTGTTGCTTTTTGTTTTTAAAATCTTATAAAATTTATGAGGTAATTAGGTGCAATATTGTAATGCATGCTGAAAATTCCATACCTGTACCACAAATACTGTTTGGAATAAAGCTGTTATTATTATTATTCTATTTGATGTTAGAGACAGAATACTTTTCCCATAGTTCAATGTTGCATTAGTAACAGAATATATGTATGTAAACATTCTATTTCACGTCGTTCAACGTAAACAAAGATAACACACACTCAGTGATTGGTTAAAGTATATCAACAGTATCTTTATAAATATCGCTTTCATCAATTGAAAATATATCTTGGCTTCCGTATCTTGCCTTCTGCTGTTACAAAAGTATCTATCCTCTTCACTACTAAATGGCGATTCCCTCACACCAATAAATTAGTAGAAATAATGTACAAGTCACAAACAAAATTGAATTGAGATTATCACACTTATTAAAGTTTCAAAAATGATAGACGCATATAATTTAACGGTAATTCTTCCCACCGCTAACGAGGTCATGTTATTCCTGTTTGTCTTTTGGCTATTTTCATGAGACATGTTGACTCACTCATATTTTAAATGAAGTTTTCGATACAGTGAAAATTTAGACATGAAGACGACCATAGAAAGAAGGCTGAGCGAAGATCCTTCTTTTCAATACCTTTCTTCTTCCTAAGGTTATACGGTTACATATACACACAACAATATATTATATTATTGTTTCCTTTAATTCCTAGAGGAAAATAGGGCGTCAGCCATGCGTTTCCATTGCTTTCGGTTCTCTGCTACAGTCTTCACCTCGCTCCAAGTCTGCCCTCATCTGCCTTCATCTCCTCTTCACATGACCTCCTCCAAGTCACCCAACCCTTGCACTGACGACCAACTCACCACCGATTCCCTTTCGGCCGGGTTCCACTCGAGCAATGGCTTGTCTAGTGATGTCACTCACTTGATGGCTTGTTTCCTCAGAGTATGGCCAGCCAATCCATCTCCATTTCTTCCTGCCTATTTCTTTCACAAACGGTTCCTGCTGTGTTGGTTCGCTCATTGCCAGAGATCCGTCTCTGTTGCTGATCTTTTCTGGCTGGCCGGCCATCTGATCTTGAATAGTATTGAGTGAAGACAGTTAGCTATTTATGAAGGTCTGTAGTTTGTTTGAGGTGCTCTTTATGACGCGCATTGCAAGTCTCTGGTCCATCCGTATGTTAAGTAGCACTGACTGACTTCACATTGGAGTTGAAAATCCGGATGTTATTTTTCATGCTGAGTGCTGGCTTTTGACCTCCACACAGACTTGGGAGTAATGAAAGCTTGTCTTGCTTTCCCGATCTTCGCTGCTTTGATATCCTGGTCAGTTCCGTCTGCCTGTAGTTGAAACGATGCTTCCCAGGTAGGTAGGTAGGTAAAGGAGGTTGTTTCTTTCAGGTTCCTTCCATTTATGCTGATTGTTGTTGTTGCTGTTGGTGGTGTTGGCCAGGAATCTTCATCACATCTGTTTCCTCTATGCTCACCTGAAGTCCTTCCTATCTTTGATGCTTCTTCTGCCACATTGTTGCTTTTCGCTTGCATATCTTCCAGTTTGTGGGAAATCAGACATATATCATTGGCAAAGTCCAGATGCTTATTATCAAGTTGTTAAGATCAATGGAATTACTGTTCAAAAGCATGTGATAAAATGCATAAAAAATTGAAGGGTGAAATAGTTGGTTTAAACAATAATAACTTGGGAATAATTTAGGAAAAAGGGGAAAGCAGCACACATATATAGCCTGGTAAACATGGACAAGGTATGAAAAGTGGTTGTACAAATTTCTTCTGAATACACAGTGTTCCTGCTTCTTCAGGTGGATTTTGATGACTTGATCTACGTATTAAAAAGGTTATGCTGTAAGACGAAATCAATAATAATCGGTTCACAAACAGGTAACTTTGAATGCCTTGTTCAGCATCAGCAAGGTCACAGTTTCTTCTTCCCCTCAGACCACTTAAGAGTTACTGTTTTTGCTATTGTAACTATCTTTAATTGTTGCATAAATTTTCTTAAGTATTACCTGGTATTCAATTTAGTCTGAATATATAGCAAAAACATTTATGCGTTGGAGTTTCTGTAGCAATTTGGCTACGTTTTGGGGGTGAGTTGCAAGCATCACGCCCCAACCCTCCGTCTTTATCCGGGCTTGTGACCTGCTAGAAAAATAGTGAGCTAGTAATCTAGGCAAGACTCACAAGTGAAAACTGACAGACTGGTCGAAAAAGCAGCAAAGGCAGGACTCCAGGTGAACATTGACAAGACGGACGTTATGAAAATAACCAACCAACCAACAACAACAACAACAGCAGCGGCCACATCCAGCGCCAATCATCATCAACGGGAGGGATTTGAAAGAGGTTACTTCATTCATTTATCTAGGGAGGGAGCATTGTCTCAACTACAGGCACACGGAACGGACGAGCATGTCAAATCGAGAATCGGGAAGGCGAGAAACACATTCATCAACCTGAAACCAATCTGGAAATCTTCCGCTGTCACTCAACTCAGCATCAACAACAAAATGATTCGGATTTTCAATACAAACGTCAAGTCAGTCAGTCAGTTCTTCTATACGGATGGATCAGAAAGTTGGCGGCGGGTCACAAAGAATACTTCCAACAGCCTGTTGCAGACCTTTATCAACAACTGTCTTCGCTGGCTCTATACTGAAGATCATATGGTCGGAAAGAACAAGAACCAACAAGAAACTATGGGAACAAACAAAACAAGAACCAGTTGTCCAACAAATATGCAGGAGAAAGTGGGGATGGATGGATTGGACACTGGCTGAGGAGGCCGCTGGGTGACATCGCGCGTCAGGCCATAGCTCGAGTGGAATGCGAGAGGGAAGCGGCGAGTGGTTCGTCGCTGCAAGGGTGACATGGAGGAGATCGTGTGAGGAGGAGTTGGAACAGTATGGACTAAAATGAATGCAGGTGAAAAGTACAGCAGAAGACAGAATCAAGTGGAGACATGTAGTTGAAGCCCTATGTTCCACTAGGAACCCAAGGGAACAATAATAATAATAATAGCAAAACCAACAGTTCGTGCAGAATACGACGGTATCATCGTCTATTTCGTTAGCTTCTCATCATCAGCTGCATACAGACTAAGCGAATTACTAAGTTTATTTACACAGAACAGTTTTAACATTCTTGCAAATGTTACATGATGTCAGTTGACGAGAGACTCTAAACTTAATAACCAGTGCTAAGCAAATTGCACTTAGACACAGAAAGTTCAAGTAAAAGGATAAATGCTTGAATACAATGGCAAAAGAGTTAGGCAATAAAGACAAGTGGTGAGAAAAATGAGTAACTGATTAATTGAGTAACAAATTGATGAGTTAAATTCAAACCACAGAAACATGAAACAAGCAGAATCATATTATAGCAAAGGGGAAGAGGTAAAAGCCAAAGATCACGTAATCACGTAATGAAAGAGACAGCGAAGACATTCGGTTTTTTAGTGCGAGGAAAGACTGACAACTGCTTTTCCTGAACACACAGATTGGATTCAAGTTGTTTGATAACTTTGAAGGATTTCATGATGTGTGTCTGCATCATGCTCCGTATCAACGAAATGCCTGGCAGTAGCAGCACTATTGAAAGCGTCTGTTCCCTTGTGACGCAATTTTTCCGGAATATATGCTCAGAAAATGTAATCAATGTCCAATTCGGAAATTATACAGCTGAAGTTTGAAGGATCACCGCAGTTTCCCTAGATAAACTAAAAAAACCCATTGAAGTCACAATATGTGCTATTCTTGACACTGATAATTGTTATCATGTGAAAGCAAACAAAATCGCAACTCATATATTCTACTAATATGAACAGTTGCAAGCCAGTAGAGGTTACTAGCTAAATTGAAGTGATGTTAACATTGGACAATTCGTTTTCCTCATTTGGGTCCGATCTCACCACTGGTCTACCCATTTTTACTGATCTTAGATAGCCGAATGAAATCAAACCGCCTGAATCTCGGCTAACTATTTGGGTGAAATAGTAGTGCGTAGTATAATAAGGTGAGCAATATTGAGGATAGGCGTCGAGTGCTAGGGAAGGAGGGAAAACAAATGACGAGACTGTGAAATTACATCGACTGAGATGGTTAGGACATGTGTTACGTATGCATGCCTAGTCATCGCCTTTCTCGACTGACGGGCAATGTTAGCTGATTTAGGGTCAGGCTGGAAAAGAGCTAGTGGCGGTCAAACCAAAACATGGCACCAGTCAATGAAATCTACAACAGATAGTCTGAGCGACGTACGAAGGTGTAAACTTCTTGACTGGTTGGTGTCCTCGGGACGGTAAAAACCAATGGTTGGAAACATTTGGTGACATGGCTAGCTCAAAATCGTTCTCAATGGCTGGCCGGTGCAGATGCATCCACTCCTTGTGACTTATGATTTCCAATGAAACTGTTTTGTTCTTCGTTATAACTATTCCTTTGTCTCACACCTCTGTTTACTGTCTCTCTATAATATGCATTTCTCCTACTTTTTTCTCTTGTTTTGTGTGCTAAATGAGTGGAGGGAGTGTGGCGACTTGAACTGACGCACATATGTGCAAAGTTCTATGTCGAAAACAGACAGAGAGTGGTAATAAAGTCGCAATTTTACAGATTTCACTGTTCCATCTGCCTACCAAGCGGTAAAATATATTTGACGGGGATCCTTTCCAACGACTGGTGAATGAAAGTTTAGCACGAAGAATTCATCTTTTTTTGTGTACATACGTACATACATGTACAAAGAATCTTTCCTTTTTTCAAAAACATGAAAGTATCATTCATTCAGCTGAATCTCTTGGAGTTTTGTCTGTTGTTGTTTTATTGTTGTTTTATGAGGGTGACCGTATGTTAATGTATGTGTATGCTACAATCGATTAGTACTATTTCGTAGAAAAGGTTTATTTGTATTATATATCAGTTTAGATGAGACATGGTAAAAGCAATATACTACTTAATTGGAAGGCTGATCAGTAATCACTAATGGACTAAATATGTTTATGGAAAACAAAACATTTAAACAGAGAATTGAGGGAAAACTTCGTGTTTCTGCTTCTTCTTCTCTCTCTCTCTTTCTTCAGCATAAAAACCCACGAAAACTGATTAGAAAATCCTTTTAGACCTCGATAATTAGTAATGTAGTGATAAGTTGATAAACACTAACTAACTATATTTAAACAAAACCTGGTTGTAAAATGTTTAAATCTTGTTCACTCGTTTTATATAGATTTTGTGGTGGTCATAGTAGTAAAACTAGAACACGAAGGTGGCCTAGTGGTGGAATGCTCGCCAGGCACGCTTATGGTTCCGGGTTCAATTCCCGGCCGATGCACTCCCCTTCACCCCTATTAGCCAGTAAAAAGACTCTGCTAAAGAGGGAAAGTTGGGCATGAGGTTAGCAAACTCATCTCGTGAAAAACAAAAACACAACTGCGACCGAAATATCAATCCTCTAGCATACCGATGGGGACGAAAAGGAATAAAAAAGAGTAGAACACGATAGTATTTGGTAGATAAACTGTTTAATTGAACTTTAGATTTTCCCGTCGATTGATTGGACCGAAGTGCTCGGTCTCAAGTTGACATGTCGGCTTCTTGTGCAGATGCTTCGACGATGTCTGGGCATTTAATTAGTATTTAATTGGTGGATGGTGACACAGTATTATTTACCGATGACATTCCGGGCTCAGTTTATTGTTCACAATTGTATTGACCCAATTATAAACAAAATAATGTAATCTACAAAATACACTATAATAACTGTGAGGTCAACTACATAGGTCAGACCCATAGATTCGGGGGTGCATATACCAACGTGCATATACCAGTTTACTTGCTTTTGTGGAGCTGAATACATCGGCCGTACCATGCACCGACTTGGAAAACGCGCTCGCGAACACTACCCAGCCTGGCTAGTAAAAGGAGACCAAAAACGTGTACACAGTTCAGTGACAGAACATCTGGTCAACTCAGGACATTCAGCACCTTTCGAAAAGTCCTTCAAATAATATACAAGATTCAATCAAACCTATTAAATGGAGTGAAATCGAGGCATCTGGCCATAGCTGAGGCGTTAGCTATCCAAAACTCAAACCCACTCTTTGTATCAAAAAGAAATACGTCCAACCCCTGTCCCTGCCATGGCCATCATAAACAGGTAAACTTTTTAATAATGACCACCCCATCGCCTTTCTTATCTAAACTTCCTGTTTATTCATGTTATTTTAAGTTTTTCTTAATCCCTGTCTACACTACCATATTTTCATACCCACTCTTCCTGTTTATTTTGTCATTTTACTATTTCTACATATTTAATCCCTGATTGCATAAACAATTATTCATCATATTAGTTTTTTATCCAAACATCCTGTATATTTTGTTATTTCTACATTTCTAACCCCCAATTGCACAATATCAATTTTCTTAGTTATTATGCTACTTTGTTTGAATTTTACCCATCCCCCCTGTTTGTTATGTCATTTTAATTCCTAATTGTAATTTTTTATTAATTTGACCCCTAACCAGAAATTATTCTGGAACTTTCCTATCCATTTGATATAAATACACGAATGTACAGCCTAGATGATGACTTCGTCGAAAAGAAAATTTTCTTCGCTGCAGTTGTCTTTTGATTTAGATTCCTTATTGTTGGTGTCGTTATTATTATTACCACTATTATTATTATCATTATTGTTGTTATTATCACTATCGTTACTATCATTATTTATTTTATTTTTACATTTACTTACATATTTCCTGACTAATTTATCCGGGTAATTATTAAGTTTCAAGGCTTCTCTTATATGTGTATCAGTTCCTCTTTTAGATTTTCTTTGGTACTACTTAGTTTTTATGCTCTGTCATTTAAACATTTCACCAATACTATTTTTACTGGCATAGGATGGGTGGGATGATCGGAAGTCCAAATATCTGTTTGAGTGTGTGGGTTTCCTGATGGGATGATGATACGAAAATAATAGAAATTCTTAAAAGAATATAATTATGTTTGAAAATGGCATCATAGCTCACAACGTAATGGGTTTCACTGGCAAAAATCGACATCTGAAGAGGTTAAATGCTCTAGAGCACCGGATATTAGATAAATTGGGTGGTAACTTAGCGCCTCTCTTTACCTAGAACAAGCCTAGGTCTTAACTGAGAGCATTTGAAGACAGTGGAAGAGTGCACGGAAAAGAAAAAACCTCTGTTGGGTTGGCACACAGATGAAACCCAAATTAGGAAAAATGGGTTAAATAAGCATCTTAGAATGAAGTGGAGATTGTGTGAAGAGGAAATGACAACTTTTGGACGGAGAGCTGTAGGACCAGGTGAACCGAATATAATGGAGAAGTCCCATTTGAAACGCTGCTGCTGCTGGATTCAACATAGAACTTGACACCGAAGTGCACCAGTTCAAGTTGCCACCTTCCAAATACCACACAAACGTAGACAAGAAAAATGAGTGAAGAGAATCAATAGAGTTTTGACAAGTATAAGAGTGAAACAGAATGAGTAATGGTAGAAAGGAATATGAAAGATTACAGAGACTGAATACATCTGCGTAAGACATTGACAACGATGAGTTTGAGCCATGTCATCTATTGTCTCCAGTCATTGATTGATTCTTAGAGTCCCGACGGCGGGCCCCAACCGGGAAGTCTGCATCTCCCTCCCTCCCTAACTGACTCGATTTAACTGTCAGGGATTTCATGGATTGGTGCCATGTTTTTGTTTGGCCACCACTTACTCTTTTCCAACCTGCACCTACCTATATCAGCTAGTAATGCCCGTCCGTCGGGGGAGGCGATGGTTAGGCATGCACAGCACGTCACCTAGCCATCTCAATGTATGTAACTTTATAGCCTCGTCGATTGATTTTCCCTCTTTGTCCAACACTCTACTCCTAGCGTCAACATTACTTACCTTATTGTACCACCTCCTAACGTGGCAAAGAGATCGTAGATATCTATGATCAAAAACAGTCAACCTTTTCATGTCGTCTTAAACTCGTATTGGCCATGTTTCAGAGCCACAGAGAAGGACAGAGCGAACTGGTGAGCAGTACACACGTCCCTTGGTTGATAGCCGGATGTCACGCCTACGCCAGAGATGGTGTAAGTTAGCGAAAGCAGGTCGAGCTTTTTGGATCCGTGCTGAGATTTCGTCAACAATCAGTCCACTGGTGCTGATACTGTAATAGCATAAGACAAGGGTCAGGCAACAGATCGTTTATCAAGGGAAATCAACACATATTCATAAATTTTAATGTACATTATTGTAGATTATTGTTAGTAGAAAATACAGTCTTTTGATTGGTTGTTTCTCACAGAAAGTTAACGTTGCATCTCTTTGTGGCTGTGTCAGATCATCCATATGCTGACTGTATGCGCCTACGCAAAGCCTTTGTTATCATTTTCTCACCACCAGTATTGGGGACATAAACACTGAGATCGTAGACATCTATGATCTATGTTCATTTGAAACGCAGCAAATGAACAGTTATAAGAGTAGTGAGTATTCATCTACTGAATAATTGTGATTATTCCTACTACTGTTAATAATAATAATATATAATTTACCAGCTCTGTGAAAGACCCCTAGTGTGTGTGATTCTGTTCAAATACTTGCGTCAGCTAAATTAATTCCATATTGTCCATCTATCCACTCTATTCTATATGCTGATGAGTGAACGACTAAGTGAATAGTAAGCAAACAGTCACGAAATAAAGAAAAAAAAATAAGGTGAAATAATTTAATTATTTATTCTACAAATCAACTCAACGTAACAGGTTGTAAGAAATGTGATGATGCGCATATGATAAATTACGAGGAAGTAAATTGTGTGTCTGTTTGTAAGTGTGAGTGTGTGTGTGGTGTTTTTACACACTTACTTCACTTTGTTGTGAATTGGTCTCACAACAAAAGAAGCTGAAATTTCCGATTCAAGTTTATTTTGTCTTCAAATTTTTTGTTTTCGCCTCTCCAACACTAAATGATGCATATTTCTCCTAAAATGTCCAGGATTTTAACATTACAGGGAGCCAGTCGCCACAGTTATACAGAAAGTAGCTTCCAATCAAATGTCTTATATAATATTTAGTATATCTCATAAGGGGAAAAGAGCAAGCCAGAAATTGTGAACGTTTTGTTTTATGGTTTAATTTAACTCACTGTGACTTGACTATTCCAGGGAATAGTCTTATGGACTTAGAATTTGCAGATGACATAGTCCTGTTAGGGGAGGATGCTGACAAAATCTAGCAGAGTCTTCTGAACACCTTGAGCAGCAATCTTCGTATGTTTGGCATGCGATTCGCCCCTGTAAAATGTAAGATGCTGCTACAGGACTGGACTACGTCAACTCCTAGCTTAGTGATAGGGAGTGAAGTGATAGAACATGTTGACCACTTCACCTATTTGGGAAGTTGTATCAGCACCAACGGATTGATTGGTGACGAAATCTCAGCACGATCCAAAATTTAGCTAACTTACACCATCTCTGGCGTAGACGTGACATCCGGCTATCAACCAAGGGACGTGTGTACTGCTCACCAGTTCGCTCCGTCCTTCTCTATGGCTCTGAAACATGGCCAATACGAGTTGAAGACATGAAAAGGTTGTCTGTTTTTGATCATAGATGTCTACGATCTCTTTCTCACGTTAGGAGGTGGTATAATAAGGTAAGTAATGTTGACGTTAGGCGTAGAGTGTTGGACAAAGAGGGAAAGTCAATCGACGAGGCTATAAAGTTACATAGATTGAGATGGCTAGGTCACGTGCTGCGCATGCCTAACCATCGCCTCCCCCGACGGACGGGCATTACTAGCTGATATAGGTAGGTGCAGGTTGGAAAAGAGTAAGTGGTGGCCAAACAAAAACATGGCCTCATCAATCCATGAAATCCTTGACAGTTAAACTGAGTCGTGTAGGGAGGGAGATGCAGACTTCCGGATTGGGGCTCGGCCCGCCCTCAGGACTCTAAGAATCAATGAAGGCTGGAGACAATAGGTGACATGGCTCAAAATCGTTGTCAATGGCTTACGCAGATGTATTCAGTCTCTCTCTGTAATCTTTCATATCCCTTTCTACCATTACTCATTCTGATTCACTCTTATACTTGTCAAAACTATATTGATTCTCTTCACTCATTTTCTTGTCTACCTTTGTGTGCTATTTGGAACGTGGCAACTGGAACTGCTGCACTTCGGTGGCAAGTTCTATGTTGAATCCAGACAGACTGTACGTTTCACTACTGACTGTTTGTAATGAGTAGTTACAAACTGCTGAAGATAGAAACTCGTACTCCCTTAATCGTATCGAAGTGTCCGGCTCAGACAGCTGACTCAGTTTAGTGTCCAAAGTGAAACCATCATCAGTTCTATGTATTCCACCCAAAATTCGACCATCTGAATCAAGTTAAACATGATACATCACTGACGTGCTCAGTCCTAAAAACCATCACGGCCGTCTGATGTTTATACGACTTCTGTGTGACTATTAGGTAATAAAAGTTTGCCGTTGGTGGTAATCCAACTACTTATATCGATTAATCTATTGGCGATGTATCCCACAATGCAGTTTTCCTTGCTTTTGTGACTAGCATTTATGGTGGTATCGAAATAGATAACATCCATTCTGATCCAAACACTATTTCCTGGTTTCCAAAATGATATTATAGTACATTTTCTCCTCGAATGGTAGCGTATACATCAAGATCATCACTATATGGTTTTCTATTATTGAATAATTCAAGGTCTGTTGAAGGTTATCGATCGACCCTGACTTCATGGACAGTTTCCCTTGGTTTTAAACTTGAAAATAATAAGGACAGAAGCATTAAAGCAGAATAATATGGATCTCTTTTATTTCATAGGTTTTCTTCAACTGCACATAATCTACAATACTAGTTAAATAACACTGGAATGGAATATCAAACACAATTTACATATCATAAGGAATACAAAAGTTATTTGCCGGTATGAGGTAGATGACTTTGAACTCCTGGGTGACATCAGTCTTGTGTTCTGTATCCACAAGATGAGATTGAATAGTGCTACGAATAGATTTTATTTAACCTTTACTTAACCATACAGGATGATGTTCGGAAATCTGACGAGAAACATGCCTAATTGTGCGGCCTATGTAACTGGCTCCATGGGAGCAGTTAAATTGGTAGATACACATGGAAGAGGCGAAATTAGGGGCAGTTTGTCTTTTACTTCCGAACGCCAAATAGGGGTGGTTTTGAAGACACAGCGTAATTCAGCAGCAGGGAATGCTCTTTTTACCACAATCCTAAGGTGTTGTGATAGTGTATCTCTCTGATGTAATCTCCGAGGACCTGAAGCTGAATTGATTGTGTCGTCAAAGTATGTATATACTTATAATATGATGTTATAAATCACATACACTGTAAATGGTTGAAGAGAACTGGTGGAGGAGACTTGATGTAACCCCTTCAAATAAATGAACCGGTCAACACATTTAGCCATTTCTGTATCTCTCTCTATCCACACCTATTCGGTGTGTGGTGTCACTCAACGGTCGCTTCAGCGTATGTCCAATCCATCCATCTTCGTTTCCTTCTGCATATTTGTTGGATAAAAGGTTCTTAGCTCGTTAGTTACTAGAGATCTTTGACGCTTATCCTTTCGACTCGACTATCTGACATTGATGAAAATCTCCGTCACTCAACATCAACAACAAAATTCGGATTTTCAATACAAACGTCAAGTCAGTCAGTTCTTCTATACGGATGGATCAGAAACTTGGCGGGTCACAAAGAATATTTCCAACAGCCTGTTGCACACCTTTATCAACAACAACTGTCTTCGCTGGCACTATACTGAAGATCAGATGGCCGCCGGAAAGAACAAGAACCAACAAGAAACTATGGGAACAAACAAAGCAAGAACCAATCGCTCAACAAATATGCAGTAGAAAGTGGAGATGGATTGGACACTGGCTGAGGAGGCCGTTGGGTGACATCGCGCGTCAGGCCATAGCTCGAGTGGAACGCGAAAGGGAAGCGACGAGTTGGACGTCAGTGCAAGGGTGACATGGAGGAGATCGTGTGAAGAGGAGTTGAAACAGTATGGACTAACATGGACGCAGGTGAAAAGTACAGCAGAAGACATGAGCAAGTGGAGACGTTTAGTTGAAACGTTATGTTCCACTAGGAACCCAAGGGAACAGTAATAATACAATAATATAATCTGACATTGGGTATTGTGCAAAGACAACCATTGATTAAAGTTTACGGTAGCAAACTGTTCGAATTCCTTTGTTGATGCGTGTGCCAACCATAAATAAGCTGCTTTGACTGTCTCGACATTAATGTTTAAGAAAATTCGAACCTTGTTCTTTGTGCTGTATTGCTGAGTGCTGTGCGGATCAGTATAGTGATTTTGGAGTAATGAAGTAGATATGTGGTGAGAGGTAGCTGCTAGCCAAAGTTGGTAGACAGTAATTGACGTCAATGTTTATGTCCCCAATATTGGTGGTGAGAAAATGAGAACAAAGGCTTTGCGTAGGCGGATACAGTTAGCATATGGATGATCTGACACAGCCACAAAGAGATGCAAGGTTAACTTTCTGTGAGAAACAACCAATCAAAAGACTGTATTTTCTACTAACAATAATCTACAATAATGTACATTAAAATCTATAAATATGTGTTGATTTTCCTTAATAAACGATCTGTTGCCTGGCCCTTGTCTTCTGTTGTTACAGATATAGGTGTTTGCATATTTCTTGAGCTTTGTAAATATATTACAACTTGCTAGTTATTATGAAACGTAATAATAGTAACACTTATTTTATCAAATATAAACATTCATTACAGGGTATTATTCGTCTTAATTTGTTCACCGACTGTTGTTGTTGTTGTTTTCTCTATGGTTGTTTACACTTCTTCCTCCTTTCTAAGAAGAAAATATCTCACTCACTGTCAGCTGATTTCTCTATTCAAGTATCAATTTAGTCGATTTAGTCCGGTTTATCACTTATCGTCCTATCGTCTGTGTTTCCAGGTTTTGCTATTCTCAAGGTTATCACTTCTACAAACACACACACACACACATATGCACATACCCATAGATTCTCAAGAGGTTCATCTTAAAAAAACACATGTGCCCATTTTAAATCTAAACTGTTGCAAAAATAAGACTGTATCCATGAGAATAGAGTATATAGCAACAGCCACAACAACAACAACAACTACTACTGAAGAGTGAGTCTCACAAACTAAGTCGAAACCCCTACTGTCCGCCGATATCCTTCTTTAATTATTTGAATATTTCGAAATATTTTTATATCAGTTTACAGAATAAAAGTATACATTATCAATATTTATTAATTTGTCAAGTGTGTACATTTAATCATTTGTTTTTATTTTTTAAAGGCAGACATTATTTTCATTTCAAATGAAATTGATACAATGAACTTAATTTTACCCAACAGTTATGAATCCTTCTACTTACTTCTCTGTGCTTTTGGTTATCTTTATGTCTTGTGTTCATAAAATTAATCGTTACATGATGTCGACCATGTGTATTTCTCTTCAGATATTTCCTTAACATTTGCATATATCAAAATATTACACGTTAATTGAATATATTATTATTGTTTCCTTTAATTCCTACAGGAACATAGGGGTTCAGCCGTGCGTCTCCATTGCGTTCGGTTCTCTGCTAGAGTCTTCACCTGGCTCCAAGTCTGCCCACACGTTTTCATCTCCTCTTCACATGACCTCCTACAAGTCACCTCACTCTTGCACTGACGACCAACTCGCCGCCACTTCCCTTTCGGACGGGTTCCACTCGAGCAATGGCTTGTCTAGTGATGTCACTCACTTGATGGCTTGTTTCCTCAGAGTATGGCCAGCCAATCCATCTATCTCCATTTCTTCCTGCCTATTTGTTTCACAATCGGTTGGTTCCTGCTGTGTTGGTTCGCTCAATGCCAGAGATCCGTCTCTGTTGCTGATCTTTTCTGGCCGGCCGGCCATCTGATCTTGAGTAGTATTGAGCGAAGACAGCTAGCTGTTAATGAAGGTCTGTAGTTTGTTTGAGATGCTCTTTATGACGCGCTGTCCATGTCTCTGATCCGTATGTTAAGTAGCACTGACTGACTTCACATTGGAGTTGAAAATCCGGATCTTATCTTCGTTTTGATGCTGAGTGCTGTTGACCTCCACACAGACTTGAGAGTAGTGAAAGCTTGTCTTGCTTTTCCGATTCTTGCTTTGATATCTTCGTCAGTTCCGTCTGTCTGTAGTTGAAACGATGCTTCCCAGGTAGGTAGGTAAGTAGGTAGGTAAAGGAGGTTGTTTCTTTCAGGTTCCTCCCTTTCATGCTGATTGTTGTCTGTTGTTGTTGTTACTGTTGGTGGTGTTGTCCAGGAATCTTCATCACCTCTGTTTTCTCTATGTTCACCTGAAGTAAGTCCTATCTTGGATGCTTCTTCTGCCAACTTGTTGCTTTTCGCTTGCATATCTTCCAGTTTGTGGGAAATCAGACATATATCATCGGCGAAGTCCAGATCCTCCAAGTTTTTTGTGTGAGTCCATTTTATGCCTGTTTCCTCATTGCCCGCCACTGTCTGTCGCATTATCCAGTCTACTGCAATCAGGAAAATCATTGGCGATAGTAGGCAGCCAACTTGTCTTACTCCTGTCCTCACTTCGAAGGATTCCGTAAATTTCCCGTTGTGGATTACTTGGCATGCAGCATTGTCGTACAGCTGTTGGATGAGATGTATAATTATCGGTGACACACCGTAGTAGCGAAGTAGTTGCCAAAGCACCTCTCGATCGACGCTGTCGAAGGCCTTTTCAAAGTCGATGAAGTTGAGATAGAGAGGTGACTGCCATTCCAAGCTTTGTTCAGTGATGATCCGTAATGTGGCGATTTGATCAATGCATGACTTGTTTCTCCTGAATCCAGCCTGTTCCGGTCGAAGTTTTTCATCCAGGTTGGCATGTTTGATTCTCTCCAGGATGATGCGGCTTAGTATTTTGCTTGGGATAGACAGGAGCATAATTCCGCGCCAGTTCTTGCATTGACTTAGGTCTCATTTCTTTGGTAGTTTGAATAAGTATCCTTTCTTCCAATCCTCGGGTACTTTGCCTTCTTTCCACAGCACCTCCAGTAGTGTGGATATATAACTTACCCTGAAAAGACATGGCAAGCAGAGTAAAATAGAATTTGTCGGTATATGATATGAAGAGGCCTCTCTTTCTCCTTGCCCCTCTCTCTCTCGCTATATATATACGGCTGCAGTTCCACGGTGCTGTAGCACGTGAAATAATTAACCAACTCTCTGAGAACATCGATTCGAAGAATTTATATCACCGACAATTTGCATCTCACATATTTTTCACACTACCGGCTGTGATTCAGAGACTCAAAGACGAAGTATGTAGGCTTGCTACCTGTTTTTGCATATGTCAATTGAACTGCTCCTCTGAAGCCAGGTACGCAGACCAGCAGCTCTAGGAAGGTGACTGCTGTTCGTGCTTGGAAGCACCTACCACTGTAAGTCAATAAAAGGTGTGGTAAAAACCATCAACAGTTCACAATATTAGACAATATTGTCCAAAAAGATTGTACAACTATTACTACTGAAAAGTCTTTTTCTGCCATCTATGAGGTATCAAATAAATTTACAAAGGTTTTTAAATTTCGGAGCACTTCAAACCCGAAAAGCCATCCGGGATCACTTAAACAACCAAGCTTCGAGTGTAGAAGACACTTGTACAGCAATTATTGCTACCCTGGCCTTCTATGGAAGCTATAGTGTCATAAACTCTGTAATATTTATTGATTTATCTGATATTCAGTTTAGTGTTATATCGATGTATGTTATCACTTGTACCTCAGTTCTATTGATCTTATTGATTCAATGTAATTGGGAACAGTAATATTGTCAATAACAATAGTTCTCTAATTATTAAAGACATATAATTGTAGGACCTGATGAAGAAGAGGAAGTTATAGGAACGAGTACTTTTTGTTGACTAATTAGTCTCTTGCAATGTATATATATATATATACCTGCGCTAATGACCAATGAGAATTCAGACTGTGATCAACCAATCAAAGAAGAGCAATGACTAATAGGCTCATTTAAAAAAAATTTTCTATTGGCTGTGAACTGTTCATTTGTCAGAATTTTCAGATACAATTTTAGCAAGTCCATTTAAATTATCTTGAAAGACTTGAAGCAAATAACATGTATCCAACTGTAAATGAATAGACAAAATTTATGCAATTCAAATTTAAATATGGATTAATAATAATAATAATCATGATAAAACTATTATTATTATAGTAGTCGAAATTATTGAAATGCATTAGTATTTTTTCTTTTTGAATGGAGTCGTTATGCATTTTATTATGATTATTAACATACTACAGTTTGAAAATTTGGCAAGAAATGAAACAAGCACCGGTAATATCCTGCAAACAATACTTACCCGGTAAGTATTAGTGAGGTTTTTTTCATTTTTCTTCTGTTGGGGCTGGGGTTGGGGGTGGGTGGTGTTTCGGCCTTTTAATGCTATTCAGGTTCATCTTATTTATATTTTTTTGTTGGTTAGGAATAGATAAGGATTAAATTAGGAAAAGACTAAGGCTGAAGTTAGGCTAGGGATAGTATACGGTTACGGTCAGAGAGATATTACTACTTTTGGTTTGGCATAGGTTATACTTAGGGTTGTTCTAGCAATTCCAATAAGATTCAAAACATCAAACCAAGAATTCGGAGAAACGAAACTTTACCTGCGCCAAAAAAGAAACTCTACATGAACTTGGATTTCAAGGGAGATTTAGCAAGCGATATTCTCAAGAGAAGCATCACATCATCTCTGAGAAGAACATTCTTTGCAGCAACGCTAAGAATAGTGTTCTCCAGTCGCCCACTGATCTGCAGAAGCCTCAAGGACAATATCCCGCATCTGACCACTTCTATGTGCATATATCATATCAGTTCACCTGCTGCTGCGGAGACAGTTAGCTACAGCGGTCGTTCGACACGCATCATGTCCAAGAGAATTCAAGAACACTATCCAGCATGGCTGCGAAAAGGCAATAGTGGTGCTGTAAGGAGTATGATAATTGAACACCTGGTTAACACTGATCATTCCATCTCTCACCGAACGCCTCCTGCTTCAAAGTAATCTACAGAGTCAAGAACAACCTATCAAAGGCAATACGATTTCGCCTTCTTTGTATCGCTGAAGCTCTGGCCATTCACATAGAAAAACCGGAGCTGTGCATACAAAAGAGGAAAACTCAACCACTTCTACTGTCTTGGTAACAACTTTTATTTTGATTTTATTTTTTATTTTGATGACTTAATTTTATTTCTTTGCCTGTTCTCTAATTGATCATAATTCTTGTATTCATTTAGAACTCTTACGTAATTTCGTATTATCTACTTTGTTCCTATGTGCATCCTGAGTAAAACTCACTCATCAAACTATTCATATTATTACATAACTTCTTTTTAACAACTGTTTGTGACAACTCATCACCTTTGTTACTACCCTAATTTGACTAACAGCTGATTTTCTTGACTGATTTTGCATTTTTTTCCTTCACGTTCCTCAGTGGAACATAGGGCTTCAAGCTAGTGGCTTGAAGTTTCTGTAGCAGTGTTTATTTTACAGGATGAGGTTGCTAGCCTCATGCCCAACCTTTCCTCTTCACCAGCATTATTTCTGGCTTAGCGAGGTGAAGGAATGCGTCTGTGGCCGGGGATCGAACCCTGGACCATGTGCATGGTCGGCAATTATCCTAACCGCTACGCCGCCGAAGCAGTATTACGCAACTCCAATTACCAATCTTCACTTGTTTAGTTAAAATTAACCTTAACCGATTGTAACTTTGTTTGACAAACTTAATGTACACATACATACAAAACAATGCATATATATTTGCGATTGTACAGCTAGGAAAATGAATTCGCCGAAAAGAGACTCTTCGCTGATCTACGTGTTTTGTTTTCATTAATGCCTGGATAGGGATTACATATGAATTCCAATTCACTTTTAAGTACAAATGCCAATTCTAATGCAATTGATATGTTGGCACCTGCTGACTGCCTATTGTTTAACTCTCATTCTCGTAGTTCAACATAAAATAATTATTGAGCAATAGGCGTCTCAAAAACAGTGCTCATCAACCATCGGACGATGTGTGGAAATCCAGGAAATTCACGAAGAGGAAGAAGAAGAAGTGAGTTTGTTGACCATTAAGGCGTCATTGGTGAGCACCACTAAAAGAGTCGTCAACTAGGGTGAAAAAATTCTGTCCAGTTTCGACGGATTCTGTAAATCACGTCATTTTTTGACGACATGTGCAATGAAGTTGGTCGTATTGATTTTTTCTCTCTTATTCCTTTGAGTTCCAAGGGCTTTTCAAGTTTCAGTAGCGGTAAGGGTGTTATTTCATTTTAATGAAGTACGGGTTGATAATATCATCCCAAGACGTGCCTTTTTTCCGGGTTTACTGTCAGCTAGCAAACAAGGCAAGGTTTAGGAGTGTATATGTCAGCCGGGAACTGGACGTAAATCATGTGTGTGTGTGTGGTTGTCAAGTATTCTACAATTGAACTACCGATACTACTATTTAATTTTTTGATAACCCGCCAAAATCCTTCAAGGGTGTCATTCAGTTTTTAAAGCCTTTGCATAAATATGATTCACCTGAATCATCCCAAGAAAGTGATTATGACAATTTGGGTGTAACATAGTAATATTAATTATGAATATTAATATTAAGAAAATAACCAAACAACAACAACAGCATCAACATCCAGCGCCAATCACCATCAACGGGAGGGATTTGAAAGAGGTTACTTCATTCACTTATCTAGGGAGGGAGCATTGTCTCAACTACAGGAGGAACGGACGAGGATGTCAAGTCGGGAATCGGGAAGGCGAGAAACACATTCATCAACCTGACACCAACCAATCTGGAAATCTTCCGCTGTCACTCAACTCAGCCTGCATCAACAACAAAATGATTCGGATTTTCAATACAAACGTCAAGTCAGTCACTTCTTCTATACGGATGGATCAGAAAGTTGGTGGCGGGTGACAAAGAATATTTCCAACAGCCTGTTGCAGACCTTTATTAACAACAACTGTCTTCGCTGGCTCTATACTGAAGATCAGATGGCCGGAAAGAACAAGAACCAACAAGAAACTATGGGAACAAAGGAAACGAGAACCAATCGCTCAACAAATATGCAGAAGCGTCAGTGGCACTGTGGTTAGGACTCTAGCCGACCATGCAAATGGTCCGGGGTTCGATCCCCTGCCGACGCACACCCAATATCTATGGTCGGCCTGCATAATTTGGGCTACCGATATCCATGCTGAAAATGTCATACTTGTACTGAAAATACGGTGTGGCATCAAGCTGTAATAAAAAATAAAAAAGATAAATAAATAAATAAAAGGAAGTGGAGATGGATTGAACACTAGCTGAGGAGGCCGCTGGGTGACATCGCACGTCAGGCCATAGCTCGAGTGGAACCCGAAAGGGAAGCGGCGAGTTGGTCGTCAGTGCAAGGGTGACATGGAGGAGATCGTGTGAAGAGGAGTTGAAACAGTATGGATTAACATGGGTGCAGGTGGAAAGTACAGCAGAAGATAGAAGCAAGTGGAGACGTGTAGTTGAAGCCCTATGTTCCACTAGGAACCCAAAGGAACAATAATAATAATATGGTAATATTAATAAGTTTATTATGAAAAGCGCGTTAATGCATATCACAGAATTCTCAGGATGTTCTATTAGAAAGCACTTATTCCTTGTCTGTAGAATATTCAAGTAAATTAATAATTGATAGTAAGTACCAGATCATTTGAAGCAATATGTTTCAATGCTTAGCACTGTAGGTTGAAATCTATTTAAAAATTAGGCCTAAGTACAGGATAATTCCAACGATAGCGAAATGAAGCAAATAAGAAGCATTTTAAGTAAAAAAAAAAGCCAAGTGATTTAGCCAGACTACCAGGAATCTCGTCTGAAAACCGTCAGTTTTGCAATTAATATGGTTCTCTGAGCTGGTTGCTTTAGTTGCGGAGCTTTCGTCGTCCTTCTGGACAACATCCCCTTCAGCGCAATATTTAGCATAAAGTGAAATGATTTAAATTTCTTCATGAGTGATATAATTGCGTACGTCTCCCGGTAACCATCTTTACATATGTATTGACCATTTTCTATTGACTTGGATTTTAAACTTTCTGGTCACCTGATTTACTTTTTATTAGTTGGTATATTTCGTCTATATTAACGTTTTGTTTGTTAATTGCATTTTCGTTTGAGTACCCAGGCTTCTAGGAATTCCCTGACTGCACTTTTGGTGTTTCCTCTGTCTAAGATTTTGACATTATCCCAATCAAATTGATGACCATAATTGTCTATATGCATTGATACTAAAGAATACATATCGTGTCTTTTCACGGCTGATTTGTGTTCTTGGATTCTGATTCGAAGGGGACGCCCGCTTTGGCCGATGTAATGCTTGTTGCAGTTCATACAATTTATTTTGTAAATGGTGTTAATTTTATCTCCTTTTTCTGTTGGATGGGTCTTTCGGTTTGCATAATATCGAATTAAGCGATTTGACTGGCTTGCGTACTATATCTATATCAGACAGCTAGAATACTGAAACCATTTGAAGAGACCTAAAAACTCACTGCTTGTTGCCACCATTAACTAAATGACATGAATATTTCAACATTTCATTAAAAAAATTTATACGTCTACACAATAAATATTTTTCTGAGGTAAACATTGGCGTCTGTGATATACACATCGTTATAAACTAACTCACCACTAAATGTCATCCATTCAACCCATAGATCATTACCCCTCTTGATAAAAAAATATTGAAAATTGTGTCACAAAGCTAATTAACACGATATTTTGCGTCATTATTATTTGGGAGGAAGTTGTATCAGCGCAAAAGTTTTATTGCATGGAGGATTTCATCATGAGCTGACATCAGTTGGAGAACCACTGGAAAACCAGCTGGGAGTACTGGACAGCCGTTTCGTCCTAGTTTGGGACTCCTCAGCAGTACTCACCCACCGGGGTTCTAACCCAGGACCTTCTGGTTACAAGGCTAGCGAGCTCGTAGACCACTGAGCCACTGGGACCTGATCCAATGGTCCTCGAATTGCAATCAAACAAAATCTCTACAAAAGCAATACTTCAAAAGTTTTATCTCAATCAGTTTTCGTCAGTAAGGTGTATTCGAAAGTTTCGGATACCAGTGTTTAGATTATATCTCTGAAACATCAAGAGCGATTTTTTTAAATGTCTATGTTTGACATTGTTATAAACAGGAGATTTTGAATCCTATCCATGCCCTGTATAATAAATATTATTTTAACCTCTGCACCAAATTTAATCTAATCTTGCATATTTTTTTCCTTATTCTGACTGATATTTACTATTGATTCTGCATTTTTGTGTGTTTTACTCGACTGCTGATAGTCATAATAAAGAGTTGTTTCCATAATCTTTGGAGTTTGCTGTACTGAATGTAGCGACCAAGTTATCCGAAGTATTTCAGTTCGAACACAACAAAATCCAATCTTTGCTAGCTTGCCAAACTTTCCCGATTGATGCATTCTCCAAAGTTTGTATTTTAACCATATTAAAAAAGGATTTAGGCAACTCTAAAGAATAGGAGCCCAAAATGAAACGACCTACGAACGCACAAATGACCTTGTCAGGGACAACTTCGACCAATCAGAAGGCTAAAAAACGGCGCATAATTGTAAAATATCGTTTATATAAAAGTTAAGCAATGTTAAAAAATAATTACAAAGGATAACGTTCTTGTATATGTTGCAAAAACCCTCCCAATTTCTCATAGGAGTCTTCATACTCATGTTAAACCAAAATCTGTACATAAACTCATCCAGATAACTGTATATCATTGAATTTCTTGATCCATTCACAGATCTGATACGTTTTTTAGGCGAATCCAGAAACTTTCGATGGAATTAGTGAGAGTTTCATCAAAAGGATTGAGAAAACCATTTGTATGGTTGACCACTTGATGAATATAGCCCAGATTCCATAACTGACTGTAACTACTCCATTCATCTGTATGAATAGTCGTCTTAGGCAACACTAGGCGCTGGATAATAGGCAATAATACACCTGCACTGCTATTAGCGATCGCCTCAACATATCCTTTCTGGAGGCTGGTGTCATATGTCCCCAATACCCATTCCTGATTTGCACTCAACCTCCCTTGATTATATTTTCTTTTTATCAAAAGTACTTAAGGAATCTGTAAATTAGAAACGAATGATATACGTTCTCGAACTGATTTTCTGGTTAGGCATTCATTTCACCAACAGACAAACCCATCGATACACCTATTGTATATCTTTGCATATGAATGACACCTCCACACTGGCAATTTTTCTATCTTCCTATCAGTTCGTTCTCCAAACAGTAATCAAAACAAGGTGTACAACACCCATAATTACCTCTGGAAAAAACAGAGTCACCTGATTAGTTGCTCAAGGTCATTTTTGCGTTCGCTAGGTCGTTTGGGTTTGGGCTCCTATTCTTTAGAGTTGCCAGGATTTAATACGGTGAAATCTGTGATACTACTGAACAATATTGAATTCCAACAAGGTGGGATTAAAACTTTGTCTGCAAAAATCACACAGAACAAAATACTTTACCATTAGACAGCTCAAGGTCATGCAGCGGCCTCGTGGCGTAACCTTGAATTCATTCAAACAAAATATCAGCCATAGTAAAACAACACCGCATTGTCAATAGTCCGACACCACACAATCATAAAGTGAATTATTAAGAATGAGAGTCGGCCAAAAACGAAAAAAAATAATGAGGATTACGTCCAAGGATGATATGAAACTGGTAGAACAGTATTATGCAGGTCATAGAAAAAGGGTAATAATTGCGAAGTTAGTTAAAAATATTCAAATAAGTATGAATACTGTCGGTGGCATAGTGGTTAGGACGCTCGCCGAACATGCACATGGTCCGGGGTTCGATCCCCGGCCACAGACGCACTCCTTTACCTCGCTGAGCCAGAAATAATGATGGTAAAGAGGAAAGGGTTTGGCATGAGGCTAGCAACCCCATCCTGTAAAATAAACACTGCTTCAGGAACTTCAAGTCACTAGCTTGAAGCCCTATGTTCCACTGGGAACATGAAGGAAGAAAAAAATAGATATTACAAGGAGGGATTTTCAGATCAGTTATTATTCTGATATTACAAATATAATTTTTTACAAATTTCTATTATTCTGATGTTTTGAAGTCTATATTGTGCTGCTGAGTTATCTCATTGGTCTCTGCCTATCTGCTTGACGCAGTTTTCATCCCATTCTGATGCGAATAGCTAAAAATGTGTTTGGTGAATAGTGTGACTTTGGTAACCAGGAGATTTTCGGCTGTTGTATAGTTAGTTACCATGTGGCAATGTTGAGGTGGTTTTTACACTTTCGACATTATTTATCATTATAATAAGCTCAACTGTTCGAGATACCGTTGAAAGCCAGGGAGCACTGGACAGTTTTCAACAATGTGTACTCACAAGCCCACCAGATATCGAATCCGGGACCCTCAGACTACGAGAGTCAGCTCGTTGACCATTCAGCCAGTTGTTTCGAAATTCAATGGCCTGTGAATTCTAACTTTGTCAACTCGTGACATATATAGCGCCACTCTTAGCTGTGTTATTATCTAACATAGCAGTAAAGATATTTCCACGTTAATCTGTGTTTAAATATCTCTGAGATATATTTACTGGCTTTGTGTATGTGTGTGTGCAACTCAAGGAGGCTGTTGTACAGAAGAATGAAGTAGTGACTTGGCCTGATCCAGTTAAATTTGGTTCCGTTGAATCATCTCCTGTACTGAAACTGAGAGATACTTGAATTTTTAGTCTTTACACACACTGAATTCCCTTTTTGAATTAGTCAGTAGGTAGACAGCTTTGACCTAACATAGCAATCAATGCATTTTGACAAGTTCAAGAAAAACATTTCCAACCAATCATTGCACATAATTATCGTCATCCTTATTGATTGGATAATGCGACAAACAGCGGGCAATGAGGAAACAGGCATAAAATGGACTCACACAAAAAACTTGGAGGATCTGGACTTCGCCGATGATATATGTCTGATTTCCCACAAACTGGAAGATATGCAAGTGATGAAAAGCAACAAGTTAGCAGAAGAAGCATCCAGAGAAGATAGGACTTCAGGTGAACATAGAGAAAACAGAGGTGATGAAGATTCCTGGGCAACACCACCAACAGCAACAACAACAACTGACAACAATCAGCATAAATGGGAGGAACCTGAAAGAAACAACCTCCTTTACCTACCGACCTGGGAAGCATCGTTTCAACTACAGGCAGAACTGACGAGGATATCAAAGCAAGAATCGAGAAAGCAAGACAAGCTTTCACTACTCTCAAGTCTGTGTGGAGGTCAACAGCAGCACTCAGCATCAAAAATAACATCCGGATTTTCAACTCCAATGTGAAGTCAGTCAGTGCTACTTAACATACGGATCAGAGACTTGCACTGCGCGTCATAAACAGCATCTCAAACAAACTACAGACCTTCATTAACAGCTAGCTGTCTTCGCTCAATACTACTCAAGATCAGATGGCCGGCCGGCCAGAAAAGATCAGCAACAGAGAGGGATCTCTGGCAATGAGCGAACCAACACAGCAGGAACCAACCGATTGTGAAACAAATAGGCAGGAAGAAATGGAGGTAGGTGGATTGGCTGGCCATACTCTGAGGAAACAAGCCATCAAGTGAGTGACATCACTAGACAAGCCATTGCTCGAGTGGAACCCGGCCGAAAGGGAAGGGGCGGCGGCGAGTTGGTCGTCAGTGCAAGGGTGAGGGTGACTTGGAGGAGGTGATGTGAAGAGGAGATGAAAGTGTGTGGGCAGACTTGGAGCCAGGTGAAGACTGTAGCAGAGAACCGAACGCAATGTAGACGCACGGCTGAAGCCCTATGTTCCTCTAAGAATTAAAGGAAACAATAATATTATAATAATTATTGATTATTTCTAATGAAAATTTATTCAGAAGACTGAGATTAGATTAGGGAACAAAGAATATTCCTTCAGATAACTTCTTCTTCATAAGATTCTACAGTTATATGTATCCATAATATATCCATGAAGAACTATTGCTATTTACACTATGTTTTCAACAAAAATTGAATCATCGATCAGACTAATAGATTACAGTTCGAAACATGAGTGCATGCCATTATATGCATCAGTATAACACTAAATTGAATATCAGATAGAATTAAGAAGAATAACATAATTTGTAAATTTTTGCATTCCATAGCAAGGACAGAACAATATAATATATTCTGATTGCCTACAGTGATTAAGAAGAATTTCCCACTTTTCCCAATCATATACATTGTTAACTCACCATGTCATCAAATCACTAAGTGGTTAGCAGTTATCCTTGATCCGGTGAGAAGACTGATGTCAGCTCATGATGAAATCCTCCATGCAATCAAACAAAAGCCCTACAAAACCAATACTTGAAAATTAATCTGATGCTCACTAGTGACTGGCCCTATTCAGGCAGTTAACCTGGGGTTCTAGTGCGAAGCCATGACCGGTAGGGTACAGCAGGTTGAAGGTGAGGCAGGCAGTAACTCATCGAAGAAGACATTGCGAAATGGTCGCGCTATGTCGTGAATTGGCAGAAGTTAGAATTCAAGGATCACTGGATTGGGTCCCAGTGGCTCAATGGTCTACGAGCTCGCCTTGTAACCAGAAGGTCCTGGGTTCGAATCCCGGTGGGTGCGTACTGTTGAAGAGTTCCAAACTAGGACGGAAACAGCTGTCCAGTACTCCCTGTAGGTTTTCCAGTGGTTCTCTAACTGATGTCAGCTCATGATGAAATCCTCCATGCAATCAAACAAAATCCCTACAAAACCAATACTTGAACATACGGTAAAGTAGAGTTTTAGTGATACTGTGGTGGTGTGATACAGACAGTAGGTTCCAATGGAATATTATTCTCACAGTAAGGATCAGTGTATTTCTTGGTGTTAACGTCTGAATACTATGCCTACAGTTCAATACTGTATATGCAACAGAATACTATATACATATGTAATGTAAACCAAAATCAAACACTCAGTGATTGGTTAAAGAATATATAAACTGTAAATATATGAATAGCGCTGTTCGATCAATTAAAAAAATATACCGTGGCTTTTGTGTCTTGCCTTCTGCTGTTACAATGCATTTAAATTCATCAAATTTCGGTAGAACTCGTCATCTGAAGCCATCAAGAGAACTTATTATGCTGCAAAACTTGTTTTAGATATAATGGAGAAGATTTGTAGCTCATGTGGATGATTTTGGTGTGGTTGTGTTCTCTGAGCTGGATGGTTTGGTTGCGAAGCTTTCATTGCTCTACTGAGCAACATCTTCAGCGCATACTTCGATGTGAAGTGAGCTTTTAGAATTCTCTATGAGTTTATTAGTCATCTCTTCTAGTAACCTTGAACACTCAGTTCTATGTAAACCAAAGGACTCGACGGCAAAAGAAGACAAAACTAACGTCATCTACAAGATAAGTTGCAACGACTGCGACAAACATTACATTGGTCAAAGTGGACGCCCTCTTCGTCTTCGCATTCACGAACACAAACTAGCTGTCAAAAGACACGACATACACTCCCTCATATCACTACATGCAGACAACCACGGGCACCAATTCGACTGGGACAATGTTCAAATCTTAGACAAAGGGAACTGCAAAAATGCCAGAGAATTCCTAGAGGCCTGGTATTCAAATGAATCAGCAATCAATAGACACATAGAGATTGACAAAATATACCAATCCATACGAAGAAATTCACACAAAAACAAAGTCAAACTTCAGGTCAAGGAAACAGTCAACACCAAAACAAGTGAACTAGAAAGTGAGAAGTCACACAAAAACAACCAATCACGTTCAAGGTTAGCAAAAGGAATGACTAACGACATTCAGACCAAAGAAGCAGCCAGCACCGAGACAAGCAAACTAGGGGGTGAAATGTCACACGAAAACAACCAATCACGTTCAGGGTTACTAGAAGAGATGACTAATAAACTCATAGAGAATTCTAAAAGCTCACTTCACATCGAAGTATGCGCTGAAGATGTTGCTCAGTAGAGCAATGAAAGCTTTGCAACCACACCATCCAGCTCAGAGAACACAACCACACCAAAAACTTGTTTTCCTTAACACCACTAAGCGAGTGCTTCAACAATCTGTGAAAGACCAGTCGCCAATCCTCGATACTTCAAACTGCGTATTTCAATTTGAGTGTGTTTGTGCAAGCAAATACATAGGTCGTACGGAAAGAAGATTGTCTACTCGCATGATGGAGCATTTGACAAAATGGCTGAAAACAGCTGAGTGCAAAGTGCCAAAATCCTCAATAACAAAGCATCTTGTGGATTACGGACATGATATCAACGCGGTCAAGTCATTCACTATTGTCAGCAGACAAAGAAACAAGAAGATGCTTGCAATTGCAGAGGCTTGTGCAATTCGAGTTTACAAACCAGGTCTCTGTGTACAGAAGGAGATGGTTGTGACTCTGAATCTACCATGGTAATACGTTATACTTATAATTCTACCTCTTATTATTATTATTATTATTATATTATTATTCTTGATTCATTTAAAACTATCCTTTATCAGTAGGATTATCTTAACTCACTTCAACACTATTATTATTATTGTTATTATAACTATTACTATTGACATCACTCTGGTTGCAATTCTTGTTATATTCTCTAATCTCTAATTGTTTATCTAAGTGATGTAATTGAAGCGTAATGCAATTTATCTTAACTTTGATCTCTCATACTCTCTCTCCCCTTATCTGTTTGAACATGACCTGGAAAAACATTCGCACCTGTCTTTCTGCATGACTAATTCAATGTAGTTTGTTTACTTATCAGTCCTATATCTCCCAATGTAATTTCAAAAGTATATATATCCGTGTATGTAGAGTATTCAGCTGACGAGTTCTACCGAAATTTGATGAATTCATTAAATCCTGCTTTATTAATCTTTATTGCTTGTTTTAAATTTATGTTCGTATCGGGAAATAAATGTTTCCAACATTTAACTTCATCGATTCAGTGAAAGATGTCACTGTGTTTGAAAGACAAATACTTTCTCTAGATGTCACATCTGTATTCGCAAGCATCCCTCTGACTGAGACAGTATATTCGTATTCGACCAACAACCTAGAAGTTCCTATTCTTCGTCAAGTACCTGAAGGAACTACTTCTCAGAGATACGTTTAACAACCAATTCAAATTCAATGAACAATTCTACGTACAGAAGGATAGTGTGTAGCTTTGGGGTCTCCTCTTGGTTCACTTCTATGTGATTGCTTCATGGAGAGTCTCAAAAACTTGGGCACTGTGGTAGAGCATAATTCCATTATGGATAAGATTTTATTTTGATAAATCACACAGTGGAGTGTTGTTATACAGTAATAATATTAACTGATGCGACCACGTTTCGGGCACAAACTATTATATACATGTGTGGAATCGATTAGATATTGGAATAAAATTCAGTATGAGATAATGTACATTCAGAAATAATAATAATACGAGCGTTATTGATCAATTACAATTAGATGGGAAAAAAGACGTGTTTCTATAGTCATAATAAGTTACTTCTTAGAATATTGTGATGTGCCTGAATTGAAATAGAATATTAAGATTATTTATTATTCTCTTCTGATTTGACCGGCGGCAATAATATCTTCCTTATTTCTAGTATTTGCATTGAGTCATTTCTGTTGCAGGTGTTGGGTGTGGACTCAATGAACAAGGATTTAGTAATCAACCTCTCTCTCCACCTACCTATGTTGCTCTTTAGAATTTTAACCCAATCCCACCCTATTGTGTGGTTGTTTGCTAATGCGTGAAGTGCAATTGCTGAGCTTTTTTCTAAATTATTTATCTTTTCAGGGTCAACCATTCTTCCCTTAGCTAAATTCTTATGTTGTGATAATCTGACTACCCCCGACCTACTAATCTGACCTAAGCAATTGACTTCACAGTCACTGCAGGGTATTTTGTAAATTATATTATTTTGTTTAATTGGGTTAACAGGGTCCTTTAACCTACAGAGCTTGTCCCTGAGTGAATTCTTATGTTTGAATGCCACCCTAATTCCTGCTTTATTAAGAATCCTACGTAGGGTCTCAGATCATCAGTTAATATTACTGTACAACACTGTGTGATTTATCAAAATAAAATCTTATCCATAATGCAGTCTCAAAAACTATATCATCGATCTTCTGATCAATCAAAACGGCTTAGATAAGAGATACCTAGATGATACATTCATAATCTGTGATGAAAAAGTTTATTCAGAGTGTCTCTTCAAAACCTTCAATGCAGCACACACATAAATTAAATTCACCTTAGAGTGGTATTCACATACGGCATTTCCATTCCTCGATGTACTACTTATTGGAAGACAAGACTGAACGGTTCAAAGATCAATATATCGTAAGCCAACATGGACGGGACAGTCCATCAACTTCCAGAGCTTCGTTCCACTGGTTCGAAAGCAAAACCTTTTTGCGTACATTACGGTCGAAGATTCGGAAAATCTGTTTGGATGACACGATGGAGAGGAAGTTAAATTCATTACGTGAAACCCTGCTAATGAAGGGATATCTGCCCAGAGTTATTGACAAAAACATGGGATAAAAATCTCCGTTGGTGAAAATCGTAACTGCTCCTATGAAAAGTCTCTTGATGAAACTGGAGTTCAAAGATGACACTGAGGCAGAAATTCTTAGAAACCGCTTTTCTTAATGTCTGAAAATTGGCATTTCCAGCAACCAGCTTACGCATCAAAATTCTCCAGCAGACAAATTATCCAGTCTAACGTTAAGGATAAGATACCGCATTTGGCCACTTCAGTGTGTATTTTTCAACTTACTTATTCGTGTGGAGGCAACATCAGGTCCTCAAACGTATTCCGAAACATTGTCCAGCTTGGTTAGCCAGAAGAGAAAAGAAGAATAGTAGTAGCCTTATCCTCGAACACTTTTGCAACTCTAGATATCGAGCACCCCGCGTGAATGCTTCTCAGCGCTACATAGAGTCCCTAAGTATCATACGAAAGGACTTCGAATACATCAGCTGTACACAGCTGGATAACTGGCTATTCAGGATCTGAAACCGGACCTCTCCATTCAAAAGCACCACATACATTATTCCCTTACCCTACCGTGGCCAGAGTAAAGTTCTCACTACAATTTTTTATTCCTTTACGTTCCCAGTGGAACAAACGGTTTCAAGCGAGAGCTTTGAAGCCTCAGTGGCAGTGGTTTTATTTGTACGGGTTGAGATTGATAGTCTCACGCTTCAACGGCCTTACAACCGGCTTAGTAAGGCTTAGGAGTGCGTCGGCTGAGAATCGAACCCCGAACCACATGTATGGCTAGTGAGCGTTCTGCTACGGAACCACCGACTACACTTCATATGACATAATTCAAAAATAACTGTCCAGAAATGCTCATCATGGAACAAACAACCAAAAAGTCAGAAAAAATGTCCTGTATCTGCAAACAAGAAGTCTGTCTGCATACGACTGAGATTCAAAAGTGACTTAGTAAGCGATATAATAACCCAAAAGTTAAGATAATCAACCCAAAAAACCTTTATTGCTGGCAGATTGCAGTTCATGATTCGCCATCTCAACCAAAGAAAAAAATGAATAACATGGACTATTCCATATCAGTTTGTTTATTAGATATATCACACAGTGAAACAGTATTATTTACTGGATGACATTGTTTCGAACAAAATTTATTGTTCATAATCATGTTATCAATTATAATCACACGACTTTGACACTTGAGTTTTATAGTTTTCTTTGTTTTCTCCTATTTGTCGTCGTCGGGGTAGTAGAATTTTCCAGATATCGGGGACAGGTGATGAATCATTCCTATTACATGTATTTGCAGTTGATTCGATAAACAAAGCTTCTGTTATCAATCTCTCCCTCCACCCTGCTGTGACATTAGATTTTAAAACTGTCATCCTATCCCATCCAGCCTATTGTATGGTTGTGTGTAACTGCATGTAGTGCTATAGCTGAACTATTCTCTAGATTTCTTATCTTATTCGGGTCAACCAATCTAGATTTTGCTAGGTTTTTATGTTCAGCTAGTCTGACTGCCCCTGTTCTACTAGTTTGACTTATGTATTTGACCTGACAATCATTGCAGGCAGGGTATTAGATAAACTAAATTGTTTTATCTTAAAGTCTTCACAGGATTGATCCTTTAACCGACAAAGCTTGTTTCTAATTGAGTTTGTGTGGTTTGAATGCCAGCTACTTTATTCCTGCCTTGTTAAGAATTCTGTGTAAGGCTTCCGAGGTTCCTTCCTTGTATGGAATTACTACTGATGATTTAGATTTCTTATTGTTGGTGTCGTCATTAATATTATTATTGTTATTATCACTATCGTTACTATCATTATTTATTTTATTTTTACATTTCTTTACATATTTCCTGACTAATTTATCCGGGTAATTATTAAGTTTCAAGGCTTCTTTTATGTGTATCAGTTCCTGTTTTAGATTTTCTTTGGTACTACTTAGTTTTTGTGCTCTGTCATTTAAACATTTCACCAATCCTATTTTTACTGACATAGGATGGGATGATCGGAAGTCTAAATATCTGTTTGAATGTGTGGGTTTCCTGTAAACACTAGTGTTTAACTTCCCATCTTCTTTCCTTTTTACGTTGCAATCTAACATTGGTAGCTCCCCTTCCTGATTTTCCAATTCATAAGTGAATTGAATTGCTTCAACCTTCGAGTTGATGTGTTCGAAAAACCTATCTATATCTTGTGTTTTAAGTACAGTGAATGTGTCATCTACATACCTCCACCATACTTTTGGGGTGGAGGTGAACGTTTCAATCGCTATGCTTTCCCACTTATCCATGAATATATCTGCTACAACTACACATATATTAGCATGGACTATTGTATCGATGAATTCATCTGTTGTTGTGGAGCCATTTGAAGTGACCGCTGTGCTCTCAGAATTTTTATTTCTTCTTGCTCCAAAACACTTACCTGTGTGGTCAAATAATGTGGTCTAGTGAAAACCATTAAGACAGTTCGATGTTAGATCACCTAATTCAAACGGGTTAAACAGTGTTGCAAAACACTGAAGAGTCTTTTTCTGTCATAAGCCTCTAGATGTGTTGAGTACTCCAGACAGTAGAAGCCATTGAAATCGGCTTAAAACAACTGGAAGTCTACGTACAATAATAATAATAATTTGCTTTATTCCAGAAACAGTACTAATGGTACAGTGTGGAATTTTCAGGACATATCTACAATATTTGCATCTAATTTTATCAAACGTTAAAAAGGAGTATTTTCAAGAAAAAATAAATATAAAGACACCAACAGCAAAAAAAAACAGGATAAACTCAAAAATAATTAAAAATCCAAAAAGTACCAAGAAGTAGAAAGGAAAATAAACATCATATAATACTAAGTCAGTATTGGGTAGTGGAAGCTATGATATGATTATGCATGGTGACAGTAAAGCTACAGTCATACAAGTGTAACAACAGAAGACAAGGGCCAGGCAACAGAACGTTTATTACGGAAAATCAACACGTATTTATAGATTTTGATGTACATTATTGTAGCTTAATGTTAGTAGAAAATACAGTCTGTTGATTGGTTGTTTCTCACAGAAAGTTAGCCTTGCATCTCTTTGTGGCTGTGTCAGTTCTGCATCCGCCTGTCCATCTTGACCTTTGACCTCAATTATTGTCAACCAATTTGGCTAGCAACCATCTCTCACCACACAAGAAGTTATGAAATGATATTTAAGAATGTTTATCGCCAAGATGATCAATTAATTTGGTTGAAACAACTCTAAACAAACATAAAATAACATTTTAGGGTTGTTGTTTTGTTTTTATTGTCAGGTCTAATGCAGTGTTTGTAGTGGTAGTGTGAGTAATCCTGAATAATACAAAAATTTTTAAGGTGGTGACTATGGCGTTCACAACCAATGATTGTCAGTTTAATATTGCCAAAAAGTGTAGAAAATAAGAAAAAACAACCACAAAAACTAATAATTACATGATGTTTAATGACAGGACAATTTTGTAATACTCATAATGCTAATATAATCGGAACCAGTGGATACACAATAGAAGGAATATAGTAAAGTACAAAACAGGAAGCCAAGGCTAATAATTTAGGTAGCTAAGTATGTTTGAGAAGGAGTTCACCATAGAATACAAAATAAGCGAGGAATAAAAGAGCCTAAAATTATGATTATTAACAACAAAGCAAGTCATAGGTTTCGCACTTAACATTGTCTCTGTCGCTTAGAACACGGCCCAAGTAAAAGTGTGAGAGACACTATTGCTTGCTATCCAGGCCTGTTGTAGCATCTATGAATTCATAAATTCTCCTTATTTTTTCTCAATTTTATCCATAATTCATTCTAGTTGTTGTTATGTGGATGCATATAGTTTGTCACTTCCAGATGCTTTGGAGTGTGTAATTCTATTCGCCTTGATGGATCGATGTTACTTAACGAAAATCGTTAATTTTTTTTAATAAAGATAATTGTTCAATAGCCTAAAGAAGAAGATATCAAAAAGAATATTCACTTGACTACTTTTTGGTGTGTGTGTGTGTTTTTCTTAAGCAATAGGTTACTCATATTAACTGGGAAATCTGAGATTTTAAAGGATTAGAGTAAATCAGAAGGAGAGAGACTAAGAGAGCGGGGGGCATGAACACAGAGGGACCATATTCAAACGTAGGGAGTTCTGTGTATATATTACTAATTCAGGTGAAAAACAGATACCTCTTTTAAACAATAACTTACAGATGAGTGGAATAGAGAACGATTTTTACAGGAGAGTAATGAACGGGTCAGCTGCTAATAAGTTCGAATACTACTAAATTGGAAAATTCAATGGTATTGGAAGAATTCTAGAATGAAGGGTATAAGTGTAATGATAAATTATGATGAACAAAGCGAAAGAAAAAGGGATAAGAGGAAGAGGCAATCACACAGAGGAAGAGAGAGAAGAAATTTTTAACCGAAGTTTGCCGACTGTAGGAAAACCGCCTGAACCTGTTCTTTTTAAAAAATATGAAGTTCCGGTTTAGTCTATCTTTATTGTATATCAGGTTCAGCCTATATGTAGGAGATTTGGACGAATTGTGGATGATGATGCCTTCAGAATGTGGTGTATAGCCTCGAAAACTATGTTAGCTAGCTACGCCAGGTGGTCTAATTATCTAACTGTTTAAGGTTTTTATCGTGCTGAAGTTTCTGTAGCAACTTTGTTTACAGGGTGGGGTTGCTAGCCTCACGCCTGAGAAGGGGATTGTTACATTAAAATATAGTTTACAGAGAAACGACCTTCTTATGAAATCATCATCACCCACAACTGGCAACTGCTTCGCTACTATGGGGTGCCACCGACAATTATACATCTCATCCAACAGCTGTACGACAATGCTGCATGCCAAGTAATCCACAACGGGAAACTTACGGAATCCTTCAGAAGTGAGGACAGGAGTAAGACAAGCTGGCTGCCTACTATCGCCAATGATTTTCCTGATTGCAGTAGATTGGATAATGCAACAGACATTGGACATTGAGGAAACAGGCATAAAATGGACTGACACAAAAAGCTTGGAGGATTTGGACTTCGCCGATGATATATGTCTGATTTCACACAAACTGGAAGATATGCAAGCGAAAAGCAACAAGTTGGCAGAAGAAGCATCCAGAGAAGATAGGACTTCAGGTGAACATAGAGAAAACAGAGGTGATGAAGATTCCTAGCCAACATCACAAACAGCAACAACAACAACAGACAACAATCAGCATAAATGGGAGGAACCTGAAGGAAATAACCTCTTTACTACCTACCTGGGAAGTATCGTTTCAACTACAGGCAACGACACTGACGAGGATATCAAAGCAAGTGATCGGAAAAGCAAGACAAGATTTCACTACTCTCAAGTTTGTGTGGAGGTCAACACTCAGCAGTAAGCATCAAAAATAAGATCCGGATTTTCAACCCCAATGTGAAGTCAGTCAGTGCTACTCACTATACGGATCAGAGATTTGCACTGTGCGTCATAAAGAGCATCTCAAACAAACTACAGACCTTCATTAACAGCCAGCTGTCTTCGCTCAATACCACTCAAGATCAGATGGCCGGCCGGCCAGAAAAGATCAGCAACAGAGAGGGATCTCTGGCAATGAGCGAACCAACACAGCAGGAACCAACCGATTGTGAAACAAATAGGCAGGAAGAAATGGAGATGGATGGATTGGCTGGCCATACTCTGAGGAAACAAGCCATCAAGTGAGTGACATCACTAGACAAGCCATTGCTCGAGTGGAACCCGGCCGAAAGGGAAGCGGCGGCGAGTTGGTCGTCAGTGCAATGGTGAGGGTGACTTGGAGGAGGTGATGTGAAGAGGAGATGAAAGTGTGTGGGCAGACTTGGAGCCAGGTGAAGACTGTAGCAGAAAACCGAACGCAATGGAGACTTATGGCTGAATTTCTATGTTCCAGCAGGAATTAAAGGAAGGAATAATAATAATAAATAATAGTGACTTCAGAATGTGGTGTATAGCCTCGAAAACTATGTTACCTAGCTAGACAGTATCCTGTATCCACTAAATGTGATAGAATTGAACTAATAAGTATTTCAAAACCCAAAGAAAACGTTCTTTAATTTCATAAGACTGATTAATAGGACCGAACGAAGAACGTCCTATTTTTCGAAGACTTCTTCGTCAGGGTCTGCAACTATTATATCCATAATAGGCTAAAGAATTATCGTTATTAACAACAATAATGTTTGAAATGGCATCCAACCGTTGACGATAATAGATTGTAGTTCAAACGTAGCTGTAATTGATGATGTGCATGAATAAAATACCAAACTGAATATCCGATTACTCGACTGGAAGACGAAGTACCTAATCTAGCAACATCTTCCTTTATGACTATTCAGTCGCTTCTGTGGACTTGTTATTGCACTTGCTCTAGGAACTTAGAATTTCATACTCGAGAACATATAGAATTATATACAAAGATGAGATAAAAACCATAATTATTATTGTTTCCTTTAATTCCTAGAGGAATATAGGGCTTCAGCCGTGCGTCTCCATTGCGTTCGGTTCTCTGCTACAGTCTTCACCTGGCTCCAAGTCTGCCCACACACACTTTCATCTCCTCTTCACATGACCTCCTCCAAGTCACCCCAACCTTGCACTGACGACCAACTCGCCGCCGCTTCCCTTTCGGCCGGGTTCCACTCGACCAATGGCTTGTCTAGTGATGTCACTCACTTGATGGCTTGTTTCCTCAGAGTATGGCCAGCCAATCCACCTATCTCCATTTCTTCCTGCCTATTTGTTTCACAATCGGTTGGTTCCTGCTGTGTTGGTTCGCTCATTGCCAGAGATCCCTCTCTGTTGCTGATCTTTTGTGGTATCATTTCGGTTAACTGTACTTGACTGTGATATTATTGTTGTTGTTGTCGCTTATTACCCTTCTTGTTGTGAATTATTTTCCTGTGTTGGTGTTATTCTGATTGTTTTATTCCTTGTTTTCCTGGTTTTAAGGGGAGCAACCCACAAGGGTGCTTCTCTCTAAACTATATTTTAATGTAACGATCCCCTTCTCAGGCGTGAGGCTAGCAACCCCACCCTGTAAACAAAGTTGCTACAGAAACTTCAGCACGATAAAAACCATAAACAGTTAGATAATTAGACCACCTGGCGTAGCTAGCTAACATAGTTTTCGAGGCTATACACCACATCCTGAAGGCATCATCACCCACAATTCGTCCAAATCTCCTACATATAGGCTGAACCTGATATACAATAAAGATAGACTAAACCGGAACTTCATATTTTTTAAAAAGAACAGGTTCAGGCGGTTTTCCTACCGTCGGCAAACTTGGGTTAAAAATTTCTTCTCTCTCTCTATGTGTGATTGCCTCTTCCTCTTATCCCTTTTTCTTTCGCTTTGTTCATCATAATTTATTATTACACTTATACCCTTCATTCTAGAATGCTTTCAATACCATCGGATTTTCCAATTTAGTATTATTCGAACTTATTAGCAGCTGACCCGTTCATTACTCTCCTGTAAAAATCGTTCTCTATTCCACTCATCTGTAAGTTATTGTTTAAAAGAGGTGTCTGTCTTTCACCTGAATTCATAATATACACAAAACACCCTACGTTTTTAAAAAAATCTGCCTCCACCTCTCTCCGTCACTCCTCCCCTCTCTGTATCCCTTACTTTCTACTTTTGAATATTATTCAAAATTTGAAGTTTTTAGTTAACATAATTAACCTAGTGGTTAACAAATAAGATAAACACACAAGCAATAATACGCTTATAATTGAATTAAATGTTGTTTAAATTTCAAGTTTCTTTTTTTATCTCTCTGAAATAAAATGTGTGATATGATATAATTTTAGCTACGTTATTCTATGGAATGTACATCGGTGGTCCAATAGCAGAATATTTGTCAGCTGCACAGTTCGTACGGGGTTCGATCCCCAGCTGATGCACTCCTTAATCTCGGTTAACTGCGGTTGGGCTAGAGTTAGCCTGGAAACTCCACCGCGGAAAAAAATAACACCGCTGGTTTCAAAAATTTCATGCAACCGGTTCCCTTTATTAGTTTGAAGAGAGAAAGAACGAAAATGTTAGCAGGATAATACGAGCTCGTTTTATTTCGTGGATACTCATCAACTGCATACATCTACATCTACTTAATTGTTTGTCTGTTTAAGTTAAAAATGTTACTTCACTATTCACCCCCACCCTCTTAAACTCTCCACCACAAGATGTGCAAACTCACTCTGTTTTCTGACCCTGACCCTGTAATATGCCTGTAACCAATCTGTGTTTTCCCATAGAAATCTGAACTCTTACCCCTCTTATCTAATTCCACTATATATAATTAGTTGTTTTTGACACCGAATAATCTGTCTACCTACATCAAATTCTGGAATTATGTTCCTTATGCCTTCTATCTATAACTTCAAGTAATTATGAAAAAAATATGTTCCACAACCTTTTTAACTTATAATTTGATTTTGTTTAGGATGTATGCAGTTGATGAGTATCCACGAAATAAAACGAGCTCGTATAATCCTGCAAACATGTTCGTTCTTTCTCCCTTCCAAAACCGCTGGTGTTGGAATTTCAAAGCTCAAATTTAATTTCCTCCTATGTTCCACTGGGAATGCAAGAGGATAAAATAAAACAGAGAGAGAGAGAAATAACTCAGTTAAATAAGAGAAACACAAAAGATTGTGATCGTAGTGATGTAGTCAGTGAAACTGCTGGAAAAACAAATGTATGAATATAGTTTCACAGGTATTTCTTAATTCATTTGTAAATACAACTGAACGTCTCCAGCATACAGAATAGATATATCACGTTTGGTTGATATTGGCTAGCGTTGGAATCTAGGGCACTCTCTCTTCGTCTTAACCTGACCTTGTCATCAGGATGTACCTGCCTCCCCCACCAGAGAATAATGGTTTACCCAGTGAGACTCAAACTCAGGATCCATTGTTTCCAGCGCCAAATTGTTATCTACTGAGACACTGGAACAAGAAACTCATTGTTCAAGAGTAATGCTAGTTACTTGTTATTCAGACTGAAATATCGGGTCTCTTTTGACATGTTGGCTGCTACTGTGAACGCCTCCACAAAGTGGTCTACATGTCAACACAGAGACTGAACATTTCAGTCTGATGAAATCAATGCGCAGCGAATTCAAGGTATTAATTTGAAAATAAATATGAGTATTCAAATTATTGATGGAAGTGTGATGGAGTTGAGTTGAAGGTGAGTGAGGTTCATGAAAGTTTTGTGTGTCTATGGAGGTTTTTCCAGGTGGATATCACTTTCATTTTGCCCACACAACATGGAATTTGATTTCTTCTCTGAAATAGAAGGATCATTAGTGTTGCGTGCTCTCACAGACTTCAAGGGTGAGTCGCACATGGTCTGTTGGAAATGGCTTTTGGAATTGTATCCTTATCGAAATTTTTCTGCAAGTTACGAAACTCTGGGAGGTAAGTTATGATGCACAATTTTCGGAACAACCTTTCCTAACACCCCTCTTCCCCATAGCCGATAGGCACTCTATTTGAGGTGCTAAACATGTAAAAGAAACATCTTACTGATGTGACATTCCTATTCGCTAGTAGTAGTGTAACAACAGAAGACAAGGGTCAGGCAACAGACCGTTTATTAATGAAAATCAACACATATTTATAGATTTTCATGTACATTATTGTAGATTATTGTTAATAGAGAATACAGTCTTTTTAATGGTTGTTTCTCACAGAAAGTTAACCTTGCATCTCTTTATGGCTGTGTCAGATCATCCATATGCTAACTGTATCCGCCTACGCAAAGCCTTTGTTCTCATTTTCTCACCACAAATATTGGGGACATACACATTGACGTCAATTACTGTCTACCAACTTTGGCTAGCAGCCAGCTCTCACCACAGTAGTACTTCGCCCACAGTCCAGCAAAATAGTATAGATAACTTACACTGTTATGGTAGTTGTTTTTAGTCTAATCATTATCGAGACAACCTTTCCGCTATGGTAGAACCTGAACGAACATTAATTCCAGCTAGTATAACTTGTTCGCGATGCGCAATCCTGACTACAACGTCAAGGTGGCAGCTATCGGTCGAAGAATTATTGATCAGTCCGAAAGATACCATGAAATCTAATTATAGGAAGGTAGTACTTTAGTCCTCAGTTTTTCTTCTTTAGGAAGACAAAGGGAGGAATTTTGAATTGGTTGTATTCCCTCAGATGGTTGATTTAATTGCGAGGCTTTCGTCGTCCTTCTGGACGTCATATTCAGCACAGATTTTACTCTAAAGTGGACTAATTCAAACTCTCCATGAATGGTGTAATTGTATCTCCTGGCAACTACTGTCGTGACTGATTGTTAATTTCAGCCTCTGTTGGTCATACGCCTAATTGTGGTGGACTGGATTATGCGTCAGACAGTGGGAAACGAGAAAACAGGGATATCCTGGACGGAAGTGAAGAACCTAGAAGACCTGCATTTCGCGCGTGGATGATTTATGTTTGATGTCACACAAAATCGAAGACTTACAAGCGAAAATCGACCGACAAACTGGTCGAAGAAGCAGCCAGAAGACAGGACTCCAGGTGAACATAGAGAAGACGGAGGTTATGGAAATAACCAACCATCAACAACAACAACAGCAGCAACATCCACTGCCAATCACCATCAACGGGAGGGATTTGAAAGAGGTTGCTTCATTCACTTATCTAGGGAGGGAGAATTGTCTCAACTACACGAGGAACGGACGAGGATGTCAAATCGAGAATCGGGAAGGCAAGAAACACATTCATCAACCTGAAACCAACCAATCTGGAAATCTTCCGCTGTCACTCAACTCAACATCAACAACAAAATGGTTCGGATTTTCAATACAAACGTCAAGTCAGTCAGTCAGTTCTTCTATACGGATGGATCGGAAACTTGGTGGGTCACAAAGAATATTTCCAACAGCCTGTTGCAGATCTTAATCAACAGCTGTCTTCGCTTTATACTCAAGATCTGATGGCCGGAAAGAACAAGAACCAACAAGAAACTATGGAAACAAACAAAACAAGAACGAATCGCTCAACAAATATGCAGGAGAAAGTGGAGATGGATTGGACACTCGCTGAGGAGGCCACTGGGTGACATCGCGCGTCAGTCAGGCCAGTGCTCGAGTGGAATCCGAAAGGGAAGCGGCGAGTGGGACGTCAGTGCAAGGGTGACATGGAGGAGATCGTGTGAAGAGGAGTTGAAACAGTATGGATTAACATGGATGCAGGTGAAAAGTACAGCAGAATAGAGAAGCAAGTGGAGACGTGTAGTTGAAGCCCTATGTTCCACTAGGAACCCAAGGGAACAATAATAATTGGTCATACTTTTATTGACTTGGAATTCGAACTCTCTTGTCATGTGGTGATTTACTTTTTATTAGCTGGTAAATTCGGTCTATAATAATGTGTTTGTTAATCGCTGGCTGACTCACTTGAATACCAGGCTTCTGGAAATTCCCTGACTGCATTATTGGTGTTTCCTCTATTTTTGCAATCTCTGCATTATCCCAATCAAATTCGTGTTCGTAATTATCTACATGCATCGATATGAAGGAGTAAATATCGTGTCTTTTTACAGGTAATTTATGTTCTTGGATTCAGATTCGAAGGCGACACCCCCGTTTGACCTATGCAATGTACAAACTTTATATCGGACACATCGGTGTATTGAAATAAATTACACAATAATAAAATGATACAACAGAAGGGAGAGAAAACACATAAATGTAATCATTAGTTAACTGGACGACGTATTCGTTATTGCTTTTTTTCTCCTCTGTTCTAGAAAAACTAGTAATTGTTTCTCAGAAATAACCTCGTTAGGAAGAAGACATTAGTAAGTGAATAAAGAATATGCGAACATACATGCACACGTAAATACACACACACAAACACACACTCTGTCTTTGTATCTTGAAACTGTTTTCTTGCGCGGAGAACCGAAGAAGGAAACACGCAACTTTTATATTTCATCGTCAACACGATCTTATTTCGTTTGGTTAGTTATTGCGTGTTAGGAGCATATGAACACAATATGCTTGTTTTCATGTGCATAAAGTCCTAATGGCAATTATTCTCTCTTTGAGTATTACTCATTCCCCTGGGTTTCGAGTGGAACACAAGGGTTCAACAGCAAGCACATCGCCTTTTTACTACTCTCTTTGTTCTCCATAGCCATTTTTGAGATGGTTCGACGACAGCCTATAAACTTTCATTTTCTTCTCACGCATTTCCACCATATCAATTACATCACTTAAATAGACACTTAGTCATCAGACAAAGAACTTGAATATAGCATGAATTGCGTACTGAATAGTATTGACAGTAATAGTAATAATAACAGTTTAACTGATTAAAAATGCCCATTAAAATTTTCAAAAGAATGGACACGGAACAAAGAGTACTCTTTTCGATAAATTCATCATCAGGCTCTACAATTATATGTACATTATAGTGAATGAATGAATTAGTCTTATGAACGACATTAATGTTTAAATAACATCAAATCAATAATATTGATAGATTACAGCTGAACAGCATCAACATCAAATAAACTGAATGTCAGAAGAATTAGGAAAGATAATAGTACAAATTCATGAGTTTATAGTCTCTACTGAGGGCGGCCAGGGCAGTAGTAGGGGCTGGACTTGTTTCTTTTGAACACAGAGCACTGGTTGTTTGAGGCGAATTGCAATAGCCTCTGCTGTTTGGAGCATGCGGTGCTTCGACGATTTTGGTAATTTGTTAGGCACCCGGTATATTATAGAGAAGGATTCTTCTACGCTGGCTGGCTTTGTGACCGGTTTGCACCAGATGGTCTAATATCGAGCTGTTAATAGTTTTAACTACACCTTTACTTAGCCATAGTGGGATATGTTCTCGAGGGAGCACGAAAAATCAAGTTCCTAGAGCAACGGCCAATATAACTCGCTCCACAAGCGCAGTTGAATTGATAGATACAATTTGAAGTGGCTAGTCTAGGTACTTCATCTTTCAGTCGAGGTAGCACCATCGGTCGTGTAGAGAATAATACGTGTAGTTCGCTGCCAGCATTAAAAGTTCTTTGAACTGATTTTCTTAATTTCTTCGTAATTATCTCGCTTGGTATATCGCCCATGAATTGTAGTCGTATATAAAGTGGCTTCTTGTTTACAGACAGTGAGTAGTCCTTTTCCGCTTTCTTTGTCATGTGTTTCTTGATAAATTTGTCAGGATAACCATTTTCGATCAAAGTATCATATACAATACTTAATTCATCTTCAATTACTTCTTTTGAGCATATAGCTCTAACTCTGTGGCTGAGGGTCTTCACTAAATTTCTTTTGTAATTGATAGGAACGAAGCTGTGAAAGTGTGTATATTGTCCTGTCCAAGTGCTTTTTCTATGCACGAGTTAAGACAATGGCAATGATAAAAGATATTTTCAAGTGAATCAGAAATAGTAATAGTAAGAGGTAGAATAAAAAATTAATAACAATAATAGTAATAACAGTTAATAAATAAAACATATTACTATGGTAGATTCAGAGTGACTACCATTTCCTTCTGTACACAGAGACTTGGCTTATGAATTTTAATTGCACAAGCCTCCGAAAATGCTGACATCTTCCTGTTTGTTTGTCTACTGGCAACAATAAACGAATTGGCAGCGTTAATATCGCGTCTGCAGTCCACAAGATGCTTTGATATTGGAGTTTCAAGGGCTTTGATTTCACCTGTTTTCCACTACCTTGGCGAATTCTCTATCATGAGAGTAGATATTCGCCTTTCCACAGGACCTATGTATCTGCTTTCACTGACATACTCAAATTGATATGAACAGCTTGATGTGTCGAAGATTAACGACTGACTTCCCTCAGACTGTTGATGCACCCGCTTGGGGGGTGGGTTAAGGAACAAAGATTTTGCAGCATAATAAGTTCTCTTGACAGCTTTATCCAGTCTTCGTTTGACTACCTCTTGTAAATCATCTCCTTTGAATGGCAAACTGATATAGATAGATTTCTTCCGAAGTGTTTGGGTAGTTTTGCAGGGGCTTATTTCTTTAGAATATTTATTGATGAACTTCTGAGGGTATCAAATCTTAGATAAAATGTTCTTCAAAATATTTATTTTATGTCTAACTGTACTCCCAGAACAAATGTTTCATGCTCTATTGAATGGTGTTCTGACTAATTTCTTTTATTGTTGGACTGCAAGAAAATTTTTTAAATGGATGTCCTGTCCTGTCCTGTCCATGAAGACTTTCTAAATACGGATCTTTCCACTGTGCCACCAGCCGTTTTCACTAGAGAAACATCTAGGAATTAAACGGTACTATTTTCTTCATATTGTATTATGAAGTTAAGGTTCAGATGGCATGAGTTGAGTTTTTACAATAAGTTTCACAGACAACAAAAATGTGTGATGTTGTAAGATACTGGCTTCTAGGTCCGACACGAATAAATCCTCAAAAATTTGTCCCAAGGGGCTTCCCTTTGCAACTTGACGGAATAGAAGCCTATCTAATTAAAATTGAACATTATCAGAACACAAAAGCAAAAATTTCTTCAATCCCCTTGTTGGAATGGGGTTGTCGTTAGTTTCTGTAACTATGAAGTCAATAGTCTCAATGACTGGAACATTTGTGAATAAGAGAGTAACACTGAAAGTGATGAGATGCTTGCCGTTTACACTGAGATCATTAATTTGTTTTACAAACCTTCCAAAGCGTTTTCACAATGTCTGCAATAATTCACATAGCCACTGTGCTAATTTGTGGTGGTGAATTTACCATCGAAATTAGGGGGTCTTAGGGGCGCTCCTGGTGTGTGTCCATTTCAAGACTCCTGTATAATTTTGGGATCTGTGACCCGATCAGTTTAAATTTCTTATTATATCTATTTTCATCAGTGTATTTCTCTTTGAAATGTTTTCGGGGATGCTGCACGATTTTTCTTTCAGTCGGCAGTGTTTGATCTTTGGAACGATTATCCATATTATATGTAAATTCAACAGACAGAATTTGATGCATTTTTCTACGTAATCCATCTTATTTATCTAAACCACACATTGTTCTTTATTTATTAGAATGTAAACTAACAACACTACTGTCCTTTTGAAGCTTGTGTAAAGTTCTCCCGTGTTCTTTGGTAATTTTTGACTTTTGATTGGTCTTTGTGATTCGAAAATGACCGCTCTGGATTTCAACCAGCTATCGGTGTCGTATGAAATAGCGTAATGCCTCATAAATTGATTGAAAAGATTCTCAAATTGGTCCTTGATATATGTTCGCTTCCTTTTTTTTCATGGGCACACAGAAACTGAAACCTATTGACAAGATTTCTGTTCGTTCTGTTGACAGGGAAACATTATATAAATTATGAACACAATTAGATATTCAAGTATTGGTTTGTAGGTATTTGGTTGATTGATTGCAAGATTTCATCATGAGCTGACATTGATCAGAGAACCATTAGAAAACCTGGTAGTACTGGACAGCTGTTTCGTCGCAGGCTGGGACTCTTCCTCAGTACGCACCCACCGGGATTCGAACTCAGGACCTTCTGGTTACAAGGCGAGCTCGTATACCATTAAGCCACTGGGACCCGATCCAGTGGCCCATGAATTCTAACTACTGCCAATTCACGACATAGCGCAACCGCTAGCCAATGTCTTTGGCGAGTATTTGTCTTCACACCTTACCTGACCAGTAGGGTACAGCAGGTCTCAGTGGCTTAATGGTATACGAGCTCGCCTTGTAACCAGAAGGTCCTGAGTTCGAATCCCGGTGGGTGCGTACTGAGGAAGAATCCCAAACTAGGACGAAACAGCTGTCCAGTACTCCTAGCTGGTTTTCTAATGGTTCTCTAACCAATGTCAGCTTATGATAAAACCCTGTAAACAATTAGATATATCCAGTGGAAAAGTTTCATTTGGTAGGTCAGGAAAAACTTATCTTTTCAGTCATTTTCCTTCTATTTCTCTGGTCTTTTTCGAAATAGTGTGCAGATATTTTGTGAATTTTAGACAACATAATAGAAGAGCAAGTCATTTTGTACACTAGGCTTTCTTCCACTTGTATACGAGTTTAACTTACTGAAAATTTTAGTTGTCCAAGTAAAGACTTACGTTCCAGTTTTTCGTCTTACAAAAAATATCAGAGATTAAAATGAAAACCTGCGTCACCTTAAGATTCTGGCGAACTAGCATTATCTGGATTAATTATGGAAGAAGCTACACTTTGGAAACTCAACGTACGCGATTGCACTGATGAACTTCGAAACGCTTAGTTAGAGCAAGGCAGTGAAACCAGATAAATATCACCTACTTTTTTTAGGAAAAAAGGGTGTTGAACGAAGTGTAATGATCTTAAACGGGATATCTGGTTGGTTTTGGCTTAGGTTATAGAAAGATTGAAGTTAATTTTGGCCTAGGGACGACTTAGGGTTAGACTAACCTAAATATAGGTATTGACTTGACAATAAAATTCGGATTTTCATTACAAACGTCAAGTCAGTCAGTCAGTTCTTCTATACGGATGGATCAGAAAGTTGATGGCGGGTCACAAAGAATATTTCCAACAGCCTGTTGCAGACCTTTATCAACAACTGTCTCCGCTGGCTCTATACTGAAGATCAGATGGCTGGAAAGAACAAGAACCAACAAGAAACTATGGGAACAAACAGACAAAACAAGAACCAATCGCTCAACAAATATGCAGGAGAAAGTGGAGATGGATTGGACACTCGCTGAGGAGACCACTGGCTGGGTGACATCGCGTTACAGGCCAGTGCATGAGTGGAAACCGAAAGGGAAGCGGCGAGTTGGTCGTCAGTGCAAGGGTGACATGGAGGAGATCGTGTGAAGAGGAGCTGAAACAGTATGGACTAACATGGATGGAGGTGAAAAGTACAGCAGAAGACAGAAGCAAGTGGAGATGTGCATTCGAAGCCCCATGTTCCACTAGGAACCCAAGGGAACAATAATATAATAATATAATAATTAGAGGTATTAGGATGAGTTCGGAATATATTAGGGTCAAGGTTAGGTTAGAGTGAGATTGTAGCTCAACTACTCTATCCAAGGTCACTGGTGCCTTCACACACCCTATGTGTCTAAAACTGGACTTTGCCTAATTGTGAAACGTAACTGTTAGCCAAGCCAGTGCTTTGCTATTAATGATTACGTATTATGCCAAGCTCTCATTACAAAGGAATGATCCATAACTCTCGCGTGTAATATCGTTACACTAGCTATCCAGGCATAGGTCTTTTACTGTCAGTATTAATCTTCTCTGGATCTAACGAACAGTATGATAGGATCCCACACACTTTGTTATTGTTCAATTATTTTAACGACTGTTAATCTCGTATAAGTGGTATATCATCAATTCTCACGCATTTTGTTATTGACTATTACGACCAATTATTTCAAATACTGTTAGCTGTCTGTATTGGTTGTAAATATGTATAAATACCAATTCCTAAATAAGTTTATTCGTCGTAGTTTGTCGTAGTTGTTGTACTACAATACACAGTCACAGACCAGCTTTTGTCTTTTGATATTTGCATGGTTCGCTGAATCGGAAGGTACCAGAAGCAGATAGATATATTAGTCAGGCACAGATAGAATAAGGCAACAACGTCCTCATTTAATTACGCTACAGTTACAACACAGTAGCGGGTTGGTAGTTCATTGTGAGACTAATATGGCGATAGCCTTCAACTGGCAGTTGCTATGGATGTAATTCGTGGTGATTGAAGGCGGAACGAAAACTTGTGTCACGATAAAAAAATTTGAACCAGCCTTCGTGAGTAATCATCATTTAATTGTAGTCCATTAGTCTAAGGTTACCTCTGGTTAATCCGATCGAATCTTTAGGAAACCCCGTTGATTAGCTAGGTCCCAGATGAACGCATTGACCGTGAGGTATTTAAATCACATCGATTTGCCTGCTGATATGCACTTCTGGTTGATGTAAGTATTATCCAACTACTTATATTAGTCATTAAGTAGCATATAGCGGCATGCATTTAAGGCACGCACTACCTTTGTTTTATGCACATTTTGATGTGATAAAAAAAATTACATTCACATCAGAAAAAAATGTTTTTATTCCACTTTTTTTGCAGTGAATGAATGTACACAATTATTGCATCCACTGTTAATTATACTACTTTTACAAATGCTAGTAGTTTCTAGCGTCACTACAATAACAAAACAACATTACTTACTAATAAATGGTCCAATGCACACACGAGCATTAATCAATACTACTGTGCAATTTAAATGTCGTGTTCAGCTGCTTATTCAAAATATAGGTCCTATTGAAAATAAATGTACACAAATGGCAAATGAAACGAACCCACCGACATGTTCATCATCTTCCACAGCATCCTCACTAACTCCATCATCGTCGTCATCAGCATCAGCTTCAGGAGAAGTTTGGCAAATAATAAAGCCAAATCTACTGCCTGACAAGTTAGACATCATTGTCCAATGGATGAAAGATGGATTTGGATATGATCGAGATGGGCTGAGACAAACATTCGGTGGAAGATACACCATGATGGAATCAAAGGAGAAAGGTGAGTTCGAGCATATGTACTACTTCAATTATGCATAATAGTTTTTGAATAAAATATTTAAAAAAGTTAGTCCCTTTTATAAATTTTGATAGCATTATTAGAAGACGGAGATTATCTGAAAAACAATGTGATGTATTAGCGCTATACATTTCGAACAATCTGATCCCTCACACATTTACTTGTCAAGTCAATATATATGGAAAAGTTAAATTAAACAGTGACAAAAAAAAGAATTAAGAATAATTAACACAAATGTTTGGTAATCCAATCAAATAAGGATTACCAAGGTAGGTTAAGAGTAATAACAAACTGTTTTTGAATACACAGGGGGGGGGCTTAAGTTTATGAACGGCTATAGCCTCAGCGTATTTCAGTAAACGTCCTTGACCGTTTTTATAGATGACCTTAAAGGCTGAGTTAACATCAACCTTATGGTTCATCTCGATTAAATGTTTAGCTATAGACGAAGTTGGTAGTCTAGCACCTGCATCTATGGGCTTGTCACAATTCATCTGTTTTTCTAACCACTTTGGGATATGCTCTCCCACCCTCACGTGCAACGCGCGATTACTCCTCCCTATGTATGTATGTCCACACACACGAAAATTGGTAAATTGTGTGGAACGTGATATAATCACTTGTGCACTTTTGAGGTTTCCAGTGAAGCATATTTTTAGCTTTTTCCACAATTACAAGCTGGGCTGCATAGTAGGTTCTGCGGATGATGGAATTCAACCTTTGTCTCAAAATCCTACTATTTATTTCCCCATTATATGGTAATTTGATGAAAACCTTTTTCTTAGGGACGGTATGGATTGTAGGTTTAGAGGCTAGTTGACTTCTACACCTGTTTAAAAATTTCAAAGGATATCCGTTTTCAACAAGAGTATCCATCAATATTTCGTTTTCTTTGTCTATAACATCAGCCGTGCAAATACGCTGAATCCTCTTAAATAGACACTTCACCAAGCCTCTCTTATATTGTAATGGACAGAAGCTGTGAAAATTAAGGTATTGCCCTGTCCAAGTGGGCTTTCTGTAGATAGACCGTCTTATTGAGCCATCGTCTCTTCGACTCAGAAGTATTAAAATGGTTGTTTTATTGTTCAGATCAAAGGGCTTGTTTAAGGATTTGCATTAATTGCAGTGTTGATTTCGTCGAAAATCAATATCACAGTCGGAGAATTATTGAAAACCAGGGGGCAGTACTAAACATTTGCTTGTTACTAGTTTGTGATTTGATTTTTTTGATTACAGCTTGATTCCACACAGTACTTTTTGGTGCAAGTATGGAATTTTCAGTATGTGATATCGGTAGCCCAAATTTTCCAGGCCGACCATTGATATCAGGTGTGCGTCGGCAGGGGATCGAACCCCGGACCATGTGCATAGCTGGCGAGCATTCTACCTCTGTGACACCGACGCAGAGCTGTAACGACCAAAACCGATTTGTTGTTGCTTGAACGCTGGAAAAAAATCTGGGTTCTAGTGTATAGCTGACCTGAGCTTCCTTCAGTTACACGTAGTCACAAAATGCCTCGACGACGAAAGCGAAATACGGTTACTCGAGATAGAGTCCACGGTACTATTTAACAACAATAACAATATCAAACAGTCAAAATAACCTCAATACTACAGTTAGCCAGCTATAAAGATCCATTTCTTTCTCGAGTGCAAAACTAGTACTGTAGAATAAAATTGGTTATCCAAAATTTACCTGTAGGAAATACCTGGGAATCAAGTAGAATATTCTTACTAACAGGGTAGGATCAAAACTCTGTCCACAACAATCACACAGGAGGCACTGCCTGCAAATACTTTAAGTTCAGAATCGCCTCGATTCACTCAAACAGAACCGCGTCATAAAACCACACATTATCAGTATCAATAATCACACAACCATGAAAAGAAGCATTAAAGTTAGAGATTAAACAGTGTGACAAGGGATAAATAATAAGGATAGTCAACAATATGATACGCAATAACAATAATGTTTAATCTAGACGAAAGGAGAATAATAATTACGAAGTTACTTGACATATTCAGATAGGTATTATTATTATTATTGTTTCCTTTAATTCCTAGAGGAACATAGGGCTTCAGCCGTGCATCTCCATTGCGTTTGGTTCTTTGCTACAGTCTTCACCTCGCTCCAAGTCTGCCCACACACTTTCATCTCCTCTTCACATCACCTCCTCCAAGTCACCCACACCCTCGCACTGACGACCAACTCGCTGCTTCCCTTCCGGCCTGGTTCCACTAGAGCAATGGCTTGTCTAGTGATGTCACTCACTTGATGGCTTGTTTCCTCAGAGTATGGCCAACCAATCTATCTCCATTTCCTCCTGTCTATTTGTTTCACAATCGGTTCCAGAGATCCCTGTTGCTCATGTTTTCTGGCTGGCCATCTGATCTTGAGTATTGAGCGAAGACAGTTAGCTGTTAATGAAGGTCTGTAGTTTGTTTGAGGTGCTGTTTATGACGCGCAGTGCAAGTCTCTGATCCGTATGTTAAGTAGCACTGTCTGACTTCACATTAGAGTTGAAAATCCGGATGTTATTTTTTGATGCTTAGTGCTGTTGACCTCCACACAGACTTGAGAGTAATGAAAGCTTGTCTTGTTTTTCCGATTCTTGCTTTGATATCCTGGTCAGTTCGGTCTGCCTGTAGTTGAAATGATGCTTCCCAGGTAGGTAAAAGAGGTTGTTTCTTTCAGGCTCAGATAGGTAGCACTATTGTAATTAGATCGTTCAAGGGGGATTTCCCAGCATTTTACTTATACAGCCAAACCATCGAGGATAGAACCTTGGATCATCAGAGTACTGATCTACGTCTTTGAATATTCAACCGCCTGAGCAGGAATCCAATGACTTGTGAATTTTGAAACTTCGTCAGTTCGTGATACGCTGCTACCACCAAACAATGCCATCTATGAGTGTTCAAATCACCCTGAAATGTTGGTCGTCACTGGACACGACAACTCGTTACAACTTCAGGAAATTCTTCCAGTAGTAGTCACCTATGAACTGGAGATGGATATTTCGATCATTATTCTTTTTTGTACTAATGATGGTTAATACATAAATGAGATGAAGTTCCAGTGAGAAATCTCGGCAAGTGTTTCTTACCATGGCAGGGCAAAGCGGACAACAATCTGTGCCACTGATTAACAGAAGCGCGGAGATGGCCCCTGAATTCCGACCCGCTGGGTAGAAGATGGTAAACAAGGGCTGGCTTCGTAACTCGAAGTCCCCAAAGTTTGATTTCTGGTAGTGGGTAAGGTCATCATTGTGCAATGTTGAGCAGTTCCAAACCAGGACGAAGCACCTGTTGGTTATTACTCATTGGTTTTTAATGATTCTCTAACTGAGATTATGTTTCTGGTGCTATTCAGTGCTCATTACAACAGATGTTGAATTTAAAAGTTCTATGATGATCGCCTTGATCTGAACAATCGAATCACTGTTCAATACATCAGATATGGCGCTGCTATGAGTTTACATTGAGCAAAAGTCTACTTTACAGATTTTTACTGACTGGTGGCCGCTGAATACATATAAATATTTCAAATTGGACTTTGATAAAGTCCCTTTAGTCCATCCAATTAAGAAGCTTTTTCTCTAAAATTATCTTGGAATGAGACGCAAACAGTTTTTTTGAATGATTCCAATGTAAGGTATCATCATCGGTGATGCGTATCTGTGAGAACTAATGTCACTAATCTACTTTACTTGACTACTACTTTATTGGCAAGTTATTCTAGCCACGATTTACCTCTCAGTCTGCCCTCTACTTCCTTGCTGAATTGTGTAATGCGTTGAGAGGAGAGAGAGAAAAGTCGAATTCCAAGTGTGTTTGTTTGTCTTAATTTATGAGATGACTATTTCAAAATAGGCCATTGTTTGAATTTTAAATATATATTAACATGAAGCTCACCATAACTCACCAAGACAACATACCTATGAACTTATCAGTTAGCTTTTATTCAACGAATGCTTCGAAGATGGACTTCACCATCAGCTGACATAATTCGGAGAACTGGATACAAGTTTCGTGGTGTTGTTGGACTATTCATCCGTGCATAGCAAGATCAATGAAGTTGTGGCACAAGCCACGTTGACCATTATTAACCTCTGTGTTAGAATCCAAAAGGACTTATGGATTCTCATCCCTGTCAATTGAAGATACAACAATACCAGGAGGATATGTATGTCAGTTGTTAAACTTCATCACAAACTTTACAGAGATCATTGAAAACCTACAAAGTTAGAATTCACAGGACATTGAGTCCCAGCCTAAATTGTGGTTTGGGTCAGGGTGTAACAACAGAAGACAAGGGTCAGGCAACAGATCGTTTTTTGAAGGAAATCAAGACACATATTTATAGATTTTCATATACATTATTATGGATTATTGTTAACAGAAAAACACAGTCTTTTGATTGGTTGTGTCTCACTGAAAGTCAATCTTTCATCTCTTTATGACTGTTTCTTGAATGTCAGATCATTTATATGCTAACTGTATCCACCTACGCAAAGTCTTTGTTCTTATTTTTCTCACGACCAATATTTGGGACATAAACATTGACGTCAGTTACTGTCTACCAACTTTGGCTAGCAGCCAGCTCTCATCACAAGGGCTTAAAGTCCTGTGTTCGATCCCTGGCCGGGCAGGGGGCGTACAGATAGCTGTCTTCTGCTCCTTGATAGTCTTCAATGACCTCTTTGACTGATTTTGGATCGTGGAGAAATCCGAAACTCACACAAATTCCATAATCTGAAATATGTATGGGTCACTCAGTTAAGCCCGAATTCTTGACTACTGACTGTAAGTAAGATTAATTCCTGTCAGTAGGCTTTATGAACTTATTTCTAAAAGATATTTTGCTTCAAGCCATACTTTACATATGAACACACACACACATCTATCAATCTGTTGTTAAGTTTAAAACAAGCAAATAAATAATCAGGTGGGTGAAATCAAATAAAAACAGACAAGTGTGAAAATCTTAGATTTAACCGGAACAAACTCAATAAAAGCCAAACACACACACACACACACATACAAACAAACAGTAACTTTTATCATCTCAGTTGCCTTGGTAAGAGCGTGATTTTTGGCGAAAAACCAACTAACTAACGACAACACTAAATGAGCATAACGTGAGTAGGCTTCAAATAGGTGGAAGCAGAGTGGTATGGAAGAATGTTTGTCCATCCATCAATATATATTATATATATATATTTGTGCGTGTGCGTGTGTTTATGCAGGTATGCAGAATAATATCAATATTTACTCAAAAATATCACTTTTCCATTTTTATTTTCTTTTGGTATCCACAGTTCTCAAATCTGTTTTGCATAATAATATCTGTCAGATTACTTTGGACTACTTACTACTGTAGTCACGTAGCTTGCTTGGATTGACACACGGCTGAAGTGTGGGCGTTTATGGTTTGAATCTTACGACTATTTTTAACCGTCCATTTAACCTTCAATTACCAGTCACTACATCAGTAATTATTATTATTAATCTTTCCTTTAATTCCTAGAGGAGCATAAGGCTTCAGCCGTGCGTCTCCATTGCGTTCGGTTCTCTGCTACAGTCTTCACCTAGCTCCAAGTCTGCCCACACCCTTTCATCTCCTCTTCACATCACCTCCTCCAAGTCACCCTCACCGTCGCACTGACGATCAACTCGCCGCCGCTTCCCTTTCGGCCGGCTTCTACTCGAGCAATGGCCTGTCTAGTGATGTCACTCACTTGATGGCTTGTTTCCTCAGAGTATGGCCAGCCAATCCACCTACCTCCATTTCTTCCTGCCTATTTGTTTCACAATCGGTTGGTTCCTGCTGTGTTGGTTCGCTCATTGCCAGAGATCCCTCTCTATTGCTGATCTTTTCTGGCCGGCCGGCCATCTGATCTTGAGTGGTATTGAGCGAAGACAGCTAGCTGTTGATGAAGGTCTGTAGTTTGTTTGAGATGCTCTTTATGACGCGCAGTGCAAGTCTCTGATCCGTATGTTAAGTAGCACTGACTGACTTCACATTGGAGTTGAAAATCTGGATCTTATTATCATTTTGATGCTGAGTGCTGTTGACCTCCACACAGACTTGAGAGTAATGAAAGCTTGTCTTTCTTTCCCGATCCTCGCTGCTTTGATATCCTCGTCAGTTCCGTGTGCCTGTAGTTGAAACGATGTTTCCCATGTAGGTAGGTTAAGGAGGTTGTTTCTTTCAGGTTCCTCCCATTTATGCTGATCGTTGTCTGTTGTTGTTGTTCTTGTCGAGGAATCTACATCACCTACCTCTGTTTTCTCTATGTTCACCTGAAGGAAGTCCTATCTTCTCTGGATGCTTCTCCTGCCCACTTGTTTCTATTCGCTTCTATATCTTCCAGTTTGTGGGAAATCAAACATATATCATCGTCGAAGTCCAGATCCTCCAAGTTTTTCGTGAGAGTCCATTGTATGCCTCTTTCCTGATTGCCCGCTGTTTGTCGCATTATCCAATCTACTGCCATCAGGAAAATCATTGGTGATAGGTCCGTTATCCTACATGAGTAATATCATTTCAAAAAGCGTCATTTTGCAGGGACGTCGTTGATTTTAAGTTTGATCACAGATCCATATCATTTAGAGAACTATTGAAGACTACCAAGGAGATCTGGACAGATGATCCATCCTTGTTTGAGACTCTTCAGAAGGATGTGACCATGACGTCACACTCACTGGATCAAACGCTCAACCTTCAAGATACATACATGGTGAACCAACCCCCTGACCATTCATTCACTGAGCAAGGAATCCAGTAAACCATGAATTCTAATTTCTGCCAGTTCACGATACACACCACCAATGGCAGTCAACGTCATCGGTTAGTAATGGTCTCCACAACCCCACTTGATGTACCCTACTTACTGGTCACCACTTCACTCTAGGCAAATTCATCTTGTAAGGAGTCACTAGTACTTCCTAGTTTTCAGTAGTCATGTCAGCTAGTGAGTGGTTTAGCATGAAACCAATCAAATGTCTGTCAAATGTCAAAGTGACTGCTCTAAACTTAATGGCTTTCTGTCAGAAATCAGCCAGTGGTCCAAGGAAAACGGTCTTACCTTAAATCCCTCCAAATGTCAAACAGTCAATTTCACCTTTAGCCATAAATCCGACCTAAACAAACTGGTTGGCTCTCACGAGGTATGCAACATAGAAGGCACTGAAATAGAAACCAAGTCGGAAATCAAATACCTAGGAGTCATTCTATCTGCTGATCTTTCCTGGTCGTCTCATATCTTGGCGATTTCTAAGAAAATATTCCGTCTTACCTTCTACATCAAGAAGTTAAGACATTCTGGAATAACCCCCCAACCATTACTCCTACAATTCGTTAACTCTCGCATTCTGCCTATTATTCTCTACTGTTCCCCCTTAGTTTTTCCCGGGCTACTGAAGAAAGACTATACCTTATTACGCAGGACGTTAAAGGTTGTCAGCAGCGTAAGCAACGTGCCACTTAACCAGCTTGTTAATATTCTGGTCGACAGGCACATGGACTCATGTGAAAAATAAACCAGAATCCTATTTCCTGCAAAACTATATGCTCGCACCAAGCAAGTACAAAAACTCAACCATACCCTACTTAGCTCGTGTTCTGTGCGATAAAGAAAGCATTAGGCGTGACACCTATAATTCATTAAATAGTCAGTAGAACAACTGAACCTCGTCTTTCCAACTCATATCATTTATAGGTACAACATTTTCTTTCTTTCTTTTCCTATTCTCTCTCTTTTTCTTTTTTTTCCGTTATGTGCTGCTTTGTTTCTTTCTTCCGCTTACGCCAGTAAATATGATAGCACCTACTTTGCTAACACCTTCAAACACTCTGTTCAACTTTGGCTTTGCTACCGACATGTCAATATGTTGTTGTCATAATGAACTGAGATTTCCTTAATCTATGTAGAATTCTATTTATTGATAATGTACTAACTGGATGCAATACTGTAGTAAACAAAATGCTGAGAATTCCATTCTGTATCACAAGTACTGTTTTGGAATAAAGCAAATTATTATTATCCTTTCTAACTATATCGACTTATAACATGAACAACAGTTGCTCTTGTCTTGTCTCGTCGTTCTCAACTGACTGACAGCTTCTACTGTCTTCTATTCTATTCGTTTCTAGATATGTACGATTTAACTATCCACGGTGTTCGATATGAAGATGAAGGTGAATATGCTTGTCAGGCTAGATTGGTTGAGAAGTCGAACTCAATTCACTTAACAGCCAGTCACACAAAACTAGACAGAAAATCAATAAATTCTGACCGAATCAACTATGACTCTTCAAAGTCAGAATTCTTAATGCATGATCCACTTGCCTTACTACCAATGAGTTTGATTAAAAGTAATACAGCTAATTTAAATATAGTAGGTAAGTTGTTTGATTAGATAAATGAATAGTTATTTTATCGATTTTTTTCTACTTTGGTTAGAGCGCTTAATTCAGATTGGAAGCATTTAGTTTACTTAATACGGCGGCGATATGTTGTGCGTTTTTCCCGGATTTCTCATCACACTTGGTTATAACATGAAATATGCTTTTTCAAGTTATATATTTCATCGCGAATTCACATCAGTTATATAAGCATAGAAAACCAAGGAGCTCTTCAGTAGCTGACACGCATGACCCCAACCTATAGTGGAATCCACAACCCTCAGGTTATGAAGCTAGCACATTACTAATAGTGCCATTAGTCCTTAATTAGGTTGTTTATGAGGTCATGAGTACGCATTGCTGAAAAGTCGTAAACTAGAGGAAAATAAATGATCATCATAATGGCCTAGCTTTCAATGTTTCTCTAACTGATGTCAGCTTGTGATGCAATCTAAGAAGCTCTAGGAGTTCAACATGGAATTATGATAACAATGAATACAGCAGTCTGCTAATTACAGAATTCGTGCCAAAAATGATAATAGCACCAACACATAGCCCCGTTGTTTCCCAGAAACAGTCTAACAGATGCCAGTGTGGAGCATTCATCTTTCTGATAGGACGGTTATAAGATGGAAATAAAGGGTCAATAACAGTTGATTAGGTTATTTGGTAGATGGTGACTAGCAGCGGAATCCAGGATGCGCATTTCGTCCTATTCAGGACTCGTTGGCTGGATGTACCTGCATTCCCCAGTCAGTGATGTGTTCCCACCGAGGCTCCAACCCGTTGTACAAGAGGTGGCTCTCGTGGCCCAAGTGGTCTAGTGGCATTTGGAACTACGGGCAGTGGATTCGAGCCTCGGTGGGAACACCATCAATAACTCACTTTTGGAATGTAGGTATATCCAGTCTATGAGTCCCACAGAGGATGAAACGCTTATCCTGGATTCCGCTGCTAGTTATCATCCACCAATTAACTTCAAGGTACATGACCAGACCAACATATCAACTTGAGACCAAGCAGTTCGATGCAGTCAATAAATAGATGGGAAAATCTAAATTGAATTAAACGATTTATTAAGTCAGTTTACTTGATACTGTGTAGCTGGAAACCGCTGTCATCAACAGTAGTGCTTGCTACCTCAGTATTGGGTAGTGGAAGCTATTACATGCTTATCCTTGGTGACAGTAAAGCTACAGTCATACAAGAAGTTATGAAATGATATTTAAGAATGTTTATCGCCAAGATTATCAGTTAATTTGGTTGAAACAACACTAAACAATCATAAAATAACATTTCAGGGTTGTTGTTTTTTTATTGTCAGGTCTAATGCAGTGTTTCTAGTGATGTAGTGTGAGTAATCCTGCATAATACAAAATTTTAAGATGGTGGTAATGGCGTTCACAACCAATGATTGTCAGTTAATATTACCGAATAAAAAAAACCCCACAAAATCTAATAATTACATGATGGTTAATGACAGGACAATTTTGTAATACTCATAGTGCTAATATAGTCGGAACCAGTAGATACACAAAAGAAGAAATACAGTGAAGTACAAAAAAGTAAGCCAATGTTAATAATTTAGGTAGCTAATTATGTTTAAGAAGGAGTTCACTATAGAATACAAAATCAGAGAGAAATAAAAGAGCCTAAAATTATGTTATTAGTAACAAAGCAAGTCATAGGTTTCGCGCTTAACATTGTCTCTGTCACTTAGAACACGGGCCAAGTATGATATCGTTGAGTTCCCGCACTTGGTTGTACGAGCATAGATTATTTTATACTGATTTCTGGTTTTAATTGATGAGATCCAAGGCGAGAGTTGGGAATAGAGTGGTTGTTGGGGGTCGGAGTGTATGGTTTTCGACCATTTTTCGCATGTATTCACAGATACCTTTCAACTAATGTAGTGACGAGCTGACTGAGTTTTACACCACTAGTCCTACTAACTACCTTCCTCCATCCTTCTCAGGATGGTATAGTCCTTTTTCAGTAAGTAGCCCAGGAAAGACTAACGGGGAGCAGTAAAGTAGAGAATAGGTAAGATACAAGAGTTGACAAATTGTGAAAGTAGAGGTTGGGTGATTCCAGATTGTCTAAGTTTCTTAATGTTGTAGTAGGTTAGACAGAACACTTTCTTAGAAATCGTTAGGATATGAGATGTCCAAGTAAGATCGGAAGACAGAACTAGACCGAGGTATTTTGCATTAGACTTAGTTTCAGTTTTAGTCCCCTCAATGCAACAGGCTTCATGAGTACTTACTGGTGTTTGTAGATCTCGCTTATGCCTAAGGGAGAAGTCAATAGTCTGGCATTTTGAGGGATTCATCATAGGACCATTTAGTTTGGACCACTCACTTATGTCTGACAGGAAGCTATTTAATTTGAAACAGTCTGACTGAGACTTAATGGGAAACGATACAGACAGGTCATCTGCATAATTGATGAAGTTGATTTCATCCGAAAGAGGTAAATCATGTAAGAAGAAGGAAAAGAGAAACGGAGAGAGAACAGCACCCTGAGGCACTCCAGCTCCAACTCTTTAATAACCATTGATTCTGTCTGCATAATGCATACTGAAGTGCCATATAGACAACTTTATCAAACAGGGAGGTGAGGGGAGATGAAATATGCTCCTCCTCCTCATAATAATAATAATAATAAAGTCATATACTAGTTAGGTGATAATCCCCTTGGCTCATAATCAGTGTTCATTCTCTGTCCCGGCACAGACCGGTGATTATCTCATTCACTTTTGGGAGTTAAATATTTTGTTTAGAATTTCAGGTCAAATAAACCCGCGCCATTATTGATGATTTAAATGTTAACGTTATGTCATTCTCCGATATGTTTGTTTGTATTATCCCGTGGGATATCAATGCTCTTTAAGAGGAGGAGGACGAAAAACAAATTGAAAAAGTTGGCGAATATTTAACTATCCCAATGTATTTTTTTATTTTCTTAATCAGTGTCATCTGGCTGACCTCTATTCACTAAGAGTTTTAACTAAGTTTGTAGACAGATATTTTAAAAAAATAAAGAAGGTGACATTAGGTGAAATTCACTGAACATTATTCACTGGTGAAAATAATGATGATTTTTAATAATAAGGGTTTCTTTTTGAGGGATATGGATTAGAGATCATTGGAAAACAAGAAGTATTGGACAGAGCTGCTTCGTCGTAATTTGAACTTCTTCCAAATACACGACTCCACCTAGAAGTATTATTATATAACTCTACGTCACTACAATTTCATCGTTTAGTATGCGTTTCCACAGTCATTGGAGTAGAGTCTGCCGGTGACAATATATCTCATCACATCCATGTTGAAGACACGGGTTTGTGTCTGTAAGAGTTGAACACTGGGGGAAAAAAAGCTGAGCAATTATCCCTGGTTTCCACTGATCCACTTATTGATACATATCTGTTGATGATTGTGAACCCTATATCTTTAAGTCAATAAAATCTCTGCAAACTGAGCATTTGTGTCTTTTTTTCAATAGTTTGGTTTGTAAGGGTTAGTTATGTTTTTACGAGTTGATCACGGATTGATATCAGTTAGAGAACCATTGAAAACAAGCAGGTAATACTGGACAGCTGCTGTTTCATCCTAGTTTGGGAATCATTGGCAGTACGCACCCACTGGGATTCGAACCCAGGACCTTCCGGTAACAAGGCAAGCTCGTATATCATTCAGCCACTGGGACCTGATTCAATGGCTCATGAATTCTAACTTCTATCCATTCATGATTTAGCGCGACCTAAACCATTGTCGTTGGTGGGACATCCTAACTGATATCAATCCGTGATCAACTCATAAAAACCTCAAAATTATGTTTAAAGTCTGAAATTACCTTCATTACAGGCTTTTAATTCCCCTTTCTAATTTACATTTGTAGTACAGACTAAGGAGTAAAAAGTTGAACTTGGCACAGTTGACTGGGTATGGGCGGAGACTGATTATTCACACTTTGATCTTGTCTTATTAAAGGTAGCTGATAGATGAACATTTAACTGAACGAGAGTTATCAGTTCGATGTATGTTATCCATATAGGATGATGGTACATACTATTGATTGATGTGAGCAAGTGGAACCACTCACGGCAAACCAGTAGTGCTTGTTAACCTAATAGAAATTATCCAAATGCTGAAAAGCTGTTGCCTTCCCGTGAGACCAACTCTCATCAATATTGTGCTTGGACTGACTCATCTGAGAGCTCTCAGATGAGTTGTTTCAGACCATCTTAATTCTTGTTTGCTGCATGAGTTGACCGGTAATACATAGATTCTAATTCGCCTTTTAAAAATTACACATTGAGTGAAACTGTTGTTAGCAAAGACTACTGGTTTAGCATGACTTTTCTTCAACTGCTTATATCACTCAGACAACAGCGTATAGAGTACCATGCTATTTCACCAGATTTCTTGATTGTCGTTTATAGTATGAAGCAGAATACACATCCTGATATGTTACTCTTGTGTATAATGGCCATGTCTCCGATGGACTAATCTTCCTTAGAGCCATCCGCTGTTATATAAACAAATGTTACTTTCAGTGTTGCTTGGAGACTACCGTTAATAAAATCGGGAAGAGGATTGTTCATCATCTGTGAAGATTATTATTATTATTGTTCCCTTCGGTTCCTAGTAAAACATAGGGCTTCAACTACACATATCCACTTGCTTCTGACTTCTCCTGTACTTTTCACCTGCGTCCATGTTAATTCATACTGTTTCAGCTCCTCTTCACATGATCTCCTCCATGTCACCCTTGCACTGACGTCCCAAATCGAGAATCGGAAAGGCGAGAAACACACCCATCAACCTGAAACCAATCTGGAAATCTTCCGCTGTCACTCAACTCACAATCAACAACAAAGTGATTCGGATTTTCAATACAAACGTCAAGTCAAGTCAGTCAGTCACTTCTTCTATACGGATGGATCAGAAACTTGACGGCGTGTCACAAAGAATATTTCCAACAGCCTGTTGCAGACCTTTATCAACAACTGTCTTCGCTGGCTCTATACTGAAGATCAATCAGATGGCTGGAAAGAACAAGAACCAAGAAGAAACTATGGGAAGAAACAAAACAAGAACCAATCGCCCAACAAATATGCAGGAGAAAGTGGAGATGGATTGGACACTCGCTAAGGAGGCGGCTGGGTGACATCGCGCGTCAGGCCATAACTCGAGTGGAACCCAAAAGGGAGGCGGCGAGTGGGACGTCAGTGCAAGGGTGACATGGAGGAGATCATGTGAAGAGGAGCTGAAACAGTATGAATTAACATGGACGCAGGTGAAAAGTACAGGAGAAGTCAGAAGCAAGTGGATATGTGTAGTTGAAGCCCTATGTTTTACTAGGAACCGAAGGGAACAATAATAATAATAATCTGTCTGTTTAACCGGTTATCACAATGAGCACAGAGTGGATTTCGATTGGTCCATTTCTGAACTTGTTTTTCGACGCAATATATATAGTTATGTGACATTAAAACTCCTTATGAATACGCAACAATGAGAAGGCATATGAACCTCAGCAGAGATTCATAATTTGCAAGTATCATCCTTACTCTGCACCCCAACTGGTTGAACGCATCTCGACCAATTCAGCTTACTTCATGTACTCCGACTTTTATTAAGCAACACTATATTTTCAGAGAATTACACACAGCTAAACTCTCCGTTAAACATTATGTGACTTATAAAATACAAACTAATAGCGCACAGTGCCCTAATCAAAGCTCACCTTCTTGTTTCAGAGAAGTTATTGTACCTCAGTTACTTCAAAAAACACCAGGTTTTTGATTCCCTACTCTGTAGATTTCATTCCTAGTGTGTTGCATAACCCATTCGAAGTGGGTGGCACTGGGAGGTACTAAGCCCGCCACCCTTTGCCCTCCATATCTCAAATTGGTTGAGATGCATACTGAGAAATTACAATGTCTTCATACATTTATTCCCCTTTATGAATTTAAACAAAGGAAAAATAAATATTTGAAAAAGAGAAGACGTTCAGCGAAGAGACTCGTTTTGACGGCGAATTCATTCACATAGCTGTACAATCGCATTTATATATAATTATTTGTGTGTGTGCGTCCATGAGGTTTGTCAAGTTTATATAATTGATCAGCTAATACAAGAATGATCTAATATAGAAACAAGGTTAATCAGACAGTAACTAAAGTAAGATTGAGTTAGTAAGCTAGATGAAGTAATATAATTGACTAAAATATTTCAAATTAGATCACGGTAGCAACAGAGGTAATTAGAGGTAGAGACTAAGTAGAAGTGAAATTGAGCAAATAAGTTGGATGACGTAACATGAATGACTAGAAATTGAGCGTTGTTCAAGTCAGTAACAGTGGTAGTGAGGTGTAGAAATGAAATCGGGTGGGGGTAGAGAACAAGAAAGTTGAAAATGTAAAATATTACAGTTGAGAAGACAAAATAATACTAATGAAGAGACAGAAAAAAAGGATTAGGTAGAATTTACTTGTCGGCTAATAAGATAGATTACATCCATTGCAAGTGTGGTGATCGAACGAACTTCTTCTGTATGCAGAGTTCAGGACTTAGCGAGTGAATCCCCACTGCTTCTGCAGTTTGAAGAAGTCTGATTCGTACACCTTTAGGAAGACTACTTCTTACTCTGTAAAAGACTTTGAAGTGTGTTTGCGGTGTAGCTTGGTGTCCGGATTCTATCAGACGTTCTAAGATTGAACTGCGGGGGCATCGATTTTCTCCTTTGTAAAACCATGTTGGCAAGTGTGCAGAATAATATGACGCCATCATTTTTTCGTCAGATTCTCTTCAACTGCTTACAACCTAAAAGTTGATTATGTAAATGTACATAGAATTTCGTCATTCTTGCGCAATGCTCAACATTATTTTTGTGTTAACAGAGACACACACATGTTAATAAAAAACAATGTTCAGAAGTTCCACTTATATTATATAGCAACTTATGAAGGAGGTTAAAATACAAACATGCGAAATGAATGGTCGGATATACACTGAAAATTGATTTCCAACGTCGACCAGCTTAGATTTGAACCAGGTCTTCTTGTCCTCGTCAACTGAAGTAAGTTCCTTTCAGCTGATAGAATAAGTTTTCGAACTGAGCTGTGACATCGGTTCTTTTGACAAAGTTATTCAGGATATGGAAGTTAATTTCGAGGGGAAGCGCATCCATTTCATCCATTTCAAATTGACTTTTGAAGACTACCGTCTTCTAGGCGTTCCATGGCGATGTCGAGGAAGTGGAACTTCCCGTCACTTTCATGTTCCATAGTGAACTCAATATTGGCGAGTGCATCATTGAATAATCTTAGTAAGTGTGAAGCATGACTATCATTTTTGCACACTATAAATATGTCATCAACGTATCGACAGTAGGAAGTTGTTTCGTTGATTGCATGCTTCAACTTTGTTCTTTCAAGGTTGGACATGAAGAAATCTGCTAAAACAGGGCTAAGTGGACTTCCCATAGCTACACCATCTATTTGGCGGTAAAGAGTGCTGTCAAATTGGAATTGCACATCCATGGTACACATAAGGAGTAGGCGTTTGAATTCCGACTCTGGGAGTGGGAGAAGATCAGGCTGCTGACAAATGATCTCAATAGTTTCGTTGATTGGAATCATTGTGAACAAGGAGGTTACATCAAATGACACCATGAACTTATTTAATACGTTCATGTGGTTCACACTTTCAGAGAAATGAAATGAGTCTTTCATAGTGTGCACACCTAGCCGTTGACGAATAGGTTCCAACTTCTCCTCAAACCAACGTGCCACCTTATGTTGAGACGAGTTGATCATCGAAATTATAGGTCTCAGGGGGACTTGCATTTTGTGTATCTTCGGAAGGCCATACATGTGTGGCAAGTGGGACTCTCGGGGTTTCAAATCATTGTACGTATTGTTGTCAATCAATTTCTTCTTTAGAAGACCTCTCAGTGCGTTTGTGATACGTTTTCCGACAGCATCTGTCTTATCTTTTTGGCAGTTGTCAACTTTAAACCTCAGCGGGTCATTAAACACAGCTTTCATCTTTGCGATGTAGTCCTCTTTGTCCATCAGCACCACTCCTGAGACCTTTTCAGGTCCCAGTATAACAATTTTGTCATTATTCTTGAGAGCTTTCAATGCTCTTAGATGCTCTTCAGAAAGTACTTTTGAATATGACATTGGAGAAATGAAGTATTGATTTGCAACGTCGATCAGCTTAGATTTGAACCAGCTCTTCTTGTCCTCACCAACTGGAGTAAGTTCCTATCAGCTGATAGAATAAATTTTCAAAGTGAGCTGTGACATCAGTTCTTTCGACAAAGTTATTCGGGATATGAAAGTTAATTTCGAGGGGAAGCACATCCATTTCAATGCGGTTTAAATTCAGACTCGACAGATTACAGACGAACTACCCAGGATTTCTCGGGAAGACATCATATAGTTTCTCCTTTGTCACGGATTTCAACAGAGTTTTATAAAAATTTGCACATGTTTTCTGTTGAAGCTCTTGTATGAAATTGATGAATTTGAATCGGCATACTATATTCAAACTGTTTACAACACCAACGAAGGATCGGGCTTCAGTTCTCAATTTTGAAATCAGAGATTCTGTTGATTCCATATGCGATTTCGTAATGCGTCGAAGGTTTTCGAGAGAGAGGGCGGTGATTCGCAAGCACGTTGTGACTTGATAAGATTGGCGAGGAAAGCAGTGGGACTGCAAGCATTCATCGTAAAGGACCAATATAACTGGCTCCACAGGCTCAGAAGAGCTGACGGATTAAAGAAGAGGTAGCTGGTCTAGGTACTTTATCTTTCAGCTGAAGAAAAAACAACAGATCGTGTGGGAAATATGAGTTACAGCTAACCGGTATAAAATAAATTTTCATAATTCTTTTTTATGTGGAATTAATGAACTCTCTTCAATATATATTTGTTTCTCCTAATTTTACTCATTTTTCATTTAGTTCCCCCAAAATCAGTAAATTTAAATATACTGATATATGAAAATTTAAAATCAAAATTTCTAATCAATACCAAAAATCAATATAATTATTTGAAATCGTCATCGTTCCGTCGAATGAATCAAACACAAAATCAGCAATCAGTATGGCTTCACTTAAACAAATCTATTCAATTGATATGCACCACATCATCATGGAGTAAACCATTGGGAAAGATAAAGTGGTCAATAAATAATGATGATGATGATTACATATTTGACGATATTGATGATCACAATAAATCAATAAATGCCGATTTATCATCTCGTATTTCGCATTCATTTGACTTTCATTTAAAACGTAAATTCCCCTTTGATCATCATCATTTACATGGACTTATGAATAAACAGGTGAAAACAGAAGAAGAAAAAGAAGAGGAATTATTGAGCTGGTTAAATTCGGCTTATTGTGATTCAAATTATCAATGTCATATTATGAATCGAACAAAAAAATCAATAGTATTGAAATAACAATAGTGTACAACAGTGTACAGGTCAATTATTGGAATTTATTCAAACTACAGATGCAACACCAGATTATCAGTTGTAAGTACAATCTTAAAGTTTTCCTTTTTCACATTGCTGGAATGTGTTTTTTTGGTTGGCAGCTATCTTTACATTGTCATCTTGACCCCCTGACCTTGCCAACATGTGAGCGAAGAAAACTACCCCTCACACTCACCAACACCTAGCTACCTTCAGTCATTACTAGAGACCGGATTTCCGGCCGCAAAGGATAAGCCGCAGCAGCAGCAGAGAACCCTGGTAGCGAACCAACGAAGAGTCTACTACTCGACAAAAATATGAAGACGGAAATGGAGATGAATGGATAGGACATACCTCCTGAGTCGGCTATTGAATGGAATCAAGTGCCATGCAGACTCTTGAGTGAAACCTCAATTGGAAACGATGAGTCAGGTGTGGCTTCGAGTGTGACGGTGAGGAGAGATTTTTTGATTATCAGAAGACAGCTAATAACAACGTGAAATGCTGACGTTCTGTTGAAGCTACATGTTTCACTGTGAAATCAAGCGGTGACTAATCACGATGATAATGAGCCTCAGATGAAGTGGAAGCCTCTGTTCATAATTAACATCTAGTGGTAATCGTTATGTATATACGACCTGACAGTATCTTTACCTATCAAACGTCAAAGTGACTGCTCTAAACGAAATGGCTTTCTGTCAGAAATCAGCCAGTGGTCCAAGGAAAACAGTCTTATCTTAAACCCCTCCAAATGCCAAACAGTCAATTTCACCTTGAGGCATAAATCCCACCTAAACAAACTGGTTGGCTCTCACGAGGTGTGCAACATTGGTGGCACTGAAATAGAAACCAAGTCGGAAAACAAATACCTAGGCGACATTCTATCTGCTGATCTCTCCTGGTTGTCTCATATCCTGGCGATTTCTAAGAAAATATTCCGTCTTACCTTCTACATCAAGAAGTTAAGACATTCTAGTATAACCCACCCAACCCTTACTCCTACAATTCGTTAACTCTTGCATTCTGCCTATTTTTCTACATTGTTCCCCCTTAGTTTTTCCCGGGCTACTGAAGAAACACTATAACATATTGCGCAGGATGTTAAAGGTTGTCAGCAGGGTAAGCAACGTGCCACTTAACCAGCTTGTTAATATTCTGGTTGACAGGCACATGGACTCATGTGAAAAATGGGCCGAATCCATTTTATCTAACTCACACCACCCTCTTCACTCACAACTCTCCCCTTGCATCTCATCAGACAAAACCAGAAGCCTATATATAGAAAACTATATGGTCGTACCAGCAAGTACAAAAACTCAACCATACCCTACTTAGCTTTTGTTCTGTGTGATAAAGAAAGCATTAGGCGTGACACCTATAATTCATTAAATAGTCAGTAGAACTACTGGACCTCGTCTTTCCAACTCATATCATTTGTAGGTACAACGTTTTCTTTCTTTCTTTTCCTTTTCTGTGTCTCTCTTTTCTGCTTTGTTTCTTTCTTCCGCTTACGCCAGTAAATATGATAGCACCTACTTTTCTAACACCTTCAAACACTGTTCAGCTTTACCTTTGCTACCGACATGCCAATATGTTGTTGTCATAATGAACTGAGATTTCCTTAATCTATATAGAATTCTATTTATTGATAATGTACTAACTGGATGCAATACTGTAGTAAAAATGCTGAGAATTCCATTCTGTATCACATGTACTGTTTTGGAATAAATTAATATTATTATAATTACTATATATTCATATTTATGGTCTTGAATTCAATTTGTTCTTTTTCTGTTCTAGGTACCGAAGCTGGTCTATATTGAATCTCACTTACCACGGAACTATGGTTGATGAAATTCCAATCAAATGTTCGCTGGGCAATACAAACGACTTTCGTGTGGATAGTGTCCACAGAGTGAATAATGTAAATGTGAGAGATTCCTTTAATACCGATGAGAATATAGTACATTCGGATATTGAAATAAACTCTCTACTATCTCAATTATTAACTATAAATGTTATACGTAAGTTTCTTCATTAACTAAACGTGATTTGGTGATTTTCACAACACAAATTCATATCATAGTGGATATTAGTCACTAGGTGTTTTTAAAATATTGAAAAAACAAGATTAGAATTTCATTTGTATGACATTTCTTGATCACAGGGCGTCCATTGATACTCTACGCAAAATAATTAACACTAAGTTTGGTAATGAAGATTCCTGGACAAGAACAACAACAACAGACAACGATCAGCCAGCATAAATGGAAGGAACCTGAAAGAAACAACCTCCTTTACCTACCCACCTATCTGGGAAGCACCGTTTCAACTACAGGCACACGGAACTGACGAGGATATCAAAGAAAGAATCGGAAAAGTAAGACAAGCTTTCACTACTCTCAAGTCTGTGTGGAGGAGGTCAACACTCAGCACTCAGCATCGAAAATAAGATCCGGATTTTCAACTCCAATGTGAAGTCAGTCAGTGCCACTCACTACACGGATCAGAGACTTGCACTGCGCGTCATAAAGAGCATCTCAAACAATCTACAGACCTTCATTAACAGCCAATTGTCTTCGCTCAATACTACTCAAGATCAGATGGCCGGCCGGCCAGAAAAGATCAGCAACAGAGAGGGATCTCTGGCAATGAGCGAACCAACACAGCAGGAACCAACCGATTGTGCAGCAAATACGCAGGAAGAAATGGAGATGGATTGGCTAGCCATACTCTGAGGAAATTATCAAGTGACATCAAATAAATAATATTGATAGATTACAGCTGAACAGCATCAACATAAAATAAGCTGAATGTCAGAAGAATTATGAAAGATAATAGTACAAATTCATGAGTTTATAGTTTCTACTGAGGGCTGGCCAGGGCAGTGGTAGGGGCTGGACTTGTTTCTTTTGAACACAGAGCACTGATTGTTTGAGGCGAATTGCAATAGTCTCTGCTGTTTGGAGCATGCTGTGCTTAGACGATTTTTGTAGTTTGTTAGGCACCCGGTATATTATAGAGAAGGATTCTTCTACGCTGGCTGGCTTTGTGACCGGTTTGCACCAGATGGTCTAATATCGAGCTGTTAATAGTTTTAACTACACCTTTATTTAGCCATAGTAGGATATGTTCTCAAGGAAGCACGAAAAATCAAGTTCCTAGAGCAACGGCCAATATAACGCGCTCCACAAGCGCAGTTGAATTAGTAGATACAATTTGAAGTGGCTATTCTAATCTAGGTACTTCATCTTTCAGTCGAGGTAGCACCATCAGTCGTGTAGAGAATAATACGTGTAGTTCGCCAGCATTAAAAGTTCTTTGAACTGATTTTCTTAATTTCTTCGTAATTATCTCGCTTGGTGTATCGCCCATGAATTGTATTCGTATATAAAGTGCCTTCTTGTTTACAGATAGTGAGTAGTCCTTTTCCGCTTTCTTTGTCGTGTGTTTCTTGATAAATTTGTCAGGATTACCATTTTCGATCAAAGTATCATATACAATGCTTAATTTGTCTTCAATTACTTCTTCGAGCATATAGCTCTAACTCTGTGGCTGAGGGTCTTCACTAAATTTCTTTTTGGTAATTGATAGGAACGGAGCTGTGAAAGTGTGTATATTGTCCTGTCCAAGTGCTTTTCTATGCAAATTTCTTTTTATGCTACCGTCTGGTTTTCTTGTAAGTAGGACATCCAGGAAGGCAATTCTGTCTTAGGATTCCTCTTCGCATGTGAATTTCATAGCCGCCGAATGTACTTCATTGAATTCAGTAATTATTGTACTCCTATCAGAACCATTATCAATATTATTGATTTGATGTTATTTAAACAACATTAATGTCGTTCATAAGACTAATTCATTCATTCATTATAATGTATATATAATTGTAGAACCTGATGATGAATTTATCGAAAAGAGTACTCTTTGTTCCGTGTCCATTCTTTTCAAGATTTATGATTTCTTTCATCTTTTTCAGATATTTCCAATGTGTTTATGAAAATATTTTCGAATTCGGAAATACTCAAGTCTTCCAATGAACAGACAGTTGTACTGATTGAAAATCAACCTGTACATCTAGGCTGTTTTTATGAAAGATCTCATCTACCAGCTAATGTGAAATATGAATACACGTGGGTAATTCTAATTTATTTTTTTCTCAATATTATTCAAACTGACACTATTAATCCTACTATTATTATTATTAATGTTGTTCTTGCACCAACCGTCTTAGCTACGACTGAAGTGAAATATTGGCTGTCCATCAACAACGTTTTATCGTTCCCAGTTGATTAGTTTAGTCAGATAATTAGTGAAGAGTATACACTACGACGGGTCGGAAAACGTATCCACTCATGGATGAGGATGTCAAAGTTAATCTGGTGCCTGAGATTAAAGTAGGAGTTCATTCCATTATGGGTAAATTTTGTTTTGATAAAGTCTCACAGTACTATACAGTAATGTTTACTGATGACAAAGTTTCGAGCACAATTTATCACTGCTCATAATCATATCAAGGTAATCACACGACTTCCTAAATTCATTTATATAGTTCCGTTGTTTTCCACTTGATTTGATTGGTAGTAGTATTTTCCATATTTCGAGTATGAGTGGTGAATCATTTCTATTGCATATGTTGGGTGTAGACTCGATGAACAAAGGTTCAGTAATCAACCTCTCTCTCTCTCCACCTACCTAGATTACTGTTCAGAATTTTAACCCTCTCCCACCAGCCTGTTGTGTGGTTGTGTGCTAATGCATGCATTGCAATTACTGAGCTTTTTTCTAAATTACTTATCTTCTCGGGGTCAACCATTCTTACCTTAGCTAAATTCTTATGTTCTGACAATCTGACTACTCCTGACCTACTAGTTTGACCTATGTAGTTGACCTCACTGACAGTCATTGCAGGGTATTTTGTAAATTATATTATTTTGTCTAATTAGGTTAACTGGGTCCTTTAACCTACAGAGCTTGTCCTCCCTGAGTGAGTTTGTAGGTTTAAATGCCACCCTAATTCCTGCTTTATTTAGAATCCTACGTAGGGTCTCAGATGTCCCCTCTTTATATGGTATAACTGTAGATGACTTATATTCTCTCTCTTGGTCATTGAATCTACACCCAACACATGCAATAGGAATGATTCATCACTCATACCCGAAATATGGAAAATACTACTACCAATCAAATCAAGTGAAAATCAAGTGGGAAACAACGGAACTATATAAATGAATTTAGGAAGTCGTGTGATTACCTTGATATGATTATGAGCAGTGATAAATTGTGCTCGAAACGTTGTCATCAGTAAACATTACTGTATAGTACTGTGAGACTTTATCGAAACAAAATTTACCCATAATGGAATTACACTCTACCACAGTGCACAAGTTTTATTCTTATATCAATGGTAGGAGTTCATTATTATGAAATCATTGTAGGGATCTACAACACTCTCTCACCACAAAAAGAAACAATAATATCAAGTCAGTGATTCTGTATGTCTCAGACACTTGGATTATGCATCTCATTAGAAGAGTTTCCAACAGTCTGCTGCACATTGTATCCGCAACCACCTTCACTCGATGACAGTTGTGAAGATCGGATATCTGTGTGGAAAGGATAAGCTACAAGGGACTCTATCAAGCAGTGAACTGTCTAAGAACCATCCATCACTCAACAATCATGCAGCAGGAAATGGAAATGGACTGGACACATACTGGGGAGAAACTGAGGTGACACCTCAAGCCAGTCAGACGCTTGACTAGAATACAAATCAGAATCGATGAGTTGGGCCTGGGATTGAGAGTAATTTGGTGGGGATCATGTGAAAAGACGTGAAAACTTGTAAGCAGTTGAGGAACCAGCTGAAGATGATATCCCAGAACTGGTTGGAATGGAGATAAGCTGCTGAATTCGTATGTTCCACTGGGATGAACACCACTGAACACCATATTCATAGGAAGTAAAATTTCAAGCCTGTTGAAGTAATGCTGACATACGAAAGAAGCAATTTTCCTCACCTTGTTGATAATCACGTATTTATACTCCCTTCCTTTTTAATTATCGCCTAATTAATATGCAGAAATTTACTGCTTATTAACAGGTCGCTGGTTGCTTATCTTCTTTCATTACTAGTATATTTAGATCGGTTAATATTGATAAAACGTTTTAAGCTGCACGGTTTAACTGGAATTATTACGAGGTCAGTGATAACTAAAGTGTGTTAAATGATCCTCAGTGTAATTTCGGATGAAAATTCTTGCTTTGATGGTTATGATAGACTAAATAGTTCAAACATATGTGTTGATAGACCTTGAACTTTTCTTCAGGTTGTTTTAGTTTGTTTTTGTCACGTAGATAAAGGACAAATGGTGTCATTATGCGTTCGCATAGTTTGTGAGTTAATCTCAGAAAATAGTACGGATTGATTTGAAAATATTGGATGGTGTGTTTTGTAGAGTAAATCGAAGTTCTTTTTGATGAAATATATGATTTTTAATGACGAAGTAAAAATGTGGGTATTGATCGATATTCAGTGATCACTTATTATACCAGTGCTATTATTACATTGTTCTTTTGAGTTTCGGGTGGAACATAGGGCTTCAACTACACGTCTCCACTTGCTTCTGTCTTCTGCTGTACTTTTCACCTGCATCCATGTTAGTCCAAACTGTTTCAGCTCCTCTTCACACGATCTCCTCCATCTCAGACTTGGACATCCCACTCGCCGCTTCCCTTTTGGGTTCCACTCGAGCTATGGCCGGACGCGCGATGTCACCCAACGGCCTCCTCAGTGAGTGTCCAATCCATCTCCACTTTCTAATGCATATTTGTTAGGCGATTCCTTCTTGTTTTGTTTCTTCCCATAGTTTCTTGTTGGTTCTTGTTCTTTCCGACCATCTGATCTTCATTAGTATAGAACGAAGACAGTTACTTGTTGATAAAGGTCTGCGACAGGCTGTTGGAAATATTCTTTGTCACCCGCCGCCAAGTTTCTGATCCATCCGTATAGAAGAACTGACTGACTGACTTGACGTTTGTTTGTATTGAAAATCCGAATCATTTTGTTGTTGATGCAGGCTGAGTTGAGTGACAGCGGAAGATTTCCAGATTGGTTTCAGGTTGATGGATGTGTTTCTCGCCTTCCCGATTCTCTATTTGACATCGTCGTCCGTTCCTCCTGTAGTTGAGACAATGCTCCCTCCCTAGATAAGTGAATGAAGTAACCTCTTTCAAATCCCTTCCGTTGATGGTGATTGGCGATGGATGTTGCCGCTGTTGTTGTTGTTGTTGGTTGGTTGGTTATTTTCATAACCTCCGTCTTGTCTATGTTCACCTGGAGTCCTGTCTTCTCTGGCTGCTTCTTCGACCAGTTTGTCGGTCGGTTTTCGCTTGTAAGTCTTCGATTTTGTGTGACATCAAACATAAATCATCCACGCGCGAAATCCAGGTCTTCTAGGTTTTTCACGTCGGTCGGTCCAGGATATCCCTGTCTTCTCGTTTCCGCACTGTCTGACGCATAATCCAGTCCACCACAATTAGGAATATCATTGGTGATAATAAGCACCCTTGTCTGACTCCTGTGTTTACTCCAAACGCCTCGCTGAGTTTTCCGTTGTGGAGTTACATGTTGCTTATTCTTTCTTGTCATATGATCTCCATTATCGGATGAAAGCAGCAGCTGACAAAAGTCTGCAGCCTGTTAAAAATGCTTTACAACACGTCCCGATTTTCTGAGTCACAGTTATTATTTATTATTTTATTATAGCTTTATTCCACACGGTATTTTTGGTACAAGTATGAAATTTTCAGCATGTGATATCGGTAGCCCAAATTTAGCGGGCCGACCATTGATATCAGGTGTGCGTCGGCTGGGAATCGAACCCCAGACTATGTGCATGGTCGGCGAGAATCCTAACCGCTGTGCCACCGACGCACATGACTATCGGAGACACTCTCACCAACTATAACTGGCATACAAACAATGGGTTTTGTAGAGATTTGAATTAATTTCAGTGCATATTTCTTCGTGAACCGACATCATTTAGAAAATTATTGAAAATCAGGAAGTAACGGAACATTTTTTCGTCATGGTTTTGGACTTTTCATTTGTGAGAGAGAACCCATGACCTTGCCAAAGATCGAACCCAGAACTTTCATTTTACGAGGCGGGTTCGTTGAACATTCAGCTGTTTACTGAATGTTGTCTCTCGTTTCCTATTTACGACATAGTTAGTAAAACTATCTTGATATCCGGGACAGGTGTTAAATCATTGCCATAGTATGTATTCTCAGCTAATGATTCGATAAATAAAGCTTCATTCATCATTGTCTGTCTACTGCTGCACCCCCCCTAGTATTATAGATTCCATATTTGGTAAAAAAACAGCAGGTGACACTGTGGCGCGTACTACTGATAAGAATGTGTAAGTAGCATACTGTGTCTGTGATGTCTTTTACAAGAATACTGAATAGCAGAGAGATGGATTAAGTTGAGAAGAAGAGATTCAATGATATTTGGGGAGCAGAACAGGAAGTGCGTAAGGAAAACAAAGGAAACATAATGTGAAGACCTTGTTTCTGGTGTCAGCGAAACACTACTGCTGTCATTGTTTCTTTACTAATTCAGAGGATCAGAAAAGTTAACACAGAAATAACTGGCTTGTTGATAGGATCCAGCACAAAAGAGTATATTATCCTTTCTCACGAATCGTATGAATTATCTTGTGATGGAGTAACTATGCTGATCAATCGTTTCTAACACACATAATGATTTGTTGTGTGACCAATTCAAAATCCTTTGTGTCGCCTTCGTCTTTGCCGGACCGTCAACCAACCAGGATTGACATTTCCAGCCAATAAGAACAATCCATTATTACAGCGGTGATTAAGATTCCTGGGAAACACCAACAATAGCAACCACAACAACAACAGACGACAATCAGCATGAATGGAAAGAACCTGAAAGAAGCAACCTCCTTTACCTACCTACCTGGGAAGCATCGTTTCAACTACAGGCCGACGGAACTGACGAGGATATCAAAGCAAGAATCGATCGGAAAAGCAAGACAAGCTTTCACTACTCTCAAGTCTGTGTGGAGGTCAACAGTCAGCACTCAGCATCAAAACGAAGATAAGATCCGGATTTTCAACTCCAATGTAAAGTCAGTCAGTGCTACTCACTATACGGATGGATCAGAGACTTGCACTGCGCGTCATAAACAGCATCTAAAACAAAAACTACAGACCTTCATCAACAGCTTACTTTCTTCGCTCAATACTACTCAAGATCAGATGGCCGGCCGGCCGGCCAGAGAAGATCAGCAACAGAGAGGGATCTCTGGCAATGAGCGAACCAACACAGCAGGAACCGACCGATTGTGAAACAAATAGGCAGGAAGAAATGGAGGTAGGTGGATTGTCTGGCCATACTCTGAGGAAACAAGCCATCAAGTGAGTGACATCACTAGACAAGCCATTGCTCGAGTGGAACCTGGCCGAAAGGGAAGCGGCGGCGAGTTGGTCGTCAGTGCGAGGGTGGGTGACTTGGAGGAGGTCATGTGAAGAGGAGATGAAGGAGTGTGGGCAGACTTGGAGCCAGGTGAAAACTTTAGAAGAGAACCGAACGCAATGGAGAAGTGCCGCCGAAGCTCTATGAACTTGTAGGAATTAAAGGAAACAATAATAATAACAATAATTAACACGGCTGTGAGCCGACTTTATTGTGGTAAAGAAATGTATAAATATGATGTTTTGTTTCCTAATAAATGTACAATACAATATCTTACAGTCACAGACCAGTCTTTGTCTTTTGATATTTGTGTGGCTCAGTGAATCGGAAGGTGCAACGGACAAACAGATGTATAAGCGTACTAGTCAAGTTCATTACCATTATAACAATTAGCAGGCACAGATATATCAATGTAGCGATGGGGTTTATTCATTTCAGTTATAACACTGATCCTTAGATGTCGGCTTTTTTATAACTGTGAAGCACAATTCTTAATATGTTGGACTGTTGTGTCGGGAATGTGAGCTGGCTTTAGACTCTCGTGAAACAGGTTAGTTTTCTACTACTAATGAGTAAATCCATTAGAGAAGTGCAATCGGGGTGTTGCTATGGTAATCCTGTTTAGTACTACAGGAACCACAGGTTCAGACAATCGTTGTATGTGCTCGATCGAAAGGACAATTGTGCGAATCTACTTACTACCTCAGAGATTAAAACCGAATGCCAATAAGTCTGAGTCTTGTTCATAGGCACAACGATGAATTCCGCATCTGACGCGTGTCTGGACAGGCTTACACATTCCTTTTGGTATCTGGATTTGACTTCGTGCACGGCTAGGCTCATTCGGTTTGGTGTAATACCGTAAACCGTAGTCTAGATTTTCGGGCGTAAGGGTCTACACGTAATCTTATTTTAGGAGACGAGAGTTCTCCAGTAGGTATCTTATTGCAGAGCACTGAGTCCTATCCCTGTTTGGCGTAATGGTTGTCATCGCTGTATATCATTTGTGCTCTGCTGCTAATAATACTACTACTACTACTACTTTACTTCGGCTATCTCCTACGGGAGGATGAGCCGGCTTCATGAACATCTCGAATCATCGCTGCCCAGGCGCGGCGATCTGATGCAAGGTTTTGCGACAGGGTTATCCAATTCTTGTTCCACAGACGGAGTCCTTAGACGGTTTGTAGCCCCAGGCACTCCATATCAGCCTTGACCGTACCAAGCCATGTTTTCAGCTGTCCACCCCTGCGACATCGCCAAGATTGCCGGGGACGCCGTAGCATGGTGAGAGTCGTTTGTAAGAGAGTTCATGAAGTTTCATGGGAATTTGGTACGAGTGATGTTCCCAGAATCGCTCGGCCTTTTGTTTGAGATTGCAGCTCTAGCCTTTACACAACCAAGTGTGACCTATAAGGCAGTAGGAGTGGAGTAGGGAGTCCACTATTCATTGGCAGCCGGTGACCGGAGTTCGGTTCATACGCCTTTTTGAATGGGGCCAGACATCCAGGACATCCAACAAGCCCTTTGTCCATACGTCTGCCGGTGAGCTCCAGTGAGCTTCACACGCCAGTCGTTGGAGGTTTGGAATCAGGGTTTAGCCATCCCCCTAGACTGTCATCCAATGGACAGTCAACCCGGTGAAGAGCGCCGGGCATCTGCTTTTGCCCTCTCACTTTGGTGAAAAACACCTCCACCACGTGAAGGCAGTGAGTAGAACTTCCTCAGGAGAGGCTATGTAAGACGCCCGGTCATATGCCAATAATACCAATGGACTTGTATACACATAAATGTCCACTGGTTACCTCGAATTCTGCTTGTTTTTCCACCTATTTTTTATCCTTTATCTTATACAGATATTTCATACAATCTAAAAGTTACATTCCTCAGGAGAAATTAGATTCCTTACAAGCCAATGGATGGAAGTCATTCAAAAATGCTTCTTTATTGTCTTACCAATCACAACATAATCTTGTGGAATTTTTACCCGACCGGATATTTAATGGTGCAAAAGTTAACTGTCAGATCAGAGGTACAAGGTTTAAAAGTGTACAAGCTGATCGAGACATTTTGATTACATCACATCAATCAATGATGCTAACTGATATGGAAGACAGGAGAAATGAAACGAGTGACGAAACCCTAGAAGTGACTTCTTCTCAGAGTTCTATCGACTTAAATGTACACTGTAAGTTTCTACAGAGATATTCGCTACACTTTTATTCGTTTTTATTATTATGGATCCCTTCTGCTATGATCAGTTTTCCACACTAAAGACCAAACGGCCGACTAGAAAGGGTCAGTGAAAAAGAACTCTGACAGGCATCGGATCAACTCTAAGAACCAATTGCCCAGTAAATATGCCACGGGAAATAGATATAGATCAGACGCATGCTGAGGAGACCAGTGAGTGATATCACGCGCAGGTCCTTGAAGTGGGACACGGATGGCGACGCGTTGGGCGTAGGTCCCTTGGTAGCATGGAGGAGATCTTTTGAGAAAGAAATGAGATCTTATGGGCAATCGTGGAGACAGCTACAAAGGACTTCAAGGAACGGAATAAAATAGAGTTGTACTGCTGAAGCCCTACGCTGCACTCGGAACCTAAGGTAATAATAACAATAATGTGTAGAACGAATGATACATGTTACTCAACAATATGTGCATTTCCATGCACAACTGATAATAAGCCAACCGATTGTGTTAGGGCCATATCTTAGTAGATGGAGCCGGACTTGAACTCCTGACCCAGTGATTAGATGTTCAGCTCTAAGACCAGTGAGCTACAGGGTTACTAGGTCCAACAGCTAACCACGTCATTGTTATGAATGAATAAATACCTGTTAGTCAGATAGCCAATAGGCATCCGATCAGTGTTTTCTTGTGTCTTGGAACTTATCTATTTGTAGTTTGTATCCGTGAAATTATCTTCGAGAATTAAATTTGGCACTAATGTGCTTTTTATTGATTGTGCTGGAGTTAGACAAAAAGGTGTTCTGACTGATTTCGGCTACTACTAATTGACATCATTCACGGAATGCAGATAGCTGTTATATTCACGATCAAAATCACAATATCTCGGTCCTGATCGTTTCTCTGAAGAAGTTCCAGTTCGGTTCTGTAAAGCAAAACATAGTCTGTATTACTTATTTCTTTATCAATGAGATATCTACAAGTATAACAGCTTTTGTCTTACATCAGTGGACAGTTGATAAGTTCTTACCAATAAGCATGCCATTGTATCCCCCCCCCAAGCTCTGGCCACAGTATTCATTCTACTTAACAGATCTTACAGGATCCATTTCCTGGAAATTAAATTTCTAAAGGTTTTAGAACAGCTGACAAATGGATATCTAGTAGATGGTTGCTGACATTGTGTGGAATCCAGGATGCGTATTTCGTCCTATTTTGAAGTTTTGTCAGCTGGATGTGCCTGCATTCCCCAGTGAATGTTGTGTCCCCATTGACATTCGAACTCAGAAACCAAAGTCTGAAACACGCCAAAGCGTTATCCACTAGGCCACTTGAGCCGTGACTGACTGCCAATCTACGGTGTGAATATGCAGGCTAGGAGCCGACATGTGAACTGACAAGTAACATTCCAGTCCATTATAATCATTCAACGAGAAATACAAAATTAACTTAAATAAATGACAAACTGGTACTTTAGGCTGAGAAACTTTTGATAAATTTTAATTGAACAACTATGGCGTTGTGTCACAAAAGGGAGACTGATTAGAGAATAAGTTACAGGCTGTTAGATTAGCACAAACTTAAGTCAGAACATTAATCTTTAAGCCATTGGTACAAAATCAACTAGTTCGTGACTTCATACTTCTGATGACCACCATTCAGCACTAGTAGTAAATAAATAACTGTCTGTGTTTCCCACTAATTTAACTGTACTAGTCACAAATTTCTTAGTAACCAGTGTAACTAGTCATCTTTAAAGGAGCTATGGCTATCGTTGACCAGCGTCTAAAGATATACGTGAAATTTAGTCCATTTCTCACAAAACTACCAGGGAAATCAATTAGTAAGCATGTCAAGAGTAACGAGACCTCGCCTGAATGCTTCATGACCACTAGAAGATCCACGTTGTCAGTCTTCATCCATAGCCGGAGGTCGTGCACGAACATCCTAGGGTGGTACAATCAGTGTCTCTGGGATGACATCAGATGGAAGGTGGAAGACCTCATGTAGATAGTCAACTCCATCAACTGTCTTGCAGTCATATTGCTCGCGAACATATGGACTACGGATATTGATTGCGGCGTGATTATAGTATGTATAGGTGTCAGTCCTTGGAGTCTGGGTTGCATTGTTCACAACTTCACAAAAGGTGTAAAACACGAGGTTCACTTAGAAGTCATTAGTCGTCTTTGTCACCTTCAATTTCTTCAGGAGACGAACGATTATTAAATCTTTGGAGAATTCTAAAAGTTCAGTTCATCATGTAGTTAGCTCTGAAGGTATAAGAATAGAATCTGGCCACTGTAGCAGAGTATATTTCCATCACAGAATAATTTCATTAGATATGACCTTTCGAGCATACTTTATTACTCATAATCATATAAAGACACTCACATAACTTTCCATTTTCATCTACATAATTCCCCTTCTTCTCATGTTTTGATTTTATCGATAGTATAATATGTTCGATATCTCCAGTAATGGTGTTGAATCATTCCTACTGCACGTATAGATTCTATGAACCGAGATTTGGCGGTCAAACTCTCCTTCGATTTAACTCTATTCTATTTGGAACCGTAGCTGTAACCTTCACTCTGTTGTGTGTGACTGTGTGCTCATTTATGTATTGCGATTTCGGAGGTTTTCTCTACATTGTTCGCTTTCGTGGAAGCAGCTAATTTCTTATGTTCCTGATGATCTGACTACCGTCCCCCAAATCTATGGGTCTGACCTATGTAGTTGACCTCACAGTTATTGTAGTGTATTTTGTAGATTACATTATTTTGTTTATAATTGGGTCAATACAATTGTGAACAATAAACTGAGCCCGGATTGTCATCAGTAAATAATACTGTGTCACTTTGTGCTTTCAACAGACGAGTTTATTCCATTATATCAATAAAAATGTTGTCTAGAAAGACAATAAAAGTTTCGCAATTCAATTATCCAGTTCAAAGAACTTGAATGCACCAAAATTTATGATACTCTTAAACACTAAAGACAATCGTTCATCTTCAAGTATTGGTTTTGTAGGGATTTTGTTTGACTGAATGGAGGATTTCATCATAAGCTGACATCAGTTAGAGAACCACTGGAAAACCTGGGAGTACCTGACAGTTTTTTCGTCCTAGTTTGGGACTCCTCAGCGGTACGCACCCACCGGGGCTCGAACCCAGGACCCTCTGGTTACAAGGCGAGCTCGTAGACCATTGAGCCACTGGGACCCAATCCAATGGTTCTTGAATTCCAACTTCTGCCAATTCACGACATAGCGCGACCATTTCGCAATGTCTTCTTAGATGAGTTACTGCCTCATCTTCAACCTGCTGCACCCTACTGGTCACAACAACAAAAAAAGCAGTAGCAGCATCCAGCACCAATCACCATCGACGGGAGGGATTTGAAAGAGGTTACTTCATTCACTTATCTAGGGAGCATTGTCTCAACTACAGGAGGAACGAACGAGGATGTCAAATCGAGAATCGGGAAGGCGAGAAACACATTCATCAACCTGAAACCAACCAATCTGGGAATCTTCGTCACTCGACATCAACAACGAAACTCGGATTTTCAATGAAACGTCAAGTCAGAAACTTGGCGGTTGCGTCACAAAGAATATTTCCAACAGCCTGTTGCACACCTTAATCATCAACTGTCTTCGCTACATACTACTGAAGATCAGATGGCTGGAAAGAACAAAAACCAACAAGAAACTATGGGAAGAAACAAAACAAGAACCAATCGCCCAACAAATATGCAGGAGAAAGTGGAGATGGATTGGACACTCGCTGAGGAGGCCGCTGGGTGACATCGCGCGTCAGGCCATATCTCGAGTGCAACCCGAAAGGGAAGCGGCGAGTAGGACTCGGTGCAAGGGTGACATGGAGGAGATCGTGTGAAGAGGAGTTGAAACGGTATGGACTAACATGGATGTAAGTGAAAAGTGCAGCATAAGACAGAAGCAAGTGGAGACGTGTAGTTGAAGCCCTATGTTCCACTAGGAACCCAAGGGAACACTAATAATAATAGTTAAACAATAAACACAATCGCTGATCATTTGAATGAATGAACAACCCGTAAAGTTAAAAATTTAATGTTTGACAGGGATACTTTTTTTTCATTTCAGATGGACCAGAAATTCATAATCCTGAGGATCAATTTTACCCAGTTTATCTCTGTACAAAATTCAACCAAGGATCACAAACTTCTTGTAGCAATAAAGTGACCAGTCCACAGAATATAACATTACAGGTAAGTGACATCTTTTTCTAGCTTGTCAAGTTAACATATGATTTGTTTTGAAAGAGTACTATGGAAAAAATTCAATTGTCAGCAGTCTGCACTTAGCAGAAACTGCTAGGCAACCGCTAACTCCCTTGGCTGTCCCAACCGTCATAGTCCATTTTGCATCTTAGTAGAAAAATTAAGGATCTGTTAGAACCTTCATATCTGTCGGTGGCATAGCGGTCAGGACGCTCGCCGACCATGCATATAGTCCAGGTTTGATTCCCGGCCGACGCACTCCTTTACCTCGCTAAGCCAGAAATAATGCTGGTGAAGAGGAAAGGTTGGGCACGAGGCTGGCAACCCCATCCTGTAAAAATAAACACTGCTACAGAAACTTCAAGCCACTAGCTTGAAGCCCTATGTTTTACTGGAAACGTGAAGGGAAAAATAATAGAGCCTTCATCATAAAAAATACTTGCAAAATACGTCTGTCTCTCAATCCTTTTCTCTCTCCCTCGAAGAACAAGATTTCATAATCATCAGAATATACAGATAGGGACATTCCACCGTTTCTGAAACGATGAAAACTAGATGAATTCTTGATTGGAAACAAAACACGCAGTTGAGTGAAGAGTCTCTTTTCGGTGGTGAATTTATTCACTTAGCCGTACAATCTCGATTATATATACTTATTTTTTTGTATGTGTGTGTACATTAGGTTTGTCCGATAAGAATATGAAAATTAGTTAGGGTTATTGTTGTCAAGACATCGCGAAAATGTGATGCGTAATCAGATCGTAACTAAGGTGTATAGTGGTGAAGATTGGTAAGAGGGTAGTGGTGACGCGTTGTCAAAAAAAGAACACAGTTGTTAGTGGTAATCAACGCATTGGGTCACCTCAACGTGCATATACCAGTTTACCTGCTCTTGTGGAGCTGAGTACATCGGCCGTACCATGCGCCGACTTGAAAAACGCGCTCGCGAACACTTCCCAGCCTGGCTAGTAAAAGGAGACCAAAAACGTGTATACAGTTCAGTGACAGAACATCTGGTCAACTCAGGACATTCAGCGCCTTTCGAAAAATCCTTCAACGTCATATACAAGATTCAATCAAACCTATCAAAGGGAGTGAAATCAAGGCATTTGGGCATGGCTGAGGCGTTAGCTATCCAAAAACTCAAACCCACACTTTGTATCCAAAAGAAATACGTCCAACCCCTGTCCCTGCCATGGCCATCATAAACAGGTAAATTTTTTTAGTAATGACCATTCCATCGCCTTTCTTATCTAAACTTCCTGTTTATTCATGTTATCTTACTATTTCTACATATTTAATCCCTGATTGTATAAACAATTATTCATCACACTAATTTTTTATCCAAACATCCTGTATATTTTGTTATTTTTACATTTCTAACCCCCAATTGCACAATGTCTATCATCTTAGTTATTATGCTACTTTGTTTGAGTTTTACCCATCCTCCTGTTTATTATGGCATTCTAATTCCTAATTGTAATTTTTATTAATTTGACCCCTAACCAGAAATTATTCTGGAACTTTCCTATCCATTTGATAAAAATACACGAATGTACAGCCTAGATGATGACTTCGTCGAAAAGAAAATTTTCTTCGCTGCAATTGTCTTTTTATTCCCTGAAAGCGTTATACTGTTACATAATAAGATGAATAGTTTAATGAAAGAGTGATGATTAGGATGCACATAGAAACAAAGGAAAATATGGAATTATGTAACAGTTCTAAAGATAACAAATGGTTTGAGGATTTAGAAAAAAACAAGCATACAAATATCAGTACTTCGATTGTACACTATTCAGTAACTAGTGCGATGTGTCTAGTCCTTTCTTTGGTGCAGACTGAATTCTATCAGTCACGTTTGCAGTGTGGCCACCATTCTAGGTAGCTCACCATCACAGTATACATTGATTTGATGATATTAGATGGTTGGAAGCAATTGGCAGGAGGTCAGTCGCGAGCCCGAATAGCTCAGTGGTAACGTCTATGACTACAGTAGTGGGTGACGCCAGTTCGAATCTCAGAAGGGACATCAGTTCCTTCAAGGCTGCAAATAAGCCTTGCTGGCTGGTGAGTGCCAGCTAGCATGAAACCTAGGTCCAAGGCTTCCTGCCGATTGTCTCAAACCATCTGTTATCATCACACAAAAGTCAACACAACTGTTACCATGACAGTAGAAGTGGCACTGTGATTTTCTTTTGTATACATAACTCTGGTTTCGCCAAATGAATGGCTAAGGCTTCAGCAGTACAAAAGAGACGAAAGTGTATTGCCCTTGGTAGGTTATTCTTCCCCACTCTGTAGATCACCTTGAAGGAGACATTTGTTGAGATGGAATGACCAGTGTTTTGACGAGATGTTCAATTATTGCATTCTAGATATACATACATCTATCCTATTTCTTCGTTTTTATTACTACAATCATAAAAGTTTGGTTGAGTGAGTACTGCTCAGTGTTCAAAGCTTACACACAATCTGATAAGAACACAAGCTTGATCCCCAAAAGGTGAATTAGGCAATCCCATTAAGCTGCAGTCAAAAATAGCTGAGTCGCTGTTAATGTTTGTTTGTCGGTTGTTTTTTCAAAGACTGAGTTTTCAAAATTCTTTGTTGATGTATCTAAAAATCGCGAAAAATACCCATTTATTCATAAGTAAAAACACAGTTTTTTTATTCAGCGAAGAAATTCCTTTTCAACGACTTCATTTTCAAGCTGTACAGTCGTATTTATATTACAGAAAAGGTTATTAAGTGGCACTAAATAATTGCGTAGTCAATATACATATATAAGTGATAAGAATAACGATAATTAAAATGTTATAAGGGGTAGAGTTGAAGTGGATAAATTACAAAATTATTAAAGATTGTTTTATAAGTGAATTGAAATCAAAAATGTTTTAAAAATGTCAAGTGTTGTCTAAAAATTTTAAAAAATTAGGAGTACGATTACGATAAAAAGGAAGATGTGAAGTGAAGTGGAAAGAATTCAAGTAGTGAAATAAAATAAAAACTAGAAAGAACATTACTATGACCAAGGTAAAGAAAGGGGTTTGACAAAACGTTTTTGAACACATAATTTAGCTTTCTGTTCATGTATAGCTAAAGCTTCGGCTATGCATAAGTGAAGAAAACGTAAACTTTTGGATCGATTCGATTTTGCCATGTAGATAACTTTGAAAGATGAATCACGTGGGGCTAAATGACCTGACTCTAACAGGTGATCACAAATAGACGACTTCGACATTCTACGTTCGCCTTTCATTAACCAGACTGGATAGTGTTCAGCTACACGTTTCCGGAGATTACGTTTACAGCGTCCAATATAAACAGCTCCACAAGAGCAGGTAAAAGAGTAAATACACATAGATGTGGACAAAAGCCGTAATCTATCCTTGACGCATTGTCTAATCATATTTCGGCTGGTAAAAACTAGTTGTAAGTCAGCTGCAGGAAAAGTACGTTTAATACATTTAGATAAACGATTTTTAATTATTTCCAAAATGGTGATTGTGTCAGTTTTTGTTTCTGGAATTATTTCAATTCATTTTCATTTCTTTCAATTAGATCTCATCAGGCTTAACTCTAATATATATGTATACATATATATACATAGGTTTACAAATAGAAATTCAAATATAAACCAATCATGGTGTTTTGTCTATAGGATAATAAGATGGTGAATATAAATTGTGCAATTAGTCATAATAGTAGTAATGATAATAATAATAATAATAGTAATAATAAAAATGGTTTTATGAATAATAAGGATAAAAAATTGAGGCAATCTATGATAACACGAATAATGAAAAAACAGTATGATTAAACAAACAACTGTTCAGGTGGAAGTAGTCGATAAAGGCTAGTAAAAACAAATGAACCGATTAAGTAATGTTAGATTGTAAGGGAAGGAAATGAAACACGTTTATAATGAAGATGTGATAAGATTAAGGGATGATAAGAAAGGGGTTGAAAATATAAACAAAGGGTGGTGTAGAAGTCATTAGTTGGTTATGTCTTAATAGGCCAAGGGAGGGATAATGGCTGTACGAACTTCTTTTGAATACATAGTTTAGGTTTAATAGTTCGAATACCTATCGCCTCAGCTGTGTGCAGTAAACGAATACGAAGTCTATTGGAAAGATTCGGTGGGATACGATGAATTACTTTGAAGGCTCTCGTTTCTCGATTACATGACCACTATCAATTAAGTGTGACAAAACTGAACTACGGATTGTTTTTTCTGTCATTTTCCAAACCACCACGATGGGAGATGTTCACTAACACGTTGACTAAGCTGTCTAGTAGTATGCCCAATATAACTGTCACCGCAGGTGCAGTTGAATTGATAAATGCACATAGATGTGGCAAATATATCAAGCTTATCCTTCGTTTGTGTCCCAATCATTCGTCGGCTAGAGAATGACAAACATAGGTGTGCTGCATAAAATGTTCTTCGTATACTCCTTGAAAGTCTTTGGAATAGAATCTCACTTGACAACTGATACATAAAACGTAAAAGATACTCTCTGATTCTACGCATCGTTTCCCATTTCATTACTACCTGTTTTGAAAATAAAAGGATTCCGCTCTTATTACTAAATATTATTCTCGTTTGTCTTGTTCTACTTTCCAATTAGTGTCGGACAGATTTCAACCCGCCCGGTCAGATTCAATGGTTTCAATGGCAACCAAGCCATCGATCCTTAGTGTATATAACAAATGGACAAACTTTACAATTCAGTATAGAACAATTAAAAGATTTATTCAAATATACAGAAATAACTTCACATAATTTATGGATTATTGATAATTACTTTTCAAAAAATAAAGAAGTGATACCAGTTGTAGGTGAAAAATTGATTTTCAAATTATGGAAATTTATATGCATTGCTAGTTCAGATGGATTCAATAATCAATCGGCTAATCGATATGTAGTAGAAGCAAGTAAGTTCTGCTTTGGTGTACATCATATACATGTTTTTTTTTACAATTTTTCAACTCATCAAACATATTCAGTGTTAACGCGTATTCTGTCCTTTAACGCAGACCAGGAACACAAGGATGATTATATGACGTATCCCGTTTTCGAAGTGGTGCCAACTGCTTTATCCGGTGATTATGGTCGCGTCTCCAAAAATAGGTCGAAATACACCAGCCTTCGAACTTATTGCATCCTTTAATCCATGACACTGAGCAGATATCAGTATCAAGCGAAATTTCCTGCTAAAAATGCAACAAATGTAACACAGTTCAAGAATATAATCCAGCCAATTAAATCAGAAAAACTTTGTTGTGAAATTTCATTTGAAAAACATGTAAAACTTGTCATTAAACCACCGTTGCAACGGGCTACGATGCTACAATTATCGGGGATGTGCAACAACACCACTCGAAAGCAATTAGGGAGCGAAATTTAAAAAAAAAACACAACTGCATCGATGCTTTTAAGCCATGAATCGCGTCTAGCTAACTAGATAACCGCGAGAGGTGACATGACACCATGTGAAATGCTATGTATACCTGACTGTGTTCCTTCGGCTTATCCAGCCGACTGAAATACTAAACACTAGTGCTTAATTAATGTAAATGTAGGACTTCGGCAATGTGGTAGAGTGTAATTCCATATTATTATTATTATTATTGTTCCCTTGGGTTCCTAGTGGAACATAGGGCTTCAACTACACGTCTCCACTTGCTTCTGTCTTCTGCTGTACTTTTCACTTGCATCCATGTTAGTCCATACTGTTTCAACTCCTCTTCACACGATCTCCTCCATGTCACCCTTGCACTGACGACCAACTCGCCGCTTCCCTTTCGGGTTCCACTCGAGTTATGGCCTGACGCGAACCCAGCAGCCTCCTCAGCGAGTGTCCAATCCATCTCCACTTTCTCCTGCATATTTGTTGAGCGATTGGTTCTTGTTTTGTTTGTTCCCATAGTTTCTTGTTGGTTCTTGTTCTTTCCGGCCATCTGATCTTCAGTATAGAGCGAAGACAGTTGTTGATAAAGGTGTGCAACAGGCTGTTGGAAATATTCTTTGTGACCCGCCGCCAAGTTTCTGATCCATCCGTATAGAAGAACTGACTGACTGACTTGACGTTTGTATTGAAAATCCGAATCATTTCGTTGTTGATGCTGAGTTGAGTGACAGCGGAAGATTTCCAGATTGGTTTCAGGTTGATGAATGTGTTTCTCGCCTTCCCGATTCTCGATTTGACATCCTCGTCCGTTCCTCGTGTAGTTGAGACAATGCTCCCTCCCTAGATAAGTGAATGAAGTAACCTCTTTCAAATCCCTCCCGTTGATGGTGATTGGCGCTGGATGTTGCTGCTGTTGTTGTTGTTGTTGGTTGGTTGGTTATTTTCATAACCTCCGTCTTGTCTATGTTCACCTGCAGTCCTGTCTTCTCTGGCTGCTTCTTCGACCAGTTTGTCGGTTTCCGCTTGTAATTCTTCGATTTTGTGTGACACCAAACATAAGTCATCCGCAAAATCTAGGTCTTCTAGGTTCTTCCATATTAGTTAGATAAGTTTATTTTAAATATCACACAGTGATGCAGTAGTGACAACGGGAAGACGTTTTGAGCATAAATTATTACTGCTCATAATCATATCATTTTTAGTCACACGGTTTCACAATTTGTCTTATATACATACATATTTATATTCTGGCTCTCCAACTTTGATGTTTTTTTGCCACTTCCGATATCTCCCGTATAGGCGTTGCTTCATTTCGATTGCATGTGTTCGGTGTTGAATCGATAAACAAATCTTCAGTGATTAATCTCTGCACGAATTGAGGTGCAAATTTCATTACAGTCTCCTTTTTGACTATTGTTTGGATGATTAACTGATAGGTCGTTAGGACTGTGGGGCAAAGTTAAACTTTAACCAACCAGGAACTACTGGCCAGCACCAATTACAGGAAAAAAGATACTTTTAGGCTATGGAATAAATACATTTGTGAAGATGATCTATAAAACAAAGGCATAAAAATGTTACAAGAGACACTTGTTTCTGACGTGTAGCAAAAATGACTCCCGATTTCCTATAGGCATATCTACATGTGTTCATTTAAATGGGAACACCATTATTCACCGGGGATGCAGGTACATCCAGTCAACTGACGAGCCGTTAATAGGATGAAATGAGCATCCTGGATTTCACTGCTATTCACCATCCACCAACTGACTTCAAGTTACATGACGCGACATCGTAGAAGCACATGCACAAGGATATAATAATAATTTGCTTTATTCCAGAAACAGTACTAGTGGTACAGTGTGGAATTTTCAGCACATATCTACAATATTTGCATCTAATTTTATCCAACGTTTAAATGGAGCATTTCAAAAAATAAATAAGTATAAGGACAACAACAACAAAAAAAACACAAAAACAATATAAAAAATGCGAAAAAATACCAAGAAGTAGAAAGGAAAATAAAAACATCATATAATAATAATTCAGTATTGGGTAGTGGAAGCTATGATATGATTATGCATGGTGACAGTAAAGCTATAGTCATACAAGAAGTTATGAAATGATATTTAAGAATGTTTATCTCCAAGATGATCAGTTAATTTGGTTGAAACAACCATAAAATAACAATTCAGGGTTGTTGTTTTGTTTTTTATTGTCAGGTCTAATGCAGTGTTTGTAGTGGTAGTGTTAGTAATCCTTCAAAATACAAAATTTTGAGATGATGGTAATGGCGTTCACAACCAGTGATTGTCAGTTAATACTGCCGAACAAAAAAACAACAACCACAAAAACTAATAATTACATGATGGTTAATGACAGGAAAATTTTGTAATACTCATAGTGCTAATATAGTCGGAACCAGTAGATAGACAAAAGAAGGAATAGAGTAAAGTACAAAAAGGAAGCCAATGTTAATAATTTAGGTAGCTGAGTATGTTTAAGAAGGAGTTCATTGTAGAATACAAATAAGAGAGAAATTAAAGAGCCTAAAATTATGATTATTAACAACAAAGCAAGTCATAGGTTTCGTGCTTAACATTATCTCTGTCGCTTAGAACACGGGCCAAATATGGTATCGTTGACTTCCTGCACTTGGTTATCCTAGCATAGATTATTTTATACTGATTTCTGGTTCTACTTGATTAGATACAAGGCGAGAGTTGGGAATAGAGGGGGTGCTTTAGTCAGTCACTAAAGTGCATTAACAAGTTTCAAGGCATTACGTAAACCTGGGCTAGTAATAGACATAATAAGAAAGGTTGTGAATTCGCAAAAGATCTCAAATAAACGTTTGTCAGTGAAACGAAAGCTTTGAAGTTAGCGAAAGTGTGATGGGGATTTAAAGAGCTAATTATCATTTTATGAAGAATTTGTTGACATTTTTATATTTTCAAGTATTGGTTTTGTAGGGAATTTTGTTTGATTGCATGGAGGGTTTCATCGTTATCTGACGTCAGTCAGAGAACCACTGGAAAACCTTGGAGTACTGGACAGCTGTTTCGTCCTAGTTTGGGACTCCTCAGCAGTACGCACCCACCAGGGCTCGAACCCAGGACCTTCTGGTTACAAGGCGATCTCGTAGACCATTGAGCCACTGGGACCCGATCCAATGGTTGTTGAATTCTATCTTCTGCCAATTCATGACATAGCGCGACCACTTCGCAATGTCTTCTGCGATGAGTTACCGCCTCACCTTTTGACCTGCTGGACCCTACAGGTCCTACGAAACTAATACTTGAAAATTAATCTGATGTTCACTAGCGACTGCCTCTATTCAGACAGTTAACCTGGGGTTCTAGTGGGAAGCCGTGACCAGTAGGGTACAGTGGGTCAAAAGATGAGGCAGTAACTCATCGCAGAAGACATTATTATGGGCCATTGTGAACAAAGCGGCTGGACATATTTCTTCCGAATACGGAGACCAGGCGCTGGAAATTCATCAATACAACCCTGAACTCTGTATGCAGGAAAAGTTTGTCCAGTCTCTTATCTACCTTGGTCTTAACCTTCTCACTAATCGTTCCCTGTAAAAAACATTTTGACTGTTTTCTTTTTTCTTTTTTGTAATTTTTAATCTTACTTTTAGTTTGCTTTTGCTTTAATAATTAATTCACTATTATCACTCTCATATGCTACTTTTGTATATTTTCACACCCTCTTCACACTTGTTAAATTGACACTGAAATACCTTTATTCTGACTCAATAGCAATTTTAACCTTATCAAATTTCTATCTTTGTTCCGTTGAGTACCATTTGAAGTTATCTTTCGTATTCCTTCCAAGCTCAGTTTTACCTGAGTAGTTTGTCTTTTGCATATATTTGAAGCTATCGGTATTTACCGGGAGAAGTCTAACATTCAAGCTCATGTGTAGTTCGCACAGTCACTCTTCTTGTCATGGCGTGTTTATAAAAATCGAACAGTTTACCTCTGACTAACAGATAAAGGCAGACAGATTCAGATTCAGTTGATAAGGATAGAAGGTTCTTGTGGCTTGTGTTAATCCTTGCAAAATATATCTCTGCAGAGATCTAACTTGTCTTTGAAAGCGTTCACCGATGGAGCTGATACTACTGAATCAGGTAAGGAGTTCCAGTCGTTGACCACTCTGTGAGAGAATCTGAATTCTGCACGTATTTTTATCGTCCTCGGTTTGAGCACCTTTTTGCGGTGACCCCGTAAATGTATCCTAGAAGGGGAGAAAAGTTTAGAAAGGTCAGTTCCTAAATCACCCTTAAGTATACGGTATGCTAAAATTAAGTCGCCTCTCTTCCTTTGGTATGATAACGGGAAGAGATTTAAGTGCTCCATCCTCTTATCATAAGGAAGGTGTGAGATACCACTAACTAATTTCGTTCCTACTCTCTGTACTCTTTCCAGGATATGTGCCTCCTTTTTGAAGCATGGACCCGCCGCTTGTATGCAGTATTCTAGATGAGGCCTGACATATGTTGCGTAGAGTATTTGGAACATGCCCTCGTCTAATCGTTTGAAAGCCCTTCGAAGTGCCCATAGCATTCGAAAAGCCTTAGCTGCGGCTGCATTGCAATTTGCAGTTGTTTTCAAATCATTGCTGACAATGATTCCTAGGTCCTTCTGTTCGTTAACATCAGGTAGTTCTGTGTCCCCTAGGGAGTACGACGTATATGACTTCTGACCTAAGTGCATTACCGCGCTTTTCCTAGAATTTATTTCCAAACTCCACAGGTTCAACCTCTCAGCTAATTTATCTAGATCAGTTTGTAGGGCCGACCTATCCTCGTTATTATTTACAGTTTTCTATATCTTAATGTCGTCTGCAAATAACAATGAAGATGAAGTAAGAATTCCCGGTAGCACATTAACGTATAATAGCCATAGCAAGGGGCCTAATACAGACAATATGAATGCACGACTTAACACTGGGAAACATTCCTATGTCATAAATTATAGTCAGTCTGAACGAAGAATATTCTTTTTCAATCAATTTTCTTCACGCTCATACACTTACAATACATATTATCTGCAATCATCATAATATAATATGAATACAATTTAAATTCTGATTAGCAGACAGAGAAAAACTGTCAAGTTACAGTTTGTGGTCGGGCATATTAGAGTTATATATGTGAGACTGATAAAAAGTTCTCATCAGAATATAATGAATAATTCTCTTTGAATAAGGCATTTAGAAGACAGATTTCGCGAGATGATATCATTTCGCTTTACAATTAACATGGTCAACAATAATAAAATGAAGTTCATGACAATTACTCAGTTAAATAAAAAACAAAAGTACATACTAATGACCAATTTGGATAGGTCATGTAGTCCATGGTAAGCGAAGATTGCAGTCTATTGTTTTTTGTACACACAGTTTAGGCTGTATGTGATTAATCCCCAAAGTGCTTCCATCACTTTCAATAACCTTGAATTAGAGTTATGTGATGAAATAATTGTGAAACAGTCATTAATATTGATTTTGTGACCTGATATTAATAAGTGTTTTACAATGGACGATACTGGATTTCTATTCAGATTACTCGCATTGGGATTTTCTATACGATTTAGTAACCATTTTGGAACATGTTCTTTCCGACGACATTGGAACATCCTGTTGGTTCTACCTATAGACGTGTCACCGCAGCTGCAGGTGAACTTGTAGATACAGCCTGAAGTAGAGTCCATAGAATTTCGTCCTTTAATCGTAGGTACAGGGATCGAAAATGTTCGGCAAGTGAGAAGAAGAGATGTGGCGTAAAATGTGCGTTTCATGGCTGACCAAGTCTTTTAGCTGTCAACTGCATAATCTGGTCACCTTCGAATGGTAGGTTAATAAAGATAGCTTTCTTTGGTACCGAAGCTGTCTTTTCGAGATGTGGTCTTTCTTTACTGTGACAAGTGATAAAGTTCTCCGGATAACCATTAGCTAATAAAACTGAATGTGTGTGTCAGAGCTCATCCATCAATGTGTCACTCGTGCATATTTTTCGGGCCCCTAGGGAACGTTTATTATGGATAGGAACAAAACTGGTAAAATGAAGATATTGTCCACTCCATGTCTGTTTACGAAAAATAGATCGTTGAATCGTTCCATCATCTCTCTTGGTCACTGTAATATCGAGGAAACCGAGTTTGTTATTCGATTCTATTTCGGAAGTCACTCGGATATTTGGATGAATATGATTAAATAGGGTAATAAAGTTTTCAACAGATTTACTATTATTACCAATAATGAGAGTATCATCTACATAACGTTTATACAGCATAAATTCTCCAAGCATACCTTGCATTTGTCTCTCCAATTTTGACATGAAAATATCTGCAAACAGGGGCCAAAGAGGGCTACCCATCGCAACACCATCGATTTGTTTTTACGCCTTTTCTTGGAAGCTGAATCTAATATTTTCTGTTCACATTAAGATGATGTCCGTGATGTAAGTTACAGGAATAGGTAAGTTTATTTCATTGCTTGTGATGTAACCGCAAATGAAATCAACAGTTTCATAAAGGGGAACATTGGTGAATAAAGATTCTATGTCAATTGAACACACAACCTTATCCTTAATGTTCAAGGTGTCTAGTATATCTGTCAGATCAAATGAACATTTTACAGAATGATTTGATAATGAGTCTCTTACAGGCGATTTTGTGGTATGGAGAACTCGACATGTCTAAGATGGGTCTCAGTGGGTTCCCAGTTTTGTGGATCTTCGGAAGGCCATAAAACCGGGGAGTATGTGACCCAATTGCCTTAAGTTGTTTATAAAGTTTTTCATTTATAGAACCATGCATCAGTAAAATCTGAAGTTGACGATTGATCTGCTTTTCCACAAGCAGCACATTATCAGTAGCATTGTCCACCAGAAATATTGACTGATCTTTGAGGATATCATTCATTTTATTTTGGTAATCCGATTTGGCTATAATGACAACGCCTTCTCCCTTATCAGGTTTAAGGATAATAAGATTATCTTTTTCGATTAATTCCGCGTGGTGTTCTTTTGATAAACCATTTTTCTGGTTAGTTCTAGCATTCAGAAATTGGTGAGAAATGTCCACCAGTTTAACTTTAAACCAGTCCAGATTATCTTTACTAGGAAGGAGTTAAATCAGAGATTTGATCATAAAGGTTTTCATACTGCGACTGGACTTCCATTTTGTTTATTTTCATAGGAATAGTTTTGTACTTCAATCCATAAGATAATGCTTCCACCTTTAGTTGGGATAGAGTGCAGTTAGATAAATTAATTATATGCTTGTGGATATCTTGAGGAAATTCCAAAATATGATTCGTGTCTTTCAAAGATTTTGTTAGTTTTTTGTTCGGTTGAACTTACGGTCTTTTTTATCATAGCATTGCAAAATACAGTGAATTTAATTCGACATACTAAAGATAAATTATCCATAAAGGGAAATAGTCTTTGGTGTGTTTCAATAAATTTCGAAAGTTTGTCATTAATTTGATCAAATTTCTAGTTCAGCAAGATGCTGAAGATTGGCGAGTGAAGATTTTGACTTATTTCGACATAGTGATTTGTAAGATGATATAGGAAAATGTTTATTTTTGAATACAGTTGCGATAAAACCCTAATCGTTCACACTGAATTACAATTTTACATCAATTAGTCCCCATTTGATAAATTTGAATAAGGCATTAAGAAGACAAATTTCGCGAGATGATATCAATTCGTAGTTTCTATCAACAAGTTGGCAGAAAAAGCATCCAGAGAAGATAGGACTTCAGGTGAACATAGAGAAAACAGAGGTGATGAAGATTCTTGGAAAAGAACAACAGACAACAATCAGCATAAATGGAAGGAACCTGAAAGAAACAGCCTCTTTTACCTACCTACCTGGGAAGAATCGTTTTAACTACAGGCACACGGAACTGACGAGGATATCAAAGCAAGAATCGGAAAAGTAAGACAAGCTTTCACTACTCTCAAGTCTGTGTGCAGGAGGTCAACACTGAGCACTCAGCATCAAAATGAAAATAAGATCCGGATTTTCAACTCCAGTGTGAAGTCAGTCAGTGCTACTTAACACACGGATCAGAGACTTGCACTGCGCGTCATAAACAGCATCTCAAACAAACTACAGACCTTCATTAACAGCTAGCTGTCTTCGCTCAATACCACTCAAGATCAGATGGCCGGCCGGCCAGAAAAGATCAGCAACAGAGAGGGATCTCTGGCAATGAGCGAACAAACCAACACAGCAGGAACCAACCGGTTGTGAAACAAATAAGCAGGAAGAAATGGAGATGGATGGATTGGCTGGCCATACTCTGAGGAAACAAGGCATCAAGTGAGTGTCATCACCAGACAAGCTATTGGTTGAGTGGAACCCGGCCGAAAGGGAAGCGGTGGCGAGTTGGTCGTCAGTGCGAGGTTGGGTGACTTGGAGGAGGTCATGTGAAGAGGAGATGAAAACGTGTGGGCAGACTTGGAGCCAGGTGAAAGCTCTAGTAGAGAACCGAACTCAATGGAGACACACGCCTGAAGCCCTATGTTCCTGTAGGAATTAAAGGAAACAATAATAATAATCATTTTATTAAGTTACTTCATTTCTTTTCTCCATCTTTCTTTAAACAAATAAAAATTTAGATATGAAGTGTATAAATTCCATCGGCTGATAGAGGTCATGACACATGAGACCGTGTAATTCAATTATCGAATATGAAACCTACTGTTCCCTTTAGGCTAACTAAAAGCTTTTCAAATATCTTAATGGTACACATCACACGAAAATGACAAAAATCCATTATTACCAAAAATCATTTTGTGATTACAGCTCAGTAATATTCTATGTCATTGACCTCATCTCACCTTTGTATGTGTGTGTGTGTGTTGTGTGTCCTTGGATGGTTGGTTGGTCGGTCGAAATCTATTTAAATGTTTGTTTATTTCACTTTTCAGCGGTATAACAGAATTAGGATTAAAACTCGGTCTGAACTCGTGATATACATGATAATTTAGATTGGTTAGGCAGTTTCCCTCTCTCCCCGTCTCTCTCTCGATTTATTAAATTACTTATCTTAAAGTTAAACATGGTGTCTCTAGGGTGGTCCAGGGAGGGGGACAGAGGACACTTTGAAATCAAAAAAAAAACAAACAGAATAACTACAGTGACTTACTTGTGACCATCTCATGGTTAATCTGACCTTAGAGATGAACAAATGTTTTTTAAGATCCCAAGAGAGAAGTGAATGATAGTCAGTATACATTAACATTCAGAGAAATATACGCATTGTGAAAAAAAGAAAAACTCAACAACAACAAAAAATAGTTATCACCTCCAAGCGAGTTAATATGGTCTCAGGTCTAACGATTTACTTTGTTTATCAGTTGGTGATTCATTAGAAGACATTAGGGAGCGCTGTTTCGTCTTAGTCTGTGATTCTTCAACTGTTCACATCCAAGACTTCACTTAGGGATTGAACTCGAGATCTTCAGGTTGCAAGACCAAGCTCGTTGACTATTCAGCAACTTCTGCAGGAATTCAGTGACCCGTGATGTAATAATAATATAATAATAATAACCACTTTATTCCACAACAATAACAATTTACAGCATGGAATTTTCAGTGTTTCATTTTAAATATTGCATTGGTTTAGCTCTTTTTATAATTATATAAATGTATGAAATGTTAAACATATTGATAATTAATAGGAAAAAAAATTAAAAAAACCAACAAAATCACACCATTGCTAGGTCATAGTGAATAATAAATAAATAATATAACAAATAACACATGCAATAATATGCATCATTACATTTTATAGTTTAGTTAATGATTTAAAAGCTGTAAAAGTTCTTTTCTGATATTTGTCTCTTCACACAATACTCGTGCCAAATATGGTACGGTCGAATTTTTATATTTTGTAGTACGAGCATAAATGTTTATGAAATTTCTTCTGGTCTTACCCGAAGAGATACAAGGAAACAGTTGTGAATAAAGAGGATGTTCACTATCAGACAAGGTAACTTCAGCTAGGTGTTTACAAGAATTCATGTGCCTATTGACAGCAGTGTCGGTTAGTTGAGTCAGAGGGATAGCACTGACCCTACTTACAGCCTTCAATGTTCTTCGTAGTATTATATGGTCTTTCTCGAGTAGCCCAGGGAAGAATAATGGAGAACAATAAAGAATGATGGACAAAACACATGAATTAATAAATTGTATGAGAAGAGATTGGGTTATACCTGAGTGCCTCAACTTCTTTATGTAATAAGTCAGACAGAAAATCTTTTTAGAAACTATAAGAATATGGGACGACCAGCAAAGGTTTGAAGAGAAGCTAATGCCAAGATAAGAAACACTTGACTTACTCTCTATCATGTTACCATCAATATTACAACAATCATGAGATTGGATCAATCCATGCATGTCTTTTTCACTTCTCAAGCTGAAATCAACAGTATTACATTTAGTTGGATTTAGTTTAAGACCATTTGAGCCAGACCAATCCTTAACTTCAGCTAAGAAGCCATCCATATGGGAACAATCCGATGTGGAAACTACAGGGACAGAAATGGTCAGATCATCAGCATACTTAATGAAGTTAACTTTGGGTGAGTTCGGAAGGTCATGCAAAAAGAAAGAGAAAAGAAATGGAGAAAGTACTGCACATTGAGGCACACCACTTTCAGTTAGCTGAGAAGTGGAGCGCTTTCCAGCCAAAACAGTATGCTGTTTCCTATCCTTAAAATAAGAAGACAGCCATCTAGTTGCCCAGGTCTCTGTCTGTGCTGAAATCATCTTTCCTAATAAAAGTGTCCTAGGAACAGAGTCAAAAGCTGCAGTATAGTCTAAAAAAGCTGTTCGAACGAACTTAGCACCCTTATCAAGGCAGGAAACAATATTGTGGTGTAGTACAACGGCTGCATCTAATGTACTTCTTCCACACTTATAAGCAAACTGCTTAGGGTCACTAAAAGCTTTTAAAGAAGGTTTAAGAATGTTCAAAAGAAGTTTCTCCATAGTTTTCAAAAAAGGAGATGTTATAGCAACCGGTCTAAACTTTATACCTGCTCCAGAAGATGATTTCTGTACAGGTACAACCTTGATTTCTTTCCAGTCAGCAGGTACCGTTTCCCTGTTGAATGATGCATTAAAGATTTGAGTAAGAGGATGACACAAGATGTCTGCACACTTTTGAAGAAGAACGCCTGGTACACCATCTGGACCAAGGCTGTGTGTTGGATTTAAAGATTTCAAACATAATAGTACATCCTCTTCTTTAAAACCCGGAAAATGACCATTATCTTGACTAGGTAAATCAGGTACAACCATATTGATTTGTCTCATGATAAATGATTTGTTTAAAGCATTAACATCAGAATAAGCATCAACCGACATTTGTATTTTACTTGTAAGTTTATTGAAAAGTTTCCAAATGTAGTGCCTTCTATGAGCATCCACTGTATTCTGACATGGCAGACACCACTGGCTATGGACTTTTCAGTACAGCCTAAGGACATCCTCCATTCAGTAGCCAACAGTGAAGTGAAGATCGATATTTATTTAGATTATGGGTTTTTTTCGAAGGTGTACTCACTGATGAAGAGTCTCAAACTAGGACAAAACGACTATGCAGTATACTTCCTGGAAGTTTTCAGTGTTCTCTAAAATAACTATAATCTAAGTATGGAACTGTTGTAATTTGAGAATGCTTTCACATGGTACTAGCTGTTAGCATACAAATGGAACAGTACAGCTGAAGGGAATGATATCTGCCCCTAGCATCTTGAGTAAATCCTGATAATCTATTCGACTGACACATTTTAAACATAAGATCAATGGCTTTCATTTCTCCCATACAGGCATCATATTAGTTGACAGCGATATCTGATAGTCAACTATTTACCGCTACGACCAGTATTAGATATGCTAAATTCACCATACCATCCGGTAGCCAAATGGCTAGTTGAACTCTTACAGCCCCTTTATACTGAGTTGGTGAGACATAGTGTAAAGGATACATTTGGATTCGTTGAAAGGATAAGAGATTTAAATGTTGATAATAAATTTATGATATCATTTGACTTATCTTCTTTATTCACCAATGTACCTCTCATGGAAACAGTGGACTTTATATGTGAAGAACTCAAAAGACGAAACATCGAGATTGGCATTCCTATAGCTTTCATGAAGGAGCTTCTCTTGAAGTTTACAATGAATGTCCACTTTTTATTTAGTAAGGAACTATATAGACAAATCGGCGGTGTGGTAATGGGGTCACAACTAGGACCCATTCTAGCCAACATTTTCCTGGCGAAACTAGAAAATGTTATTAATGAACTCGAATTTTTTTTGTCGATACACGGGTGATACTTTTTTGATTATGAAGAACGAAAAGGAGGCAAAGAACATCCTGGACAAATTTAATGAGGTACATCCTGCAATAAATTTCACTATTGAGAAAGAAAAAGATTCTAGTATTTCATTTCTAGACGTCCTTATGACCAGAAAAGAGGATGGCACAATAAGAAGAAGTGTTTATAGAAAACCTACATCAACGGCCCAGTACACACATTTTCTCAGCTTTGTGCCCTTGAAATACAAACGCAATCTAATTAAATGCTTGGTCCACAGAGCAAGAGAGATTTACTCGGATGAACGTCTTGACGAGGAACTTAACAATATAAAACGGTTGCTAAGTGAGAATGGTTATGCCGAAAAGTTTATTGATAAGAATCTGAATCTGAAACCAAAGCAGCCCAAGTTACCAACAGTTCCAAAAAAGGCCTTGTTCTTACAGATGCAGCTCCTAGGAGACAACACCAGTGAGATACTAACACATCGCCTCAGAAATGCGGTAAAAAGAGCATTCCCTGCTGCTCAATTACGCTGTATCTTTAAAACCACTCCTCTTCTGTGTTCGGGAATAAAAGACAAACTGCCTAATTTCGCCTCTTCCATGTGTATATACCAATTTAACTGCTCCTGTGGAGTGAGCCAGTTAGTTGCATAGGCCGTACAATTAAGCGTGTTTCTTGTCGAATTTCCGAAAATCACCCTGCCTGGTTAAGCTAAGGACAAACAAAATCTATTTGCAGCGCTATTCTGGCTCATCTTGTGGAGACAGAACACAAAATTGACGTTTATCATGCTTTCAGGGGCATTTACCGCATACCTACGAATCTCAATTTTGCTTTAAGAGTTCGACTACTAAATATTGCTGAGGCTGTGAGGATCCATATTAACAAGCCTAATTTATGCATCCAAAAGAAGTTAGTTCAGACATTATCATTATCTTGGCCATCCAGGTTTGAATAATCCAGAATTTTTGTGAAATTTCCCTAATTTTAGTTGATATTCTATTCGCTATTATATCTTTATTATTATTAAGTAGAGTAGTTCATTGACTAAATTCACGTGTTTTTGCAAGAGAATAAGTAGAACTAAACGTCCTCACTAAGATTCTGGATTCAGTGTTCAATGTTTCAACGCTCATCTTATATTAAAATGTTTTAATCGAAGTAAATACCACGGTTGAATATTGACGATTGATGATTCTATTATTATTTTATAAATTCAGAATTTTATTAATCTGAAGGTGGATTTTGTACACGAACTGATATCAGTCAAATCAAAGGAGCATTGGATAGCTGTTACGTCTTAGTTTGATACTGTTCATCAGCGTGCACCACACCAGCAACCCGGCTACGGACTGAACTCCGAACCTTTTAGTTAAAAAGTGAACCCACTGACTATTCATTCTTTTGCATTCCGTGTGGGACTTGGGATCTTAAACTTTGACCGTGGAAGTGGTGTTGTTTCATCTGTAGGATCGGGTCGCTAGATTTAAGCTTATAACCTTCCCACCTCTCTGGGCTCACTTTAAGTTAGCATACCAGGCGGCATTTAGGAGTGCATCGATCTGGAAAACAACCTGAACCTCCCTTATGGCTGAGGGACATTGCACCAATCAACTTAAGCAAGAGTGTAGTTATGCATGTATCTCATAGTCACGTGCACAATTACTCAATGAATGGCATTACTCTCCCAGTGGTCACTGAGTACAAGGACTTGGGAGTGGTTGTGCAGCATGACTTGAAAACAGCAACAAACTGTAGAGCTGCAGCCACTAAGGGTTTTCGAATATTATGGGCCATACGCAAGGCTTTTGCGAACTTTGACGCTGAAATATTTCGTATATTATATCCGACTTATATCAGACCTCATTTGGAATATGGGATCCAGGCAGCGAGCCCGTGTTTCAAACACGAAATAGACTTATTAGAAAGGGTGCAAAGAGTAGGAACTAAGCTAATAAAGGGTTTCTCAACCCTCTCATATGAAGAGAGGTAAAGTCGACTGGGTTTATTTCCACTGTCATACAGACGACTTAGGGGTGACCTAATACTAGCATACCGTATCCTAAGAAATGATTTTGGAGCAAATTTATCTAATTTATTTCTTCCTTCTAGCACCAACCAATTGCGAGGACATCACCTCAAGGTTCAAAAACCACGGTCGAATCGTCTGCGTTTGGAGACCCGTTTTTCGCATCGGATTGTGAACCATTGGAACTCCCTACCGGAACACGTCGTATCAGCGCCATCCGTTGATTCATTCAAGGCGAGATTGGACCTCCTGTATGTAACAAATCGAAAGGATTAACACAGGCATATAGCCTACTATCCTAAATAAATTGCAAACTGTAAACTACCCATCGATTCCCACTCGACTCAACCCCAATTCTCCCCTAGTTTACTACCTCATAGTGCACCCGGAAGGTGAGGTGCAAGGCGATATAAACAACATCATGGCTGGGTAAACTTCACAAGGCTCGAAGTCCTATGTTCCAGTTGGAACAGAAGAAAATTAGCCTAGTGACTGAATGCTTAACAGTCCTGCGTTCAATCCCTAGTTACATAGAGTATAAGTTTCAGTGGTGCCTTTTATATATGTCAAACAATTTTATCATATCATACTTTTGATTCATTTTAATGGTTTCCATTTTTGCTTTTTACAGGGAAACCTTTTGTATATAGTAGTCTCAATGCCTATGGGGTTTTAGATAAATCAATAATAGTTTCATGCAATGTGATCAGTTTTCTTGAGCTAAATTTTTCTCATCCAATATGGTCTTTTAATGGAAAATATATATTGGACGACAACTGGGGTAATAACAATAATAATAAATCTCTAATTGCCATTAATGCATCTTCATCATGGAATTCAAAAATATCAATTTCTACAACTCATCATCACTATGCATTACCACTATCTAAATATATAATTAATAATAGAAAATATTCATTTGGCTGGATCAGTACATTACGGATAAATAGACTGTTATTGGCTGATGAAGGTATCTATCAGTGTGCTTTCACTAATGACCTGGGAACAAGTTCATTTAGAATTAATTTACAACTTCAAGGTAAGTTAATTGCATCTACCAGAAAAGCGTTCTTTTATTATTCTTTCGAAAATTTTGAGTTACTTTGTAACTATTTAAGTAGTTTAGGGTTAAAAACAAAAGTTTTCAGTGTTCAGTGTAGGTGATTTTTTCTTCAATGAAAAAAAATGAAATTATTGAACAAAGAATATTCGTTTCGACAACTCCTTCTTCTTCCTCAATTCCTACACTTACATATTTACGAAAATGTACTGCAAGTTACTAAGACGTAACTAAATCCAACAAAAAACTAGAACGGTGATCCGTCACAAATTTAAAAACTTTAATTCTGTTCAATCAAGTTGATGAACATATCACAAAAACAGTTAGAATAATATTTCAAAAGGGTAGTAGAGTTGAAATGGATGAACTACAAAATTACGAGAGATTATTTGCAGAAGAAAATTGGTTTTAAAAGGTTCAAAGTAGGTCCAGTGATGTCGAAAATTTAAATTACAGTGATGACAACAGTTACGATAGTGAAGATAAACTGAAATTGAATGAAATTAACCAGTGAAAAACATTATTAAAATCAAGGTGAAGGAAGAGGTGTAAGAAAACATTTTTTGAACACTCATTTGAGCCGTTTGCTTATGGATAGTTAGAGCTCCGGCTTTACACAAGAGGAGAAAGCGTAAATTCAGCTCATTTAGTGCGTCTAGGTCGACTGATTTGGAGGAGATGGTTAAAACCTGTTGGATATATCGTGGCAGCCGTTGCAACCACATCTAGAGTAAAACCACTTCGTCAGCTTTGTGTGGATTAAGCAGTTGACGCATGTGCCTGAGGAGCTGAGATGGAGTTCGTGAGCCTAACTCGTATACAGTAAGTAACTGTTGGATCCGTTTCTTATGGGAAACGCTCCTTCTTTGAATCAAGACTGCTTTGAGCCTATCATACTGGTGTTCTGCAGGGGCGCTGCCAATTAAATCACTAATGTCCGCTAGCACCTCTGTGGGCAGTGCGGCTAAAACACATCCATACTTCGCGAGCTGTGACTTGATTCCGCGGGTAGCTAAGAGGGGTTCGATGTGGGCGAACCAAATCCGCGGCTCAGTGAAACCGAATGGCGGTAGACGCAGATCGACTATTGCGTTGATTGATGAGTCTTGTGCCTCATTTGTCTCAGTTGCAGCAGGTGAACGTGTAGGTGCAGACATGATTATTATGCGAATATACAGGTACACAGATATAAATATATAAAATGTGCAGTCAAAAATAAAAATAATAACATTAAAAATATAAGGTTTTTATAAAACTAAGATGTTCAAACGGGCTCACCAATTAATTTGTAGGGGACTGTTTAGAGCAAGTTCATTAACATAAAAAATATGCGAATAAAAATCCAAGTCAATGAGAGTACAATTCAACAATATATTATCAGAAATGCAGTAATGAGTTATATTAATAAAAAGGTTACTTGGATATCTTGTTAAAGTCCACTGCTACAAATTATTTATATAATCCACAGAAGCGTTGACTGTTGGAATCATGTCTACTGATAGAAGCTGTGTTCCGGTTGTAGAGTTGTCTTCGGATAAGGATAATAGGTTCCTGCAATAAATCCAAAGTATACAACACGGTTTGAGTCGGGTGAGTTGACAGAAATGGCCAGAGAGAAGGCGGAGCTACCAACAGTATAGTGTATTTCAATTGCACTTGGAAGTAATATGTATTTAAACATAAATCGTTTTAAACAAGAGTCATGTACAATGTTTCTAATTTCAACATCTAACAAAAAGGTGTACAATCACATGATTACGTACTCCACAAGGGTGACTGAATTTGGCCACTGTAGATAACTTCAAAGGATAAACTGCGTTGGGTTAAGCGACCTAACTCACTAAAGTGCTTACAAATAGAAAGCTTCATCATCCAATGTTTGCCTTCTATCAACTAAACTTGATAGTTTTCAGCTCTGTGTTTCTGGAGAACCTGCTCACAGGGTCCAGTGTAATCAGTCCCAAAAGAGCATATGAAAGGTTAGATGCACACAGAAGTGGATATAAGCAGTGGTGTAGCTTTCATGTACTTCTGGAAACTCCTCTGGTTCAAGTACACCAGGAATAAGTCAGTAGGATAGAAAGTGGTCCTGAAACCCTTGGGTAGATAGATGATTTTTAAGTACTTTAGCAATGGTGTGTATGCGTTTTGAATTTGCATCTACTCCTTCACATTCTCCTGTAAAGCTGATTACACTGGATGCTGTAAGCGACTTCTCTCGAAAAGCATGTGACACGAATCATTCTGCTGTCAGTCAGAAATTACTGATTCATTGAACTACGGAACGATAACTTTGGCAGTAAAAATGGCGCATATCTAGACATGGCTTGAACAACAATACAGATCTAAAACTTAATCTACTATAGACAGACACACTACAAATACAGAGGCCCCTGGTTTCAATCATACTATGCCTTAGGCACTTGTTTTGACTTCAGCAGTCATCTCTCCAAAATAACATTCAAAATCGAAGTCATAATGTGTTGAGAGCTGTCTACTAGCCGAATTGGTAGACAGTAATTTACGTCAATGTTAACGTTCTCAAGATTTGTCGTGAGAAAATATGAACAAAGACTGATTCAAAACCGACCACAGCAGACTTTGCGTAGGCGGATACAGTTAACACATAGATGATCTGTTGCCTGGCCCTTGTCTTCTGTTGTTACAATAATATATCTCACAAGGGCTCGCAACTTAAGTTCTAATACTATTGGGGAATTAGTCAAAGTTTTAAATAGTTTTGTTTTTCCGTTTCCTTTCATTTCATATATATATATCCCTTTCTTTCTTTTTGATTAATTTTATTTAGATAAACAGACAGTGAATGATGGCGCACAAATCATGTCGATTTGCTTGCTCTCTGTACTCATTCTGCCTTTATTGTTGTCCATTGTATTTTATATCCGAAAGAGAAGTCTCCGTTTCGGATGGAGTAAACAACAGTTTAAAAAGTGTGGCCTTAAAATAAACTGGAAAAACTGTAGTGAAAGTCAAAGAGAGTATGTTAATGCTGAGAGTAACAGATTTAACCTTTATTGTTATTATTTTTTTGATTTTTGATTATAGCTTGAAACCACACAGTATTTTTGGTACAAGTATGGAATTTTCAGCATGTGATATCGGTAGCCCAAATTTGCAGGCCGACCATAGATATCGGGTGTGGTGTGCGTCGGTAGGGCATCGAACCCCGGACCATGTACATGACCGGCGAGAGTCCTAACCACTGTGCTACCGACGCAATCACTACTTTAATATTGTTTGTTATTCCCTTAAGTTCTTAATAGAAAAGCAGGACTTCAGTAGAATATCGTCAGCTCACTCTGTTCTCCGCAATCCTCTCTAGTTGGCCCCACAATTGGTCATAAGCAGAGCCAAAGAAATATGTTCGGAAGACAAGATTGAAAAAGAACTCGCGGTCATCGAAAAGAACCTTATCGAGAATGGATATCCCCGAAAGTTCATATTAAAGTATATAAATGAAGAAACACACAAACCGAAACCTGACATCGTTGAAAAGAAACCAGTTTTCATCTGCCTAGCGTACAAAGGGGAAGAAGTATCCACAAGAACACAAAAAAGAATCACAGGTGCATTAAAAAGAACGTTTCCAGCAGCCAGACTGATCCTATTTCACAACACTGTGTGCTCGTTAACCCAGTCAAAAGTAGATGAGTACCCTACTCACGTCAACTCCAACTGCATTTACCAATTCACTTGCACTTGCGGAAGCAAGTACATAGGAAGGACTGAGAGGACAGCATCTACTAGATTTTCTGAGCACATTCCTAAGAGTCTCCGTACAAAAGGAAGAAAAGTGTTATCTAGTGCAATCGCCAGACATTTAATTGACACAGGACACACAGTAGAAATTAACCAAGCCTTCAAAATAATCAATACACAAAGAAACCCATGGCTACTTCGCTTCGCATAAGCCATTGCTATCAAGAGATTTCGACCAGACCTCTGTATACAGAAAGATAGTGTGATTAATCTTTCACTACCCTGGTAACCCTAATTCTATTTTATTTTATTTTGTTTTGCCTTTTTGTCAGTATGCCTGTGTGTTTGTCTTGTTACGTAACATTCTATTCAATTTTGACCTTCAAGTTTCTAAATCTACTTAATTGTTTGTCTGTTTAAGTTAAAAAATGTTACTTCACTATTCACCCCCATCCTCTTAAACTCTCCACCACAAGATGTGTAAATTCACTCTGTTCTCTGACCCTGACCCTGTAATATGCCTCTAACCAATCTGTGTTTTCCAATAGAAATCTGAACTCTAACCCCTCTTATCTAATTCCACTATATATAATTAGTTGTTTTTTGGACATCGAATAATCTGTCTACCTACATCAAATTCTGGAATTATGTTCCTTATACCTTCTATCTATAACTCCAAGTAATTATGAAAAAGTATGTTCCAAAACTTTTTTGAAACTTATAATTTAATTTAATTTAGGATGTATGCAGTTGATGAGTATCCACGAAATAAAACGAGCTCGTATTATCCTGCAAACATGTTCGTTCTTTCTCTCTTCAAACTAATAAAGGGAACCGGTTGTATGAAACATTTAATTTCCTTTTCAAATGATCTTTTCGATTTCACCTTCTCAGCTCAACTAGTGGTTTCCCATCCGCATTCCATTCAGGGGTCTAGTGCATGATGTTAGTCTAAGGTCTCCTCGGCGTGATGGATTTTTTATTGGTTCGTCAGCACAGTTCCTTGTTGCTTCTCCTTTCCACATGACCATTTGATTACTAGTATGGAGTATCGGCAGCTTTCTAAGTTTCCAGAGAACTGCAGTTTGATCTCAACTTGCAAACATCATAGTGGTGACTGATAAGATTTATAGTTCTAGAAGCAATGGAACGTTTCTAGTTGTAGAACTCTTATAATTGACCTGGCGCCTTTCCTTTTTTGGATTCACTTCAGTTTGCATTTGTCTTCTGAAGCATGTATATTGATCTGTGAATGAAACGTTTTGTATATGGAACCTGAGACTGATACTTGATGGCCCTTGGAGGCGTTTTCCTGTCGACGTCAAGTAAAATCCTGAGTCGCATCATCCTGGAGAGAATAAAGGACGCACTGGATACAGAACTACGACCAGAACAAGCTGGATTCAAGAAAAGCAAATCATGTTCTGACCAAATTGCAACTCTACGCATCATCATCACAGAACAAAGCATGGAATGGCAATCAAACCTCTACCTCAATTTCATAGACTTTGAGAAGGCCTTCGACAGCGTTGAACGCAAAGTAATTTGGAAACTACCCGAGTACTACGGCGTACTCCGAATATTCATCAACCTTATTGAACAGCTGTACGACAACGGCACATGTCTAGTGATCCACAACGAAAAACTCAGCGAGGCGTTTGCAGTAAACACAGGAGTCAGACAAGGGTGCTTATTATCACCAATGATATTCCTAATTGTGGTGGACTGGATTATGCGTCAGACAGTGCGAAACGAAAAGACAGGGATATCCTGAACCGACGTGAAGAACCTAGAGGACCTGGATTTCGCGGATGACTTATGTCTGATGTCACACAAAATTGAAGACTCACAAGCGAAACCTGACCGCCGAACTGGTCGAAGAAGCAGCCAGAGAACACAGGACTTCAGGTCAACATAGACAAGACGGAGGTTAGGGATTTGAAAGAGGTTACTTCATTCACTTATCTAGGGAGGGAGCATTGTCTCAACTACACGAGGAACGGATGACGATGTCAAATCGAGAATCGGGAAGGCGAGAAACACATTCATCAACCTGAAACCAATCTGGAAATCTTCGTCACTCAACTCAGCCTGCATCAACAACAAAATGATTCGGATTTTCAATACAAACGTCAAGTCAGTCAGTCAGTTCTTCTATACGGATGGATCAGAAACTTGGCCAGTGTGTCACAAAGAATATTTCCAATAGCCTGTTGCAGACCTTCATCAACAGCTGTCTTCGTTCTAAACTGAAGATCAATCAGATGGCCGGAAAGAACAAGAACCAACAAGAAACTATGGGAAGCAACAAAACAAGAAGCAATCGCCCAACAAATATGCAGGAGAAAGTGGAGATAGATTGCACACTCGCTGAGGAAGCCTCTGGATGACATCGCGCGTCAGACAAGTGCTCGAGTGGAACCCGAAGGGCAGCGGCGAGTAGGACGTCAGTGCAAGGGTGACATGGAGGAGATCGTGTGAAGAAGAGTTGAAACAGTATGGACTAACATGGATGGAGGTGAAAAGTACAGCAGAAAACAGAAGCAAGTGGAGACGTGTATTTGAAGCCCTATGTTCCACTAGGAACCCAAGGGAAAAATAATAATAATAATAGAGGCGTTTTCACAATGTTAGATTATAAGTATGCTCTTATATTTCATACTTTAATGCAAGTTGATAGGGAAGCATTCTACTGGTCTGTGTTCACCCCCGCACTGTAATATTGCAGAATTTAGACTATTCTGGCAGTCCATCTATGTGAACTTGATATATATATATATATATATGAAAAGTGACGGGACAGTAGTTAATATCTGATTGGATGGTATCTTATTTTCTCCATCTGTTTTCTGCCCTTCATATCGATAGTCTTTAAACCATATATGAACGTCTGTTGGATGTAGTAAGCTTTCTTATCAGTTATATATACATATATATATGTATATATAGATATACATAAATATATATATATATATTGCTTAAACAAAACAGCAGCTGATCTATAGAAGTTGTGATCACTCTACCTCTGTTCTAACGTTTCTTATATCCCAACGAATCTTTTTATTTTTTGATAGAGAAAGAAAGACCAGATTTGCAGTATAAAATGATATCATTCTATTTCACAGGTTCTCATCAGCTACAAACTACCTGAAATTACAGTGGTTATAAATAATAACATTTCATACTTCATTGTTTGAAAGGCAATAGAGAAAACGCCATAAGATGAACGCATCCGGAATATAAGGACGATGGAACGGTCGAAGAGTCCATCTACAGAAAAGAAACTTGGACCGGACAATACCTTCACTACAACAGCTTCTGCCCTATGAGCTATAAACGGGGATTAGTAAGGACACTGTACGACAGGGCTAGGAAGTTATGTTCGCCCAACAAGATACAAGAAGAATTAAGCTTTGTTGAAAAATGCCTTAAGGAAAACGGGTATCCAAAAGGATTTATCCTAAAGTACAAGAAAGAAAGAGATGAGAAAGAGAAGTATCCAACAGTTGAAAAGAAGAAAGTGTTCATTTACCTCCCATACAAAGGAGAAACATTACCGCAAAAGATTGAAAAAAGGATCAAAGAAACAACAAAGAGATGCTTCCCTACAGCCAATCTAGTGACACTATACAGTACTACATGCTCTATAAGCCAATCGAAACTGGATAAGTACCCTGCTGATGTTACCTCCAACTGCATTTATAAATTTACGTGCACCTGCGGCAGCAATTACATCGGAAGGATAGAAAGAAGGGCTTCTATCCGGTTTTCAGAGCATATTTCGATAAACTTATGCTTAAAAGGAAGCAAATATTTACAAAGTGCAATTACCAGACACCTTGTGGATACGGGCCATTTTGTTGAGATTTCCAAATCCTTCAAAATATTAAACATACAAAGGACAGTGAATCTACTACGATTTGCTGAAGCAATTGTAATCAAACGTCTCAGACCAAACTTATGCACACAGAAAGAGACCATAGTCAATCTCTCACTCCCTTGGTAACCATATCACTTTCATTACACTGATTACTCATAGACACTAGTGAGGTCAACTCACCAAGCAAATTTTCAAATTGATGAACTTTGACCTTGTTGAGTTGCCATGTTGACAATGTTCATTAGATTTTTCTGTTTTCTGTCTTCTTTCAACCCCCCTTTCTTCTTCCTTTTTTCATAGTTTGATAGTATATAAATTGATGGTAACTTAAACTATAAAATTTTAATCCTTATATTCCGGATGCGTTTATCTTATAATGCTTTCTGTATTACCTTTCAAACAATGAAGTATGAAATGTTATTATTTATAACCACTGTAATTTCAGGTAGTTTGTAGCTGATGAGAACCTGTGAAATAGAACGATATCATTTTATACTGCAAATCTGGTCTTTCTTTCTCTAACGAAATTTATCAAGGGAACCAAATGTATGAAATTTCTGAAAAGACGCTTTTTTATTTTTCTTATAATTTTTTAGTAATCACACTCGAAAATCAGTCGACTCAAGTGTGGATGGATATTCTATGGGAGTGGATTTTACTGAATTCGTACAAAATCAGTTAGCTGATGAAATGAACAATAATGACAATAATAATAATAATTCATCAAACGTATCAGCTCTACAACCGGATCAAATTTTTTCAGTAAGACTCAGAATTTATTGGAAATTTAATTCACAATGACAGTTCATACTACTTTAAAGAAAGTCAAAGTTTAAACCACCGACAAATAAAAAAACGCTCATTAAGTGCATTATTAGTTGGCGGTGGCGTTACACCACAGAGTGACAGAAGTGAAAATTCATAGATCATTCACAAGTCCAACCCAGTGGCTGGATGGTCACTTTGTTAGTGGTCATGTAACTCGAAGGTCTTGGGTTCGAGTCTCCGTGGTGGAATGATGACTGTGCACTGTTTAATAGAGTCACAAACGAGGACGAAACAACTCTGTCCAGTATTCCCTGGCTGTTTCCAACGATTCTGTAACTGCTATTGGTTATTGATGAAATCTGTGGTGGAATTCGCCAAAATCCCCGCAAAACCGATAATCTGAAAAAGGATTATTGGTTGGATTCTGAATGAAATCATCTGTACATATTGATGAATAGTTTTAAGTTTTAAAATGAAATACCTTTCCAGCAGTTTCTTAGCTGATTTCCGTCCAAAAAAAATGAAAAAGACATCGTTCGTCAGACTAAAATTATGCCATTTGATAAAAAGTAATGAATATATGTGATTGATAGGCTAATTAAGGGTTTCATTGACGTAGGACAGTGTCTTAACCAGAACTTTCCTGACGCTTATTGTTCTAAAGCTATTGATATTCTTCGAAGTGAGGACAGGAGTAAGACAAGTTGGTTGCCTACTATCGCCAATGATTTTCATGATTGTAGTAGATTGGATAATGCGACAAACAACGGGAAATGAGGAAACAGGCATAAAATGGACTCACACAAAAAACTTGGAGGATCTGGACTTCACCGATGATATATGTCTCATTTCCCACAAACTGGGATATAAGCAAGTGAAAAGCAACAAATTGGAAGAAGAAGCATCAAAGATAGGACTTCCTACAGGTGAACATAGAGAAAACAGAGATGATGAAGATTCCTGGCCAACACCAACAGTAACAACAACAGACAACGATCAGCATAAATGGGAGGAACCCGAAAGAAACAACCTCTTTTACCCACCTACCTGGGAAGCATCGTTCCAACTACAGGCAAACGGAACTGACGAGGATATCAAAGCAAGAATCGGAAAAGCAAGACAAGCTTTCACTACTCTCAAGTCTGTGTGGAGGTCAACACTCAGCACTCAGCATCAAAAATAACATCCCGATTTTCAACTCCAATGTGAAGTCAGTCAGTGCCTCTTGCTATACGGATGGATCAGAGACTTGCACTGCGCGTCATAAAGAGCATCTCAAACAAACTACAGACCTTCATCAACAGCCAGTTGTCTTCGCTCAATACTACTCAAGATCAGATGGCCGGCCGGCCAGAAAAGATCAGCAACAGAGAGGGATCTCTGGCAATGAGCGAACCAACACAGCAGGAACCAACCGATTGTGAAACAAATAGGCAGGAAGAAATGGAAATGGATGGATTGGCTGGCCATACTCTGAGGAAGTCATCAAGTGAGTGACATCACTGGACAAGCGATTGCTCGAGTGTAACCCGGCCGAAAGAGAAGCGGCGGCGAGTTGGTCGTCAGTGCGACGGTGGGTGACTTGGAGGAGGTCATGTGAAGAGGAGATGAAGGTGTGTGGACAGACTTGGAGCGAGGTGAAGACTGTAGCAGAGAACCGAATGCAATGGAGACGCACGGCTGAAGCCCTATGTTCCTCTAGGAATTAAAGGAAACAATAATAATAATTATACTGATATTCAGATATATAGCCCGTCCCAGAATTCTTTATGACAAAAATATATCTTTGTATATTTCCATGTGTAGTTGTTAGAATTCTGAAATCCAGAATGTGCGACTTTCCATTTTATTCATATTCCATATTGAAATATATATATATATATTTACCTTTTTAAATAGGTCAAGCAAATGAGAGGCATATTTAATATCATAACATGTAATAAATGTGCTATCAACATGTCTATTGTAAAGCGTCACATCATCAGTCGAGTATTTCAAGCTTGTCTGTTCAAGGTATCCTATGAATATATCTGCTAAGATGAGTCCTAACAGACTTCCACTGACAACTCTATCAGTCTAGCGGTACATAACACCGTTGAATATGAACTGTACATTCTTAGGTGTTTAAATTCCTGGTTACATGCAAGAAGTAGATTGGAATGTTAATTAACACACAATTTCTATAGTCTATAGTTAGAAGGGATATTTGTATATAATGAGGACACACCAAATGATACCATGAATTTTAAACAAAAGCAAATTCTTGGATGTCCGTCGGTGGCATAGCGGTTAAGACGCTCGCCGACCATGCACATGGTCCGGGGTTCGATCCCCGGCCGACGCACTCCTAAATCTCGCTGAGCCAGAAATAATGCTGGTAAAGAGGAAAGGTTGGGCATGAGGCTAGCAACCCCATCCTGTAAAATAAATGCTGCTACAGAAACTTGAAGCCTCTAGCTTGAAGCCCTATGTTCCACTGGAGGACGTGAAGGAAAAAAATTCTTGGATACAGTGGAAAAGAAGCTGCTTAATATAGGCAAGGGATGGATAAGATGTTGAGTAACTAACAAGTTGAGTAGCAATGACTGGTGAGTTCAGCTCGAGTCACAGAAACAAGAAACAAACAAAGTTACACTAAATCTAAAGAGGCGAGAGGTTAATGCCAACGATTACGTAATCAAGTAAAAGAGAGGATAGGAACATCAATTTACCAGGGTAAGAAAAGACTAATAATTGCTTCTCTCAGAACATATAAGTTGGGTTTTTTTGGCTTTTGATGGCTATTGCTTGAGAAGACTTGGGGAGAATCGAACAATTTTTCTTCTGTTGACTTTATGATGTGTATGGATAAGATGCCTGGGAACAGAACTTTTGTAAGCTTTTATTCTCTTGAAACACAGGCATTTCGGTCCAGATTCAGAAGATAGAAGGTGAACTCTTCTTTCTGTCCTCCTAATGTAAAAATCGATGCCCCCGCAGTTCCATCTTAGAACATCTGATAGAATCCGGGCACCAAGCTACACCGCAAACAAACTTCAAAGTCGTCTACAGAGTAATAAGTGGTCTCCCTGAAGGTGTACGAATCAGACTTCTTCAAACTGCAGAAGCAATGGCGATTCACTTGCTAAGTCCTGAACTCTGCATACAGAAGAAGTTCGTTCAATCACTACACTTGCAATGGACGTAATCTATCTTATTAGCCGACATGTAAATTCTACCTAATCTTTTCTTCTGTCTCTTCATTAGTATTATTTTGTCTTCTCAATTGTAACATTTTACATTTTCAACTTTCTTGTTCTCTACCCCCACCCGATTCAATCTCTACACCCCACTACCACTGTTACTGACTTGAACAACGCTCAGTTTCTAGTCATTCATGTTACGTCATCCAACTTATTTACTCAATTTCACTTCTACTTAATCTCTACCTGTAATTACCTCTGTTGCTACCCTGATCTAAGTTGTAAAATTTTAGCCAATTATATTACGTCATCTAGTTTTTTAACTCAGTCTTACTTTAGTTGCTGTCTGATTAACTTTGTCTCTTTACTACATCATTCTTGTATTAACTAATCAATTATCTAAACTTGACAAACCTCATGTACACACACACACACAAATTATTGTATATAAATGCGATTGTACAGCTATGTGAATGAATTCGCCGAAAAGAGTCTCTTCGCTGAATGTCTTCTCTTTTTCATATAACTCAATGGGGATTCCTGCAATAATATTACCTTTAAAATTCAGTTATGATTTCTTTGTTATTTGAACCTCTACATCTTCTGTATTTGTTAATGAATTTTCGAGGGTAACCGCTGTTTTTCAACATCATTTCAAGCATCAGAAATTCTTCCTCTAATTTCTTTGTAGAGCATATTCTCCTGTCTCCATTAAACAGAGTTTTGACCAGTGCTCGTTTGTAGATATTTGGGCAAAAAGCATGGACCTGCTGGAGACGTTTAGACATAGCAACTTCTCAGCAAATTCAAAGCTGTCAGCTTTTCACCAACTGGCTCTAACTTTGTAACTAACCATCCAGCAGTTTATGGATAGATGCGTCATGGTTATCTCGGCCGGCCGGTCGGCCGGTCGGTCGGTCGGTTTTCTACATAGAACTTTTCACATATATGCGCCAGTTCAAGTCGCCACACTCCCTCCATGTAACACACAAAGCAAGAGAAGAAAGTAGGAGAAATGCATATTAGAGAGAGACAGTAAACAGAGGTGTGAGACAAAGCAATAGTAATAACGAAGAACAAAACAGTTTCATTGGAAATCATAAGTCAGTCACAAGGAGTGGATGCATCTGCGCCAGCCATTGAGAACGATCACTTTGAGCCATGTCACCAATTGTTTCCAACCATTGGGTTTTACCGTCCCGAGGATCCCAACTAGTCAGGAAGTCTACACCTTCCTACGTGGTTGGCTTAGACTAACTGTTGTAGATTTCATTGACTGGTGCCATGTTTTCGTTTGACCGCCGCTGGCTAGCTCTTTTCCAGTCCGAACCTATGTCAGCTAACATTGCCCATTGTCGACGAAGGCGATGACTAGGCATACGTAGCACATGTCCTAACCATCTCAGTCGAAGTAATTTCACCGTTTCGTCGATTGATTTCCCCGCCTTACCTAGCACTCGACGCCTAACCTCGATATTGCTCACCTTATCATACCACTTCACGTGGGAGATAGAACGCAGACACCTATGATCGAAGACACCTAATCTTTTCATGTCTTCTGCTCTCAATGGCCAGGTCTCACAGACATAAAGGAGGACCGAGCGGACTGTTGAGTAGTACACACGCCCTTTGGTCGATAGTCGGATATCACGTCTACGCCAGAGACGGCGCAAACTGGCATATGCGAAACAAGCCCTCCGAATTCGTGCTGAGATTTCGTCGGAGATCAACCCGTTGGCACTGGCTGATGCTACTTCCCAAGTAAGTGAAGCGGTCAACGTGCTCTACCACTTCACTTCCTATTTCTAATCTAGGGGTTGGTGTAGTCCAATCCTGCAACATCTTCTTACATTTTACAGGGGCGAATCGCATGCCGAACATACGAAGATTGTTGCTCAAAGTGTTCAGAAGATTCTGCTGGATTTTGTCAGCGTCCTCGCCTAGAAGGTTATCTTACTACCTGATGACAAGTCGAATGCACAAAGTGCGCACTAAAGATGTATTTGTGTCAAGTGAATAACACGTCATATTCGATAAGTTTACCAGCGATGATATTTTAGCCCACTACCCAAATCGTTGTATCTCTCTCTCATCAACTGAATAAGGTAATATCATGCTTTCTGATTTAGAACCGACTTGATACATCTCCCACCCACCGACAAGAACAGATAATAAAATGTTTAAAAAGTCATTATTGCATATTACGATCATTTGCAGCCTGCCAGGTTTTTTTGGCTCATTTCCACTGTTCAGCTCAGTGTGCTAATGGGTATTGCGGGTGGGAGTTTTCGTTAGGGTGGAGAAATTCCTCGCCTGAATATCACAGACACACTATCCTCACGATTGCTAATACGCACAAAAGGCAGCCTCAAGGATTCCTGATGAAAGCCTACAACCACCTAGTAATGGTAAGAAATCAGTGGGCATCATGATAGCGAGTCTGCTACACTACAAACGTAACCATGAATTAACCAGTTTATCATACAGTCAAGTAACTTTGTATGTAGACTGCTACATGGAATCACTTAGGTGGGTAGAAAGTTCTGTCGAGCGAACGGTACAGTTTATATCCTGATTAGTTAAATTTCTATCATGTAATGTTCTCCTGCTTTTTTCAGAAATTATCTTTTAAAACATTTCAGGTTGATCCCATGATACCTTTACCTCACAAGTGTTACAATCCATTCTGTGGTCATAGACAGCGCAAAATCCTGCTTTCAGTAAACACCAGTCGTCGTCTGGAGAGAGTACACTTTACTGTGCACTTACAAGTAAGTAATAACGAAAAATCATTATATATTTAATTGATAATTGTGAAAATACAATAAAATGATACTCAGCAACCAGTTGCGATCCAATGCACATTTGGCAGTGAGTCACACTGTTTACACCACCTACCTACCTACTAAGTGCACAAGTCTCAGTAAGTGGAGCGGGGTTCAAACCTGTGTCCTAAGGGTTAGAAGTCCTGAATGTAGACCAGGCAAGTCACAACTCCATTTAATAATTGTCTATGCAGAGTAATTTCACAATGATTAGAATTTAAGTGTTTAGCTCACCTACTTTACAGTGTAAGCCAAACAGACAACTTTATTCGTCTGTAATCAATAAATCGCTTCTCGGCTCTCTGAGCTAAGATCATGTGTAGTATCTGTTCTTTGCAGTGTAATTTCTGCAACGGTCTCTAAACTGAGACCAATGAAATTACCTGTATTATCCCTTACGGGCGGGTGCTGTGAGCTTGCTCAACCCCGTCCACGGGTCGGCCTCGTATTGCATTACCTCGACGATTGGCCCATTTATGTGTGCGTCGGTGGCATAGCGGTAGAATGCTCGCCAACCACGCCCCATGTGGTAAGGCAGTTCGATTCCCGGCCGACTCAGTCCTTTACCTCGCTGAGCCAGAACTAAAAACCTGGTGAAGAGGAAAGGTTGGGCATGAGGCTAGCAACCCCATCCTGTAAAAGTAAACACTGCTACAGAAACTTCAAGCCTCTAGGTTGAAGCCCCATGTTCCACTGGGAACTTAAAGGAATAAAAAAAATCAATAAATTGAATTACAAATTTACCAACTTATTTCGAAGTTACTTGTTTGATGTGATGGATAGCAGTGGAATCTTGATATACGATTCTGTCCTATCTTTTAAGACTCCTCCTTAGCCGGATGCACCTGCCTACCCCCATAGTGAGTAATGGAGTTCCCACTGACAGTCGAACCGAGCATCCCCTCGTTTCAGATGTTAAACAGTTATCCAATAAGCCACTGGACCGTGCGAGACATCGCTTGTGCAACGGATTTGATTTGAAATTATTTATTCATATTTGTGATAGCAGACTGACATATATGTCTGAACGGTATTGAAAGGATGTCTGGGTACTGTTACTGTGGTTAGTAACTTGAATTTGTTTGTCTGGCACTGAACTAATGTTGACACACAAATAAATGTACTCGGCGAATATAACTACTATTTGTCACTTTTGACAGCTTTTCTGTTGCAAATGCTAATCATTTTTTTTGTTGAGGGAAAATACATCCATTAAATGCAACTACGAACGAATTAAGTCTGTGTGATGAATTAAAGTCCAACAGAAAATTCGTTATATGCGTGTGTTAGTATTTGGTCCAGTATTGATTTGTTTTTCAAGTATTGGTTTGTAGGGATTTGGTTGATTGGTTACAGGATTTCATGATGAACTGACATTAGTTAGGGAACCATCGGAAAACCTGGGAGTACTGGACAAATGTTCCGTCCTAGTTTGGGACTCTTCATCAGTACGCACCCACCGGGGTTTGAATCCAGGACCTTCTGGTTACAAGGCAAGTTCGTACACCATTTAGTAACTGGGACCCGGTCCAACGGCTCATGAATTCTAACTTCTGCCAATTCACGATATAGCGCAACCGCTAGCCAATGTCTTCGGTGAGTATTTGTCCTCACACCCGACCTGCTGCATGGGCCGTTGGATCGGGTCCCAGTGGCTTAATGGTATACGAGCTCACCTTGTAACCAGAAGGTCCTGGGTTCGATTCCCGGTGACTGCGTACTGATGAAGAGTCCAAACTAGGACAAAACAGCTGTCCAGTACTTCCAGCTGGTTTTCCAATGGTTCTCAAACCAATGTCAGTTCATGATGAAATCCTGTAACCTATTGATTTGTTTATTGGATATATCACATACACAGTATTACTGTATTATTATTATTCCCTTGGATTCCAAGCAGAACACTAGCCTGTATAGCACATCTTTATTTCGTCCTGTTCTCTGAAGTCTTCTTCAGCTAACTCCACAATTCTTTAAACCCAGTCTCAATCGCCGAACTCATTGCTGCCTATTCGGGTTCCACTTGACATCCTGGCGCACGATTTCACTCTGATCCATCTCCATTTTCTTTTGAATATTTCTTGAGTGACAAGTACTTGATTGGCTAGTTCACAGAGTTTCCTGTTGTTGATTCTTTCTGGCCATCTGATCTTCAATATGGAACCAAGTAAGGTGTTGATAAACGCCTACAGCCGCCTGTTGGAAATGTTTTCCGTAACGCACTGGCCAAGTTTCTGACCAATATAGAAGAACTGACTGATATAACTAACATTGGTGTTGAAAATCCGAAATTCGTTCTTTATGCTGCATGAAGGTCTCCAAACTGATTTTAGAGTGATGAAAGTGTGTCTTGCATTTCCGATTCTGGTTTTGACATGCTCATCGACTTTGAAAAGGCCTTCGACAGCGTCGATCGAGAGGTGCTTTGGTAACTACTTCGCTACTATGGGGTGCCAACGACAATTATACATCTCATCCAACAGCTGTACGACAATGCTGCATACCAAGTAATCCACAACGGGAAACTTACGGAAACCTTCGAAGAAGTGAGGACAGGAGTAAGGCAAGGACGCCTACAATCTCCAATGATATTCCTGATTGCAGTAGACTGGATAATGAGACAAACAGCAGCGGGCAATGAGGAAACAGGCATAAAATGGACTCACACAAAAAGAGACTTGGAGGATCTGGACTTCGCCGATGATATATGTCTGATTTCCCACAAACTGGAAGATATGCAAGCGAAAAGCAACAAGTTGATGATAGAAGAAGCATCAAAGATAGGACTTCAGGTGAATACAGGGAAAACAGAAGTGATGAAGATTCCTGGACAAGAACAACAACAGACAACAATCAGCATAAATGGGAGGAACCTGAAAGAAACAACCTCTTTTATCTACCGACCTGAGAAGCATAGTTTCAAATACAGGCAGACACCACTGACGAGGATATCAAAGCAAGAACCCATCGGAAAAGCAAGACAAGCTTTCACTACTCTCAAGTCTGTGTGGAGGTCAACAGTCAGCACTCAGCATCAAAAATAACATCCCGATTTTCAACTCCAATGTGAAGTCAGTCAGTGCCTCTTGCTATACGGATGGATCAGAGACTTGCACTGAGCGTCATAAAGAGCATCTCAAACAAACTACAGACCTTCATTAACAGCCAGTTATCTTCGCTCAATACTCAAGATCAGATGGCCGGCCAGAAAAGATCAGCAACAGAGAGGGATCTCTGGCAATGAGCGAACCAACACAGCAGGAACCAACCGATTGTGAAACAAATAGACAGGAAGAAATGGAGGTAGATGGATTGACTGGCCATACTCTGAGGAAGTCATCAAGTGAGTGACATCACTAGACAAGCCATCGCTCGAGTGGAACCCGGCCGAAAGGGAAGCGGCGGTGAGTTGGTCGTCAGTGCGAGGGTGGGTGACTTGGAGGAGGTCATGTGAAGAGGAGATGAAAGCGTGTTGTGGGCAGACTTGGAGCCAGGTGAAGACTGTAGCAGAGAACCGAACGCAATGGAGAAGTGCAGCTGAAGCCCTGTGTTCCTCTAGGAATTAAAGGAAACAATAATAATAATAATCCATGCAGTTGGCCGTGGTTGAAGCAATGCTTCCTAGATAAGTGAAGGAAGTGACTCTTTTTAAAAATTTATTCCATTGATAGAAATTGATGTTCGTTTTTGTCTGTTGGCTGGTTGTCTTCATCACCTCTGTCTTCTGTATTGTTCACTGGCAGTCCTGTCTATGTGCTGCTTTGTCTTCCGTCGAATTGGTTTTCACCCCTTATATCTACAAATTTACGCGACACTAGATATAAACTGTCCACGATGTCCAGATCCTCTAAGGTCTTGTCGGTTCAACGTATTCGTGTCTTCACGTTCCCAGTCTGTTTGTCTGTCGCATAATCCAGTCCACCACAATTAGGAATATAATGGGTGATATTAGTGGGCAGCCTTGTCCTACCTACTCCAGTCTCCACTTTAAAGACCACAATGATTCTTCCGTTGTGTTGTCAGTTGTAACGATACAATTTTGAAAAATGATTTTTGTAATTCTCTTTATTCCTTGCCATTCATCACATGGGTGGCTGAGTTGTTCAAATGTCTGGAATACATGTTGAATCTTTCTTACTGCAAGCAGATCCAGTTGATTCAATAAATATAGAGGTAGAGCTCTATTCTTTTCGAATCAACTGGATTTAGTTTCAATACGACTGATTCAAAAGGAGTTCTGAACATATGGAAAATCTTATTACCCCTATGATGGATGGGAAGGAATGAACAGAACTATAAAATTCAAGTTTCGGAAATACGTGGTTACTACTCTGGACATTTTATTATTATTATTGTTCCCTTGGGTTCCTAGTGGAACATAGGGCTTCAACTACACGTCTCCACTTGCTTATGTCTTCTGCTGTACTTTTCACTTGCATCCATGTTAGTCCATACTGTTTCAACTCCTCTTCACACGATCTCCTCCATGTCACCCTTGCACTGACGTCCCACTCGCCGCTTCCTTTTCGGGTTCCACTCGAGCACTGGCCTGACGCGCGATGTCACCCAGCGGCCTCCTCAGCGAGTGTCCAATCCATCCATCTCCACTTTCTCCTGCATATTTGTTGGGCGATTGGTTCTTGTTTTGTTTCTTCCCATAGTTTCTTGTTGGTTCTTGTTGTTTCCGGCCATCTGATCTTCAGTATAGAGCCAGCGAAGACAGTAGTTGTTGATAAAGGTGTGCAACAGGCTGTTGGAAATATTCTTTGTGACCCGCCGCCAAGTTTCTGATCCATCCGTATAGAAGAACTGACTGACTGACTTGACATTTGTTTGTATTGAAAATCCGAATCATTTTGTTGTTGATGCTGAGTTGAGTGACAGTGGAAGATTTCCAGATTGGTTTCAGGTTGATGAATGTGTTTCTCGCCTTCCCGATTCTCGATTTGACATCCTCGTCCGTTCCTCGTGTAGTTGAAACACTGCTCCCTACCTAGATAAGTGAATGAAGTAACCTCTTTCAAATCTCTCCCGTTGATGGTGATTGGCGCTGGATGTTCTGCTGCTGTTGTTGTTGTTGTTGGTTGGTTATTTTCATAACCTCCGTCTTGTCTATGTTCACCTGGAGTCCTGTCTTCTCTGACTGCTTCTTCGACCAGTTTGTCGGTTTTCGCTTGTAAGTCTTCGATTTTGTGTGACATCAAACATAAATCATCCACGCGCGAAATCCAGGTCTTCTAGGTTCTCCATGTCGGTCCAGGATATCCCTGTCTTCTCGTTTCCCATTATCTGACGCCTAGATTACTAGCTCGCCGGTTTTCTAGCCAGTCCCAAGTCCGGATAAAGAGGGAGGGTTGGGGCGTGGTGCTAGCAACTCCACCCCCAAAACTTAACCAAACTGCTACAGGAACTTCAACTGTGGACATGACTATGAACAATAAGGAATTGTGTTTGAATTGTCATTTATTTAATAGTACCGTTTTGCTGTGTGTATGCGTGTGTGATATCTAATAAATAAATTAACACGGAACAGAAAATTTGTTTATTTGAGAAGGAATCAATACGCTCACTCTATGTGAACATAGTGAACTAGTTAAACTGGGTGGAGGATTTCATCATGAGCTGACATCAGTTAGAGAACCAACCATTGAAAAACCTCAGATTACTGGACAGTTGTTTCGTCCTAGTTTGGGACTAGTCACCAGTAGGTGAAGCAGTAACTCATCGAAGAAGATATGGTGAAGTGGTCGCGATATGCCATGAATTGGCAGAAACTAATATACTCATGGGCCATTGGATCGGATCCCGGTGGCTTAATGGTCTATGAGCTCGCCTTGTAACCAGAAGGTCTCAACCAGCTTGTTAATATTCTGGTTGACAGGCACATGGACTCATGTGAAAAATGGGCCAAATCCATTTTATCTAACTCACACCACCCTCTACACTCACAACTCTCCCCCCCTTGCATCTCATCAGGCAAAACCAGAAGCCTACATAGAAAACTATATGCTCGCACCAGCAAGTACAAAAACTCAACCATACCCTACTTAGCTCGTGTTCTGTGTGATAAAGAAAGCATTAGGCGTGACACCTATAATTCATTAAATAGTCAGTAGAACAACTGGACCTCGTCTTTCCAGCTCATATCATTTATAGGTACAACATTTTCTTTCTTTCTTTTCCTTTTCTCTCTCTCTTTTTTTCCGTTATGTGCTGCTTTGTTTCTTTCTCTCGCTTACGCCAGTAAATATGACAGCACCTACTTTTCTAACACCTTCAAACACTGTTCAGCTTTGCCTTTGCTACCGACATGCCAATATGTTGTTGTCATAATGAACTGAGATTTCCTTAATCTATATAGAATTCTATTTATTGATAATGTACTAACTGGATGCAATACTGTAGTAAACAAAATGCTGAGAATTCCATTCTGTATCACAAGTACTGTTTTGGAATAAAGCAAATTATTATTATTATTATTACATTACCGACTGTTATTCAGCAGTCAATTTGTTTGAAAGAATGTAATTAAACGTTCTGTTGGAAAAATATGTATTTCACTATTACTGGTCATTCTCACTTTGAATTTTCCCTTTTTTTTTCTTTTCTGGGATACAGAAACTTGTCAAGGTCGGTTAATTCATATGAGCATTCCATCTGAATCCAATTACTTGACTTGTCCACATTTTAAAAGTAGAATATCAGATGTTAGCGCTGATACTACTACTTTTATAAATAACAGTAGTCAACTAGATCAAGCCGGTATATTTCATCCTAAAATTGGAGGACAGTTTTCCACTACAATTCCTCGTTGTTCAACAAAATTTACACACAAAGAATTAAGTTATAATTCGCGCCTTTGTAATAATCAAAAAGGAATTAACAGTAACAGAAGACTACAATACGGAAATTCTTTAATGCTTCATTATGAGCATGAAAACGATATTGATAATAATAACAATAATAATGCTGTTTGTTTAAATGAACTCCGATTGAATTCTATGTTCAATAAAAGTCAAGTTTGTTGCAGTGAATGTGATATTAATAATAATAATAATAATTCGTATGAATATTTTAAATTCCCATGCCATCATCACTTACTATACTGTAATCAATTTATCAATAACAATATTAATAAGAATTGTGATGATAATAATAATAATAACAAAAATACTGGATCTGAGAATTGTATAAACAAGAAATTGACATGTCAGAGAGCGGACTTGGTTCCTACAGACAATGAAGCCTTTAGTTATTTGGATAAGAATTCTACACATATCAATAATAGAAATAATAATATGATGCAAATTGTAGCCAGCACCAAGGTGCATAATTGTAGTGATAATGAAGGATGAAACAGTACTCAGTTTTGTAACTATTATTATGATTATTCATGTCAATTTGTTTACATTTAAATCGAATGTATACATGGAAAAAGTTTGTTTTACCAAACGTTCAGTCTATTTTCGTACAAATATAAATGAATTTATATATAATTCTGTATTTCTCTCGTTTTTTGTAAAGTTTCAGTTACTTACACACTTTTCCAAGAAGATTATTATCATTCAGGAGGCGAAAAGTGTGTGCGTCAGTGGTTCAGAGTTGGTGTGCCTACCAGGTACTCGGGAGGTCCCGGATGAATTTCCCGATGACGCACCCTTAAACCTTGCCTAATTCACTAGCCTGTAGTAAGCACATAAAAAGATGTTCCATATAAGTTTGTTTATTAGATATATCACACAGTGGAACAGTATTATTTACTGGATGACACAGTTTCGAACAAAATTTATTGTTCATAATCATACACGACTTTGACACTTGAGTTTTATAGTTGACTTTGTTCTCTCCTATTTGTCGTCGTCGGGGTAGTAGAATTTTCCCGATATCGGGGACAGGTGATGAATCATTCCTATTACATGTATTTGTAGTTGATTCGATAAACAAAGCTTCTGTTATCAGTCAATCTCTCCCTATACCCTGTGACATTAGATTTTAAAACTGTCATCCTATCCCATCCTTTAAAGGATCCTGTAGAGCCTTTAAAACAAAACAATTTAGTTTATCTAATACCCTGCCTGCAATGATTGTCAGCGAGGTCAAATACATAAGTCAAACTAGTAGAACAGGTTAGCTCAGTCGGTAGAGCATCAGACTTTATTCTGAGGGTCGGGGGTTCGAGCCCCCCATCGGGCGCCAGCGCCGGTGGCATAGTGGTTAGGACGCTTGCCAACCATGCACATGGTCCGGGGTTCGATCCCCGGCCACAGACGCACTCCTTTACCTCGCTAATCCAGAAATAACGCTGGTGAAGAGGAAAGGTTGGGCATGAGGCTAGCAACCCCGTCCTGTAAAATAAGCACTGCTACAGAAACTTCAAGCCACTAGCTTTAAGCCCTATGTTCCACTGGGGAACGTGAAGGATATATATATATATATATATATATATATATAGTAGAACAGGGGCAGTCAGACTAGCTGAACATAAAACCTTAGCAAAATCTTGATTGGTTGACCCGAATGAGATAAAAAATCTAGAGAATAGTTCAGCTATAGCACTCACTACATGCAGTTACACACAACCATACAATAGGCTCGATGGGATAGGATGACAGTTTTAAAATCTAATGTCACAGGGTATAGGGAGAGATTGACTGATAACAGAAGCTTTGTTTATCGAATCAACTACAAATACATGTAATAGGAATGATTCATCACCTGTCCCCGATATCGGGAAAATTCTACTACCCCGACGACGACAAATAGGAGAGAACAAAGAAAACTATAAAACTCAGGTGTCAAAGTCGTGTGATTACAATTGATGAGGTGATTATGAACAATAAATTTTGTTCGAAACTTTGTCATCCAGTAAATAATACTGTTTTACTCACTGTGTGATATATCTAATAAACAAACTAATATGGAATTACTTACTACCACAGTGCCCAAGTTTTACACATATATTAACATAGAAAGTTGGTCTGTGGCTAAAATCCACAGCCTCTACCGAAACCTCAAGGCTTAAAGCTTGAAGCTCTACGTCTCATTTGGAGTCTAAAAGGTGAAAAGAAAAAGAAACAAATATGGATTTTACAGAAATGTTCCATACTATAAATCACAAGTCTAAATAATTGCTTTCTTTTATCAGGTAATAATCTGTTTGGTTTATACTACTAACTAGTGTGAGCAGTTGTAAACTGCTCTTTCGAACCAGTTCGATGTGGCAGCGGCTTCGTCCGTTCTCAGCCGAGCTCTTAAGTGGTGCACCAGAACCAACTCAGTTCAGATAGGCGAATCAATCCAAACTACCCGAATGCTAATCAGGTGATTTATATGTACCACCACAATTACCAGTGTTTAGGTCGCTTCAGTCTGGTCGGCAAGCACTACTGGTTGATGTGAGTAGTCTCCAACTGCTCGTCGATCAATAGTTTATGCCATCATGGAATTTTGCTTGCTTCCCAAGCAGATCAAATACTGCGGCCTGAATACTTTTATTTAATAAAGCAAAACGTGGTGGTCTCACCTCCAACCGTGCTTTTTTGAAAATGAAGGAATCGAAAAGACTTCAAGTTACTTGGGGGCACATATTATCACCAGTACCAAGACCATAAATGGAACGTTGTCACTTGTGTCCAGGATATTACCGGGTTGGTAGAAGCATCTAGGAAGGATGATATCATCTATCCGGTTGTCAAAACCAGACTTAGAAATTCCGTCTAGAATGATCTTCCTGTTAGTCTAACTGGTGCTTTTATTAAACCCCCAGGGGATGATCCTCAGAAGATTAGAGAAGGTGAAATTTGTGCAGATGAAAAGCACAGTTTTGAGTATAGACCTTTATTGCTTTACCAGCCTCCAGTGGCACAGGAAGATTAGGCTAACGTAGTTGGTGATAACATTCTTACCGATGCAGCATCCTTTGATCTTAAGAAGGCTTTTTATTACTTTTTCCATTTGGGTATTCTTGTCAGGTTTCTCAATCCTAGACAACAGCACACCCCGACTTTTGTCAGGTTAATTGCAAATACAGCTGCCTTGGTTCACTTTAAGTGAATAATCCAGTCAAAGAAGCGTGCTTATTGCTTTTCGTTAATTCTTTGTCGACTTGTGTCACTTTACGTCTCTTGATGTCTCTTGCAGTTTGCATCGGTCTGACGTCCTAGGTCTGCAGTAAGCCGTCATCTCCATCGATATGTAAATTCTGTTGTAAATGTGTAGAGATCGCTTTAAAGAAGCAGTTAGACTTCTAACATCCAATAGGTTAACATATGAAGGAGAATAGGAAAAAGCTAGCGGTTAAAGTCATCGCTATCGATTGGCGGGGCAGATGCAACCACTAATTGGCGAGCGGAACATTCGAAATGATATGAGAATAAAGTCAGAATTGTTAGTAGAGCTCAAAACAGGCACCAATTAAGTCACAAGTTTGTTATTACCACGAACTGAGGTCCTGTGGCAGAAGTTTCACCTGAGAAGCTGGTAACTTCGTACTGGCTCATCAGAGGATTTGAAGTACTACAATCGGGTGTCTGATAATAAGTGGCCTTTTGCCCCATATTCCTGTTGGTAGGAATTAAAATTGACTGCAATTGAACAGCTAATACGCTTACTCTTCTTAAGCGTGTATATGAACAGAGGGTTTGTGAACCAACAAAATAAGATCTTCAGTCTTGCCCCTCTTCCTTTACTTATTATTTACCGATCAGATTGAAGCAGCAAGTGATATAGGTTGCACCCCAAACTGCATATCAGTGACCACTATCATAACATATTTATTTTCGAATATTAAATATAAATTAGTCCATCCGCTTGCGCTAATGGACTATTTTTACAATATTCAAGTTGAATACGCACACAAAAATGAATACAAGAATTTCTAAAATAATACAAAATTAGTAACTTTGAAAAATAATAAACTCAATGCTTAAAAAATATTTGCACAGCAGCCCATGTTAATTCAAATAGTATTTATTTTTGGTGCAGGACTATCAGTTAGATGTATTTGTACATGTGATTGTTTATGTCATGTGTTCATGTGAGACATTCGTGAGTAGTACAAAAGTGTGATTTTTAATATCTGATATCTATAGAATCATTAAATGTAATACAAGAATCCTTTTAATTTTGAGCATGTGAATGTTGCTTACATGTATGAATCATAGGGTTACAGCGACAGTTGAGTGTAGCAATTGTATTTAATATCGGGAGAGGCTTTTAAAGACTATATGTTTTTTGCGTGTACATAGTATGGAACAATTAGAAGATATAAAATAAACAAAATTGTCATGTATTTTAGGAGGTTTATAACAGTATTATCGGTTCAGTGAGTATGGATGTGTGTATGAGTGGCACCATGTGTCTCGCATGTGTGTATTACAACAAATGGTAGTGCAGTAAACGTTAATAGAGTAGTCATATATGGCGATATATTTGCAACATCACTGGTTCAATTCTTTTCTAAATCTGAGTCTATACGTTCCACGCACATAAGTATCGTGGATTTTCAAAGAGCCTTTAATGGTTGAGATGCAGAGGTGTGAAATGTCGCAGAGAGTTGACTGATCATCCGTCGATAAGAGATTAGAACAGGAATTTGCATGATTCTTTGAACTGTATGTCCCATTGCAGACAGGAACCGTTTGCATGCAGCAACCATCGTTTGAACTCCGTATTTTGACATCTCCGACGCATGGCTGGTGTAAATGTAGGCGTCGCTGCAGATTGTTACGTCAAGAATGTATGCCACCCCGTCTAGCAAGATAATCAGATCAGGTTGACAGAAAGATGTGGGCGTTGAAACACATAGCTCGACGTAAAATCTCGTATTCAATTTGCGCAGTTTGTTAGCAATCAGCTTGAGGACGTCGTTGTGTCTCTTGCATCTGACGTCATGAGTTAGAGCGCAATGCTGAAGAATATGCTGAAGATTTTCTGGTTGACCACACTCGCCTCTGCAGTTGATGTCCACTCTAGGAGGTCCTCACGCACGTCTCGTTTTTGTGCCCAAGAGGCCTCCACGCAGTCGAACGGCTCTTACATAGAGTTTGGGCAAGACCATTTCGGGGTTGAGAAGCCATTTGTGAGATTCGGGGTATGCTGTTGACTCCGTCAAACTGTAATCATCCGCCGATGAGTGTAGCTGATGTGCCCAGCTTTCATGTGCCTCTTCTGCTGATGTTACTATTTGTCTGTGGGCTTGCCGATCCTAAGAAAAGGTGTGAAGGTGACGGAGGACGCGATGCAGCGTATGAGCGGATTCCTATTGTTGAGTAGTGCCTCGATTCTTTTGCGCCTATGAATCGGAATCGTTGTTGAGAGATTCATGATTCCCAGGCCTCCTTTTTTGATATCAGCGTGAAAAAATGCAGTTGGAATGTCTTTCGGGAGGTAAAGCCAGCGGCGAACAGCAGCACGAATAAGTTTGTTCATCGTTTTCAGAGTATTCTTATGAGTACTGCTGAGAGTCAGTGAATATAGTAGACGAGGAATCAGATAGTTCTTCAGGATTCTCATTCGTTGATGAGGTTTGAGGAGGGCGCGTTTCACACTGTCTAAGTATCCATTGAGGACGCCCACATGATCGAAGCAGCGCCTGCCCTTGTAATTGAAGGGAACACCCAGATAGATAAATTCCTCTGTTGGCGAGATGCCTGGAATTAACTGGCGGTTGATATTGAAGACAGTTGGGGAAAGAGCCAAGAGCATCATAACTTCACTTCTAGGTTGGCACATCAGTGCCCAAAAATTCGTAAAAAATTCATGTCGATAATCAGGCACTCGGTGGCCTTAACTGTCTCATGGCACCGTCGAAGAAGCTCATTTGAAAATTGAGAAATACTCTAGGAAGTCTCAGTCAGATTTATTACCCTGGTTTAGTCTTAGGGAGCCACTAAATGAACATCTTTGGATAAATAGTGAAGTAATAAGGTTACTAAAAAAGTGAAGACACTTATAGGATTAGTTTGCCAAAACAGAAAAACACGGGTTTCAGTTAGAAACACACGGAGTTCAGAACCTCTTGAAGTTTGTGATTAACAAAAGTCATACGAATGTGACAATCAGCTAATGCTGAACTACTCAAATTATCCCCAAAGTATGTAATCATATATAAAACCTAGAGCTAAAGTAAACAGTGGCATACCAGCACTTATAGACAACGTAGATGAGTGGCCGAGTCAGATGAAGCGAAGGACAAAAACCTTTCCATATGCTTTTGCGGAGAATTCGCATCTCATGATCATACCAAGAATTTCGGTGAGGTTACCATCGGCGCAGCGAAGATGCCTTCATTCATTGTGGAAAATACTGTGGAACTTAGACTGTTAGTTGATTCGAGGCTGGGCAGATTACCATGTCCTTACGGACTCCACATTAAGTTGCTACTCGCCATGGCCTATATAATTTTACATTGCACCTATAAAGATATTCACCATGTATCTTTCTCGGGCTAGGCTGCCTAGGGATTGGAAAGATGCAGCTGAAAGACCCACCTTCAAAGAGATAAATATGCAATTAGTATGCCAGCCTTTAAGTCTGACACGCATTATCAAAAAGGCGCGATAAAAATTGTTAAGGACCAAGCACTTTCTCATGTGGATGGATAAAGTGTGCTGGCTGAGGAATGCCATATTACCACAGTATTGCTTAACAAATAAACTGGTAGCTATGGAAAGCTAGGTACACGCCAAGGGTGACGATCTACTGATAGATGTAGTTTTTATCAATCTTAGTGGAGCATTCGGTGAGGAGTACACTGTATAAATTTTCGGGCGCAACGCTAAACAACTCTTTATATGATTCCGCACAAAGCGCACACTTTCTAAACGCATCTCTGAACACTATCTGGCATAGTTAGAAAAGGACAATACAAGACAATAACTAGCTCAAATCTCGAGCAATTGGTGAACTCGAGCCACACAGCTCCACCAGAGTCGTCTTTCAAGATTATCTACAAGGTTAGACCAAGCGGTACAAAAAGTGTTAGGTTTCGGCATTTGAGCATGGAGCAGGCGCTGACATCTTGTCAATACAACTCCGAGCTCTGTATACAGAAAGAGTTTTTCCAGTCTCTTGTTCTACCATGGTCTTAGTCTCTTCACCAGTCGTTCCCTGTAAATTTCTTTTCCAAATTTAAATTTTACTTTTAGTTTGCTTTTACTTTAATAATTAATTCACTATTACCACTCTCATATGTGCCTTTTGTACATTTTCTTACCCTCTTCACACTTGTTAAATGTGATACTCAACTACCTTTCTTCTCACACAATAAAAATTTTAATATTATTATTGTTTCCTTTAATTCCTAGAGGAATATAGGGCTTCAACCGTACGTCTCCACTGCATTCGGTTCTCCGCCAGCGTTTTCACCCGGCTCCACGTCTGTTCATGTGCCTTCATATAATCTTCTTATGACCTCCTCCAAGTCAACTTCGCACTCACTACCAACTCGCTGCTTCCTATTTGGGTTCCACTCGAGGGCCTGTCGTATGATGTCACTTGATTGTTTCCTCAGAGTATGGCCGATCCACCTCTATTTCTTCCTGCTTATTTGTCGCACGGGCGGTTCCTGGTCGATTCGCTACAAGAGATCTTTCCCGGCCATCTGATCTTGAGTATTGAGTGAAGACAGCTGTTGATGAAAATGTGTAGTTCGTTCAAAGTGCCTTCCGTGACGCAGCGCCAAGTCTGTGATCCGTGCAGTAAGTAGCACTGACTGACTTCACATTGAAGTTGAAAATCCGGATCTTATTTTTCATAATGAATGGTGTTGCCCTCCGCCCAGACTTGAGAGTAATGAAAGCTTGTCTTGCTTTCCCAAACCCCACTTTGATACCCTCATCAGTTCCATCAGCCTGTAGTTGAAGGAGATTGCTTCTTTCAAGTTTCCTCCATTCATGCTGATTGTTGTCTGTTGATATTGCTGCTTTTGCTGTTGACCAGGAATTTTCATCACCTCTGTCTTCTCTATGTTCACCTGAAAGCTTTTTTGATGCTTCTTCTGCCGACTTGTTGCTTTTCACTTGCATATCTTCCAATTTGTTGAAATAATTTTAACTTTAGCAAGAAGGCAAAGTACCTGAAGATTGGAAGAAACGATACTTATTCAAACTACTAAAGAAAGGAGACTTAAGTCAATGCAAGAACTGGCGCGGAATTATGCTCCTGTCCATCCCAAGCAAAATACTAAGCCGCATCATCCTGGAGAGAATCAAACAAGCCCTGGATGAAAAACTTCGACCGGAACAGGTTGGATTCAGGAGAAACAAGTCATGTATTGATCAGATCGCCACATTACGGATCATCATTGAACAAAGCTTGGAATGGCAGTCACCTCGATTTCTCAACTTCATTGAATATGAAAAGACCTTCAACAGCGTTGATCGAGAGGTGCTTTGGCAAATACTTCGCTACTACGGTGCGCCACCGACAATTATACATCTCATCCAACAGCTGTACGACAATGCTGCATGCCAAGTAATCCACAACGGGAAGCTCACGGAATCCTTCGAAGTGAGTACAGGAGTAAGACAAGCTGACTGCTTACTATCGCCAATGATTTTCCTGATTGCAGTAGATTGGATAATGCGACAGACAGTTAGTGGGCAGTGAGGAAAAGGCATAAAATGAACTCACACAAAATACTTGGAGGATCTTGACTTCGTCGATGATATATGTCTGATCTCCCACAAACCGGAAGATATGCAAGTGAAAAGCAACAAGTTAGCAGAAGAAGCATCAAAGATAGGAAGGACTTCAGGTGAACATAGAGAAAACAGAGGTGATGAAGATTCCAGGACGACAACAACAACAAAAGACAACAATCAGCATAAATGGGAGGAACCTGAAAGAAGCAACCCCCTTTACCTACCTACCTACCTACCTACCTGGGAAGCATCGTTTCAACCACAGGCAGACGCAACTGACGAGGATATCAAAGCAAGAATCGGAAAAGCAACATAAGCTTTCATCACTCTCAAGTCTTCGTGAAAGTCAGCAGCACTCAGCATCAAAAATAACATCCGGATTTTCAACTCCAATGTGAAGTCAGTCAGTGCTACTTGACATACGGATTAGAGACTTGCACTGTACGTCATAAACATCATCTCAAACAAACTACAGACCTTTATTAACAGCTAGCTATCTTCGCTCAATACTACTCAATATCGGGTGGCCGGCCAGAAAAGATCAGCAACAGAGAGGGATCTCTGGCAATGAGTGAACCAACACAGCAGGAACCGATTGTGAAACAAATAGGCAGGAAGAAATGGAGATGGCCATAACAATGATAAATTTCCGAAGCCGGTGATTCTAAATTATAGCAGCCCAAAACGTAGCTACGTCTGGCAACCAATCACATTCGTTATAAGTAGGAGTGCGCAAATTGAAATAAACGTCTATTAGGCAAGTAATGCAATGTTAAGATATGGTTACATATGATAATATTCTTGCATATGTTCTAAAGCTCCTCCCAGTGTCTCACAGAGGTCCTTATAGTCAGGTTAAGCCAATTTCTTTAAATATATTTGTCAAAGTCATCAATTCGTCCATTAGGTAGTTTCGTTTCCGGCTGCTATAGTTTAGAGTCACCGACGCAAACTACAGTAGTCCAGTAATTCAAAATGGCCACCGTGTAACTTTCCATTTATAGATTGCTGAAGATTCTTGGTCCACCTTCGCTATCATTTACGGACCATGTTGTGGTCTAAAGGGCTATAAATAAATGGCCATAGGTGAATCTTCCAAAGTTAATTGGATTAATTAATTGAACTGTTCCATCCATGAGGTTTCTTAATTAATCCCAGGAAAAGTTCGGTATTGCGCTTCCACTAGAAATATTATATGACTCTATTCTTGGGCGGAAAACATAGGCTACAACAGCCCAATATGCTTCATCAATGCACCTGTATATGCATATGGAATCAGATGAATTTTGAGCGCACTCAAGGATACTGCAGGGAGTAAAGATAGAGAGTAATTGTTAGCGGCGTCTTGAGACCACGGCGATTAGTGAAGGATATCGTTTTTCAGGGTACAAGTGGGATATTGCTGATAACTGGTTCATGCTGCTAAATTTATGGTGGTCAAGATAAACTCCAAGGTAATTTGCACGGTGGCAGTTCTGAACTTGCTTGGAAGGATATATAGCCTTGTTAGTCTCGGTGATGTAAGCAGCAGTCTTTATAGTTTCACGAAGCCACATAAGAGCATGAAAATGGTCCTAGAATGTTGTAAGCTCCTCTCAAGGATTTTTTGTCTAGACTCTGATATGTTTCGTGTGTCGTATATGAACCACCTAACTTGATGGACTTTTATTAGGTATTTCGATCATAGTTGGAATTAATCAGGGTATTTGGTGAAATGCTTCTCCCGAGCTGATAACTAACATCATAATTTTATGGACGTAGTTCATTTTCAATTGAAAATGCGTTATATGTAGTGTACGAGCAATTGGTGGATGTGTACGGGATCAACGTTGTTCGTCAAATAAGTAGCACCACAGCCGTTTCACCTTCGAATAACGATTTTGTTTGTGTTCGTAGTGAAACACATGGTGGACGATTGGACTTACAAGAGGAAAGAGCCCAGTGACTGCGTTGTGGTACGATTGTGTGTCGCCTCACCCTCCTCACACCCTAGTTAATAAATATACCGAGCAGCCATAAGTGTTATATCTTCTCTTCACAAGTTGGGGCAGTATTAAGGACCATATATCCATCAGGTTAGGTGGGCTAGGATAAAGAGTCAGCAGGTAGGATGACCAAAGCTCTGGTCTAGCAGGAAAGATGGTCACATAGCAATCATGAGCGCTATTCCTAGCTGAAGCCAATCTCATGTGAGTTCGAATTCCTTAAAGTGGCCTAATTAAGTGGTGTCCTAGAAAAACATCGTATTTTGATAGGTAAAGCTACTCAATAAAAGAAGCATGCAATGCACCATCAAATACTTCTAATATTAACACCTTGTAAAAAGTTAAAATAGCATAAATACTCACTGACTATAAGAGCATAATTTGGTCTCAAAATTACATGACAGTAAAGAAGCAAAATTCGTAGTCATACCAGAGTGCTGTTGAAATTTTCAATAGTTTTAAGGATAACCCTAAGAAATGTAAGCAACCTTCAAAACAAAGGCTTTTGCACAAGGTTTGCCAGTTAAATGGCCCGAAAAGAACACATCATGCGTCTAAGTAATAAAACCGGTACAACCCATAAATTAGAGATTCTAAAATCACTAAATTTTACGCATCATCATAACCAAATACTAAAGTCTTTGCATGTCTTACGCAAAAGGAAAATACTGCAAGCGCTTAATAAACTGAATCGCCATATTAATGGTAATCCGAGTATCGACTTCTACGGCCTATTTACCTTAAAAGTGGCTGTTTCATCAGCTTTTATAGTCCTTGAGTAATGGGATTCTGTAATGTAAATTTCACGTCTTTTCAAATACTGGCTAATAGGAATCCGTTTATGTGGACGGATTCAACACTATCAAAAACCGTCATGTAGAGGTGAGCAAATAAACAAAAAGTAGTTGATCACACTAGAGGAAGATCCGACGAAACTAAGATACTATATCAGAGATAACGAATTAGCTGTGAACACCGCTAAATGTCAGAAAACGCTCATCCATAGGCAGAGAGAACAAAAGTTTCCGCACAGGCTTCTTCAGAAAAAAAAGAAAAGAGTGACTTAAAGATACTCCTGATGGGTGAATTAGTTACGGACACTAACTACATGGAATACACAGTGAAAGCCACTAAAGTAGTGTATTTCGTGCATAGATAAGTAGATGCACTTACACTAGGAATCTATATAGTTACAGAAAACATACATGTCACACTTGGAAGTTCGCAGTGTCACTGTGTCCACTCATAAAGAGAGATGTGGAGGTAAGCACAACTGCCATGGATCTAAAATGTAGACAAATGAAGACCGATTGTGACTGCTGGTTATGTTTGACTTCAAATACCACCAAATCAAGGACGACTTTGTTATGGCATACAAGATAGCATATTGGAGGAATGGCGCTACAACATCCCTAGGAATTTCAATAAAGGTGTGACTGGCTTCCAAGATTAGGCTTTCCACAGAATTGCAGTAAATGAAGTTACCACACCCCACATATCATGCAAAGGTAGAGAAAGAGCAGAAACAAGAAATTTTAAAAAATTCATAGTGACCAAATGAGTGCGAAAGAAGGAATAGTGATATGGATGAACATGAAGTTTAGATGGATGAGGAAGACAGAAAACAGTGAATATATCATCTCTATGGACAATGATTTTGAGCAGTGTCGCTAACAATCTTCAGCCAATGGTTCTTAGCATTCTGGCGACTCTTGCCGGATTGTCTACTTCACTTTCACATGTGGGTGGCTCATATCAACTGTCAATGACCCTAAGGGTTAGTGTCGGGCGCTTGCTAGACCGCTTCTTAACCTATCCTAACCAGTCATATGGTAGGTAATGCTGGTCGTCGAACAGGCATACACAACATATGTTCTAAATGTATCTTTTGGCGTAACAGCACAACTAACTTATCTTCCGTACTCAACACTTTAATCTAAACCATGACAGTACAGCCTATCACAGGGCTAAATTCTTTTCCCTTAGGGTCCACCACAATGGGATTCACTATCTATAGTTGTGATAAGTGCCCCATATTTCGGCAGCTACACCATTACGCCAAAACAATAGCTCTGGGCACATTAAGTGAGGCAGTATACTGTGGGGGCTGTGCCGGCATTGCATACGTCCCATCCAATATGATACTTCATATATCTGTTACTTCTATTTCCGTCAAACTAGATCTTTCCTTTTTCCGTGTATGCCCACAAAGTCCCACCGTCTCGCATGCATCACACCCTACCCTTCTGATTTAGCTCCCCTTTGTTTAATCTTCTCCTTCTCTAAACTCGTCTAGCATCATCTTCTCTAGAATCTTTGTCAACCTCACCGGGACACTGCCGGTGAAACGAAATTTGCAAACCAAAGCTGCACCACTGCCCTAGTTAAACCCGTGCATTCCCTCCCTACAAAAGATCGTTTCCGCCCTTACAGCAAAGAAAGTGGTCGACGGGATAGGTTGTACGGAAGTCCAACAAAAGCCTAGAACTATTTCGAGACAATAAAAGGCTAGCATTAAGAAATCATAAGAGAAGGAAGGATGTTGGATATCTTGAATGGTATATAAGACGCTTTGCATCTGATACAATTTCACGTTTCTTTTGATCTCCTAGTGCTGCAGAGATGAACAATTCCAGCTCGCCTTGAATGGTAAGAAAAACGGATTAATCCAATGTTGTTGCACATACTGTTCTCATGGCAAAAATATAGTACTTTCAGAGTCTAATATTCAATTATGAATTCAGAACTCGTAAATTTACGAGTTATTTTACTAACTTATATAATCTCAGTTTCGCTAATAATTATTATCAGATTACATTTTTCCATTTTCTATTGACTCTTTGAATGCGACCTTAATGCTTATAATAAAGCAACAACTATCTGATATAATTAGCGATATTTCAAATTATTCTGCAAAATGCGTGATGTGGAAAGTGAAAACAAACATAATTTGTGGTAATTTTTTCACACTTCTTTTAACGATTATTCGTCATATATAAATCAGCTGTAGTTTCATGGTCTCCATGCCTAACAAAAAAAATTGCCAACTTAAGAGTTTTCCAATCCAGACACAAATATTTTGTAATAGCTTTGTGTTTGAACTACTTTATCATTTGACTTCTGTATTTTATATTGGTGACCAATTAATTTAATTAATTAGGCGAATACCCTTTGTTAAATTCCCCCCAATGAAGAAATTCAGTTCTGTGGATGTAATATATTTCAGCTTTTCGCTGTACATTTCTACCTGTAGGTATCCAGTAATCTAGTGTTAAGATGAAGCAGTGTTTTAACACAAAGTTTATAATTTTGTCCATGCGATAGCATTCTGTGTGAAATATAGAAGAGTGTATGTATTCGTCAAGACTCTCAGTCTTTTTTGAAGACTCTGGTAAATACTTCCATTCTTGCGGCACTTTGAGAGTGTCAACTATACACAAGTTATTAGACATACTTTCCCATTCTAAACAGTGCACTGAAGTTACAATGAACAGTTTTAAAGAACTCTGATTTCTTCAGAGAGCTTTCATTGAGGCATCGTCTGATAGCTTATCAAAGATACATGTGACGTGCCAAGAATACGACCTTCAGAAAGCTGGTCTTAGTCTAAAGGAAGAGATCCTGACATGTATCCAAGGTACTGAGATTATTTTGTAACTAGCTGATTTGCTCCTGTTTTTTGAGGAGCGAATGGACTACTAACAGTCAACCTAGAACCGAAGCGTTTCTGTTTTTCCTCCAAGTTTAGAAAAAATAGTCTAATTCGCGCAAAAAATTTTATTAATATTGCAGTAAAATCTGAACGGTGTGCACTTTAGTTCATTTCATGGAGTTAAACAATTAAATCTCCACAAGATTGTAAGAAATTCTTCCTACTAAGGACGAGATTTTCGTAGTCGTATGCATCATAAATATTAAAGCGCACTATATCATGGTTTTTATTCAACATCAATGGATAAAATACCGGTTGATGCATTTATCACTTACATGAAATCTCAGAAAATATGAGGATAACTATTTGGTATGATTCTAAAGCAGCAATTCAGCGCGTTAGCACTTTATAATGTACTAGTGTGCTCGTAAACGAATTACCCTCAGACACAAAAGAATCTTTTGTTTCTTTGACTTTTCAGTAAACCAATTAAGTTAACAGCATTAGAGGCAGATACTACTGGGCTGACCAAAGATTAGGTTTGACTCTTTTCGGCTGGCATTCGTCATTAACGCGTGTTTGTCGATTGAATCCAATCACATAATACTAATTCACACTGCACCGCGATGGCGAGCCACCTAGCTTGGTGACCATATTGAAAACTTGACTGATAGCACAAATCAGTGTGCATTAATACCAAGGACTACACGCATGGCATTGGTTACATTCTAGTGACTAGTCAATATTGATGTTTTATTATTTCTAATATTTCGAGGGGGTGTTTTGACAAAAACGTCTGCGAGTAAATCAATTTTAAAATAATCTATCACACCCCCTGAAGTATTGCACATATTTTAAATATCGTACCTCTGTTCATCTTCTCTATGGTAATAGTCACCGTCTTCGTACAAATCCGTAGATAAAGTCGTATCTCACTGGCTACTGTTTGTATTCATTTCCTTGTAAGCATCTTATAGTAAAGTGTGTAGTTCAATGGTAGAATGCTCACCAACCAAAAGAGAGGTCAGTTTTGATCCCCTGTTGATGTACTCTTACACCTCGTGTAGCTTGTTGGACGACAGACAGTAAGTCAGGAGGAGCTAAAAGGTTGAATGCAAAGCTATTAGTCACACACCTTAAACAACACCTAATGAAACTTCGAAGCTCAAGTTTAAAGCCTTATCGCTCACACGGAATGCAAAAGGACCAATCAAAGGATCCTGGTAAATGCAGTAACACTCAAAGATGGGTTTGAAATCGATTTTTTATGTCATATACTTATGCTTTGGCTAATATTTAAACGGATCTACAGTAGAGTTGGTGTGTTACATTAGTCATTTAAAAGACTAACTACTGTACATTCGTCGTTCACACTGAATTTATTAAATTTTCCTGGAGTGTGTAAAAACCAGTCTGTTGACATCAATCATTACTTTATGAAGGAACATTACTAATAAGCCTCATGAATTTGTCTGAAATCTCTCAGAATGACTTATTTTCAATTAGCTTAAAGTGTGTTGAATATACAAGTTGATTAAAAACCATACGCTGTCGTAAAAAATCTACAGCTTTAAGCCAAAATTTACTTGGGAATTAATAATCTACAGAATGCTATCCAGCTACGTAGGAGGGATAAATTAGATTCCTGGCCTGTGCAGCACTGCTAAACTTTGTTTAGCGGTCAGTCAGCCTGGAAAAGAAGGAAAGTTGTGAGTGTGAGTGGCTATCAACCTCAAACCAGTGCCCTTACAATTTCAAAGCTCAAGTCTGAAGCTCTGTTTTCTACCTTAAATGCATGCAAATGAAAATCAGAAGTCCTCTGAATAACCGAAAAAATGTGAATAAGTCAAATTAAACTGATTAAACGTTGTTTATAATCAAAATTTGAAAAGAATAGGAATTTAAATCATAGGGCCAACTTTCGATCCTGAGAAATATGGTTATTGAAATAATGTGGGAAGATTTTATGGCTCATATACATAGATAGAAAAGTTTTCTTGTAAGGGCTACAATTCAAATACAATTTTACTGGTTAAGTTCCTTATGCCTACTTTGTGTTGAACAGGATGGTTATTTCCTAAACTTGAAGTTATGTGTAGTCGGTTAATAATAACAACCTAAAGATTTTAGTATTCAAACATATTGAGATTTCACTGTGCGAATTTGCAAGAGAGTGTATCAGTTCAAGTTTCCATGTTTCATAAACGCCCAAATAAAGATAGAGAATAAAAGTATGGCAAAGAAGCCATCAGTAACGGAAATGTAACCAAAAAAGGAAAACTACATAGAGAATAATAGGCATTTAATGATTCTGGCAGAGACAGAATGAATCTGAACCATTGAGGATGATTGCTAGCCATATCACTAACTATCTCCAACATTTGATTTCAGTGTCTCGAGGACCTTAGTTAGGCAGTGTACACATTATCTCTTGTTCACTGCAACAGTCAAGGAATTCATAGATTCCAGGAATGATGACAGGTTTTTATTTACCTTCCCCTTCCCTCACCACTTAACCGTTTTCCATTCCAGTCGACCATCATCCACCGTTGCTTGATAAAGAAGGCGATGACTCGGTATTCTCAACTCGTATCCTAGCCACTACATCCTCGTTGATTGACTTCTTCTCTTCACCTAACACTGTATGATTCACCCTAATATCACTCACTATATTATGCCACTTAACATAGGAAACAGAACTCACACAACTGTTTTCATAACCAGAGTTTTCAACAGCCACTCCTAACAGTTGTAAAGAAGGATGTAGTGAGTTTTTTATCAGAACACAAGTCAAAATATCTCCAAACATATTAGTTTTTTTTTAAAGTACATACTTCACTTCGCCTTTTGTTTCTTAAATCCAGTTGCACCATCCCTTTTCATCAGTAAATATTTTAAATGTTTGAGTTACTACTTGTATTACTGTGGTACCGGCGACTGATTATTTAATTGGTAAGAATAAATTGAACCGATATCAACTAACTTATCCATCACATTGGTTGGCAGTGTTGCTAAGTGACCACTAGTGTAAGCATATTACTCGCACAAGTTCCCCTACTGAACTGATTTGAAAAGATACAAAACATGGATTTCCCCAACGTATGAAAAATTGGTTACAGGATTTCCTCATGAGCTGACATTGGTTAGAGAACCATTGGAATACCTTGGAGTACTGGACATCTGCTTCGTCATAGTTTGAGGCTCTTCATCAGTGCACACCCACACCACGTGTTCGAACCCAGGACCTTCTGGTTACAAGGCGAGCTCGTATACCATTAGGCCACTGGGACTCGATCCAATGGCCAGCCCATGAATTCTAACTTCTGCCAATTCACGATATAGCGCAACCCCTAACCAATGTCTTCGGCTAGTATTTGTCCTCACACCCGACCTGCTACACCCTACTGGTCACGACTTCCTACTGGAACCCCAGGTAACTACTTGCCTGAATAGGGCCAGTCGCCAGTGAGCATCTCATTGATATTCAAGTATTGGTTTGTAGGGATTTGGTTGATTGGTTACAGGATTTCTTCGTGGGCTGACATTGGTTAGAGAACCATTGGAAAACCTGGGAGAAAATTCCCATATTCTGTAATTAATCATGTGCTACGGAGTGCATCTATTAAGAGAATAGATAAAGTGTCTGATAAATAACAATGTTTAAAAAATAGGAAATAATCTTATGCAATCTAGAGGCATTTGACGGCTAATCAGCTAATTGATGAATGATCATTTAGAAACTTATTGACTGTTGTACAGAGCTGTTCAGGAAAATAAAAAATTAATACTAAAGCCACGGTAGTAAAAGAAGCAGAAGGAAACAACATTTCTAAACACAAAGTAGAATTTCTTCCCTATTGATCGATAAAGCTGCAGTTGTATGAAGAAAAACGTAGATGACATGCTTCTGAATGGCTTGTTTGTACTTTATAAATGAGTCTAAATGAAGTCTCTGCTATTGCTGTATGACCAGAAGTAATCGTGTACTCTAGAGTACTCGAGTTGTTGACTATGCTGCCTTCCCCTTTTTGACAACCATACCGGTAACTGTTCAAATGTTACGAAAAGAGAACATTTTGCTGACTTATATATATATTCCTGATTACTTGATAGCTAATAGTAAGCACATGTTAAATTAGATTTAATAAACGCTTACTGATACTCAAAAAATTGACTTAGGTAAGTTCAGTATGGGTGAGAAATCACTAATTGAGGGTAATTTAAGAGAAGGTTTGTCAGGTAATGAATTAAGAACAAATTAGTTCAGCGAAGAGTCTCTTTTCGGCGAATTCATTCACTTAGCTGTACAGTCACAATTATGTATACAATTAATTTGTGTGTGTGTGTGTGTACATTAGGTTTGTCAAAATCAAAATAACAGTTAGTGTGGGTTGTTGATTACATCATCAAAATAATGAAGAGGTTAAAATGTGTGATTAATAATCAAAGTTGTAACTAAGTGGGGTGAAGATTGGTAAGATGTGAGTAGGGTTACGTAATATAGACATGTTTAGAAAGATTAGATGCTAGTGAAGGAGTTTGGAGACAATTATGAAAATAAACTAGATAATAGGTGAAAGATTGAATGGGTTAGTTACTAAAAATTATTATACGAGAAATTGCAAAAAATTGATATTGATAAAAACAAATGTTGTGCAGAATAATTTGATAACAAAATGTTGATGACAGATAAACTTGAAATTAAACCCACGGTAGTAGGGGGGGGTGGAGAAGTTTCTTCTGTGTGCATAAATCAGGCTTTTCTATCCAAATCGCTAAGGCTTCGGCAATACAAATAGATGTGAAACTGCCTTTATCTTCCTTATTTAGACATTACAGATTACTTCATTCTAGCAAGCTGTATGTTCATTCAGTGCGTGCGTGTGTGTGTGTGTTCACCCTTAGAGACAACGGTATGAATACTATCACTGAGGTATTTGTATTTATTCCATGCTCAGAGTAATACGTATATACCTCAACGCAAAAAGATAACTATAGTAATATTAAGATAAAGTGAGCGTCGGTGGCACAGTGGTTAGGACTCTCGCCAACCATGCACAAAGTCCGGGGTTCGATCCCCTGCCGACGCACACCCGATATTTATGGTCAGCCTATAAATTTGGGCTACCGATATCCATGCTGAAAATTCCACACTTGTACTGAAAATATGGTGTGGCATCAAGCTGTAATCAAAATTTAAAAAGAGAAGACATTCAGCGAAGAGACTCTTTTCGGCGAATTCATTCACATAGCTGTACAATCGCATTTATATATAAATATTTGTGTGTGTGTGTGTACATGAGGTTTGTCAAGTCTAGATAATTGATTAGTTAATACAATAATGATGTAGTATAGAGACAAAGTTAATCAGACAGCAACTAAAGTAAGACTGAGTTAAAAACTAGATGACGTAATATAATTGGCTAAAATGTTACAACTTAGGTCAGGATAGCAACAGAGGTAATTACAGGTAGAGATTAAGTAGAAGTGAAATTGAGTGAATAAGTTGGATGACGTAACATGAATGACTAGAAACTGAGCGTTGTTCAAGTCAGTAACAGTGGTAGTGAGGTGTAGAAATTGAATCGGGTGGGGGTAGAGAACAAGAAAGTTGAAAATGTAAAATATTACAATTGAGAAGACAAAATAATACTAATGAAGAGACAGAAGAAAAGATTAGGTAGAATTTACATGTTGGCTAATAAGATAGATTAAGTCCATTGCAAGTGTAGTGACTGAACGAACTTCTTCTGTATGCAGAGTTCAGGACTTAGCAAGTGAATCGCCATTGCTTCTGCAGTTTGAAGAAGTCTGATTCGTACACCTTTAGGGAGACTACTTTAAAAAAATTAAAAAAATAAAAAATTACAGTTTTCAAATCTTTACAAAACTACAAAACTGGTAAGTTCTTAAGCATTTCTTTCAGATATATTCGCTGGAATGCGTGTCCATTATGGTTGATCCCCTACAACTGACAGTGATTATTAGTAACAGATCTTAACTAAAAATCGCTAAAATCGCTTACACGTTTTAGTCAACCATTCTAAATTTTCCTCTTCTTTAGTTGCTTTATCACTATTATTATTATTCCCTTGGGTTCTGAGAAGAGCATAGGGCTTCAGCAGCACATCTCAATTTTGTTCTTTACTGCGTATTCCTCTTTGGGTGGCTGCATGACTGTCAATATGCTGTCGTTTCATTTTCACACGTTCTTCCCCCACGTCACCTTTTTAACGCCGAACTTGTCGTTTATCATTCGGGTTTGACTGGAAAGCCCAGCGCGCGATGACAGTCAGCGGTCTCCTCAGCACGTGTTCTATCCATCTCTACTTCCTTTGGCATATTCGCTGAGCAGTAGGTTCTTCGGTGGTTCGTCCCGAGAGTTCCTTGCTACTAATCCTTTCTGGCTATCATCATTTATGTGTCATTATTTTATGACCACCCGCATTTCCATGCACCTAGATGTCTAAACCTCACGAGGTGTACAGGGTTTCTAACCCCAAATCCATTGGTAAGAAGTCAAGCGCTTAGACTAAATAATCACAACTCCAGTTCATCACGTCATCTACTTCTTACTACAGAACGTTTCTATGTCAACTTAGACAGTATGATCATATCATTCATTAGATAACGATGCATTTTCAGCACAAACTTTTTCTCTGCTTTATAGGGCATCTTTACTTGATGAAGTACAGTTCAATAGAAGAAATGCTTATGGAACTATTGAAAGTCCAGATAAACCACAAATAATTATTTTGGGCAGTGAATCTGTTGGCAAAACACGTCTTGTAGAATGCATAAACAAGGAAAAGGAGATTACATGTGCTATTGGATTAGATTATCACTTTTTAGACCTTAGTGAAGACGGAAAAGAAGGTGAGTTATCGATTAAAAGAAAAAAAGAACTTTAAATTCATCAATAATTACACTATTTGATTTAATATTATTATCACTACTACTAACCCCCTTTGGTTCCGATTGGACATAAACCCTACATCCTCATTTCATCTTGCTCTTTGTCCAGTAGGTTTCATTTCTTTCATGTTAACACCGGACTCAGGCTCAACTTATTTATTACTGTTCGGGTTATACCCAAGTACCCAGTGCCTGATTTCACCCAACAGTTTCCGTAGTGTTTGTCCGATCCATCTTCAATTCCTTCGAGGTCATTTTCAGACTACAGGATCTTGGTTATTTCGTCGCACTGCAGAGTCCCTTGTTGATAACGTTTTCCTCCCATCTGACTTTCAATATGGAGTGAAGGCATTTCGTGATAAAAGTCACAACATCTGGAATAGACATTCGACACGTTTTCCACTAGTTCACTGCCCGTTGACTTACTAGAGGAGAAACTCATTTGAGTTCTTCTGAGAAATTGTAAGCAGTTGTGTCTATCAATTTATTTGTGAAACTAGCACTAGCTGATAGCACTTGTGTGTCCGCAGAACTATTTCACAAAATGATAGATATTACGATTAGTCACCTATTGTTATTATTATTATTGTATCCTTTAATTCCTAGAGGAACATAGGGCTTCAGCCATGCGTCTCCATTGCGTTCGGTTCTCTGCTAGAGTCTTCACCTGGCTCCAAGTCTGCCCACACGCTTTCATCTCCTCTTCACATCACCTCCTCCAAGTCACCCCACCCTTGCACTGACGACCAACTCGCCGCCGCTTCCCTTTCGGCCGAGTTCCACTCGAGCAATGGCTTGTCTAGTGATGTCACTCACTTGATGGCTTGTTTCCTCAGAGTATGGCCAGCCAATCCATCCTCCATTTCTTCCTGCCTATTTGTTGCACAATCGATTCCTGCTGTGTTGGTTCGCTCATTGCCAGAGATCCGTCTCTGTTGCTGATCTTTTCTGGCCGGCCGGCCATCTCATCTTGAATATTGAGCGAAGACAGCTAGCAGTTGATGAAGGTCTGTAGTTTGTCTGAATACTTGTCTCAGTGCCCTGAAGTTCCCGATCGGAGTTAAACTAAACCTTACCGTTGTCCTTGAGCAGCAAGTCAAGAACAAGGCTAAAATAAAGACTATAAACCACTAGTGTTCTGAGATCAATTTATATTTATAATCCTTCTAGTTTACAGAGAAATCTCAACATCCCTGGTAAGCCTAGCTCTTATATGATCTTCAAGTATCCGTTACCTACACAGTAATTTTTATATTTTGCAAAATAAAAAAATGTTGGGATGAATAATGGAACAGGGACAACAGAGACACAGAAAAGATGACCACGACATATATCTAGGCTATGCCAACAACGAATATAACAGCTATCTGTCCCCCAGCCCGCTCTACCTAAGCAATAACACGCTATGACGTAAAACGAAAAGTCATAAAGAGCATCTCAAACAAACTACAGACCTTCATCAACAGCTAGCTGTATTCGCTCAACACTACTCAAGATCAGATGGCCAGGAAAGATCAGCAACAGAGAGGGATCTCTGGCAATGAGCGAACCAACACAGCAGGACCAACCGATTGTGAAACAAATAGGCAGGAAGAAATGGAGTTAGGTGGATTGGCCATACTCTGAAGAAACCATCAAGTGAGTGACATCACTAGACAAGCCATTGCTCGAGTGGAACCCGGCCGAAAGGGAAGCGGTGGCGAGTTGGTCGTCAGTGCAAGGGTGAGGGTGACTTGGAGGAGGTGATGTGAAGAGGAGATGAAAACGTGTGGGCAGACTTGAAGCCAGATGAAGACTCTAACAGAGAACCGAACGCAATGGAGACGCACGGCTGAAGCCCTATGTTCCTCTAGGAATTAAAGGAAACAATAATAATAAATAAGATGGTACTCCTAATTGTGGTGGACTAGATTATGCGTCAGACTGTGGGAGGGGGTGGCGAGAAGACAGGAATATTTTGCACCAGAAGATATGGACGTCACTGACCAACAACGTCTCATGTCATATGAAATCGAAAACCTATCGGATAAAGCCAACAAGTTATTAGAAAAAGCAGCAAAGACAGGACCTCAAGGGAAAATATAGAAGACACAGGTAATGAAGAAAGCCAACCGACAAAAATAAACATCAATCCTTATCAACGAGAGAAATTTGAAAGAGGTCACCTCCTTCACTTATCTGAATAGGCAGCATCGTTTTAACTACAGCCAACTTCGTGGATGAGGATTTAAAACCCAGTCGGGATCAAAAATGCAACACGAACCTTCACCATTCTGAAATCAGTTTGGGATTCTTCCACACTCAGTACAAGAGACAGAGTTCGGATTTTCAACACCAATGTTCAGTCAGTCAGCGCTTCTATCCGGGTCAGGAACTTGGAGAAAAACATTTCCAAAAGCCTACTGCAGAATTTTTTCGACAGCTGCCACCTTCGCTGGCTCCATATTGAAGATCGAATGGCCGACCAGAAAGAACTGGCAACAAGAAACTCTGGAAATGAACCAATCAACAAATATGTAGAAGAAAACGGAGATGGATTGGGAATACTCTGAGGCGACCGTTGAATGACATCGCTCGCCAGGTCACCACTCGAGTGGTGTGCTAATGAAAAATGATGAGTTGGTCGTCCCAGGGTGACATGGAGACGATCATGTGAGGAGGAGGAGGTGAGAGAATATTGATTGACAATCGTGAGGCCAGTTAAAGACGCCTTCAGAGAACAGGGCAAAGTAAATACTTGCTGATGATGACCAATGACGAAGGTGTGTGAGAAAGGATACCAACATATCAGTAATCAAACACTGCATCTGCCTAAAACTTGTTCAACAAATCTAGAAGTAGAGATATAATTTTCCGATAGAGAAAGAAAGACCAGATTTGCAGTATAAAATGATATCATTCTATTTCACAGGTTCTCATCAGCTGCAAACTACCTGAAATTACAATGGTTATAAATAATAACATTTCACACTTCATTGTTTGAAAGGTAATACAGAAAGCATTATAAGATAAACGCATCCGGAATATAAGGATTAAAATTTTATAGTTTAAGTTACCATCAATTTATATACTATCACACTATGAAAAAAGGAAGAAAAAGGGGGGGGGGGTGAGAGAAGACAGAAAACAGAAAAATCTAATAAACAGTGTCAACATGGCCACACTACGACTGACATTTTCCTCCCGGCCATTGTTCTTCAACTACTCTAAAGATAAACTATCGCATTTGACCACTTCCATGTGTATCTACCAATTCACCTGCTCTTGCGGAGCGAGGTATATAGGTCGTTCGATGCGTGTTTTATCTAAAAGAGTTCAAGAACACTATCCCGCCTGGCTACGGAAAGGTAACAACGGAGCAATAAGGAGCGCCATTATTGAGCATATATTCAACACTGGTCATTCGATTTGCAAGGAGAAGTCGTTCAAAGTCATTTATAAAGTCAAAAGAAGCCTTTCAAAATCGACAAGCTTCCGTATACTTTGTATTGCTGAAGCCTTAGCGATTTGGATAGAAAAGCCTGATTTATGCACACAGAAGAAACTTCTCCACCCCCTCCTACTACCGTGGGTTTAATTTCAAGTTTATTTGTCATCAACATTTTGTTATCAATATTATTCTGCACAAACCACTTTTGTTCTTGCTCAATTCAAATATCAATTTTTTGTAATTTCTCGTATAACAATTTTTAGCAACTAACCCATTCAATCTTTTCACCTATTATCTAGTTTATTTTCATAATTGTCTCCATACTCCTTCACTAGCATCTAATCTTTCTAAACATGTCTATATTACGTAACCCTACTCACATCTTACCAATCTTCACCCCACTTAGTTACAACTTTGATTATTAATCACACATTTTAACCTCTTCATTATTTTGATGATATAATCAACAACCCACACTAACTGTTATTTTGATTTTGACAAACCTAATGTACACACACACACAAAATAATTGTATATATATTTGCGACTGTACAGCTAAGTGAATGAATTCGCCGAAAAGAGACTCTTTGCTGAACTAATTTGTTCTTATTTCAACATGGCAACTCAACAAGGTCAGAGTTCATCAATTTGAAAATTTGCTTAGTGAGTTGACCTCACTAGTGTCTATGAGTAATCAGTGTAATGAAAGTGATATGGTTACCAAGGGAGTGAGAGATTGACTACACTCTCTTTCTGTGTGCATAAGTTTGGTCTGAGATGTTTGATTGCAATTGCTTCAGCAAATCGTAGTAGATTCGCTGTCCTTTGTATGTTTAATATTTTGAAGGATTTGGAAATCTCAACAAAATGACCCGTATCTACAAGGTGTCTGGTAATTGCACTTTGTAAATATTTGCTTCCTTTTAAGCATAAGTTTCTCGAAATATGCTCTGAAAACCGGATAGAAGCCCTTCTTTCTGTCCTTCCGATGTACTTGCTGCCGCAGGTGCACGTAAATTTATAAATGCAGTTGGAGGTAACATCAGCAGGGTACTTATCCAGTTTCAATTGGCTTATAGAGCATGTAGTACTGTTTAGTGTCACTAGATTGACTGCAGGGAAGCATCTCTTGATTGCTCCTTTCATCCTTTTTTCAATCTTTTGCGATACTGTTTCTCCTTTGTATGGGAGGCAAATGAACACTTTCTTCTTTTCAACTGTTGGATACTTCTCTTTCTCATCTCTTTCTTTCCTGTACTTTAGGATAAATCCTTTTGGATACCCGTTTTCCTTAAGGCATTTTTCAACAAAGCTTAATTCTTCTTCTATCTTGTTGGGCGAACATAACTTCCTAGCTCTGTCGTACAGTGTCCTTACTAATCCCCGCTTATAGCTCATAAGGAAGAAGCTGTTGTAGTGAAGGTATTGTCCGGTCCAAGTTTCTTTTCTGTAGATGGACTTTTCGACCGTTCCATTGTCTCTTCTTTTTACATTTATTTTATTTTATTTGGTTGTGCCACCTTTAATGCTAACTACCTGTGGAAGAACATGTACCAGAGTGGCTGCTATAGTTTAACTTTGCCTGTCTTAATTTCCATCAATGCTATGGGGTCATGGGTGTTTACAGTTGAAGAGTCACAAACTAGAACAAAGTAGCTGTTAGTTCATGATGAATTCTAAATTTCATATTAGTCAGCCAGGGGAATTATTGTTAACAGTGTTTTTTTGTGATGTCAAATAACACTTGATTACTTCAAAATGTTAACTTATGGTGAATTAACTGCTACACTGTCCTTTTAACCTGATATTTATTTTTGTTACAGATTCTCTAAATATGGGTATCTGGTGTTTAGACAGCAATCCACAACAGACTAGTAGCCTGTTAAGATTTGCATTGAACAAGTCGAATATATGGCATACGATGGGAATTATCTGTGTCAGTTATGCAGAACCATGGTCAATATTGAAGGAATTAGAATTATGGTTACAAATACTTGAAAAGCATATTGAACACTTGAAAATTGATGCTGAAGAGATTGAGAATTTAAAAGCAAGTAGTAAGTGTGTGTGTGTGTGAGTCTGTCTTATTATTGTTAATTTGCTTATCCTATTGTTTGATTTCAGTCGGATGATGAGTCTTTAAATGTGGCGAAACATGGTCACATTAACCAAATAATAAGCATGTAAAAAGAGGATTCCACTGGCGAAATTGGCTGAGGGTCACAATATATATATCGTGAGTCGGTAGAAGTGTCAGAATTGATAGGCCCATTGGGTCCCCTCCTCGTGGCTGCATGGTTAACCAGTTGTACTTGTAACCTGAAGGTTCTGGGTCGGCTTTTGTGTAGGTGGGATCAAGGGCGTATAGAGCTGCAGGGAATTCACAAACAAGGATGAAACAGCGGTCTAGTACCACTTCTTGGTGCTTTTCAATGGTTCTCTAACTGAAGTGAATTCGTGATCATATTTCAAAATTAATCAGGTCCCTCAAAGCAACACTTGATTGTCACTTGATTATTAGTGGTTATCGGTGGGATGCGGGACCTGCACTCCCTCCTATTTACAACTCGCCAGATGAATACAACTGTATTCTCACTCAGGTATGAGACTATTACTGAGATTTGAAGCAAACATCCAAATATTCAGATATTATTATTATGCCCTTGGGTTCCTAGTGAAACATAGGGCTTCAACTACACGTCTCCACTTGCTTCTGTCTTCTGCCGTACTTCTCACTTGCATCCATGTTAATCCATACTGTTTCAACTCCTCATCACACGATTTCCCCCATGTTACCCTTCGACGCCCCACCCGCCGCTTCCCTTTCGAGTTCCACTCGAGCACTGGCCTGACGCGCGATGTCACCCAGCCGCCTCCTCAGCCAGTGTCCAATCCAACTTCACTTTCTCCTGCATATTTGTTGGGCGACTGCTTCTTGTTTTGTTTCTTCCCATAGTCTTATGTTGGTGATTCTTTCCGGCCATCTGATTGATCTTCAGTATAGAGCGAAGACAGTTGTTGATAAAGGTCTGCAACAGGCTGTTGGAAATATTCTTAGTGACCCGCCGCCAACTTTCTGATCCGTATAGAAGAATGACTGACTGACTTGACGTTTGTGTTGAAAATCCGAATCATTTTGTTGTTGATTCTGAGTTGAGTGACGAAGATTTCCAGATTGGTTTCAGATTGATGAATGTGTTTCTCGCCTTCCCGATTCTCGATTTGACATCCTCGTCCGTTCCTGCTGTAGTTGAGACAATGCTCCCTAGATAAGTGAAAGAAGTAACCTCTTTCAAATCCCTCCCGTTGATGGTGATTGGCGGTGGATGTTGCTGCTGCTGTTGTTGTTGTTGTTGGTTATTTTCATAACCTCCGTGTTGTCTATGTTCACCTGGAGTCCTGTCTTCTCTGGCTGCTTCTTCGACCAGTTTGTCGGTTTTCGCTTGTGAGTCTTCGATTTTGTGTGACATCAAACATAAATCATCCACACGTGAAATCCAGGTCTTCTAGGTTCTTCACGTCGGTCCAGCATTATTTAATCGACTAACTAGCTATGAGAACCACCTAGTGGTGTAATAAATATTCAGAATGAATTGAAACAATCGCCTCAATGATTCTACCAGTTTTCTTCCTATAGATTTTAGGAGAAACGCCTAAATAGTTTTGACAAAGTACATCACATCACGTCACATCGCACCCATAATTTATAATTTTAACTGAGAACATGAGAGTAGAATGTAGCTAATTAGAAGAAAAGGAACAAAAGTCCTCAGCCCGAATCTTATGACGTCTCATCACATGTTGTTTTTGAGTCCTTAAAAATAAAACGTCAATTTTAATCTCTAATCCTTTTAAAAAGTGAAGTATGTAACAGATTTGCATGAGAAGTTACTTGTGATATTTTTACTGTAGTTTTAAAAATCAGCAGCCTCCTCTTAGTGCTCCCCCAGTGAGTGTATATATATAACGACTGCTATATAACACAGCTGTCGGTGACCATACCACGCTGATGAAGTTACCAGTTGTTTTCCTGTCACTAAAGTTAAGCAACGTTAGGATGAGTCTAGTACTTGTACGGGTGACCGGTTTAGAATGACGGGTGTTTTACTGACTTTCATTTATTATCCTTGAGATAGTTAATTTGATTAGGGAGCTTGATAATAATAATAATAATTTGCTTTATTCCAAAACAGTACTTGTGATACAGAATGGAATTCTCAGCATTTTTACTACAGTATTGCATCCAGTTAGTACATTATCAATAAATAGAATTCTACATAGATTAAGGAAATCTCAGTTCATTATGACAACAACATATTGGCATGTCGGTAGCAAAGCCAAAGCTGAACAGTGTTTGAAGGTGTTAGAAAAGTAGGTGCTATCATATTTACTGGCGTAAGCGGAAGAAAGAAACAAAGCAGCACATAACGGAAAAAAGAGAAAAAAGAGAGAGAGAAAAGGAAAAGAAAGAAAGAAAATGTTGTACCTATAAATGATATGAGTTGGAAAGACGAGGTCCAGTTGTTCTACTGACTATTTAATGAATTATAGGTGTCACGCCTAATGCTTTCTTTATCACACAGAACACGAGCTGAGTAGGGTATGGTTGAGTTTTTGTACTTGCTTGCTGGTGCGAGCATATAGTTTTCTATATAGGCTTCTGGTTTTGCCTGATGAGATGCAAGGGGAGAGTTGTGAGTGAAGAGGGTGGTGTGAGTTAGATAAAATGGATTTGGCCCATTTTTCACATGAGTCCATGGCTGCCTGTCAACCAGAATATTAACAAGCTGGTTAAGTGGCACGTTGCTTACCCTGCTGACAACCTTTAACATCCTGAGTAATATGATATTATAGTCTTCCTTCAGTAGCCTGGGAAAAACTAAGGGGGAACAATATAGAATGATAGGCAGAATGTGAGAGTTAACGAATTGTAGGAGTAAGGGTTGGGGGGTTATACCAGAATGTTTTAACTTCTTGATGTAGAAGGTAAGACGGAATATTTTCTTAGAAATCGCCAAGATATGAGACGACCAGGAAAGATCGGCAGATAGAATGACGCCTAGGTATTTGATTTCCGACTTGGTTTCTATTTCAGTGCCATCTATGTTGCACACCTCGTGAGAGCCAACCAGTTTGTTTAGGTCGGATTTATGCCTAAAGGTGAAATTGACTGTTTGGCATTTGGAGGGGTTTAAGGTAAGGCTGTTTTCCTTGGACCACTGGCTGATTTCTGACAGAAAGCCATTAAGTTTAGAGCAGTAACTTTGACATTTGACAGGCAAAGATACTGTCAGGTCGGCAGCATATTTGACAAAATTAATGTCATTTGAAGATGGTAAGTCATGTAGAAAGAAAGAAAGAAAGAGCTTTAGTTGTCCTTCGAGACAACATCTTCAGCGTAAGCCTTAATACGAAGTTGACCTATTTGAATTTTCTGTGAATGATATAATAATTATTATTACTATATATGTTGGCTCAGTAGCGTGGTATAATGGTAAGCGATTTGATACTCAGAATGATAAGTGCTTAGTTTGAGGTCTTAGTGGGAATGCTGTCATTCAGTGAGCTTGTTGTGAATTCATCTGATGAGCCACTTGTTGAACGAAACATATGCACTGTGCACTTTCATTTCAGGGTCATTATTTATTGTCAAGATATTTATTCACTTTCTTGACTTTGTTTCATTACTAACGGATTTAACAAAGATCCAAGGATTTGAATATGTTGTCTTTACTCTTTTTGAATCATGAGTGGAACATAGAGCTTCAAGCTCGGGTTTTGAAGTTCCAGGAACGGTAGTGTTATTTGTTCACAGGATAGGGTTAGTAGTCTCACACACCCAACCTCTCCATTTTGTCGTGGTTACTTCTAGTGAAGAGAGGTTTAGGAGTACGTTGGCCAGGAATCGAACCTGGAACACGTGTGTTGTTGGCAAGGATTCTACTCATGAATCACTAATGCACTAGGGTTTGATTAGCAAAATACTATTCACTATTCAATACACTCAGAACCACACAGTTTTATTGGTTGTAATTGGTCTGTGTGAATAGCCCAAACCGTAGTGGGCAATAGTGACCTGAGAGGTGACTTTGAAGATACTGTTATTATTATTATTGTTTCCTTTAACTCCTAGAGGAACATAGGACTTCAGCTGCACTTCTCCATTGCACTCGGTTCTCTGCTACAGTCTTCACCTGGCTCCAAGTCTGCCCACACGTTCCCATCTCCTCTTCACATGACCTCTTCCAAGTCACCCACCCTCGCACCAACGACCAACTCGCCGCCGCTTCTCTATCGGCCAGGCTCCAATCGAGCAATGGCTTGTCTAGTGATGTCACTCACTTGATGGCTTGTTTCCTCACAGTATGGCCAGCCAATCCATCCATCTCCATTTCTTCCTGCCTATTTGTTTCACAATCGATTCCTGCTGTGTTGGTTCGCTCATTGCCAGAGATCCCTCTCTGTTGCTGATCTTTTCTGTCAGGCCGGCCGGCCATCTGATCTTGAGTATTGAGCGAAGATAGCTAGCTGTTGATGAAGGTCTGTAGTTTGTTTGAGATGCTCTATATGACGCGCAGTGCAAGTCTCTCATCTGTATGTTAAGTAGCACTGACTGACTTCACATTGGAGTTGAAAATCCGGATGTTATTTTTGATGCTGAGTGCTCACTGTTCACCTCCACACAGACTTGACGTGAGTAGTCAAAGCTTGTCTTGCTTTACCGATTCTTGCTTTGATATCCTGGTCAGTTCCGTGTGCCTGTGGTTGAAACGAAGCTTCCCAGGTAGGTAGGTAGATAAATGAGGTTGTTTCTTTCAGGTTCCTTCCATTTATGCTGGCTGATTGTTGTCTGTTGTTGTTGTTGTTGCTGTTGGTGGTGTCGGCCAGGAATCTTCATCACCTCTGTTTTCTCTATGTTCACCTGAAGTCCTATCTTTGATGCTTCTTCTGCCAACTTGTTGCTTTTCACTTCCATATCTTCCAGTTTGTGGGAAATCAGACATATATCATCGGTGAAGTCCAGATCCTCCAAGTCGTTTGTGTGAGTCCATTTTATGCCTGTTTCCTCATTGCCCGCTGTTTGTCGCATTATCCAATCTACAGCAATCAGGAAAATCATTGGCGATAGTAAGCAGCCAGCCAGCCTTGTCTTACTCCTGTTCTCACTTCTTTGAAGGATTCCGTAAGTTTCCCGTTGTGGATTACTTGGCATGCAGTATTGTCGTACAGCTGTTGAATGAGATGTATAACTGTCGGTGGCACCCCGTATTAGCGTAGTAGTTGCCAAATCACCTCTCGATCGGCGCTGCGTTGTCGAAGGCCTTTTCAAAGTCGATAAAGTTGATATATAGAGAGGTGACTGCCATTCCAAGCTTTGTTCAGTGATTATCCGTAATGTGACGATCTGATCAATGCATGACTTGTTTCTCCTGAATCCAGCCTGTTGCGGTCGAACTGTGCATGTTGTTTTATTTCAGTTGATAACGATTAACTAACAGTGAAATCCAGAGTGTGCATTTCGTCCTATTTCGAAGTCGTCAGTTGAATGTCCTGCATCCCCTATGCGTAGGTGGTGGTGTTCCCACTGAGACGCAAACCTTGAATCCATCTTTTCACACACCAATGGGTTTTTCTCTGCGTCCCAAGAGCCACCTGTTGTTTTTATTTTGATTTGTATGTCTCGTTGATTGATTATGTTCACCCTAGTGGCCTAGTTGACGGTGTTTTTTTGTGGATAAATCGATGCATACGGGGGTTTAAGTCTCATTGAGAGCAACAGGACTCATTGGGAAGGTAGGCACACTCTGGATCGCATTGTTAATCATTAATAATAAAAGTAATATTATTACACTAGTCCACAGACGTCCTTCAAGCGTCTGCTCTAGCAGCCAACAGACTGAATACTCTGTTCCAATAAAATCATGGCTGGGAAAATATGGTACTTAATAAGTTTAATCCTACTCCAAAAATATGGTGGAGATATGTGGATGACACTTTCACAGTGTTAAAAACAGAACATATCTCACGCTTCTTGACACACATAAACTCACTAGTATAGGGAATAGAATTCACATTTGAAGCCGAAAATGAACAAGGAGAATTAGCTATGTTATATTGTAAAATAAAACGAATAGAAGAAGGCAAACTACACACTAGTGTTTATAGAAAACCAACGCATTCTAACAGATATTTAGACTTTAATTCATCTCATCCTTTAACTGTTAAGGCAGGTTTAGTTAAGTGTTTAACGAACCGAGCAATGGCACAAAGTAGCACAAAAAGAAACCTAAATGATGAAATAAAACAGATAGAAAAGGCGTTGGTTTTAAATAACTATCCTCTAAAATTCATTAGGAAGATTGAAAAACGCCAAGTGAAAAATAAAAAGAATTGTGAAAGTAGTAATAATAACATAAATAAGAGAGAATATAAGTCATCTACTGTTATACCATATAAAGAGGGGACATCTGAGACCCTACGTAGGATTCTAAATAAAGCAGGAATTAGGGTGGCATTCAAACCTACAAACTCACTCAGGAAGGACAAGCTCTGTAGGTTAAAGGACCCAGTTGACCCAATTAGACAAAATAATACAGTTTACAAAATACCCTGCAATGACTGTCAGTGAGGTCAACTACATAGGTCAAACTAGTAGGTCAGGGGTAGTCAGATTGTCAGAACATAAGAATTTAGCTAAGGTAAGAATGGTTGACCTCGAGAAGATAAGTAATTTAGAAAAAAGCTCAGCAATTGCAATGCATGCATTAGCACACAACCACACAATAGCGTGGTGGGAGAGGATTAAAATTCTAAAAAGTAATCTAGGTAGGTGGAGAGCGAGAGAGGGTGATTACTGAATCCTTGTTCATCGAATCTACACCCAACACATGCAATAGGAATGATGTATCACTCATACCTGAAATATGGAAAATAATACTACCAATCAAATCAAGTGAAAAACAATGGAACTATATAAATGAATTTAGGAAGTCGTGTGATTACCTTGATATGATTATGAGCAATAAATTGTGCTCGAAACGTGGTCATCAGTAAACATTACTGTATAACAAACACTGTGAGACTTTATCAAAACAAAATTTACCCACAATGGAATTACACTCTACTACAGTGCACAAGTTTTATTCTTATACCAATAAAATCAAACAATGCAAAACATTAAATTAACCTATAAAAGGAATAGTACACATGTGAACAAACACAAAGTGTGTTCCGAGTACGCCTTTTTGTCCATTTTCATTCCTACCCCTGTAGTTTTTCCTCCTCTTCCTCCTTTTTCCTCTACAGTTGCTTACAATTTTAAAAAATTCATCGATCCAACAACCACTAAAGATGAAGCAACAAAATCAGCTGTTGTTGGTCTACATCATCAAATCAGTCTACAGACGACAACTGTACTTAAAGATCATTATGAAAATACCAGATGGTCTTATGGACCATTACACCCAAAACCGATAGATCGTGGTGATGGTATCGGTGAACCGTTCAGTCAGAGTCAACTACAACGACAACAACAGCAGTCTATTGATTACCAGCAAGATAAAACTGGAGAAGAAGGCAAAAAGAATGAAGATATGGAGGGATCATTTGAAAAACAGGAAGAAGAATCACAACACCGACATCAGTCCAATCAGTGGCTTAAAAATGTCATTAAACCTGGTGTTATGGACAGGTTGCTTGCAATCCCTATAATGATTGTTATTACAAAGGTGAGAGATTATTGCTTTTACTCGATAACTTTTTACTCGAAAAACGTTCTACTATCAACCTAGTCAACCTATTCACTTAATATATTACTTTTGGAAGGATACTCAAAAGATAAGGATTTTATGATTAATTGTTTATTTAAAAAAAGAGAAAGAAAGAAAGAAATATTTGTCCGCCAAAACATAAATTCACAAGGAGGAATTTTTATTGATTCGGTCAACTTTTGTTTTGTTGAAGTGTGTAAATGTGCGCGCTTAATTTAAATCAGATTAAATGCGGAAAGATATATATATATATAATGAAAGTCTTAGGTCAATCAATAGAGTTGTTCTTTTTTTGAAAAGAAAAGGCAAGCGTAAATTTGTACAAAGGGGGGGGGGAAAGGGAGAGAGAGAGGTGAACATTTTTCTGATTTACTGATTTACAATATTGTTGGTGGCTGTTTAGGTTGAAGTGAAGTCATTTAGAATTGATTTCGTGTTCACCTTTCTAGGGCGTTTCAACAATAATAAGCAAAAATGGTCATTTGTAAAACATGATTTTGAAAAAAAATCTTTTTTATTAGTAGAATGAGCAGTAGAGAGAAACCAATCTCTTTTATTTACAATTTAATCTCATGACGTTATACCACTATGTAGAAGTGAGCCACAAATTTCCATTAACACTTAGGAATAGAAATGATAATGACCTGAATATATCAGAGAACTAATTACTCGATGTAGACATATATACATATATATAAATCATTCGTTGCGTTCTGAATGAGGCATAGAGCTTTGGTGGCACATCTCCATTGTACTTTGTCCGCTTTTTCATCTGGCTGCACAATTACCTGCATGCTGTCACATAATCTTCAGTATGTCACCTTAAGACTCACACCCAACATGTCACTTCCCATTCGAGTCCCAGTCAATCGCTCAACGGTGGTGAGCGATGTCACTTAAATATCTTCCTGGTTAGTGTCCAATCCATCTCCATTTTTCTCTGCATATTTTTAGGCAGCAGAGTATTGGCTGGTTCATTGCCAGAGTTCATTGTTTGCCTATCCTCTGTGTGGCCTGCCATCTGATCTTCAATGTTAAGCGAAGATGGTATGTGTTTTAATGAAGGTCTGTTTCAGCCTGCTGAAAATGCTTCTTTAGGCTTACAGATATGCTTTGTTGATAAGTTACACTAAGTGTGTAAAGATATGTGGTGCGATGAACTGAATAGAAGTTTTTTGGATCGATTCTGAGCATTGATTCAGAGAAATTCAAGGGCTCTAAGAAGAATGACATTTGCAACATACAAACTGCGTAGTTCTATCTCGATCTTCCTAGTAATTTTGATTTTGATTATAGCTTGATTCCACACCGTAATTTTGATACAAGTATGGGATTTTCAGCATGTGATATGGGTAGCCCAAATTTTGCATGGTCGGCGAGAGTCCTAACCGCTAAACACTACTGGTTGACGTAAGTGGTATCCAACTACTTATATGAATCCATCAGTAGTATGTACCACCGTGCAGTTGATTTTCCTTCTTAATTGCCATTTGTTATACCAAGCAGATGACATATTGTTATTTCTCGCCCCGAACTACATGATTCTCAAATTGCGAACTCGATTCAACGTATAGCCAGTTCGCCCAAGCAACTAGGAGGAATCAACGTGGTTTGAAGTGACATAACTGCCGGAGCTGAGTCAACTAATCGGGATAAATCACTGACGATATAGGCCCCAAAAGGGCGAAATTTGACTAACAAGTACCACTGGTTGACCCAATTGGTTTACTTTACTACTCGTAAAGTCTAACAAGTAATATATATTAGTAAACAGCTTCCTAAAAATGTTTTCCGACAAAATTATGAAAGAATGTGTCGTGTCGTTCCGACTACTAATCTACTCTTAGGATAAATATGAAAACAGAAATAAATATCTAAGGCCTCTTTTCATCAATATAAAATTTAATTTAGCGTTTGTTAAATTGCCACAATGCACACAAAACTGCACATTATGTCATGTCTTAAAGCCAAAAAGAAAATTATGGGTGGAAACTTGTATACATGTATATATAGGGCATTTAGCCCATATATATATATATATATATATATATATATATATATATATATATATATACGTATACTGACAGTTATATATTACATTTTAAGCAACTAAACCGATCAAAAAATCAATAACGCTTATTGATTACAAATACTTATATTGGTGTTTATTTGTAACTTTCACCACATAAAGTGTTTATTTGTATATATTAAAAGACATATACGTGCTGTTTGTTCTCAACTAACCATACATATATTTCTTCCCGAGAAATGCGTCATTGGTTCAGGGGCAGAATTGTCTGTCAGCGATTTACACATGGTTTAGGTTCTGTACCCAGACACTGCACTCACAAACTTCACTGAGTCGGCAATAAGTCGGAAAAGAGGGGGGTTTAGGTGCGAAACTAGCAATCTTACCCTGTAAAACCACAATTCGCTACTGAAACTTCAAAGCCTAAAGCTTGAAGTCCTATTGTGGTGAGTGCTACTTACAACCCGATATAAGTAGTATATCAGAAAGCGAATTCAGAAAAGTAACAATATGTTTTCCACACTGGAAAGAGCAATCAAAGAAGAGAACTATGAGAAGAATGTTGCCATATGATGCAGAATCCAAGAAGCTATTGAATGTGATGATATTCGACCAATTCGTCAAGGATGTGGTAAATGATGTGCAAATGGCGGTTTGAAAGTATGGCATACCAAATTTACTTATGTACAGTACATTTCAGATAAAGACTCCTTCCAGCCTCCTCGGTCTGTTTTCTTAACACTATATTCCAATCACAACGCAAAGAGGGATATCTAAAAGATGTAATCCTGACAAGTGAGGTGGACTGACGGAGACACGCCTTAAAGAAAGAAGGAAAGTAAAAATCGGTAGAAATAGAACGGAAATTAGTGGCTTCAAGTTCGGTCACGGGCTTACACCAGTTGGAGAACCATTGGAGACCAACGAGGAGTACTGGACAGCTGTTCTGTCCTAGTTTGGGACTCCTCGGTAGTGTGCACCCACCGGGGTTCTAACACAGGACCTACTATTTAAAAAAAATTATAACTTGATTCCACACCGTATTTTTTGTACAACTATGGAATTTTCAGCATGTAATATTGGTAGCCCAAATTTTGCAGGCCAACCATTGATTGATATCAGTGATGTGCATCGGCAGGGGAACGAACCAAGGACCATGTGCATAGTCGCGGCGAGAGTCCTAACCGCTGTGTCACCGACGCTGTTACATGGCAAGCTCGTAGGCAATTCAACCATCGGGACCTGGCCGAGTGACCCATGAACTCCAACTTCTACCAACTGGTGGTTTTTAGTGCAACCACCAGTCGACGTTATAAGCGAGTGTTAGTTGTGACTAGTGAGGTCCACTCGGTCGGGAATGAGGATAAAAAATTGCTTGCCGATTACACTGGATGGTATTAGCGCTAAAATCACAAGTTAGTAGTTGTTAGAATTCACTGGCCATTGAATTGGGTCCCAGTGGCTGAATGGCCTATAAGTCTGACTTGTAGCTGGAAGGTCCTAAGTTCGAACCCAGGTGGTTGCATCCTGCCGGAAAGTTTCAAACTAGAATAAAACATCTGTCTAATACTCCTGGCTAGTTTTCAGTGGTTCTCCAACTAATATCAGTGTGTGGGCAGACTTGAAAAAAATTCTAAATGTTCGTAATTTCATTTTTCTGAATAATGTTAATGAGCTGTGATTGAAAGTGTAGCCGAAATATTCACCTCAACAGAATTGAAGTCACACGCCTGCAAATAACTTGTCCAACGCTCTGTTAGATAACCTATGAGACTCCTCTGATAACCAGGTCATCAGATTTGACTGTAATCATCGTCACACACTAGTTACTCAGGCCGACTTGTCTGCTATCAGTACTAATTACTCTTATGGAATTAAGAGGAAAGTGGAGATTACCAACGGAGAGTTGAGAGAGTAATATCAACTGACATGACACAACTGGGCATTAACTTCCGAAATAAAAGTAAAAAAAGTGACCTGGTTAGCACTTCAGTCTAGTAGCTCACCGCGTACTTCACAGTGCTGGTAATCAGAAGGCCACTGGTTCAATTCCTGTAGTGATTCGGATTTTCATTCCACCTTCAATAATAATAATAATAATGATTTACTTTATTCCAAAAACAGTACTTGTGATACAGAATGGAATTTTCAGCATTTATCACAGTAATGTTGCATCTAATTTCCTCAAATTATAAATAAAATTAATCACACAGAAAATTTTTCCACATTTACAATAGGGTTAATATAAAAAAATAAAAAATAAAAAACATGCAGCATATAAAATGGAAATAATAATAATGATAGCAGCTAAGGTAATGATAATAATACAAGTGGAAATTGCTGTGGGCTTGCTTCACACAGTATTGTCTATGCGGTATACAAATCCTTGCATGATTAAAAATATTGAATATAATGTTCTCTTTACATGATATGGTGAGGGAAAAAACAGAGATTACAGCAGTCATAAAGATAAGTTGGTGTTTGCAGTTATGAAAGTGAAAACAAAGAAGCAACAGAACCATGAATATAATAGAAATAATAAAAGTAAAACTCGAAGGTATATAAGGATGGATGATGGAGGAGATTGTTTATTTACTAGATGATAAAGGTTAGTCAATTCTTGCCTGAAGCTATTTTCATCACATAAAATACGTGCCAAGTATGGTATCATAGAATTTTTATACTTAGATGTGCGAGCATACAGTTTTGTGAAGTTACTTCTTGTTCTACCTGAGGAGATGCAAGGTGAAAGCTGAGGGTGAAGTGGATGCTCCAAGTCAGACAAAATCCCTTTAGCAAATTTACTGCACGAATTCAAATGCCTATCGACAACGACGTTAACTATATAGTCCACTGGGACACCACTCATCCTACTGACAGTCTTCAGCATTCTACAAATTGTGACATAGTCCAATTTAAGGACTATGTCACAATCCCATTGCATAAATAACAGTCTCCTAATTCATGGCTATCCGAAATAGTTAAATTAATGTATCAGTATAAAGACTGAGTTCATTTCAGTTATTACTATTATTATTTTCTTTGCATTATTTTAGAGTGATATGGCTGATGCTCTTGAAAAGGATTCTGGATATACAGATGAACAATTCGATTTTATTCTATTTCACTTGAGAAAGTTGTGTCTAGAATGTATCCTTTTAAAGTTTCAGTTTTTTGTTTTTAAAGTTGGAATTCAGATTAAATTTTGTTTTATCAAATAATTTTCATCCATGTAGAAATTAATGTATAATTTTAAAATGCTGCATTGCAGCCAGTTAACTGACCTCAAGACTTCATCATGAACTGGCATCGGTTGGAGGATTACTGGAAAACCTAGAAGGAGTACTGGTAAGCTGTTGCGTCCTGGGCCGGGACTCTTCATCAGTACTCATCCACTGAGGCTTGAACCCAGGACCTTCTGGTTACAAGACAAGCTCGTAGACCATTTAGCCACTGTGGCTCGATGCAGTGTCCTGTCCATGAATTCCAACTTCTGCCAATTCACGATATAGCGCAACCGCTAGCCAATGTCTTCAGTGGCGAGTATTTGTCCTCATACCCGACCTGCTGCGCTCTACTGGTCACGACTTCCCACTGGAACCCCAGGTAACTACCTACCTACTGGCGACTGGCCCTATTCAGGTAGGTAGTTACCTGGGGTTTCAGTGGGAAGTTGTGACCAGTAGGGTGCAGCAGGTCTGGTGTGAAGACAAATACTCGCCGAAGACATTGGCTAGCGGTTGCGCTATATCGTGAATTGGCAGAAGTTAGAATTCATGGGCCATTGGATCGGGTTCCAGTGGCTTAGTAGTATGCGAGCTCGCCTTGTAACCAGAAGGTTCTCGGTTCGAACCCTGTCGATGGGTGTGTACTGATGAACAGTCCCAAATTAGAACGAAACAGCTGTCCAGTACTCCCAGCTGGTTTTCCAATGGTTGTCTAACCAATGTCAGCTCATGATGAAATCCTGTAACTAAAGCTTTGCAGTTAATTTCCACAAGTTTATGAGTAATGTCACTTGTACAGCTCCTCAGCATGTGTTTACAAACCATTCTCACTTCATTTTGTATATATTTTTTGGGGGAATAAGGCTGTTGGCTTGCTAGCGACTTATCAGAAACACTTCTTGCTTGTACTTTCTGACTGACCGTCTCACTCTCAGTATGGAGTGAACGTCTGTTTTAACTTATTGGAAAACTTTTTGTTGACGCTCCAAGTCTCTGCAACATATTTTTTTAATTTCCTTCACGTTCCCCAGTGGAACATAGGGCTTCAATCTAGTGGCTTGCAGTTTCTGTAGCAGTGTTTATTTTACAGGATGGGGTTGCTAGCCTCATTCCCAACCTTTCGTCTTCACCAGCATTATTTCTGGCTTAGCGAGGTAAAGGAGTGCGTCGGCCGGGGATCGAACCCCAGACCATGTGCATGGTCGCCGAGCGTCCTAACTGCTATGCCACCGATGCACAAAGCGTGTGTCGGAGGTGGGATAGAAACAATTAACTTGATATTAGTGTTAAGATTTCTGATCGTATCAGGAAGTGTGGAATAAGCAGCTGATGACGCATTTTCTTTCTATAAGATGAAACCGTTAATTATCATCTTGCCGAATGATAACTGAACTCTTTCTTATTGGAATAAATTCAAATCATTTTTGTAATGCGGCAAGTGTATTCCGTATTTAGCATCTTCAAAATTTTGAAAATCTACGCAGAAGTTTATGTTAAAGAAGTGGAAATCAATAGATTCCTAAGCCGCTGTTAGTTTTACTGAGTCGAAATGATCAATGCATATACCAACAGAGAGTGATCATTTTGATTCATTTAAAGAAACAATAGCGGGATATTCAAAAATTTCAATTATTTGAAGAAGTTTTGAATTTAAAACAGGATGAATACACTACCAACGGGAATGTCAGTCTTGTCTAAGATCACTCCTTCGTCATTCTTGATATCTTGCACAAAATAAAAATTTTAACGATTTTTGAATCATTAAAAGTGCCCGTTAAAATTTTCAAAAGAATGGACATGGAACAAAGAGTACTCTTTTCGATAAATTCATCATCAGGTTCTACAATTATATATACATTATAATGAATGAATGAATTAGTCTTATGAACGACATTAATGTTGTTTAAATAACATCGAATCAATAATATCAATAGATTACAGCTGAATAGCGTCAACATAAAATAAGCTGAATGTCAGAAGAAGTAGGAAAGATAATATTACAAATTCATGAGTTTGTAGTTTCTACTGAGGGCCAGGGCAGTAGTAAGGGCTGGACTTGTTTCTTTCAGACACAGAGCACTGGTTGTTTGAGGCGAATTGCAATAGCCTCTGCTGTTTGGAGCATGTGGTACTTCGATGATTTTGATAATTTGTTAGGTACCCGGTATATTATAGAGAAGTATTCTTCTACGCTGGCTGGCTTTGTGACCGGTTTGCACCAGATGGTCTAATATCGAGCTGTTAATAGTTTTGACTACACCTTTTCTTAGCCATAGTGGGATATGTTCTCGAGTGAGCACGAAAAATCAAGTTCGTAGAGCAACGGCCAATATAACTGGCTCCACAAACGCAGTGGAATTGATAGATACAATTTGAAGTGGCCAGTTAGTCTAGGTACTTCATCTTTCAGTCGAGGTAGCACCATCGGTCGTGTAGAGAATAATGGGTGTAGTTCGCCAGCATTAAAAGTTCTTTGTACTGATTTTCTTAATTTCTTCGCAATTATCTCGCTTGGTATATCGCCCATGAATTGTAGTCGTATATATAAAGGCTTCTTGTTTACAGACAGTGAGTGGTCCTTTTCAGCTTTCTTTTTCATGTGTTTCTTGATAAATTTGTCAGGTTAATCATTTAAATACTTGTCGGATGGACATAGTTTCAAGCTTATTATTCATTCTACACATATACAACCGTAGTTTCAACGCGTTTTAAGGAGATTCCGTTTTTGGACTGTCCCGAAACATGACACATTCTATAACCAGTTAGTGGTATATGTGGCATAACTAAATCATATTATGCTTCCTCTTGTAGATTTGCTTAACAGGGGGTTAAGGGAGCTCAGGTGATTGATTTTTGTGTAAATAAATAATGGATTAATTGGTTTAATGTCAAAGTAAAAAGTTGGAGCATTGTAGAATAGATTAAATAAAGTATAATGAGATTTCAATGGTTTACACACAACGATAAGTTTTGTTATTGGCAATAATATTTCGAGCAAAATTACTGCCCATGTCCACACCACTGTTGGAATTGTTTTAACTGGAGTTATAAAAACAGCATGCACATGAGCGGGAAACCTGACAGGATCACTGGTATATATACTGGGAGGATTGATATTTTGAGGTAGATTTGGAAAGCCAGAATCAGAAATATATGTAAATTTCAGAACAGCAAAATCTACAGTCATGTTTTTAAAACAATTCCGTGACTTTTGTCGTTCCTTATTTCTGAATAATTGCCGAAGGTTAGTACGTGGGTTCATTGGATTGGCTGCTGAAGGTTTTGTGTTCATCAGAGGGGGATAACATGTAACTTCAGTGTTTTATAAAAAATTTCACAGATGATGAATGATTATGCTGTCTGGCATGACACTTAAATGTTCTCCATCATAAATCAGTCACAGCCTTGCATAGGCTGAAACTTCTCTAGTAAATACAGTGACTGCTTAAACTCCCCGCCTCCCCTCCTTTCCACAACTGAAATCCTATTCTATCCTTTACTTCTTATCAGATTATTTACTTGTTAAACTAAAAGTTCATATCAAGTAACCATTAGTAACCATTATTGTTATTGATATATGAGATGAGTTTCCGTTCTGATTTATTAAAACAAAGAATCTGTCATGTAACATGTTAAATGTACTATCAGATATAAAAAACACACACACAAGTGGATACCACAAAAACATACTTTGACCTTATGTTGTTTTAAGTATGTAAAGAGGAAGGAGGACAGCAAAAGAAGACAGAAAACAAAAAAGAGAAACTCTGGATAAAGAAAACACACATTAGGATGACTCTTGTCAGTTGCCCATTATCCCCATTTCTATTCAACTTCATCATAGACGTACTAATGGAGTTAACCCTAACACACTTCAGCGACTCACGGATTGACTTGCTACCAGGGAATAATCTCGTTGACTCAGAATATGCAGAAGATATAGTCCTTCTAGGCGAGGACACTGACAAAATACAGAGTTTACTGAACACCTTGAGCAACAATCTTCGTATGTTTTGCATGCGATTCGTCCCTGTAAAATGGAAGATGATGCTGCAGGATTGGACTTCACCGACACCTGGATTAGAAATAGGAAGTGAAGTGGTAGAGCACGTTGACCGCCTCACTTATTTGGGAAGTACCATCAGCCAGAGCCAACGGGTTGATCTCAGACGAAATTTCAGCACGAATACAAAGGGCTAGTTTCGCATATGCCAGTTTATGCCATCTCTGGCATAGACATGATATCCGACTAACGACCAAAGGGCGTGCGTACTGCTCAGCAGTCCGCTCCGTCCTCCCTTTTGGCTAGCTGTGAGACCTGGCCATTGAGAGTGGAAGACATGAAAAGATTAGCTGTCTTTGATCATAGGTGTCTGTGTTCTATCTCCCGCGTGAAGTGGCTTAATAAGGTGAGCAATATTGAGATCAGGTGTCGAGTGCTAGGTAAGGAGGGTGAAATAAGTCGACGAGACTGTGAAATTACATCGACTGAGATTGTTACGACATGTGTTACATATGCCTAGTCATCGCCTTCCTCGACGGGCAATGTTAGGTGATATAGTGTCAGTCTGGAAAGGAGCTAGCGGCGGTCAAACGAAAACATGGAACCAGTCAATGAAATGCACAACAGTTAGCCTAAGCCAGCCACGTAGGAAGGTGTAGACTTCCTGACTGGTTGGGGTCCTCAGGACGGTAAAAACCAATGGTTGGAAACAATTGGTGACATGGCTCAAAATCGTTCTCAATGGCTGGCCGGTGCAGATGCATCCACTCCTTGTGACTTATGATTTCCAGTTAAACTGTTTTGTTCTTCGCTACTACTATACCTTTGTCTGACACTTCTGTTTACTGTCTGTATTATCCATTGCTCCTACCTTCTTCTCTTCCTTTGTGTGCTACATGGAGTGTGGCGACTTGAACTGGCGCACATATGTGCAGAGTTCTATGTCGAAAACCGACCGACCGACTTGTCAGTCAACATAATCAGCTGAAAATTGCTGGAGAGGAAGAAATAAGAGACACTTATTTTGTCATCGTTTAGAGATTTACACCAATGGGGACTTATCAAAATCTCACGGTCAGCATAATAATATGCAGCAAGCCAGATTCCAATGAACCCGTATGATTGACAATGATATACTTAACTGTGATTGACTGGGTTATGTGTCAGACTGTGCGTTGCGAGTGAGAAGATAGGAATACTCTGGACAGATAAGAAGACTCTATACAAGGTCTGGATTTATGTTTATTCTCACTTACACCCGAAGACTTGCAGGTGAAAAACAACAGACTGACAGAAGGCACGAGCAGCGAAGACAGGACTGCAGGTGGCCATAGAGAAGACGGAGGTGATGAAAATGACCGACTAACCAACAACAGCAACAACAGCCAGCACTATCAACGGGAAAAACATGAAAGAGGTTACTTCCTTCAGCCACCTAGGAAGCATCGTATTAACCACAGGCGGAATGGCTGAAGATGTCAAAACCAGAATCGTAAAAGCAAGATATACCTTCATCAACCTGAAACCAGTTTGAAAATCTTCTGCGCTGATTTAACATGAAGAACAACATTCGAATTTTCAACACAAATGTGAAGTCAGTCAGTTCTTCCATATGGGTCAGAAACTTGCACTGCGTGTCAAGAAAAGGATTTCTAAGAAGTTATAGACTTTCATCAACAGCTGCCACCTTCCCTGGCTCCATAGTGAAGTTCAAACGCCAGCCGGTCGGTCAGAAAGAATTACCAACAAGAAACTCTACAGTGGAACAAACCAACCAAGAGCCAATTGCTTAACATATATGGAGAAGAATAAGGAGACGAATTGGGCATATGCTGAGAAGGCCATTGAATGACATCGCGCGCCAGGCAATTTCTCGAGTGGAATCCCAATGGGAAGTGATAAGATGGTTTTCCGACGGTGACAATGGAGGAGATCGTGTGGCGAGCAAGGGACGAGAGACTACTGACAATCATAGACCCAACTGAAGAGGACAGCAAAAAATGGAACAAAGTGGAGATGTGTTGTTGAAGTTCTGTCTTCCACTCAGAACCCAAGCGAATAATAATAACAGATTCAAGTGTCTTACCTATTTCTCAACAAAATGTAGAACATTGGTGAGGTTAACTGAAAGTACCCAAATCTACTTACTATCAAACTAATCAGGTAGTAATTAAAACTGAACAACGGTCTTGATTGTAACAGGATTCGAACCTGTAGTCGTTTGAAGGCCTCGATTTATGCACAAGTTCATACCAGTGGATTTTATGAAGTCCAGTATGAGGACAAATACTCGCTGATTATGCTGGCTGGCGGTGGTGCTATACAACAGCAAGCGGCATAATTTATAATTCTTGAGCTGGTCAACTGGCACCATTGCATCTTTTCTTCTCTTTATTTCTGTGATTTTGGCAGTAGGTAAATTCTAATATCTATTTCGTCAGAAACATATATTTGTTTATAAATGATTGAAAACCGAGGGAAACTGAGGTTCTGTTTTTTCCTTGTTCAGGACTCTTCAACAGAGTCTACTCATAGCCACACCGTCACGGGTTCTACCTCAGGGACTTCAAACCAACCTGTTGACCATTCAGACAATAGGATGGAATTCAGTGACTCGTGAATTCTAAATTCCATTAATCCGTTACGTAATGCTGCTGTTGATGAGCATCCGCTTAACTTTGGCACAGTGAATCCCACTGGTCATGACTTCTCATTATAACTTGAAGACATTCATTCAATCATAACTAACAAGGTGGAGAGTGAACATTAAGATTTTAGGTTTTCTAGGAGTTTCGATTAATTTCAGTAAGGATTTCATCACGAAATACACTCATAATACACTTTGCATGAAGTGAGACTCATGTCCTGATTTTGATACAATCAAGTTCTATGTATAAACTATCGACTAATTTATGGGAGTGTATCAGTTTCCTTGAGGTTTTTGGTTTGAGTCACGTAAGGAGACACAGATTGCCCAGCTAGGGTCGTCAGAAGCTTAATCACCAAAGGTTAGAGTCTGTCGAATTCTTCTTTTCTACCTTTGTGTGCTTATGGAATGTGGCAAATAAAACCGTGCTTGTACTTCTATGCAAAGTTCTACTTTGAAAATACAGTAAAAATCTTATTTGCCGCATACTGACCTGTATAATTCACAGTGTAATTCGGATGTTTTAAAAGGCAATTAATGATGATTATACCTTTTGCAGTAGCCAGGAGTAGAATAAATACGCGACGCACTTTTAGTCTTATTTCTGACTCATTATAATAAAGGTTTCTGTATTTCCCAATTAATGAAAAACAAAACGATATTGTTTTTACTGACGTTTCGCTATTTAATGCGGCTGCTAATAGCTTTATCAAAGTATTATTAAACCGGAATTTACAAAATCTCAGCATATATATAACAAACAGATCGGGGGTGAGAAAATAGACTTAGATCAAGTTAAAGGGACATATTGAAAGTAAAAATAGCAATGAAGATAACTAAATCAAATGACGAAGGTAATAGTGTGTCTGTTATGATATCAAAATAAAGTTTACTAACTTGATCATCGTTCGTCTGTCTGGGGGCCTTTTTAGTTGTCAAGTTGGTCAATTGGTAAAGATAACAAAATCAAGTGTAGATTGTTTGATTTGATCCGTGTGTAAAATTATAAAAGTAGTGTTTGTTTACATAGTGAACTTGCATATCACATTCGTGTTGATTTTGTCACTTGGTGGGGGAGGGAGGTGTTGTAACCAGGTCAGATTCTGTTTTAGTCCATCATCCTATTCAGGCAATTTGGATTCCACTTGATATGAAGTGCTTCTGATGATATTAAACGTTCTTTGTGATTTCTGAAGTTTTTCTGGATGATTATTTCAATATTGTCAAAATCAATTTTGTGGCCTGATTCTATAGCATGTAGACCTATGGCTGATGATTTTTCAAGTTTTTCTAGTTCAACCGGATTTCTCGGTGGTCGAACAGATGCTCTACGGTGTTCATTTCTTCTGATTTTGATTTTTCGAGATGTTTGTCCGATGTATATCGCATCACATTCCAAGCATTTTATTTTATAGACACAATTAGATAGAGAATCTTTGGGGATTTGGTCTTTCTCTATTCGTGGAATCAAACAATTCCAACAGTGGTGTGAACACGGACAGTAATTTTGTTCGAAATATTACCAATAACAAAACTTATCATTGTGTGTAAACTATTAAAATATAATTCTACTTTATTTCATCTAATCCACAATGCTCAAACTTTTTACTGATATTAATGGTTTAGTTATCTTCATTGCTATTTGACTTTCAATATGTCCCTTTAACTTGACCTAAGTCTATTTTCTCACCCCCGATCTGTTTGTTATATATATGCTGAGATTTTGTAAATTCCGGTTTAATAATACTTTGATAAAGCTATTAGCATTAAATAGCGAAACGTCAGTAAAAACACTAATATCGTTTTGTTTTTTATTCATTGGGAAATACAAAAACATTTATTACAATGAATATCATATACTCAATGCCCAAATTTTTTCAAACCGTTAAAAGTGAACTTGGTTTGGACATATATAACTTATTTCTGACTCGTTCGTCTGATGTGTTTTCATCCCAGTGCCTGATGCGTGTTTCCTCCAATAACTTATGAACAGTATCCATCATTCTGAACTCCAAAGAGTCATGCAGTAGGTTACTGAACCACGAGATTGCACATTTGATGACTGTTGATATTTTTTTGGCCAAAATGTTGGACCTCATTCTGGAATATAGGCCCGTTGAACAAATTCCTCCATATATATATGTGAGATCAGAAATATGAGCTGGTCCGTCGTTTAGTGCATAGACAGTTATGATTCTTTCTTATTTTCAGGTTAATCTACATTTCCCAATGATTGATTATTTCGGACAGAAATGCTCGGTACCCGTTGACAGTTGTTAACGTGGGTACACAGTTCAAGTCTCAGTGAGAACACCATCTTTCCCTAAGGAGGTTGGCATATCCAATGACGAGTCCCAATAGAGAACGAAATGCCTCTCCATTAGATCCCGCTGGTAGTCATCATTAACTAGAATAACAGTTATGATTATTTTATTGATAATATTTATATATTTCTGTCCAAATCCTTTTTGTGTTTTACATACATACATACATCCCGCCAATTCTCCTTACATCAATTTAAACAACAAAAAAAGATGGAGCTGCTTTAATCTATACATCAGTTAAAGAATCAATCAATACAGATGTTTTCTTAGATTATCTTAAACATCGTTTGTTTGATATGCCATTGAAAAATTCTGCAATGCTTGTTGATCCGGAAGCAATATTCATGTAAGTTGTGTAACAGGTTTCGTGTTCCTCGTTTTTTTGTATTCTTCTTCTTCTCCTTCTACCAATGACAAAATATGCTGATTAATCTGCTTGTAGCAATGTGATTGTGAATACTTTAGGTTCTGAGGGTTGTGAATTCAAGAGTAGTCCTAGAAGTAATTAATTACTGTAGATCAAAGTTCCAATGTAACAAAGACTAAATAGCACTTTCGCAACAAGTTTTAAATTCTCCAGTCTTCGCCAAATCAGTATCGCTTACGATAGTAGTGAAAATCAAGCAGGTATACTAAATAGCTGTTCTATTCTACTTTGAGACTTTTCAACAATGAGCACTCATAACTATACTAGGTATGGAATCCCTGCAACAACAACAGTCTATGAAAAGAGTCACTCAATCCGCGAGAATCCAGTCAATGGTCAGAGGATTCTAACTACTATGAATTCACGTAATATTACTCCACATGGACTCAACGCTCCAGGAAGAATGTAGGGCCTCGAGCTTTCAATTTTTTGAATTTACAGTTGCCATGGTATCATCTTTGTGGTGTGGGGTTGTCTAAACTTCCCTCTTTTTCTGAGCTTACTATCGTCTGTTAAACTAGGTTGAGGAAACACAGTGGAATATCATTTTTAGTAAGATTTTATAGTCACCAATTACTAGTTCATTGAAGGCGCAGAAGTCAGCGAAGAGTTCTCCATTTTCATTCATTTCTCCGAGAGCTTCTCTACCCATTATGAGTTCCCTTCCTGTGTTGTCTGGTCCCAGTTTGGCGTTCATGTCTCCCATTAGTATTTTAATGTCACCAACTGGAGTACTGTCCACTGTTGCCTGTAGTTGTCTGTAAAACTCTTCTCTGTTCTCGAGATCTGCGTTGTTTGTGGGTGTATAGCATTGCATAACTGACACCTTCCTTCCTCTGGAGTTGAATCTGGCGGTCATTGTCCTGGGCGAGATCGCCCCCCCCCAATGCATCAAGGCCTTCGTTGCCGTTGATGACATCATGATAGCCACGCCCTCGGGGTGCATGTGGTTATCCTCTGGGTGACCGGAGTAGATCACTGACTCACCCGTTGACAATTTGGTGAGTCCATTCCCGTTCCATCTGCTTTTACATATCCTCAGTACTTGAATTCCGTATCTTTTCATTTCTTTTGCTATCTGGGCAGCTTTGCCAATCTCGTACATGGTGTGGACATTCCATGTCCCTACACAGACTTTTTCTTTTGGTGCAAGGAGATTCATCGTGCTGAAGTTTCTGTAGCAGGTTTGTTTACAGGGTGGGGTTGCTAGCCTCACGCCTGAGAAGGGGGCTGTTGCATTAAATCATAGTTTAGAGAGAAGCGATCTTGTGGGTTGCTCCCCTTAAAACCAGGAAAACAAGGAATAAAACAATCAAAACAACACCAGCACAGGAAAATAATTCACAACAAGAAAGGTAACAAGCGACAACAACAATAATAAGAATAACTCCGTTAAATAGTCAGACAGTATTACTTCATTGTTGTTGGCAAACTTCTCGGAAACACAATGGAATATCATTTTTAGTAAGATTTCATAGTCATAAGTGTGAAAAATTGTCAATTAATTTCAACTGGGCTTTGACTGGTTATTCTTGTTTGTGTAAGTTTGTCATCAGTCTAGAATGTTTGTTATCACTTAGTTTATATTTAAGCTCAAAAATTTATGTTAAAGCTGATTATTTATAATTATCCTTTTTGATTTAATTTGAAGTGTGATCGTGGTTTATTGACCTGAGCCTTCGTTCAATTCTCTTACAACCCTCTGACGTTTCTAATGTGTCCTGATTGAGGACAAGGTATAATCTCGGGTTTCGCGCTCACTAGCAGATATCCATTAGGTATATCTACAATCCGAAGAAGAAATGATTTCGCCTAAGACATTTGAATTAATATCTTTTATGGCCTTAGTCACAGAATTTACGATCAAGTTATCCCCGGAAGTTGCTGACCTCATACAGGACTGTGACTGATGCACTACTGACCGGTTACTAGGGTGTGAGTAATGTTAGGTCACCTCATCTGAAGAACTGATGGAATTCTATCAGTCAGCTGTAGTAGTAGTAGTAGTAGTAGTAGTAGTAGTAGTAGTAGTAGTAGTAGTAGTAGTAGTATAAGTAGCTCCAAAGTGAAATAGCAATTTACAAAACTTCCACTATGTAGTTACATAATTCAGTGTATTGTTTTTCTACAGAAAGGCATATACGGAAGGAAATCTTCAATAATGTTACACTTCTTCAGGAATTATCATAATTTGAAGTATCGGTTTTGTAGGAAATTTTGTTTGATTGGTTGGGGGATTTCATCACTAGCTGACATCAGTTAGAGAACCATTGGAAAACTAGTTGGGAGTACTGGACAGCTGTTTCGCCCTACTTTGGAACTCTTTGCAGTACGTACCCATTGACAGGGGTTCGAACCTGGGACCTTCTGGTTACGAGGCGAGCTTATAGACTGTTTAGCCACTAGGACCGGATGCAATGTGTCCCATGAATTCTAACTTCTTCTAATTCATGACAAGGTCGCCATGTAACCAGAAGGTCCCCGGTTCCAAACCCCTGTCTATGGGTGCGTCCTGTGAAGAGTCCCAAAGCAGGACAAAACAGCTGTCCAGTACTCCCAACTGGTTTTCCAATGATTCTCTAACTGATGTCAGCTCATGATGAAATCCTCCAACTAAATCATCATATTTCTACTGTGTAAATGTATATACAAATCAAAGTATAGAGACTTCTAATAATTTTCATGAATTCTTATCCACTGATAGCAACACGACATTTCTAATTAGAACTTCTGAAAATAAAAGTATCCTTGATTTCCAATTCATCTCTCGCTTTCGTCTTGTCTTCATCGGTTATATCAAGCAAATCATTGTTTACCCCAGTATGGTTCTGTAGGCAACCACATATTGAAGGTTATTATTATAATATTATTATTGTTCCCTTGGGTTCCTAGTGGAACATAGGGCTTCAACTGCACGTCTCCACTTGCTTCTGTCTTCTGCTGTACTTTTCACTTACATCCATGTTAGTCCATTCTGTTTCAACTCTTCTTCACACGATCTCCTCCATGTCACCCTTGCACTGACGTCCCGTTCGTCGCTTCACTTTCGGGTTACACTCGAGCAATGGCCTGACGCGCGATGTCACCCAGCGGCCTCCTCAGCTCAACGAGTGTCCAATCCATCTCCACCTTCTCCTCCATATTTGTTGAGCGATTGGTTCTTCTTTTGTTTGTTTATTCCCATAGTTTCTTGTTGGTTCTTGTTCTTTCCGGCGGCCATCTGATCTTCAGTATAGAACGAAGACAGTTGTTGTTGATGAAGGTGTGCAACAGGCTGTTGGAAATATTCTTTGTCACCCGCCAACAAGTTTCTGATCCATCCGTATAGAAGAACTGACTGACTGACTTGACGTTTGAATTGAAAATCCGAATCATTTTGTTGTTGATGCAGGCTGAGTTGAGTGACGAAGATTTCCAGATTGGTTTCAGGTTGATGAATGTGTTTCTCGCCTTCCCGATTCTCGATTTGACATCCTCGTCCGTCCGTTCTCCTGTAGTCGAGACAATGCTCCCTCCCTAGATAAGTGAATGAAGTCACCTCTTTCAAATGCCTCCCGTTGATGGTGATTGGCGGTGGATGTTGCTGCTGCTATTGCTGTCGGTTGGTTGGTTATTTTCGTAACCTCCGTCTTGTCTATGTTCACCTGGAGTCCTGTCTTCTCTGGCTGCTTCTTCGACCATTTCGTCCGTTTTCGCTTGTAAATCTTCGATTTTGTGTGACATCAAACACAAGTCATCCACACGCGAAATCCAGGTCTTCTAGGTTCTTCACGTCGGTCCAGGATATCCCTGTCTTCTCGTTTCCCACTGTCTGAGGCATAATCCAGTCCACCACAATTAGGAATATCATTGGTGATAATAAGCACCCTTGTCCGACTCCTGTGTTTACTTCGAACGCCTCTCTGAATTTTCCGTTGTGGATCACTTGACATGTGCCGTTGTCGTACAACTGCTGAATAAGGTTGATGAATATTTGGGGTACGCCGTACTACTCGAGTAGTTTCCAAATTACTTCGTGGTCAACGCTGTCGAAGGCCTTCTCAAAGTCTATAAAGTTGAGGTATATATCCACCCATCTAAATCTTCTCATCTTATAGAATTATCGCTAAGAAAATGAAGAATAACGTAGGAATAGCTGGTTGATATTAAGGTAATCGATGAAGATGACATAATAACCAGAATCGTGATAACACTCATACCAGCAGCCTCTGGAGTACTGATACACTAACACACGAAACTACCCCTCATGTAAAACAGATCACAGAGATCTATTCGGATTTAAAATCGAAAGTTGACCAGTCCAACTCATTTTATTTATCAATAATGAACGCAAAGTTGTAGTCGTCATACACACTCAAGACTAATAAATCTGCCAATGGCCTAATTACAGTGAAAATAACTAACATTCATATACTCAACTTAAAAATAATTTTAAAGTACAACACCTTGTTTTAGTCATAGAACAGAACAGAACATAACATAACAGAACTGACGGTCATCAATAGATTGTGACTATAAATATAATTAGAAAATTCCATTGTGACAAAAATAACCAAAATACTTTTTTTCAAGAATAAATAAAAATACAGGATTTAAAAACAACCACTCCCTTTGAAAAAAATTTGTATAGCGTTATTAGAAGACGAAATTTATGGAAAAAATAATGGGATGTGTTTGGGCAACACTTGTCAAATCAATTTGTATGAAATAATGGGTAAGACCAGTTAAAATAAACAAAATGATAAGAGGTTTAAGAACATGAAGAACATAGTTAACACTACTTGACCAATCTTTTTTATCTGGCCCCTCGATTACTTATAAGTTTTCATTTTCATCCCACAAGATTTCCTCTGTGGCACTCTTGAAATCACAACCAGCTGGTCGCTTCCCATTAGAGTTTCAATCGACTTCCTGGCTAGTGTATGATGTCACTCAGTAGTCTTGTCAGTGAGTGTCCAATCCATTTCCTCCAACATATATGTGTTAGAAAATAGCTTCCTGTCTGCTTTTCCGCCTACCAGAGTTCTTTGTCGCCTACCCTATCTGACCGGCAATGCATTATTCTTCATTATAGAGGGAAGTAGGCAGATGTTAATAAGGGGAGAGTGACGCTCAGGTAGGCTCCGTGTGCTTTTGGAAGTGTGTGGGCGGTTATTACTTCCCGGCTGCCCACACCGTGGAAGTTGGTTGAGTCTTCGGGTACCTGAAATAGAGAAAAGGTTAGTGTTGCGTGACCGCAGAGCCCAGGGGACAACTGCTTGAGGCCGGTCACACGCGGCCTGTTTTTGTTTGTTCTTATTCATTTGGTGTGTCTCAGTAGCATATTTATCACTTCTGCCCTGTGACACGGCAGCAGAAAGCGCGGTTGTTGTTAATCCGCGCCCCGACCGATCCGGCATGATATTTTGTGAATTTGTTTGAATCATAGTGTAGGATTGGGTAGCTGCTTTCTGTCTAACCGCTATCCAAACAACCTTTCTGGCATGGTAGGACCTACAGGAACATAAGTTCCAGTCAGTGTAGCTCGTTGGGTCATTGCGATATGCAAGCCCGACCACCACGTCAAGGTAGCAGCTATCGGCCGGGAGATGTTAATAAAGGTTTATAGTTGCCTATTGGAAAGGACTTTCGTGATACTTTGATTCTCCAAAAATGTGTAGAATCACAGACTTTGCATTTGTGTTGAAAATTCCCATCTTTTTCCTCATCCTCAGAAGCGTAATCGACACTTCCACACTGATATCAGAGTTACGAAGGTTTGTCTTGCTTTCTCTCATGTATGGATAATGCAACTTTGCACTTGGGCCATAGGATCTTCAAATAATACAATAATCGATAATACATCATCTGCGGCATTATTGTTCCATCCGAAATTGTAAACAGATTGTGTGAAATGTAACATGGAAGAATATATATCTTTAATGTAAGTGTAGAACTTGGGCACTATGGCGAATGTGAATCCATATTATGTAATTATATCTAAAATATTACATAGTGATGAAGTATTATTAACTAGTAGATGGTTGGAGTCAATCGGCAGGAAGTCGCATCTAGGTCTCATGCTAATTGGCACTCGTTAGCCCAGTAGTAACCTCTCTCTGACGGCAGCACTAGGTGATGCGGGCTTGATACTCAGAAGGGACATTAGTTCCTTCAAGGATGCAGATACGCCTTGTTGGCTGACCGGTGATTGCCAACTAGCACGAAACCTCGGATCGAAGCTTCCTTCCTATTACCTCCAACCATCTAATACCGACAATTTACATAGCACCATTGAATCGGGTCTCAGTAGCTGAATCGTATACGAGCTTGCCTTGTAACCGGAAGGTCCTGGTTTCGAACCCCAGTGTGTGAGTACTGCTGATGATTCCCAAACTAGGATGAAACAGCAGATGTCCAGTACTCCCTGCTTGTTTTCAATGGTTCTCTAACTGGATATCAATCCATGATCAACTCGTAAAAATTAAAGTTATAAATTATTCAATTCAATCATTCACTATTCAATTATGTCACCCCCAATACTATACATTTTTGGTGAATGTTAATACGATTGTACAGCCTCTGAAGATGAAATTCGTAGCTAAAGAGAGACTTTCTTCGCTGAAATGTCTTTTATTTTTTCTTCATTTATGGAATTGGAAAGTTCCCACATTCCCTGTAATCTGAATAGGTTCAGTTTTGACAGGAAACTGCATTGTGAAATTTAACCCGCTGCAGACTGAGTAAATAGCAAATTGTGAATTTGATTTGAAAATCAAACTCATAATCAATCTGGCTAGTTTGAAGTGATTCACCTCCGTGAACTGAGTAACCTAACAGAGTACACTCCCGGTGAGCTTGATCCCAAACAGCAAAGGTGAACGAACATTCAATGTTCAGATTACTATTATCTGATTAGTAAGCATCATTGTTTTACATATGTACCTCAAACTACTCACACAAATCAATTAGTAGTACATACTATGTCATCTTAGTGTTTTTAATATATTTATGCGTTGAAGTTTCTGTAACGATTTGGTTAAGCTTTGGAGGTGGAGCTGCTAGCACCACGCCTTAACCCTCCCTCTTTATCCGAACATGGAACCGGCTAGAAAACTAGCGAGCTAGTAATCTAGGCGAGGCTGACTACCTGAAACCATGATTCAACCTTATTCAACAGCTGTACGACAATGGCACATGTCAAGTGATCCACAACGGAAAATTCAGCGAGGCGTTTGGAGTAAGCACAGGAGTCAGGCAAGGATGCTTATTATCACCAATGATAATTGTGGTGGACTGGATTATGCGTCAGACAGTGGGAAACGAGAAGACAGGGATATCCTGGACCACCGACGTGAAGAACCTAGAAGACCTGGATTTCGCGCGTGGATGATTTATGTCTGATGTCACACAAAATCGAAGACTTACAAGCGAAAACCGACTGACAAACTGGTCGGAGAAGCAGCCAGATAAGACAGGACTCCAGGTGAACATAGACAAGACGGAGGTTGTGAAAATATCCAATCAACAGCAACAACAACAACAGCAGCAGTAGCAACATCCAGCGCCAATCACCATCAACGGGAGGCATTTGAAAGAGGTTACTTCTTTCACTTATCTAGGTAGATAGCATAGTCTCAACTACAGGAGAGACGGACGGACGAGGATGTCAAATCGAGAATCGGGAAGGCGAGAAACACATTCATCAACCTGAAACCAATCTGGAAATCTTCGTCACTCAACTCAGCCTGCATCAACAACAAAATGATTCGGATTTTCAATACAAACGTCAAGTCAGTCAGTCAGTTCTTCTATACGGATGGATCAGAAACTTGTTGGCGGGTGACAAAGAATATTTCCAACAGCCTGTTGCACACCTTCATCAACAACAACTGTCTTCGTTCTATACTGAAGATCAGATGGCCGCCGGAAAGAACAAGAACCAACAAGAAACTATGGGAATAAACAAACAAAAGAAGAACCAATCGCTCAACAAATATGCAGGAGAAAGTGGAGATGTGTTGAACACTCGCTGAGGAGGCCGCTGGGTGACATCGCGCGTGAGGCCAGTGTTGGAGTGTAACCCGAAATTGAAGCGGCGTGTGGGCCGTCCAAGGGTGACATGGAGGAGATCGTGTGAAGAGGAGCTGAAACAGTATGGACTAACATCAATGCAAGTGAAAAGTACAGGAGAAGACAGAAGCAAGTAGAGACGTGCAGTTGAAGCCCTATGTTCCACTAGGAACCCAAGGGAACAATAATAATTATTATTATTATAATATTGTTTGGTATGTCTACCTCAAACTACTCACACAAATCAATCAGTAGTACATATGTATAGTACGTCAATGTAAATCGGCTACATAGTAGAATGAAACAATACCAACCTGTTAATAAGACATGTATATTTGTTTCAATTCTTTAGAAGTCAGAGTATGCCACTATCAATCAATAAATTATGAGCCATGTGTTGTATATACGTTGAAATCTTTGCTGTAATTGCTTCCTTTTCACCCTGCATTACTTGTTTTGTTTTTGTTTTTTTGTTTTTTCTTTAATCTCACATAACAATAATCTTTCAATCAATAATTCACTTGAAACATCTGAAGTCCTGCTGGTTGGGATAGTCTTCATCGATTGGAATTGTTCAAGAAAAGTTTATCGCCGAATCTAATTGACAGCAGTTATAATCAAGTCATTCCAAGGCCATTGAAGCTTAGAAGAAAAGGATCTTGTGGTGAGTTCTTCAACATGAGTTTGATGACTTTAACTGTGTTTTATATTCCCTGTTTGCTTCAAAAACTTAATTAATTTTGATGTGGTTGTGTTCTCTGAGCTGGACAGTTAATTTGCGAAGCTTTCATCGCCCAACTAGGTGACATCCTCAGCGCATACTTCAATTTGAAGTGAGCTTTTAGATTTCTCCACGAGTTTATTAATCATCTCTCGTAGTGGTGACCTCGGACGTGATTGGTTATTTTTGTGTCTTTCCACACCTTCTAGGCTACTTGTATTGTAACTCATTGTTTCTTTGATTTGAACTTTGACCCTTTGTGTGTGTGTGTGAGAGGTTTCTTTCTTATCCGTTGATAGATTTTGTCTATCTCGATGTGTCTATTGATTGATGATTCACTGGAATGCCAAGCTTCTAAAAATCCTCTAGCATTCTTGTTGTTTCCTCTGTCTAATATTTGAACGTTGTCCCAGTCGAATTGATGTCCGTGGTTGTCTGTATGTAGTGATATGAGGGAGTGGATATCATGTCTTTTGACGGCCAGCTTATGATCGTGGATACGAAGACAAAGGAGACGTCCACTTTGGCCAATGTGGTGTTTTTCGCAGTTGATACAATCTATTCTGTAGATGATGTCGGTTTTATCTTCTTTCGCTGTTGAGTCTTTTGGTTGACATAGAACTGAGTGAAGTGATTTTGTTGGTTTGTGTACGACGTCAATTCCTAAAGGTTTGAAGAGTCTTGTAGTGATTTCTGAGATATCCTTTATATATGGTAAGGCGATTTTCTTTGTGCTTTCCTTGGGAGTTTTTGGTTTGATAGGTTGGTTTGGAGGTATATGTCTTTTGATGAAATTCCGTGGATACCCTTTCTGCATACAAGGTGTAACCCAGTCATCTTAATCGATGAAAATTAACTATCTCACCAATAAACACTCAACACTACTAAGTTTGTGTGTTTTAAATGACACCTGATAGTTAGAAAACTCTGACTTCCTTACATTTTCAGCTTCAACATGTACTGAGTTTGACTTGCAGAGTAACGCTACTGATATGCAATATATATTTACACAAGTTAGTGTGCATTACAATTAACCGCAGCCATTGTATGTGTAATGACACTTCTTGGCTCCCAAAACCATGTTAGATGGTAGGGGGGGGTGAGTATCTTTGATCGAATGCCATCACCCACTGATGGATGAGTAGAGATGAATGCAACTAAGAGTCCATTATTTCAAATAGTATCTTAAGAGAGCTATATACATTCGCCACTTGAAATAAAAGTGAGTTAACTGAATAGTAATCCCATCTTTGTTTCATAATTCACGATCTGTGAAGCATACATGTTGAAGCTGAAAATGTGAAATGAAAAGCGGCGAGTTGGTCGTCAGTGCAAGGGTGAGGGTGACTTGGATGAGGTCATGTGAAGAAGAGATGAAAGCGTGTGGGCAGACTTGGAGCCAGGTGAAGACTCTAGCAGAGAAGCGAAGGCAATGGAGATGCACGGCTGAAGCCCTATATTCCTGTAGGAATTAAAGGAAACAATAATAATAATAATACAATGACCACACTACTTCAGATTAGATCACAAGCCAACACCATTTGGAAAACCATAGAAAAGCTGTTTTATCCTCATACAGGACTTTCAGTTTTTGACACAAGTCTGTTTACTATTCAAACGTTGGTAGAGAATCCAATGGTCAGCTCAATCTATGATAGATAGCGTGTAATCACTGTAGTCAATCACCAGTAAACACTCAATCAATATCCCAATATTGATTTGGAAAGATCTGAATGATTTGAAGTTTGATCGCAAATTGACATTAGTTAGATTAATTATTAGGAGTTAACTCACCTCGTGTTTCACTCCATACAAGTTCATACAAGTTCAAAACTAGCACGAAATAACTGTTGAAAATATCTGGGTTTCAGTGGTTCTGTAGCTGAAATCACTTTCTTTGATCCAACTTGATATCAGTCTAATCCCTGAGGAGAAAAGCTTGAAAATGGTACTGTTTATTTTCTGTAGGATATTAAAGAAAACCGTCATTAACATTGTAGAAGCATACGTAAACCTCTGAAGATTCATTTATTTGCAATTAATGGTGTTCTCTGAGCTGGTTGGTTTAGTTGCGTTGTTTTCATCGTCCTTCTGGACAACACCCCCTTTCAGCGCAGTATTTAGTATAAAGTGAAATGATTTAAATTTCTTCATGAGCGGTGATAGAACTGCGTCTCCTGGTAACCATCTTTACATATGAATTCACCATTTTCTATTGACTTGGATTTTAAACTTTCTGGTCACGTGTGATTCACTTTTTATGAGTTGGTATATTTCGTCTATTTAATTAAGGTGTTTGTTAATTGCGTTTTCGTTTGAGTACCAGGCTTCTAGGAATTCCCTGACTGCACTTTTGGTGTTTCCTCTGTCTAAGATTGTGACATTATCCCAATCAAATTGATGAACATAATTGTCTATATGCATTGATACTAAAGAATACATATCGTGTCTTTTCACGGTTGATTTGTGTTCTTGGATTCTAATTGGAAGGGGACACCCACTTTGGCCGATGTAATGCTTGTTGCAGTTCATACAATTTATCCCCTTTTTCTGTTGGATCTTTCGGTTTGCATAATATCGAATTAAGCGATTTTACTGGTTTGTGTGCTATATCTACATCAAACGGTTTCAGTATTCTAGCTGTTATTTCAGAGATATTTTTCATGTATGGTAGGATAAATTTTGTTGTGGTCTTTGATGATGGTTCTTTGTTGGTGTTTTGATTCGACTTTAAACACTTTTTGATGAAATTTTATGAGTATAATTTATGAGTATATTCTAAAACATTTCTCTTAATTATTACAAATGTATCATCAACGTAACGTACCTGTCCAGATTTTCGGTTTAATTATAGGTAGAGCTATTAATTTTAATCTTTGCATAACGGCTTCAGCTATTAATCCTGATATGGGCGATCCCATTGGTGTTCCTTTTATTTGTTCATATATTCGAGTATTGAATTGGAAGTATGTTGTAAGGCATAATTTTATGAGTTCTATCCAAGTTGAACACGGCGATTTTATGCTTTCATCACTGTAGAGTAATTGTTGCATAGTTTCTGTTGCTAGTTTTGGACCAATTGAAGTATATAATGCTGTGACATCATGCAAGGACACCATTATTTCATTGTCTTCTACTTGAATTAAATTGTTTCTTTCATAGCTTTGTGCCAAAACTGTTGCTTCGCCATGAAGTGCTGAAAACTTGTGCAGGGACAGTTAAATGATAAATTTTGTATCGCATTAAAGTATTTAGAGGAAATTAGATAAGAGATCGTCATTCTCTCCACTTCTTTTACTTCTGTTTTTTAAAAAACATTTTAGCCTCTAAAGCTACAGAGTCTACTGCGTCTTCAGAAGAAGTGAATATCATTCAACCAGTTGAAGATGACCAGCATTTTTTAAACAGAATGCTAACAATGATAGCGAATATGCCTGCGCCAACTGCAACTAGTTCTTTAGGCGCTACAACACCCGGTGGTTCAGTAACAAGTGCTGGTCAATCAAGAGAGTCATCAGTAAGTCACTACTATTTTGGTATTTTTTATTCATACTGTCACGAGTGCTACATTGATAAAATTTATCAGTACAGAGAGAGAGAATGTCAGAGAAAGCAAATGATACAGTCTTGTGGAGATACTTGGGAGATGTGAAAGAAAAACACGAAAAAACACAACATGAAGTCCAGAAGTACCACAGCACGTGGATGTGTGCAAATAGTGCGTTGAAGAAAAGGTACATATAATTTGGCTATATAGAGATACCAATTTCCGAATAAACGTTCCCTAACCTACTGTTTCAATTCTCAAAAGAATGGACACGGAACAAAGAGTACTCTTTTCGATAAATTCATCATCAGGTTCTACAATTATATATACATTATAATGAATGAATGAATTAGTCTTATGAACGACATTAATGTTGTTTAAATAACATCGAATCAATAATATTAATAGATTACAGCTGAACAGCATCAACATAAAATAAGCTGAATGTCAGAAGAATTAGGAAAGATAATAGTACAAATTCATGAGTTTATAGTTTCTACTGAGGGCCAAGGCAGTAGTAGGGGCTGGACTTGTTTCTTTTGAACACAGAGCACTGGTTGTTTGAGGCGAATTGCAATAGCCTCTGCTGTTTGGAGCATGCGGTGCTTCGACGATTTTGGTAATTTGTTAGGCACACGGTATGTTATAGAGAAGGATTCTTCTACACTGGCTGGCTTTGTGGCCGGTTTGCACCAGATGGTCTAATATCGAGCTGTTAATAGTTTTAACTACACCTTTGCTTAGCCGTAGTGGGAGATGTTCTCGAGTGAGCACGAAGAATCACGTTACTAGAGACACGGTCAATATAACTCGCTCCACCACAAGCGCAGTTGAATTGATAGATACAATGTGAAGTGGCTGGTCTAGTCTAGGTACTTCATCTTTCAGTCGAGGTAGCATCATCGGTCGTATAGAGAATAATACGTGTAGTTTGCCAGCATTAAAAGTTCTTTGAACTGATTTTCTTAATTTCTTCGTAATTATCTCGCTTGGTATATCGCCCATGAATTGTAGTCGTATATATAAAGGCTTCTTGTTTACAGACAGTGAGTAGTGCTTTTCCGCTTTCTTTGTCATGTATTTTTTGATAAATTTGTCAGGATAACCATTTTTGATCAAAGTGTCATATACAATGCTTAATTCATCTTCAATTACTTCCTCTGAGCATATAGCTCTAACTCTGTGGCTGAGGGTCTTCACTAAATTTCTTTTGTGATTGATAAGAACGAAGCTGTGAAAGTGTGTATATTGACCTATCCAAGTGCTTTTCAATGCAAATTCCTTTTTATGCTACCGTCTGTTTTTCTTGTAAGTAGGACATCCAGGAAGGCAATTCTGTCTTGAGATTCCTCTTCCCACGTGAATTTCATAGCCGAATGTACTTCACCGAATTCAGTAATTATTGTACTCCTATCAGAACCATTATCACAACGAATAAGGGTATCATCCATATATCGGCAATAAAATGAGAGCTTACTGATAAGGCTGTTCAGTGGTCCATTTTCTAGCTTACTTAGGAAGAAATCGGCCAGAATTGGACCCAATGGGGAGCCCATCGCCACCTCGTCCACTTGCCTGTAAAGCCTGCCTTCAAATTTCAAGTTTACATTCATGGTACATCTTGATATCAATTCTTTTAGGATTTCACTATGGATTCCAATGTTTATCGACTGCTTGTCCAATTGTTCACATTTATGATTAACCGTTTCAACTCTACATGCAGTCACATTAAATCAAGCAAAGCAGTTAAGGATTGTTTCCAAAGTCAATTTGTTTAGGATTTAATTCATTTGAAGTTTGACTACGGATCGATATCAGTCAGAGAATAATTGGAAAAAACCAAGGAGTAATGGACAGCCGTCTCGTCCTGAGGTTCAAATCCAGGATTTTCCAGTTACAAGGAAAGGTCGTAGACTATTCAACCACCAGTAGGAGCTGTCTCAGTGGCTCATCAATTTCAACTTCTACCATTTCGAGATTATAGCACCACTATCAGTCAATATCATCAGCGAGTATTTATCCTCACTCCCGATCAGATGGACCTAAATAGTTGCGGCTTCTTAATAGAATTCCAGGGAATTCCGTCTAACCATTACCGAGCAGATTAATTTTCGATAGATAATTTGTGGGGATTCAATTTGTTGCAAGTTTGAACACGGACTGATATCAGTTAAAGAACCAAGATGCACTTAATTGTAATAGTTCCCCGTTTGCTCTTATTCAGTGCACATCATTATTATTATTATTCCCTTTCAGTCAATAGGTGAAGGAATCCAATCCAGTCTACCTAGTCAGTCGAAGCCTGGTTCAGCTGCAGCATCATCAGACAAGGAAGCTGTACTTAGTAGCTTTTTCAATTCTCTGCTAGCAAGAAAAAGCCTAACAGAGGCACCAATTCTACCGAAAGCAATTCAACCGACTACAGCCAATAAACCTAACCCATCATCGAAAGAGAATGAAGTAAGTTTTTGTGATATTTTTTGTTGATATCCATGTGCTACTGACATTGTTGTTTAAGTAGTTTAAATTCTTAAAGGAAAATTTGTTTATTTCTGTAGAGACTGACCAGAGAACATTAACATTTTGGGTAACTTCATTATCAAGACCTACAGTTATGCATCCATAACAGTTCAAGAATACTTTTTGCTGACAAGGACAATAATTTTTTTAGAGAATATAGAATCATTCAGATAGAAAATCCTAGAGATGTATATATGAACCGATGGTTGGCAGATTCGAGTTCAAAGCACGAGTAACTAAATAATATACATCGATATTAGCACATCTGGACTAAACAAACCATAAGCCCAACATAGAAGAATTTTTCCGTTGTCACTACTTAGCGAATACTTCAAAGTGCAGAATCCATGGAGATTTATGTGGCATGCCCTTAAAATAATAATGTTCTTTTCGATAAATTTCTCAACAGGTTCTACATTCACATGACTGTTATGGTTAAAAGATTATTGTTATAAACATGAATGCTGTTTTAAATTACAATGAATCGATAGTATTGATAAGTGATTACATTTCAAAACCATCAGTAGGAGAGAGAGAGAGGGAGACAATGCATAATAATGTAGTACTAAACTGACTGAATATCACATAAATTAAGAAAATAAAGCAAGAACAACAGTTTTTGCTGAGTAAAACGGTACCATCATTTATTTCATCGGATTCTCATCAGCTGCTTACAGGCAAAAGTCATTATTTAGTATATCTACAGAAACAATTCTAACATGCTTGCACAGAGCTCATTTTTAAACCAAAATCAATCAATATATGCACACAGTAATTATATATAATGTGCGTCGGTGGCATGGCGGTTAGGACGCTCGCCGACCATTCACATGGTCCGAGGTTCGATTCCCGGCTGACGCACTCCTTTACCTCGCTAAGCCAGAAATAATATTGATGAAGAGGAAAGGTTGGGCATGAGGCTAACAACCCCATCCTGTAAAATAAATAAACACTGCTACAGAAACTTCAAGGCACTAGCTTGAAGCCCTATGTTCCACTGGGGAACGTGAAGGAAGAAAAAAAATTAAACACTATTCCGAACAATAATGATCATACACGATGTAAACTTTCGACATTACGTAATCAGATGAAAGGGAGGTGGAAATATCCGGTTACCCGGCAGGGCAAAGAAAGACTGATAACTGCTTCTTTCTGAACGCATAAATCTGGTGTCAGGCGCTTGATGGAGATAGCTTCAGCAAACTTGAGGAGAATTGAACTCTTTTGCCTGTTGATAGATTTGAGCGATCTTGCGACGTCCACCTCATGACACGTGTCAAGAAGATGCATGGCGATGGCACTGTTTAAGCATTTGTTCCCTGTAGACATAGGCTTTTTGGTACATGTTCAGAATATCGTAGATATGCTCTTCTTTCTGTTCTTCCATGTAAATCTGTATATACGGTTGGAGTTAACATGAGAAGGATATCCATCGTTGTTTGATTGCACCAAAGAGCAAGGACGAGCTTAGCTGCAGGATAGACTCTGGCTAGTGACGTACTCAGTCTTCTGTTGGCCATTGCTGCAATGTTTTCACCTTTATAATCAAGATTGGCTTTTTCTCCACTGTGATTTGTTTGACATTTGAAACTTCAGATCTTCCATACTTGTTAATGAATCTTTGAGGGTAACCATTACTTTTCAACATCTTTTCGAGAAACAAATTCTTTCTCTAATTTCTCTATAAAGCATAATCTCCTAGCTCCTCAAGTTTGCTGAAGCTATCTCCATCAAGCGCCTGACACCAGATTTATGAGTTCAGAAAGAAGCAGTTATCAGTCTTTCTTTGCCCTGCCGGGTAACTGGATATTTCCACCTCTCTTTCATCTGATTACGTAATGTTGAAAGTTAACATCGTGTATGATCATTATTGTTCAGAATAGTGTATGCATATATTGATTGATTTTTGTTAAAAATGAGCTCTATGCAAGTATGTTAAAATTGTTTCTGTAGATATACTGAATAATTACTTTTGCCTGTAAGCAGCTGATGAGAATCCGATGAAATAAATGATGGTACCGTTTTACTCAGCAAAAACTGTTGTTCTTGCTTTATTCAAAATCATCAAGGGGAATAAACGTATGAAATTAAGAGAAGTAAAACATGGGATTTATGAACTTATAGACTCAAAAGCAAGCAGGTCAGGGTAACAGACGTGGCAGAGTGGACCATTTCTTTTGCTTTCATAACTCCGGTTGACTTAGAAAAATTGTAACAGCGTCAGCTATTTAGAGTGTTCGGTGTCCAGAGGCCCTTGGTAATTTATTTGATACCTAACAGATGATGGAGACTCTTGAAATGCTAGCTAGCTTTATGGCCTATTTGAACGAGGTGACCCAATATAGAACTACTGACGGCTTTGTTTAATCTTACTGGTAGGCATTCCTGAGAACGAAAAATTAGGCTTCTAGAGCGACGGTCAATATAACTTTGCATACGAGAAAACAACAACTCCACTTACTTTTCCTAACCTGACTTGATGATAGTTTTTCTCATTCCTGTACGTCCCCGGTGGAACATAAGGCTTCAAGCTGGAGGCTTGAAGTTTCAGTAGCAGTGGTGTTTGGTTTTTTACAGGATGGGGTTGCTAGCCTCAGGTCTAACCTTCCCTCTTTACCAGTCATATTACTAGCTTAACGAGGCAAAGGAGTGGGTCGGCCGGAGATCGAACCCCGGACCACGTGCTTGGTCGGTGAGCGTCCTAACCGCTATGCCACCGACGCATAAACACTGCGATTACACATCACTTATTGGACACTGGTCATATTGTGAACAATCAGCAGACGAAATAAATCAACCTTTCGGAGTTTGGTTGAGGCAATCGTCAACAAACGGTTAAAATCAAATCAATGTGCAAACAGAAACAGACAACGGTGAACATTACACTATCTTGTTGACTATAATAATAACAAAACAACGTTATGTAATTTTTGGACTACCTCGTGCATTCGCGCCTTTATCTCCTGGTTTTCAATGGTTCACTAACTGATGTTAGTCTGTAATCAAACTTTAAAAAAAATTAAAACTCTACAAAGTAACTCTTGAAAATCAATTTGGTGCTCTCTCTACTGACTGGACGAATTCGCCTAGAGTTCAAGTGAGATACTAGTGGGGACCACCAGGTCAGTTATGAGAACAAAATCTCACCAACAATGACATTTACTACTGGTCGCGCTAGAATCATGAATTGGTAGAAGGTAGAATCATGTACAATCATGACTTGTAACCATAACGTGCTGGTTTCGAACCCCCTGTAAGTGCGTACACTCGTAAAGCCCAAACTACGACAAGACTACTGTACATTACTACCTAGAGAAATTCTACTGTACACATCAATCACCTTGTAACAACAGAAGGCAAGAGCAAGGCAACAGATCGTTTATTTAGGAAATCAACAGATATTTATAGATTTTCATATTACATTATTATAGATTATTGTAAGCAAACAAACACAGTCTTCTGATTGGTTGTTTCTCACTTAAAGTTAATCTTTCATCTCTTTGTGACTGTTTCTTGAATGTCAGATCATCTATATGCTAACTGTATCCGCCTACGCAAAGTCTGTTGTGATTGGTTGTTGAATCAGTCTTTGGTCTTATTTTTCTCACGACCAATATTGGGGACGTTAACATTGACGTAAATTACTGTTTACCAATTTGGCTAGCAGCCAGTTCTCACCACAACCTTACTCTAGTTTTTGTTCTTTTTTACCCTGATATTCATTTGTCGTTCTTGCCTTGTTCAAGTTGTCAATAACAATAATTCTTTAATTGTTATGGATGTATTAGTGTAGAATTTGACGAAGAACAATTTATCGAAAATGTAAATATTCACTACTAGTAATATTTATGTCTTTTGAAATGAAATACTGATCACCAGTAATCAATATTTTAATTTCTTCCATTATAGAGTTAACCAGAACACAAATTCGAATGGAATTGAATGATAATGGTTATTTATTCTGCTCATCTTGGTAATATGTTCAATAATAGAATTACACTATGGATATGGTCTCAGTTTTCTTATATAAAGCTACCACCACCCCCCCCCATGGTTGAGGGAATTATTTTTCAAAATTGAACACTAAGAAATACCTTGAAATTCTAATTTGTGTATTTTTGAGAAGCAAAAAATAATGTTCAAACAGGAACATATTCTGTCTTTCTAAATTTTTTATTTCATATATATATTTATATTATTTGTACAATGGGAATATATGTGGATTGTATAATTTGTTTTGAGTTCTTTTTCGGAGGAATTATACACTAGACAGATGAATTTAATGATTGAAAAGTGATCCTTATCTTTCTTCTTGTGCTGCGTTTTCTTTTTCATTGTCTTCTTCATCACTATCTCCATTTTCACCTTTTCCTTGTCTTGCGATTCCTTTCTATCCTCCTTCGTCCTGTGCTTCTTCCCTGTCCTGTTTCTCTTATACTTCTCCATCTTTTTCTTTTGCGATATCTTCCTTTTTTCGTTAGCGCCATCCTCTTCATCCTTCGCTTCTTATTCACACTGTTTCACTTCAAACTCTTCGATTCTTCCTCTTCCGTGTCTTCTTCTTCGTCATCCCCATTCTGCTGCTTCTGAGTCTTCTAACTCTTTTCGCCTTCTTCACCGTTATATTCTTCTTCGTCTTTTTTTCTCCTCTCAGTCTCTTTTGTCTTGCTCTTCCGCGTAGTTTTTTCACCTCATCCCGTCTCCTTCATTCTTCTTCGCCGTCTTCCCTTTTGTCACTGTTTTCTTTCGCGCGGCCCTTTGTCTACTTACTCCTTCCTCTTTTGCGTCTTGTTTTTCACCGTCTTCCACTTCACGGTATTCGTCCTCGTCATCGCCATTTTCTTTCTCCTCGTTTTCGTCGTCCTCCTCCCCCCTCTTCATTTTCTTCCGTGTTTTCTTCATCGTAATCGATTTTCCTCTTTTTCTTCTAGTCCTTCTTATTATTTCTTTTTTCCTTCGCGTTCCCCAGTGGAACATAGGGCTTCAACCTACTGGCTTGAAGTTCCTGTAGCAGTGTTTATTTTACAGGATGGGCTTGCTAGCCTCATGCCCAACCCTTCCTGTTCACCAGCATTATTTCTGGCTTAGCGAGGTAAAAGAGTGCGTCAGTGGCCGGGGATCGAACTCCGGACCATGTGCATGGTCGGCGAGCGTCCTAACCGCTATGCCACCGACGCTCTTATTATTATGGGAATCATTAAAGTTATGGGTGACGATCGCAGGCGAGATTAATATTTGTGTCAAGGCAGAATTCGGAGAAAACGATTCAGCGAAGAAATTTTTTCTTTGAATCGATGAAGTCGTCACTAAAAGGGGTTGTAATTTCTCACTTTATATAAACTAAACACGTATTATGTCAGTGGAACTACTGACAGTTGGCCATGTCTCACAGCCATAGAGCAGACTGCTGAACAGTACACACGTCCTTAAGTCGACAACCGGATACCAAGTCTACTAAGTCAGAGATGGCGTAAGTCGGCAAACACGACATGAGGCTTTTGTATCTATCCTGAAGTTTCGTCAGCAATCAGCCCATAAAGGCTGGTGCAAAAAAAAATATGACAATAAATTAAATATATAGAAAATCAAAACAAGTGGGGATTCAGCGAAGAGACTCTTTTCAACGAATTTATTATCAAGCTGTACAATCGTAGACATATGGCTTTTTTTAAGAAGTTATATCCGGTGAGGGAATTGAAACATAGGTGTGAATGCATAAAATAATAATAATAATATGAAAAGCAATTAAAACTAAAATGTTTGTGATTATAATCGTAGTTAAATGTCAAGTGGCAAAGCAAATTAATGTCATATATAGAATAATTCATAGGATGGATAGAACCTGAAAAAGGTGTGCAATTATAAGATTAGTAGACAAATCGAATACAATAAAATCGTTACGTAATATTGTGAAATTTAATAGCATAGAGTTTAATGTTGTAAAAAAGGAATTGATTTAGAATGACAAGTAGAACAAGTGAAATAATACCGGGGACAATTAAAAGTGAGAGTAGTAATAGTAACAATTGACTTAATAAGGAAGAGTATACAAACTGAATAGACAAAAATGAAAAATTGGTAGAGCTAAAATATGATTGGGGATTCCCATACTTTAGCATAGAGGGATTAAGACCATGAAAGTTAGAGGGGTTGGACGAACTTTTTTCTGTACACAGAGATCTGGCTTTTCTGGTTCGATAGCCAAAGGTTCAGCAATACAGATGAGTCGGGTACGTAGGGATTTGGATAAATTAGTCTTTGCCTTGTAGATGACATTAAAGGCGGAGGCTATAGAGATAGGGTGATCATTATCGACCAGATGTTCAATGATCGCACTTCTTATTGCTCCACTTCCACCTTTCCGCAACCATGCAGGATAGTGTCCTTGCACAAAACTCGTGTCGAACGACCGATATACCTAGCTCCAAACAAGCAGGTGAATTGATAAACACACATAGAGTTGGTCAACAACGGGATCTTGTCCTTCAGGCTATTGAACAACAATGGTCGACTAGTAAAGGCTATTCTCAGAGATGCAGCAGGGAATGTTCTTCTCAGGGACTGTGATATCCTTCGTTTCATGATATCGGAAGCTAAGTCCCCTTTGAATTCCAAGCTCATACAAAGTATTTTCTTGGGTACGGTTGATAAGTCACGTTTTTTAGGATTTGAATGTATATTCTTATCTATAAAACATGGTGGAAATCCATTTTCTATTAGGATTTTCCTCAAGATGCACAACTCATCTTCCACAGTATCAGGGCTACATATGCGCCGAATACGAGTGGTTTCTTTTTCGACCAATGGGTACCCAGGTGTAGAAATTTGTCAGTTGACCATTCCATGACAGCTTACGATAAATAGATCTTTTCAGGGTTCCATCGGTCCTCCTTGATAAGTTCATATCGAGGAAATGAATGCTAGACTCGTTCTCCATTTCGAGTGTGAATTTTATCGCCGGATGGCTAAAGTATGGTAATCCCCAATCATATTTTAGCTCTACCAATTTTTCATTTTTGTCTATTCAGTTTGTATACTCTTCCTTATTAAGTCAATTGTTACTATTACTACTCTCACTTTTAATTGTCCCCGGTATTATTTCACTTGTTCCATTTGTCATTCTAAATCAGTTCTTTTATGCAACATTAAATTCTATGCTATTAGATTTCACACAATATTACGTAACGTTTTTATTTTATTCGATTTGTCTACTAATCTTATAATTGCACACCTTTTTCAGGTTCTATCCATCCTATGAATTATTCTATATATGACATTAATTTGCTTTGCCACTTGACATTTAACTACGATTATAATCACAAACATTTTAGTTTTAATTGCTTTTCATATTATTATTATTATTATTTTATGCATTCATACCTATGATTCAATTCCCCCACCCGATATAACTTCTTAAAAACCATATATATACGACTGTACAGCTTGATGATAAATTCGTTGAAAAGAGTCTCTTCGCTGAATCATTTGTTTTGATTTTCTACATGTTACAATGGGAATTTTCCATGATTTAAAATAATAAATTAAATATTGAATAAAATACCTCGTTGAGCATAAATATGATATATATGCTGACATTTTGTAAATTCTGCTTTATTAATACCTTGATAAAGCTATTAGCATTAAGTAGCGAAACGTCAGTAATAATAATATCGTTTAGTTTTTCATTTATTGGGAAATACAAGAAAACCTGTATTATAATGAGCCTCGTTGAGTTGTAGTGATATACAAACCCCGATGACCACAACACAGTAGTAGCTACCAGTTGAAGAAATAATCAGTTAGTAGTGAGCACCAAACAGATACTCAACTTACAACGATTTCATGATGAAATCCACCCTACTAGTAATAAGCAAAGTAGGACACTATAACCCTACACACCTATGTATATACATAAGAATGTACTGCGTGCAAACTTCAACAAAATGAAGGCATCAAAACAATCTGTTTCTCAAATTCCAAATATTCAAATGATATTATATTTCTTTATTCTATGAGAAATTTTGTAGCTAAAGCATACATTGAATGACAAAGAGTAGTAGTAGTAGTTAGGTCATGATAAACATTCCACCCTCTGATAAGAAAAACCAACAAACAAACAAACACTGAGTCATTCAGATTACAACTAATCAGAAAGAGAGAGAGAGAGCACGAAGAATGAAATTATCTCGCATAAAATCGAAATGAACTCAACAAATTTGTCAGTTTTACATCACAGCGATTAAAAGTGACGTAGAAACAACACTACTTACTTATATGGACAATAAGTAGTTTGACTCATTATTTTAAAAAACAAAGCAAGATATTCGCATTTGCAGTCACTGAACCCAGTCACTGAGAGGAGGAATGCGTCACCACAATTAGAGAAACACACTCTCCTGTCCTTTACAGGAGACCAGTCAAGAATCATTCACCATCATGACACTTAGAAATAAATAACTTAAATTCGCAAAAAGAGAAAAATGGCAGAAAAAACACTAACAAAACAATGAAAGCATCAAGAGAGAAATATATTATACTGGAAACTTAAGAGGGAGGGAGAGCGACATCTGATCATCATCAACCACAATATGAGTGACGAGAAATGCAATCGAAAAATGCTTAAAAAGTATGCGCTGATTGACTGAAGGACTAATGACATGTCATAATGGGATAGTCAAAGGCAAGGAGGTAAATGCGATGTGGTTAAGAGAGTGGTAAAACAGAAACAAAGCGAAATAAGGAATGACTGAAAGATCAGATTTCTATGGAATCATCAATTTTTGTTTGTTTGTTTGTTTTCTCATCATACCTGAAGTAATTCACTGAAGGCAGTAGGACGAGTATGAAAAAAGCATAGAAAATTATTAACAAGGAAAGATTATTGATTGTGTAGTAAAGATCTCCTAGACTGGCGCATTCCATGTTGTCATTATTCCTTTTGTCTTTGTTGTTGCTTTTGTTGTGATTGTTCATCACCAGAGCTGATTGAAGGTGTCGATGAAACTTTATTATCGCTACTGCTACTGTTCGCCTCTTGACGTTTAGCTGCTAACTGGCGTTCTAATTCAGCTAATGCCGGTGGCAGCAGATTCACAGCATTTATTCCATGACAAAATACACGAGCTGGTCGGACGAGTAGACCATGCCCAGGACGACAGGTGAAATAACGCTTGCCAGCAACACAACCATCATGACGTCCACGGGGTTTACGCAGTTCAATACCAAGCCAAATTCCATCGGCAAAAGTTATAGGACCGATGTAACGAACAATACCTGTAAAATAAATAAATATCGATGAATGGACACGGAACAAATTCATCATCAGGCTCTACAATTATATATACATTATAATGAATGAATGAATTAGTCTTATGAACGACATTAATGTTTAAATAACATCAAATCAATAATATTGATAGATTACAGCTGAACAACATCAACATAAAATAAACTGAATGTCAAGAGAATTAGGAAGGGTAATAGTACAAATTTATGAGTTTATAGTTTCTACTGAGGGCTGGCCAGGGCAGTAGTAGGGGCTGAACTTGTTTCTTTTGAACACAGAGCACTGGTTGTATTAGGCGAATTGCAATAGCCTCTGCTGTTTGGAGCATGCGGTGCGTCAACGATTTTGGTAATTTGTTAGGCACCCGGTATATTATAGAGAAGGATTCTTCCACGCTGGCTTTGTGACCGGTTTGCACCAGATGGTCTAATATCGAGCTGTTAATAGTTTTAACTACACCTTTACTTAGCCATAGTGGGATATGTTCTCGAGGAAGCACGAAAAATCAAGTTCCTAGAGCAACGGCCAATATAACTCGCTCCACTACAAGCGCAGTTGAATTGATAGATACAATTTGAAGTGGCTATTCAAGTCTAGGTACTTCATCTTTCAGTCGAGGTAGCACCATCGGTCGTGTAGAGAATAAAATGTGTAGTTCGCCAGCATTAAAAGTTCTTTGAACTGATTTTCCTAATTTCCTGGTAATTATCTCACTTAGTATATCGCCCTTGAATTTTAAGCGTATATAAAATGAGTAGTCCTTTTCCGCTTTCTTTGTCATGTGTTTTTTCATAAATTTCTCAGGATAACCATTTTCGATCAAAGTATCATATACAATGCTTAATTCATCTTCAATTACTTCTTTTGAGCATATAGCTCTAATTCTGTGGCTGAGGGTCTTCACTAAATTTCTTTTGTAATTGATGGGAACGAAGCTGTGAAAGTGTGTATATTGTCCTGTCCAAGTGCTTCTTCTATGCAAATTCCTTTTTATGCTATCGTCTGGTTTTCTTGTAAGTAGGACATCCAGGAAGGCAATTCTGTCTTGGGATTCCTCTTCGCATGTGAATTTCATAGCCGAATGTACTTCATTGAATTCAGTAATTATTGTACTCCAATAGGAACCATTATCACAAAGAATAAAGGTATCGTCCATATATCGGCAATAAAGTGGGAGCTTACTGATAAGGCTGTTCAGAGGTTCATTTTCCAGCTTACTTAGAAAGAAATCAGCCAGAATGGGGCCCAATGGGGAGCCCGTCGCCATCCCGTCCACTTGACTGTAAAGCGTGCCGTCAAATTTCAAGTTTACATTCATGATACATCTTAATATCAATTCTTTTAGGATTTCAATATGGATTCCAATGTTCATCGACCGCTTGTCCACTTGTTCACATATATAATTAACTGTTTCTATTAGAGGTACATTTGTGAATAACGATGTTATTTCCAGAGATTTCATAGTTTTGTCCTTGATATTAATGTCTTTTATTTTGTCTACGAATTCAAATACATCTTTGACGCTATATTTCACTATCTTCTCATGCAATGGTTTGAGAATATTTACTAACCATCTAGCTAGAGCATGGTAGGGCAAATTTTGCATATCAACTATTGGTCTTAACGGTACCCCCTGGTTTATGCACTTTAGGTAGGCCATACAATCTTGGCGTATACGTGACCGTTGGTCTGATTTCTTCATATAAACTTTCAGAAATTATCTGCTCCTCCCTTATCGATGAAAAATTACTTAAACCTTACAGACCAACTCTTGGAGACTTAAACCTTAACTAAAGATGCGATTGATTGAAAGGGATTAGTAGTGCCGATTCAATTTGAAATCACACACCTATCAACTTCACGACAATAACATCAAATGCCAGTAGATATAGTGAGTAATAATTAAAGTGAGATGCAATCTCAACTAGAATAAGAATCAATCGATGAGGTTACGAAGCCACATTGATTGCAATAAGTACGGTATGTGTTACGCATGCCAAACAATAACCTTCTTTGTCGAACAGTGTCAGTTAACACAGGATTTAGGTTGAAACGAAGTTAAGGGTGCTCAAATCAAAACCGGTCATCAATCCATCTTTGTCTGCTGCTGCTGGTTTGAGCCATACAGAGAGATTTAAACTGCCTAGAGGGGATCACTGGGAATTTATGAACTAGGGGGCCTGGGTTTTGTTGGTGATATGGCTCAAAACCATTCAGAACGATGCAAAGGCATTCAAACTTCATAAACTACAAGATCGATTAAGTTCTCATTAGTAGTCAAACTGACACCTAAAGGTGTCTACATGCATTGATATGAAAGAATACACACATCGTGTACTTTGACAATAAGTTTCTGTTCGTGCACTCAAAGTCGAAAGGGACGTCCACCTTGACAGTTCATGCAACTTCTTTCATAGATGAGTTGATATTGTCTTCTTTCTCTGTTTGGTCGTTTGGTTTGCCTAACATTGAATAAAGTGATTGGTTGTTGGTTTCTTTGCGATGTCTGCTTCGAGTGGTTTATAGTATTCTAGCCGCCAAATTCACAAAACTTCTTTGGATGAATTGTGATTTCTGAGGATGATAAAAATCTCTAGGCGCATAGATTTTTCTTCAAGACAGTTAGCGAATATTTCTCTTCTCTTCTCCTACAACTACTACTGGCGGATTGCAATGTGATTTAGCTCTTTTGAATAAAAATTGTACACAGTTTCTCTGGTGTGCTACAGGACTACTGTTGTTGTAGTTGAACTTAATAAGCTGTATTTGGATTATTATTATTATTATTGTTCCCTTGGGTTCCTGGTGGAACATAAGGCTTCAACTACACGTCTCCACTTGCTTCTGTCTTCTGCTGTACTTTTCACCTGCATCCATGTTAGTCCATACTGTTTCAAATCCTCTTCACACGATCTCCTCCATGTACCACCCTTGGAAGTACCACTCGCCGCTTCCCTTTCAGGTTTCACTCGAGCTATGGCCTGACTCGTGATGTCACGCAGTGGCCTCCTCAGTGAGTGTCCAATGCATCTCCACTTTCTCCTGCATATTTGTTGGGCAATTGGTTCTTGTTTTGTTTGTTCCCATAGTTTCTTGTTGGTGATTCTTGTTCATTCCGGCCATCTGATCTTGAGTATAGAGCCAGCGAAGACAGTTGTTGATAAAGATCTGCAACAGGCTGTTGGAAATATTCTTTGTGACGCACTGGCCAAGTTTCTGATCCATCCGTATAGAAGAACTGACTGACTGACTTGATGTTTGTATTGAAAATCCGAATCATTTTGTTGTTGATGGTGAGTTGAGTGACGAAGATTTCCAGATTGGTTTAAGGTTGATGAATGTGTGCATGTGGACCAGTAAATTCAATTTATTTTATTCCCTTGGGTTCTTAGTGGAACACAGGGCGTCGACGCGCGTCGCCATTCTATACTATTCTCTGAAGTCCTTTTCAGCTGGCTCCAAGATTGATTGTAAGCTCCTCAATGTCACCTTCGGACGGCCAACTCGCTGTTGTTTCCTAGTCGGGTTCCACTCGAAGGCAGCTATTGTGATGAAAGTCTGATGTCTACTGGAAACGCTTGTTGTGAAGCACCAAGTCTGTGAACCATTTGGAAGCACTGACTGATTTGATTGACATTAGTGTTGAAAATCTTATGCTTAAACTGGTAGATTTCCGAACTAATTGCCCTAACTCACTTCAGAGACTCAGGGATTTACTTGTTACCAGGGAATAATCTCGTTGACTTAGAATATGCACATGATATAGTCCTTCTAGGCGAGGACGCTGACAAAATGCAGAGTCTTCTGAACACCATGAGCTGCAATCTAAGAATGTTTGGCAAGATAATGTTTCAGGATTGGACTACACCGACTCCTAGATTAGAAATAGGAAGTGAAGTGGTAGAGCACGTTGACCGCTTCACTTACTTGGGAAGTACCATCAGCCAGCCAACGGGTTGGTCTCTGACGAAATCTCAGCACGGATACAGAGGGCTAGTTTCGCATATGCCAGTTTACGCCGTCTCTGGCGTAGAAGTGATATCCGACTATCAACCAAAGGGCGTGTGTACTGCTCATCAGTCCGCTCCATCCTCCTTTATGGCTGTGAGACCTGGCCATTGAGAGTGGAAGACATGAAAAGTGTGGCTAGCTGTCTTTGATCATAGGTGCCTGTGTTTTATCTCCCGTGTGAAGTGGTACAATAAGGTGAGCAATATTGAGGTTAGGCATCGGTTGAGTGCTAGGGAAGGAGGGGAAATCAATCGACGAGGCTGTGAAATTACATCGACTGAGATGGTTAGGACATGTGTTACGTATGCATGCCTAGTCATCGCCTTCCTCGACAATGGGCAATGTTAGCTGATATAGGGTCAGGCTGGAAAAGAGCTAGGCGGTGGTCAAACGAAAACATGGCACCAGTCAATGAAATCTACAACAGTTAGTCTAAGCCAGCCACGTAGGAAGGTGTAGACTTCCTGACTGGTTGGAGTCCTCGGGACGGTAAAAACCAATGGTTGGAAACAATTGGTGACATGGCTCAAAATCGTTCTCAATGACAGCGCAGATGCATCCACTCCTTGTGACTTATGATTTCCAATGAAACTGTTTTGTTCTTCGTTATTACTATTCCTTTGTCTCACACCTCTGTTTACTGTCTCTCTCTAATATGCATTTCTCCTACTTTCTTCTCTTGCTTTGTGTGCTACAAGGAGGGAGTGTGGCGACTTGAACTGGCGCACATATGTGCAAAGTTCTATGTCGAAAACAGACAGACAATCAGAAATATCGTCCGTGATATTAAGCAGCCTTGTATCAATCACTTCTATCGTCACGTCAAAGGCTTCGCTAAGTTTTCCGTTGTAAAATCACTTGACGTGTGACATTATCATGTAGCTGCTGAATAAGATTGACAAACGTTTGGGGTACCGCCTAGTCAACATAATTAATCCGAGATTTTTGACAATGAGACGTGAACTTCACACAAACTATACATTTCTCACAGCAGTTGTTCATATAGAGGACAAATTTCATTATTCGTTCAACACAGACAGAACCTAAATACAACAATAAAGACAACTAACCTATTTCTCCAGCACACCAAACTTGCATTCCTTCAGATAAATAGAAAACTGGTTCATCAGCAGTCGACTCTGTTGTAGGCATACGACCAACCGCCTTTAACGCATTCATCAATTCTGTTGGTAACGGTGGTCGACCAATTACAGCACGACCAATCATCGGTGACGTTGTACTCGACCAAGGTGTACGTGAAAATGATCTAGCCGCTGAATAACCACCACCACCACTACCACCATCAGCTATTTCAGAATGATAAGACGTTGACATTAAAGAAGTATCACGTCTATTAGCCATGCCAGGACAGTGTGGATTTGGTGTATTCGATCGTGAAGGCAGCTTTTGTATTCGATTGATCGGTGCAAATATTCCATGACCAACAGCACAATCGAAATAGCGTACACCATTTATCGATCCATTATTTTTACCAACTGGTTGTTCTAATTCAACACCATACCAGACACCAGGAGCAAATTGTGTTTCACCGATAAATCGTAGGATACCTCTACGTTGACCAGCAACTAGGACACGATCACCAAGCTGTAGAAGTTGTTGTTGTTGACTACGTTGGCTGATATCCGGTGAACGAATTCGTAATCCTAGACAAGTGAAAATAAATACAGTTGTTAAAATATTCGTATTAAATTTTCATAATACTAATATAGCTAACCACTTGGCACATATCAATTGGTGAGAAAAGCAAGATAGATTACATCAAGATAACTATTTAGACAACTTGAACTACGAGATTTCAGTATATTAAATGTTCCCATATGAAACTTTAGAACAACACACTTAAGCGAACAATAATAATAATATTAATAATAATAATTTGCTTTATTCCAAAAACAGTACTAATGTTACAGCAAGGAATTTTCAGCATTCAGTACAATATTGCATCTAATTTACTCAAAAACGACAACAACAAAAAATAAATAAACGAAATAATCATTACATAATAATGATAACAAAACGTTGTTATAGCAGCTATTTAGCAAATTACTGTAAGCAATACGGAGAAAAATTTGCATAAAGTATAAAATTATATTAATAATAGTAATAACAACTAAAATAAAAATAGGAAAGTTATAATTAAACGATAGAAAGGGTGACACCATAAAATTACAGAAAGATGAACAATGAAAGGGTCGATTCACTCTGCTAATTACATAGTAACTTATATGTTTCATGTCTAACAGAGTCTTCATCACATAAAATACGGGCTAAATACGGTATTGTAGAATTTTTGTACTTAGTGGTTCGGGCATATAACTTCTTATACTGACTTCTCGTCCTACCTGATGAGATACAAGGGGATAGTTGTGAATAAAAAGAGTGCAGAGGGTCTGACAGTACGGCCTTTGTCCACGTTGTACAGGAATTTACGTGTCTCTCGACTATGGTATTGGCGAGATCACGCAGTGGCAAACCACAGTTAGATCTCATCAGGCTTAACTCTAATATATATATAAGTTTACAAATAAAAATTCAAATATAAATCAATAATGGTGTTTTGTCTATAGGATAATACGATGGTGAATATAAATTGTGCAATTAGTCATAATAGTAATAATAATAATGGTTCTGTTAATATTAAGGATGAAAAGGTGAGGCAATCTGTGATAACACGAATTATGAAAAACAGTATGATTAAACGAACAAATGTTCAGGTGGAAGTAGTCGATAAAGGCTAGTAAAAACAAATGAACCAATTAAGTAATGTTAGATTGTAAGGGAAGGAAATGAAACACGTTTATAATGAAGATGTGATAAGATTAAGGGAAGATAAGAAAGGGGTTGAAAATATAAACAAAGGGTGGTGAAGAAGTCATTAGTTGGTTATGTCTTAATAGGCCAGCAAGAGAGGGATAATGGCTGTACGAACTTTTTTTGAATACATACTTTAGATTTAATAGTTCGAATGCCTATCGCCTGCCTCAGCTGTGTGCAGTAAACGAATACGAACTCTATTGGAAAGATTCGGTGGGATACGATGAATTACTTTGAAGGCTCTCGTTTTCTCGATTACATGACCACTATCAATTAATTGTGATAAAATTGAGCTACGGATTGTTTTTGTTTGTTTTTTGCCAAACCACGATGGGAGATGTTCACTAACACGTTGGCTAAGCTGTCTAGTAGTACGCCCAACATAACTGTCACCGCAGGTGCAGTTGAATTGATAAATGCACATAGACAGATATGGCAAAACTATCAAACTTATCCTTCGTTTGCGTCCCAATCATTCATCGGCTAGAGAATGACAAACATAGGTGTGCTGCATAAAATGTTCTTCGTATACTCCTTGAAAGTCTTTGGAATAGAATCTCACTTGATAAGTCACCATTAAATTGTAACTTAATAAATAGAGGTTTCTTACGTGCAGTCAGAGTCTCCGGTTTTTTCTCCCATGTTTTCATATGTTTCTTTATGAAACTACTCGGATAGCCCATGTGCATCAAGGAATCGTGAATATATTCAAATTCCTTTTGTAAGAGGTCATCTGTACATATCTTTCTTGCTCTGCTCGCAAGACATTTTACAACATTCCTTTTATATTTAATGGGCATGTAACTAAGGAAATGTGTGTATTGCCCTGTGAAAGTGCTTTTTCTATGCACGCTTCTCCCAAGTGAGCCATCTTCTCTCCTACTTAGGAAGACATCCGGGAAATGTAGTTAATTCTCCTGCTCCTCTTCACAAGTAAAGGTAAGCGAAGGGTGGATGTTGTTGAATTTCAGCAAAAATTCGTCTATGTTAACATTCCCATCACAATGGCACAATTTATATTCACCATCGTATTATCCTATAGACAAAACACCATGATTGGTTTACATTTGAATTTTTATTTGTTAACTTATGTAGAGTGCGTCGGTGGCACAGCGATTAGGACGCTCACTGACCATGTACATGGTCCGGGGTTCGATCCCCGATGGACGCACTCCTTTACCTCGCTAAGCCAGTAATTGGACTGGCAAAGACGGAAGGTTGGGCATGAGGCTAGCAATCCCATCCTGTAAAAATAAACACTACTACAGAAACTTCATGCCTCTGGCTTGAAGCTCTATGTTCCACTGGGAACGTGAAGGAATAAAACAAAACTTATGTAGGTGTATTCGAGTTAAGCCTGATGAGATCTAATTGAAAACAATATTGTTCGCTTAAATGTGTTGTTCTAAACTTGAACTACGGCGTGCGTGTGTGTGCTTATGCGGATGATGATGATGTTGACTAAGAAGAAGTTTTGTGAAGACTGAAAACTGATGCACGGATATGCTGACTTTTGTCAGCAGACAGACTATCAGTCTTCATCTTGAACAATTCGAAGTAATCTGTACAAAACTCTGTTATTTAAGTTTCGTATGCTTGTCAGCTCTCGTTAACAGGGAATACCTTGAAGGCGAACCAATGTCGCCTTTGAGATCTGGACCCGTATATCACCATGTGTTTACGGACAGAGATGTTTCCACTGGACTACCTACTACTCAAGCTCACAATTGACCTCTCCCTTAGGAGTGTAATGATTACATACTGATTAGTTTATTCATTGCTTTTATTGTGATTACAGCTTGATGCCAAACCGTATTTTCAGTACAAGTATGGAATTTTCAGCATGGATATCGGTAGCCCAAATTTTGCAGGCCGACCATAGATATCGGGTGTGCGTCGGCAGGAGATCGAACCCCGGACCATGGGCATGGTCGGCAAGAGTCCTAACCACTGTGCCACCGACGCACTACTAGGGTGTAACCAGTATTATGCATCTTGTCCTTACTGTTGGTACTCTTTATTTAATTCCTTGAATTCCGAGTGGAACATATGGATTCAAGCTGGATAGGTCGTCTGTCAGTATCACTGTTGTCTTATTTTACTAGGTAGGTTTGCTACAACAGCTTCACGCCTAACCTTCTCTCTCTTCTCTGCGCTTACCAGATGAGATTTATTATTATATTATCATTGTTTCCTATAATTCATAGAGGAAAATAGGGCTTCAGCTGTGCGTCTCCATTGCGTTCGGTTCTCTGCTACAGTCTTCACCTGGATCCAAGTTTGCCCACACGTTTTCATCTCCTCTTCACATGACCTCCTCAAAGTCATCCCACCCTCGCACTGACGACCAACTCGCCGCCGCTTCCCTTTCGGCCGGGTTACACTCGACCAATGGCTTGTCTAGTGATGTCACTCGCTTGATGGCTTGTTTCCTCAGAGTATGGCCAGCCAATCCACCTACCTTCATTTCTTCCTGACTATTTGTTTCACAATCGGTTGGTTCCTGCTGTGTTGGTTCGCTCATCGCCAGAGATCCCTCTCTGTTGCTGATGTTTTCTGGCCGGCCGGCCATCTCATCTTGAGTGGTATTGAGCGAAGACAACTAGCTGTTAATGAAGGTCTGTCGTTTGTTTGAGATGCTCTTTATGATGCGCTGGCCAAGTCTCTGATCCATCCGTATAGTGAGTAGCTACTGACTGACTTCACATTGGAGTTGAAAATCCGGATGTCATTTTTGATGCTGAATGCTGGGTGTTGACCTCCACACAGACTTGAGAGCAGTGAAAGCTTGTCTTGCTTTTCCGATCGATTCTTGCTTTGATATCTTGGTCAGTTCCGTGTGCCTGTAGTTGAAACGATGCTTCCCAGGTAGGTAGATAGGTAAAAGAATTGTTTCTTTCAGGTTCCTCCCATTTATGCTGGCTGATTGTTGTCTGTTGTTGTTGTTGGTGGTGGTGGTGTTGCCAAGGAATCTTCATCACCTACCTCTTTTTTTCTCTATGATCACCTGAAGGCCTATCTTCTCTGGATGCTTCATCTGCCAACTTGTTGCTTTTCGCTTGTATATCTTCCAGTTTGTGGGAAATCAGACATGTATCATCGGCGAAGTCCAGATCCTCCAAGTATTTTGTGTGAGTCCATTTTATGCCTGTTTCCTCATTGCCCGCCACTGTCTGTCGCATTATCCAATCTACTGCGATCAGGCGATAGTAGGCAGCCAGCTTGTCTTACTCCTGTCCTCACTTGGAAGGATTCCGTAAGTTTCCCCTTGTGGATTACTTGGCATGCAGAATTGTCGTACAGCTACCTGTTGGATGAGATGTATAATTGTCGGTGGCACCCCTTGGTAGTAGCGAAGTAGTTGCCAAAGCACTTCTCGATCGACGCTGTCGAAGAATTTGAGATAGAGGAGTGACTGCCATTTCAAGCTTTCTTCAATGATGATCCGTAATGTTGCGATCTGATCAATACATAACTTGTTTCTCCTGGATTCAACCTGTTCCGGTCGAAGTTTTTCATCCAGGTTCGCGTGTTTGATTCTCTCTCCAGGATGATGCGGCTTAGTATTTTGCTTGGGGCGATAGACAGAAGCATAATTCCACGCCAGTTCTTGCATTGATTTAAGTCTCCTTTCTTTGGTAGTTTGAATAAGTATCCTTTCTTCCAATCCTCAGGTGAGATTTTGGAGGCGTGTTTGTCGACAATCGTATCCAGACCACGTGCACACACACACCAGGTCAACACTTAACTTCTAAATTATATTTAACTGTTAAAACAGTGTGGCTAAAGTAAAGACAAAAAAAAATAGAAATCAGATGTCTATTTTCCAATTGGCTTCACTACTGAACAGAATAGTTTTTTTAATCAACTCAATAAGCATCACACTAGTTTGCAAATATCACTGATGAATATATGAGTCATTTCAGTTTATTTGGGTGTGGCAAATTGGTTACTAGAATAACATCACATACACACAGACACACACACACACACAATCACACTAGAGTACACACCCAAAAATGAAACTCATTCATTATTATTATTATTATGCCTATTCATCATAAATTATTTCTCTGTTTTCTTTTAATTTACAGATAATTATTTTAAAAGACGGGGAGCAATTGTATCACACTTTCCATGCTTTCTTTTGCTTCAATACGCGACCTCTTCAATAAGCTTTGTCTCAAAAAATACTATCGAAAAATAAAACAAGCTTCTCTCTCCTCGCTCTAAAAAGAAAAGGAGAACAGTCTATAGAATGTTGTCAATACACATAAGCATGAACCACAGTCCATTCAGTGGTCTAGGGTAATTTTTGCATTAGAGAACAATTATAAACTAGGGGAATATAGTAGAAGGCTGTTTTGCAGTAATCTACTAAGACTCTTTATAGTAATGAATGCTAATAGTCGAAAGCACAGATTGAGATGACCGTTTGTCTTTACACACTCTCAACGAGATTATTTTAGTTAAAGGGAAGAAAGTAGTGCCTGTCTGTCTGGATTCAACACAGAACTTGGCACCGAAGTGCAGCAGTTCGAAGTGCCACGTTCCAAATAGCACACAAAGATAGACAAGAAAGTGAGTGAAGAGAATCAATAGAGTTTTGACAAGTATAAGAGCGAAACAGAATGAGTAATAGTATAAAGGAATATGAAAGATTACAGAGACTGAATACATCTGCGTAAGCCATTGACAACGATGAGTTTGAGCCATGTCACCTATTGTCCGTCTCCAGCCATTGATTGATTCTTAGAGTCCCGAGGGCGGGCTGGGCCCCAACCCGGAAGTCTGCATCTCCTTCCCTACCTGACTGACTCAGTTTAACTGTCAAGGATTTCATGGATTGATGAGGCCATGTTTTTGTTTGGCCACCACTTACTCTTTTCCAACCTGCACCTACCTATATCAGCTATTAATGCCCATCCGTCGGGGAGGCGATGGTTAGGCATGCACAGCACGTCACCTAGCCATCTCAATCTATGTAACTTTATAGCTTCGTCGATTGATTTTTCCTCTTTGCCCAACACTCTATGCCTAACGTCAACATTAATTATCTTATTATGCCACCTCGTAACGTGAGAAAGAGATCGTAAACATCTATGATCAAAAAACAGTCAACCTTTTCATGTCTTCAACTCGTATTGGCCATGTTTCAGAGCCATAAAGAAGGACGGAGCAAACTGCCGAGCAGTACATACGTCCCTTGGTTGATACCTGGATGTCACGCCTACGCCAGAGATGGTGTAAGTTAGCGAAAGCAGCTCAAGCTTTTAGGATCTGTGCTGAGATTTCGTGGCCAATCAGTCCGTTGGTGCTGATACAACTTCCCAAATAGGTGAAGTGGTCATTTCACTCCCTATCACTAAGGTAGGAGTTGATTTTTTCTTAATTGATTCCTGCCTGGTAATTGATTTACACACTACCACACATACACGCACAAACACATGAACTTCTGCCTTATTTGGCTTTTTACTGTTTTTGAAATTATTATTCATTTAAATGAAGTTTATAATCATATTAGTTTGTTTATTAGATATATCACACAGTGAGTGAAGCAGTATTATTTACTGGATGATACAGTTTCGAACATAATAATAATCATAATCATATCAATTGTAATCACACGACTTTGAAACTTGAGTTTTATAGTTTACTTTGTTTTCTCCTATTTGTCATCATTGGGGTAGTAGAATTTTCTAGATATCGGGGACAGGTGATGAATCATTCCTATTACATGTATTCGCTCTCAGTTGATTCGATAATCAAAGCTTCTGTTATCAATCTCTCCCTATACCCTGTGACATTAGATTTTAAAACTGTCATCCTATCCCATCCAGCCTATTGTATGGTTGTGTGTAACTGCATGTAGTGAGTGCTATAGCTGAACTATTCTCTAGATTTCATATCTTATTTGGATCAACCAATCTAGATTTTGCCAAGTTTTTATGTTCAGCTAGTCTGACTGCCCCCAACACCGACAGCGATTGTTAGAACATGTGTTACGTATGCCTAGTCATCGCCTTCCTCGACAATGGGCAATGTTAGCTGACATAAGGTCAGGCTGGAAAAGGGCTAGTGGCGGTCAAACCAAAACATGGGACCAGTCAATGAAATCTAAAACAGTTAGTCTAAGCCAGCCACGTAGGAAGGTGTAGACTTCCTGACTGGTTGGGGTCCTCGGGACGGTAAAAACCAATGAAGGTTGGAAACAATTGGTGACATGGCTCAAAGTGATCGTTCTCAATGGCTGGCCGGTACAGATGCATCCACTCCTTGTGACTTATGATTTCCAATGAAACTGTTTTGTTCTTCGATATTACTATTCTTTTCGCCTCACATCTCTGTTTACTGTCTCTATTTCGCGCTTCGTTTTACTTTCTTCTCTTGTTTTGTGTGAAGTGTGGCGACTCGAACTGCTGCACGCCAAAGTGCAAAGTTCTATTTTGAAACAAGACAGACAGACTCACTTACCGAGAACACAACTTTTACCTGTATCAAGAATGATATACAAGCGACACTTAATAGCGTGTGTGAGGGCTGATGACCACTACTGTCCAACTGTCACCTGTCTGTCAAATGGCGGAAACAGGGTTCAAACTCAGAACCTACTTTTACTGGATGTTAGTCAATTTCTGAAGCCAATGAAAAGGCATATTTGTCTTCAACTCACTTAATAAACAAGGGGATATATAGACATTTGTAAAAAATTATATTTGTAAAGTCTCAGCGAGATTGAAATCAGTAATTCCAACGTTTCTTGTGTTCGGCAATCTGGTCCGAACTTCTTCAGGGAAATTAATCGAAATTAACATAACAGAGGTTTATATATATAAAAGGAACATCACTTGTTTTTAAAACTTTGTCCAATCATGAGTCATTCAACAAGTATAGTAAACAAAATTGTATGAGCTGTAACCAAAATTTGACCTCGGACTTACAAATATTGGTCTACCTTTGTTAAACACTTTAACACAGATTGTGTATGTGTGTGTGGGTAAACAGTTGTAAAACATTTCTTAACGTCTCCATAAATCCTAAATCCGTAGCTGTCGAGTCATCTGACAACTCCAGTAGGTCGAATAAAGCAGCTCAATCTTCAGAAAGAAGACAATGCAATAAGTTCGACAGGGTGCTTCTACTAAACTCCAATCCTAAACAGCATAATTTTGAAAATACGTCTAATCATAAAAGTGTAGATACTAACAGTTTGAACAGACATAAAGGCGTGATGTGTGTTAGCTGATGTATAGGAAATCCTTAATAATAAATAAAAAATGGATATGTATCACTAATTATTAATACTTGGTCAAAATTCTCGACTGTCCATATCTTCTTATGGAGACGTTAAGAAATGTTTTACAACTGTTTACCCACACACACATACACATTCTGTCTGAAGTGTTTAACAAAGGTAGACCAATATTTGTAAGTCCGAGGTCAAATTTTGATCACAGCTCATAAAATTTTGTTTACTATACTTGTTGATACTTGTTGAATGACTCATGATTGGACAAAGTTTTTAAAAACAAGTGATGTTCCGTTTATATATATAAACCTCTGTTATGTTAATTTCGATTAATTTCCCTGAAGAAGTTCGGACCAGATTGCCGAACGAAACGTTGGAATTACTCATTTCAATCTCGCTGAGACTTTACAAATATAATTTTTTACAAATGTCTACTTCTCACTCGGCGCCCAAATATTTTAGAACTATTCTGTCAAATCTTGACGACAGTTCATTTGAATCAAGTGGATATACATATATGCAATTACAGAATCAATTTACTTACCAGTATCAATTTTCGCAGTAACATGTGATAAATTCATAGGTGATTGCATTCCAGTCGGTGTAGGCGTACGCTGATGTTGATGCTCACTGGCAGTTGACGGACGCTGATGATGCTGTAAGGATGCTGTAGTTGAACTAATTGAATAACTTGATCTTGATGCGGGTAAACGCTTCACTGGTGTACGGGCCGCCTCCTCTTCATCAGCCTCTTCATTTAAGTTATTCAATTTCCTTAGAGTATTTGGTGTACTTGATATACTAGAACGTTTGACAACACCACTATTAGAAGTAGTAGAACCACTGCTAGAAGCAGTAGTCGTAGTAGCAGTAGAAGTAGCGATAGGATGCCAATTTGTTTTACCATTTACATTGACAGTTTTGTATACCCGACCGATTGGAGCAAATATACCATGTTGATTGGGACATGTGAAATATTGAACCTGTTTTGGGGGGAAGAAGATTGGAGAAGAATAAAGCGAAAAAATAATAGTTAAACATTGTGAAAAGACAAGATAAACTAGTGCATAATTAAATAGGGAGATGTTATTATTATTGTTCTCTTAGGTTCCTAGTGGAACATGGGGCTTCAACTACACGTCTCCACTTGCTTCTGTCTTCTGCTGTACTTTTCATTTGCATCCATGTTAGTCCATACTGTTTCAGCTCCTCTTCGCATGATCTCCTCCATGTCACCCTTAGACGTCTCACTCCTCTCTTCTCTTTCGGGTTCCACTCGAGCTATGGCCTGACTCGCGATGTCACCCAGCGGCCTCCTCAGCGAGTGTCCAATCCATCTCCACTTTCTCCTGCATATTTGTTGGGCGATTGGTTCTTGTTTTGTTTCTTCCCATAGTTTCTTGTTGGTGATTCTTTCCGGCCATCTGATCTTCTGTAGTATAGAGCGAAGACAGTTTGTTGATAAAGGTGTGCAACAGGCTGTTGGAAATATTCTTTGTGACACACTGGCCAAGTTTCTGCATCCGTATAGAAGAACTGACTGACTTGACGTTTATATTGAAAATCCGAATCATTTTGTTGTTGATGCTGAGTTGAGTGACGAAGATCTTCAGATTGGTTTTAGGTTGATGAATGTATTTCTCGCCTTCCCGATTCTCGATTTGACATCCTCGTCCGTTCCACCTGCCTGTAGTTGAGACAATGCTCCCTCCCTAGATAAGTGAATGAAGTAGCCTCTTTCAAATCCCTCCCGTTGATGGTGATTGGCGCTGGATGTTGCTGTTGTTGTTGTTGGTTGGTTGAAACTCAACTGAGTATGGATTGATTTTTCACCAAGGTTTTACCACTGAGCTATTCGGGCTCATGAGTGATCTCCTGTAGGACTGTAGTGGGTATTTTGACTGAACACTAGTATGACGCGTCTAGTCCTTTCATTGGTGCAGACTGAATTCTATCAGTCTATCAGGTTTGCTGATGAGTGCCAACTAGCACGAAACCTGGGTCAGCCAAAGCTTCCTCTGGCCGATTGCCTCCAACCGTCTAATATCACCAAATCAATGTGCACCATGATGGCGAGCTACCTAGAATGGTGGCCACAGTGTAAACCTGACTGACAGAATTCAGTCTGCACCAAAGGAAAGGACTAGACACGTCACACTAGTTACTAGTGTGTCCTATCAAAAGTGTTACTGTCATGCCCATGAATAATCCCCACTTAGGTATTAGTGAAAAAAATAAGACAAGTAGTTTAACAAAGAGGCTCATTACGACAGGCTAATTTTTCTCTTTGGTTTTTTGTATTTATATGTCAATTTCTTCAAAAAAGAAAGAGGCTAGTGACAAAAGTGATTAGTTGTCACACATAATTCATAATTGTTAATGTTAATCAATACATAAAAAGAGTTGAATAAAGGATGCACATAGAAACAAGTCAAAATGTGACATCGACTAAGAAAGTTCGAAAGGAACACACAAGACTTACAAAGGCGGTTCAGTTATCGCATTCCACTGTGTATATAAGTGCAATTTCTGCAGCTAAAATGTTAATTGAATTTTTGTCGAAAAGAGAGACTTTTCGCTGAAAGAATTGACTTATTTTTATGTTACGTTATCTATTCGTAAGTACTTTATCAGTACGATGCTAAGGAAGTGTGTATACTGAGCTTACTAAATATTTTTCTTTTGACGGAACCATCCTATCTTCGTGTTAGTAGGACGTTGAGGAAGTGCAGAGAGTCTCTGTATTTTCCTTCGTAGGTGAAATGAATCGCTTACGTCTGCTACACATAACTGAAGCTGTTGCAATAAGATCGAAAAAACCGGAACTTTGTATCCAAAATGAACAAGTCCAGATATTGTTCCCACCGTGACCAAACTTGGATTGATGATTCTTCTTCTCACCAAGACTGCTTCTTCCCCTTAACCCTCTCGATTTTTTTTCTTTCTTTGCTTATTATGACAATCATTATTAAATTGAATATTCCCATAATTAATTCAGAACAAAATATTTAGAGCGAACAATTGTTTTCAATAAATTCTTCTTCAGGCTCTACAATTATAAATCGATTAATTTAAGCATACAATAGCCAGTAAAGGCAAATTAGAATCATATCAGAAAGTGTATTGTGGAACAAGTATAAGATGGGATGGAACAATAGTCAGATAGTTTTTTAATATGCATGGTCAATGAGAACATGGGACAAAATGAGATGAAGTAATTTAATTTAATGATGTGTGTATATATATATAAATATAGTCAACAGAAAATACAGGTTTCGAGAGTGTGTGTAATCAGGGTGTGTGAGACAATATGAAAATAAACCAACGAATGGGGCGGACTAGACATAAGTTCAAGGTTGAAAATAACGACAGTAAGAATGATTGTCAAATAATAACGATGATATGGTGTAAAATTACAAGCACTATTGGTGAATGATTGTCAAATAATAATAATGAATATAATGAGGTGAAATGAACAGGATTTTGTAAATACGATAGCAAGTTAGAAAAGCACTACTTAAACCTAAGGTAATAAAATCATAAGAAAGGTCATGAAATCATAAAAGTCGAAAATGAACGTTTGTCAATGAAACAAAGGAATAGAAGAAGAAGAAAAGAAAAGAAAATTGTGAAAGGAATTTATAGTGTTAATGGAGGATTTGTTGGCTTTATTGTAGGCCAAGGTAAACATAGTGGTTGAACATACTTCTTCTGTATGCAAAGAGATGGTCTTCTGGTATTAATTGCCACCGCTTCAGCTACTGATAGAAGACGCAGTCGAGCTCCTCTAGATAAATTACTAGGAACGCGGTAAATAACTGAGAACGCCTGGTCAAGTTTTATCTGGTGTCCAGTATCTACCAAGTGGGCTAAGACTGCACTATTTACACACTTGGTTACTCCTTTACTCAACCATACAGGTACATGTTCACGTGCGCGCATGGATAAAGCCCTCTGAGTACGGCCAATGTAACTAGCTCCACATGAGCAGTTGAATTCATAGATGCACATTGATGAGGCCATCTTTGGTAATTTATCCTTTACTTACTGTGTGAGTACTGGTTTAGTTGAGAAGTTGAGTACCAGTTTAGCTGCAGGAAATGTTCTATCTACTGCTCTACTAAGTCGACATTTTAGAATGTCAGCTGCAATTTCCCCTTTGTAACTTAACTTAAGATACAAAGGTTTCTTTTCTACGGTATCCACGTTTACATTGTCTTTCTGATATGATTCTAATTTGCCTTTACTGGCTATTGTATGCTTAAATTAATCGATTTATAATTGTAGAGCCTGAAGAAGAATTTATTGAAAACAATTGTTCGCTCTAAATATTTTGTTCACAATCATTATTATTCGTCATAATTTGTACCCTTCATGCACACATCCAATACCATCGAATTTTCCATTTATACTATCTGGATTTGTTATTAGTAATATTATCTCTTTTCTCAATATATGCCTCCATCTGTTTCATTTCACACATTCGTTATTTCATTATGAACCTCTCTCCTGTTTAACACAGACCACTTTGTACTAGCCACTCACCTGACACTTTTTATAACCTTGAACTGACTAACTTGTCAATTTTCCTACCCCACACTCTACAAATCTATTATGATTAATCACCATTGTCTCCCGTTTTACAATATTTTGTAATCGATTTCAGCCAACCAGCACGTTTGTCACACAAATACGACTATTTATTTTGACACCTCATAACTAATCTGTTATTCTACTTTTTTTTTTAAATGTATCCACCGCATAACTGACCATTATTGTTGTAACGACAACAAATATTATATTTTATAAATGTGAGAACCTGAAGAGGAGAAATTATTGAAAGCAATATTCTTCGTTCAGATTGACTTTTAATTCATGGGATATGGGAATATTTCACACTATTAAATCTGATTAAATATACTAAGGGTGTATGGATTATACTTGATCTCATTCAAAAGTATGATGGATGATATGTACAGAAATAGATTGATTACTGAATCTTTATTTATGAGACCGACAACGAATATGTAAGACTAGAATAAATAAATTTAACATCTACTACAGACATTTGAGAAATTGGATTTGAAAGTGAAATGATTACTTTGATGATGATGATGATGATTGTGAGGAATACGTTGTGATGGAAACATCCACCATTTGTGCCCACCTCCTCCTCATAGACACAACCAGATACAGATAACAGTGGGCCCACATCAGACTAACTCTAAAAATGCTGTCATATGGCCACGTGTCCACAGCCTCTGCCAGGTAGGTTTTTTTCACTACCTTCATACGGTGGGTGTGTCCCATACAAAAGTAAATGCGCACGCCTTGCCTTGCACCTACAACTGGATTGATTGGTGGACGTGGGGATCCAGGGGATCCAGAAAGAAAACCCTGATCTTAAAGTTGTGGTGTACATAGACCTTTAGAATATGGGAAGATCGAATGGCAAATGGCATCTGTTTTAGTCACCAGAAACCATGAGAACACAATTCCACTACCTTGTGGGGCAGGCTTCAAGTCAAATGTTCGCGAGGTGACAACCAGCTGCTTCGGTCTGGGATAGATTTTGTTAAGCGCATCTCTTGGGGCCTATAATGTATTAATAATAACCCACCATTCGACACATACAATTCTATCACAATGCGCACTGCCGAATAAACAAGTACGTCAATTGCCGAAAGTAATAGAAAATATTCTTGAGCATAGCACCATTACTGAACGGAGCTTGAAGTGTATCACCCCTTAATTATTAAAACTTGACATCAAATGAACTGAAGAGGAGCTAAGTTTATACTTTTGCTAAATTGTACTATAAACTAAAGGTCAATAACTGTATATATGTATTGTTATTCCTCTGGGTTCTGTGGAGTACAGTAGAGGGCTTCAACAGCATATCTCCATTTTATCGTGTTTCTTCTACTGTCCTCTTTTTTAGATGACTCTCCGATCCCACGATCGTCCATGAGCTCTCATCACCTCCTCCTCCTCGTCACATGATCTCCTCTATGTCACCACCACACCGAAGCCTAACTCGATATTTTCCACCGTGATTCCACGACCGAGGGCGTGATGCGCTATGTCAGTCAACGGTCTCCCAAGAGTGAGTCCGATCCATTTCCATTTTCTGTGGCATATACGTTGGGTAACAGGTGTTTGGTTGGTTCGTGGAGAGAAAATTCCATTTCGCTAATCCTTTCTGGCCATTTGATCTTCGGCATGGAGCGAAGGCGAAGCTGTTGACAAAAGTCAACAGCAGCATGTTGGTCACGAAGCAAGTCTGTGAACCATATGAGGAAGCACTGATTGATTTCACATCCTGGCTTTGAAATCGTTTTCCATGGATTAGAGGAGCCTCTTTTAATTGATTTAATTTGAGCTTCCTTGTTTAGATAACTATGCGTCAGCGAATAAAGTAAGTTTAATCCAAGTGTTGGTTTGTAAGGATTTGATTGCTTAAAGGATTTTCATCATGAGCTGACATTAGTTAGAGAACCACTGGAAAACCAGCTGGGAGTACTGGAGAGCTGTTTCGTCTTACTTTGGGACTCTTCGACAGTACGCACCCACCGAGATTCGAACCCAGGACCTACTGGTTACAAGGCGAGCTAGCTCGTATACCATTAAGCCACTGGGACCCGATCCAATAACCCATGAATTCTAACTTCTGCCAATTCACGACATAGCGCGACCCCTACCCAATGTCTTCGGGGGCGAGTATTTGTCCTCACACCCGACCTGCTGCACCCTACTGGTCACGATAGAAGTTAGGATTCATGGGTCATTGGATCGGGTCCCAGTGGCCTAATGGTATACGAGCTCGCCTTGTAACCAGAAGGTCCTGGGCTCGAATCCCGGTGGGTGCGTACTACTGAAGAGTCCCAAAATAGGACGAAACGGTCGTCCAGTACTCCCAGATTTTCCAGTGGTCCTCTAATTGATGTCACCTCATGATGAAATCCTGTAAGTTTAATCCACTTTCTGAAGAAAAAACTTCAACACAATATATGTATAACTAAAGGCATCATGGCCATCATGCAAACACGCATACACAGTCACAAGTTATTCATAACACAAGAAGACAGTTGCAAAAGCCAAAAACATAACAATATAAAAGTGCGTCGGTGGCACACTGGTTAGGACTCTCGCCGACCATGCTCATGGTCCGAGGTTCGATCCCCCACCGACGCACACCTGATATATATGGTCGACCTGCTAACTTTGGGCTACCGATATCACATGTTGAAAATTTCATACTTGTACCAAAATACTGTGTGGAATCAGGCTATAATAAAATTAAATAAAATTAGAAAAAATAAAATAAACTATCTTAAAAAACGTACACCTGCTACACTTCCATTGTTTCTACCCACTGGTTCATCCAATTCTACACCAACCCATACACCAGAAGCGAATGAAACTGATCCACAAAAGCGTAGTTTACCGATTCGACCTGATATACCTGTAGGTGTTGTTGGATGAGCCTTACTACTACTACTGTTCGATCCAGACGCTGAAGCTTGATGATGTTGGAGTTGTATTACCTGGTGCAATACAAACACGATCACCCAATGATAAACCTAATGACTGTAGGGTCACTTTAGCAGATATTGAACATTTACTACTACTAGCGCTTGACGGGCGAGCATTGTTACTGTTTGACTGAAGTGTTGTAGGTCGTTTAGTTTTATTATTGTTGTCTGGTGTTTGTGGAACTGATTGAACTTTTGTAGTACGAGGTGACAGGTAACCAGATTCAGCTGTGTACATAAACAAAGAAAGAAACAGAGAAAAAAAAGTGAAGACATGCCCACAGTTAGTTCCCTTTTTTAATAGACAAGTGAAATGAGCTGAATTCACTTCTATATTTCGTGCACTCTAAATATTTCCACATATGCTTACTTACTTTACTTGACTTCGGCTATCTCCTACGGGAGGATGAGCCGGCTTCATGAACATCTCGATTTAAGAGAGTTCATGAAGTTTCATGGGAATTTGGTACGAGTGATGTCCCCAGAATCGCTCGGCCTTTTGTTTGAGAGTGCAGCTCTAGCCTTTACACAACCAAGTGTGACCTACAAGGCAGTAGGAGTGGAATAGGGAGTTCACTATCCATTGGCAGCCGGTGACCGGAGTTCGGTTCATACGCCTTTTTGAATGGAGCCAGACATCCAACAAGCCCTTTGTCCATACGTCTGCCGGTGAGCTCCAGTGAGCTTCATACGCCAGTCGTTGGAGGTTTGGAATCAGGGTTTAGCCATCTCCCCTAAACTGTCATCCAATGGACAGTCAACCCGGTGAAGAGCGCCGGGCATCCGCTTTCACCCTCTCACTTTGGTGAAAACCACCTGCGCCACGTGAAGGCAGTGAGTAGGACTTCCTCAGGAGAGGCTATGTAAGACGCCCGGTCATATGGGAGCATTTCAAGAGGTGTGCGGAGGGGTGGCCAACCCGCAGCGCAAGGCACCCACCCCCGACCATCCTGAGGCTTTGGAGTCACATATGCACCACCAGGTTAAGAGAACAACAGTGTGCGATCTGATAGTTAGTCATGTCATCATAATGAAAAGCATCTTTGAACATGTAACAAAAAGATTATCAATAGAATTAGGAAAGCGATCGCCTATGATCGCCTAAATGAGATCCATCCAAATATCAAATTCACCATGGAATATGAACATAAAAATGAGTTCAATTTCCTAAATCTAAATGTAAAAAGAACAAACGAAGGCACGATCGAAAAGTCCATCTATAGAAAAGAAACCTGGATTGAACAATATCTTCACTATAACAGCAGCTTTTGTCCCATAAGCTATAAACGTGGATTAGTGAGGACTTTGTCCGACACAGAGCCAGGAAGCTATGTTCACCAAACAAGGTCGAAGAAGAACTACATTTCGTCGAGAAATACCTGAGGGAAAATAGATACCCTAAAGGATTTATACAGAAGTATAGCAGAGAAAAAGATAAGAAGGAAAAACATCCAACTGTAGAAAATGAAAAAGTGTTTATTTGTCTCTCATTCAAACGAGATGCAGTGTCACAAAAGATTGTCAGAAGACTGAAAGGAGCAATAAATAGATAAATAAATAAATAAATACAGCACCACTCCTTCTGTAATCCACTCAAAACTGGATAAATACCCTGCTGATGTCACCTCCAACTGCGTTTATGAATTTACGTGCACTTGCGGGAGCAAGTACATTGGAAGGACAGAAAGAAGAGCTTCTATCCGGTTTTCTGAACATATTCCAAGAAACCTATGCCTGAAAGGAAGCGAATACTCTCAGAGTGCAATTACCAGACATATTGTTGATACCGGACATCTCGTAGAGATTTCTAAGTCCTTCAAAATATTAAATGGACAAAGGACAGCAAATTTACTACGATTTGTCGAAGCGATCGCAATCAAACGATTTAAACCAGACTTATGCATACAGAAAGAGTGTGATTAACCTCTCACTCCCTTGGTAACTGAATTTTGATTTTGATTAGTCATCAGTGATCTCAACTCACTGAGCAAATCTCAATCTTATAAACTGTAAATGCTTTTGTTTTTTCGAGTTGCTATGTGAACCTACAAGCTAACACTGTTTCTGTTAATCAATTTTTCTGTTTTCTGTCTTACCCCTAGCCCCTCTTTTCAACTTTAAAAGCGTATAAAGTGATGATGAAAACTTAAACTAAAAATTGTAATGCTTTCATTTTTGGATGCGTCAACTTTATCTCTTCTCTACTACCACTCAAACATTAAAGTATGTTATTATCATTTATATAACCATTGTAATTTCAGGTAGTCTGCAGCTGATGAGAACCTGTGAAATAGAATGATATCATTTTATACTGCAAATTTCGTCTTCCTTTCTTTATCGAAAGCGATAGTATTGGTAAACAAGTTATTGATACAAGTCATGTTGTCAATTGTAAGAAGACAGTTTTCAAGGTAAAAATAAACAGAGTAACAGTAGATTGCTATGATACACAGAAACAGCAACTGAAATCCGATGTACACCCGCAGAGTGTTTTGTAGCCCACTAAAGACCAACTTTTTTAAAATTCCTTTACGTTCCCAGTGGAACAGAGGGCATCAAGCTAGAGTTTTGAAATCTTGGTAGCCATGGTGTTTATTTTTACGGGATAGGGTTGCTAGCCTCATGCTCAACCTTCCCTCTTATTACTGGTTTAGAGAGGTAAAGGAGTGCGTCAGCCAGGGATCGAACCCCGAACCGCCAGCGTGGTTAGCGAGCATTCCTACCTCTGTTCCACCGACGCACCTCCGACCAACTTTGGTGGTAATCTGTTAATTTTCTTTATCTACCGTTCTATTATTTATTTCATCTCTCCAGCCTTAGACATTGTTCAACCTTCCTTCCATTTAGCCATTTTCCACCATCCGTTATATTTACCACATTGTATTCGTAGGTTTTATTATTTCCACCTCTTATGGCACCGCCTTTGTCATACATCTTAGCTGCCTTCACCTACATCAAATTCTCCACTAATTTCAGTCCTAACCACACCACCTTATTTGGTATTACGCGTAAATGTCATTTTGCATTGTCTTAACTGTATTCAAAGTATCATTTGTCGCCCTAATTTGTGCACATATATAGTGAACCATAGGTGTGAAAAGACTCAAACACACATAATGTTACATATTACTGATTTATTAATATGAGTAGTGGGAAACCAGCCCATCATCCATTATATATACCACATTGTATTCGGGAAGATAGGGATATCCTGGACCGACGTGAAGAACCTAGAAGACCTGGATTTCGTGAGTGGATGATTTATATTTGATGTCACACAAAATCGAAGACTTACAAGCGAAAACCGACAAACTGGTCGAAGAAGCAGCCAGAGAAGACAGGACTCCAGGTGAACATAGACAAGACGGAGGTGATGAAAATAACCAACCAACCAACAACAACAACAGCAACATCCACCACCAATCACCATCAACGGGAGGGATTTGAAAGAGGTTACTTCATTCACTTATCTAGGGAGGGAGCATTGTATAAACTACAGGAGGAACGGACGAAGATATCAAATCGAGAATCTGGAAGGCGACAAACACATTCATCAACCTGAAACCAATCTGGAAATCTTCGTCGTTCAACTCACCATCAACAACAAAGTGATTCGGATTTTCAATACAAACGTCAAGTCAGTCAGTCAGTTCTTCTATACGGATCAGAAACATGGCCAGTGTGTCACAAAGAATATTTCCAACAGCCTGTTGCAGACCTTTATCAACAACTGTCTTCACTCTATACTGAAGATCAGATGGCCACCGGAAAGAACAAGAACCAATCGCCCAACAAATATGCAGGAGAAAGTGGAGATGGATTGGACACTCGCTGAGGAGGCCACTGGTTGACATCGCGTGTCAGGCTAGTGCTCGAGTGGAACCCGAAAGAGAAGCGGCGAGTGGGACGTCAGTGCAAGGGTGACATGGAGGAGATCGTGTGAAGAGGAGTTGAAACAGTATGGACTAACATGGATGCAGATGAAAAGTACAGGAGAAGACAGAAGCAAGTGGAGACGTGCAGTTGAAGCCCTATGTTCCACTAGGAACCCAAGGGAACAATAATAATAATTCGTAGGTTTTATTATTGCCACCTCTTATGGCACCACCTTTGTCATACATCTTAGCTGCCTTCGCCTACATCAAATTCTCCACTAATTTCAGTCCTAACCACACCACCTTATTTGGTATTACGCTTAATTGTCATTTTGCGTTGTCTTAACTGTCCTTCAAAGTATCATTTGTCGCCTTAATTTGTGCACATATATACTGAACCATAGGTGTGAAAGGACTTATATACACATAATGTTACATACTACTGATTTATTAAATGAGTAGTGGGAAACCAGCCCAGCTCGTCGGTGGTTCGGGGAGAAAAACGTCCACCAACCACTCATATGATCCGGGATTCCATTCTCTGCTAATGCACTCCTACACCTTTCTCTTTCTCTCTCTCTCTTGGTCGATATTAAATCCGGAAAAGAATGTACGTTGGACATGAAACCAGCAGCCTCGTTGCGAATAAAACAACACAAGCACTACTGAAACTCCAAAACTCAGATATCTTAAGGGGATTATTTTCCCACCCAGAACTCGAAATGAATGAAGAGGTTGAAAACTGTTCACATCAATCATAGTAGGTGTTTGCCAGCGAAATCAAAGTGATTACAGCATTGGACAGTTATCTGTCGTTAGGATTCAGCGGTGTGCCCAGTTTACAAGAAACAACTCAGAACCAGTTCATGTTCTGGTAGCGAACTGGCTACTTAAGCGAATTACTGAATACACACAGAAGTCAATTCACAATTTGTAAATTATACATTTCGAGGTGTGAAAAAAAACTCATCAAATGAAGTGAAATTCGATTTAATTCAAATCCAAAGTGTTTGTCATTATTGTTTTACAAAAAAAAAAGAATTAAAGAATTACAAAAAGAACACAACCCCAAAATGATGAAACAAATTTAAGAGGAAATAAGGCGGAAAAGGAACCAAATAATCAGACAGACTAAATGAAGTCACCGGACTATGCCAATAAAGTGAGAATGAAAACACTTAACAGTAGGTTAGAACTACAGTAAACAAGCGGGTTGACAAAGAGAATAAAAAACAGAACAGAACTATAACTATCAAACTAATCAATATATATATATATGTTTAACTTCTCTAGATTTAATTTTCTAGGTTTCCATGCAAATTTATACAATAGTAACCAATGGTGATTGTGACGTCTAATATTGTACCTTTCAACACTAAAGTAGTACTTTTTATATACCATTTTGCATTTTGTGCTAATTAGACTGTTTGTGGTTCATTGTACTGTGCGTTGTACATTTTATGGAATCTAATTCATCCCTGGAATAACCAAGGGGAATACCAATATACGATGTATATCAATGATGTATTGCTGTCTACTTGTCATCAACGCTAGCTACCCAACTAGGGTATTCTCGCTTGTCACTGTTAATCATCACACTAAATTAAAAGCAGAGAAGATAGTGAGACTATCTGAGACTAGATTGGCTATTGATGATTACATAGTGGGTGACCTTTCAATTATCTCTCACCTACTCCTCCAATAGAAAATCAACCGAAGGCGGTCACAGCAGAAGAGTCGTGCCATCGATCTGATTGTCTGTTTCAGGTCACTAGGAGTAACACTAGCCTCATTCTAGACAAGATGTTTACACAATATATAGAATTGGTTACAGGATTTCATCATGAGCTGACATCAGTTAGAGAACTGTTGGAAAACCAGCTAGGAGTACTGGACAGCTGTTTCGTCCTAGGTTGGGACTCTTCAGAAGTACGCACCCACTGGGATTCAAACCCAGGACCTTCTGGTTACAAGGCGAGCTCGCATACCATTAGGCCACTGTGACCCGATCCAATGGCCCATGAATTCTACCTACCTACTGGCGACTGGCCCTATTCAGGTAGGTAGTTACCTGGGGTTCCAGTTGGAAGTCGTGACCAGTAGGGTGCAGCAGGTCGGGTGTGAGGACAAATACTCGCCACCGAAGACATCGGCTAGCGGTTGCGCTATATCATGAATTGGCAGAAGTTAGAATTCATTGGCCATTGGATCGGGTCCCAGTGGCTTAATGGTCTACGAGCTAGCTCGTCTTGTAACCAGAAGGTCCTGGGTTCGAATCCCGGTGGGTGCGTACTGATGAAGAGTCCCAAGCTAGGATGAAACAGCTGTCCAGTACTCCCAGCTGGTTTTCCAATGGTTCTCTAACCAATGTCAGCTCATGATGAAATCCTGTAACCAATCAATCAAATCCCTACAAACCAATACTTGAATATATATAGAATTCTTAGAGTAATTCATTACACAATATCTTCTCTTCACCCAAGACCTTCAAATAGAATAGTAATCCACAGTACACTAGATGATGCAATGCCGTACAATTTGTAGGATAAACCAACCCTTTATGATAATTTTCCTTTGTCCCCGAGAAACGCACAGCAAATAAGAAGTTAAAAGTCAATTTAAAAAAAGTGCATGAGTACATTTCGATGTTCAAAGACAATTCAGTGATTAAAACAATTGGAAATAGCGAAAATTTAACTCATTATATTGAATGGAGACTTAAATTGCCCAGTGATTCAAGCAATACATTCCAAGGAAAGACTCACAAACACACACTTACCAACTAACCAATCAACTCCATTGCATGCAGACTGCGGTTGTTGTTGTTGCTGCTGCTGCTGTTGCCGTAATTCAGTTGGACGATTGTTAGCATAACCATCAGTATATTTGACTTCACCTACAGGATAATCTATATGGTTAGTGGTTTTATCACTTCGATAATCCGACGGATCACTTGATGTCGCTTTAAGTATAGTCTTTTCAATATCTATACTCTCCTGAAAGTAAGGAAAACATAACAAAATTGTGTATACATATTTTAGCAATGAATTCTGTACCAGCTACGACAAGTCACTAAATAATTAAACCATTTGACCACTCACTGTACTAGCTAAATTTTGAATTGAAGGTGTTGACAAGCATACTAATAATCAACCAAGTAGCACCATTGCACTTGTAATTCCATACAGCAGTTGGCGATGTGAGCCACACACACGGCCTAGTGTGTGACGGTTAGTGTTGATTACATGGCTACCGAAACCTGGGCGAGGGTGGAGTGAGATTCGAACCCGTGAGTCACTAGTTCAGTGAAAGAGAAGGGCATTGACCAATAGAGATGCAGATCCCGTAGCATCGTTTTATACATATATTTAAAAGGTATGAAATGTTGCTCAAAATGTTTAGTAAACTGTGCATCTGGTTCGTATTTTCGTAGACCATTGAGCCACTGGGACCCGATCCAATGGTCCTTGAATTCTAACTTCTGCCAATTCACGACATAGCGCGACCATTTCGCAATGTCTTCTTCGATGAGTTACTGCTTGCCTCATCTTCAAACTGCTGTACCCTACTGGTCACGGCTTCCCACTAGAACCCCAGGTTAACTGCCTGAATAGGACCAGTCACTAGTGAGCATCAGATTAATTTTCAAGTATTGGTTATGTAGGGACTTTGTTTGATTGCATGGAAGATTTCATCATGAGCTGACATCAGTTAGAGAACCACTGGAAAACCTGATGGGTGCGTACTGATGAAGAGTCCCAAACTAGGACGAAAAGGCTGTCCAGTACTCCCAGGTTTTCCGGTGGTTCTCTAACTGATGTCAGCTCATTATGAAATCCTCCATGTAATAGATAGATCACACAGTGAAACAGTATTATTTACTGGATGACGTTTCGAAGTACGGGCACAATGTGCACTGACATTAAAACAACAAAAATGTGGAAAGCCTAACCTGACAAAACAAGAGATAGAAGCCCTGAAACACCTTAAGAATAACAAGGATATAGTTATCACAAAGTCAGACAAAGGAAATACAACAGTAGTATTAGACAAATCAGACTATTTGGACAAGGTAAATACTCACATACAAACAGGACCATATGAGGAAATTAATAAACCAATAGATACAGTTATGAATAAAGTTAAGAAATCCATAGCGGACCTTATACACCGAATGAAGCCGTTTCTAGGTGAGTCTAAGTGGTTTAATTTAATGCCAAAAACTAATAACCCCAGTAAGATGTATGGTGTTGTTAAAGTTCATAAGTCAGGATACCCTATTAGGCCTATAGCTGATTTTAGAAATTCACCTACTTATGAATTATCTAAATATTTAGCCATAGCATTTAATCTAGACTAACTAATTCTTATGAACTAAAACACAGATAAGATAATGAAGAAAAAATGGTTAGTTTTGACATTGTCAGTTTATATACACGTATGCCAATAAATATGGCTATGGAGGCAGTAAGAAACGAGCTCATTTCTGACCAAGAACTCGAACTTAGGACAAAAGTGCCACTTGAGGACATAATGCTGGGAGTACAGCTATGCCTGACTTCCACAGTATTTAAATTCCAAGGGAAAATAGACAAACAAACTGAGGGAGTTGCCATGGGATCACCAATATCCCCAGTGGTAGCAGATATATTCATGGATAAGTGGGAAAGCATAGCGATTAAAACGTTCACCCCCACCCCAAAAGTATGGTGGAGGTACGTAGACGACACATCCACTGTACTTAGAACACAAGATGTAGATAGATTTTTCAAACATATCAACTCTAAGGTTGAAGCAATTCAATTCACTTATGAATTGAAAAATCAGGAAGGGGAGCTACCAATGTTAGATTGCAACGTAAAGAGGAAAGAAGATGGGAAGTTAAACCCTAGTGTTTACAGGAAACCCACACACTCAAACAGATATTTGGACTTCCTATCATCCCATCCTATGTCAGTAAAAATACGATTGGTGAAATGTTTAAATGACAGAGCACAAAAATTAGGTAGTACCAAAGAAAATCTAAACCAAGAACTGATACATATAAAAGAAGCCTTGAAACTTAATAATTACCCGGATAAATTAGTCAGGAAATATGTAAGGAAACGTAAAAATAAAATAAATAATGGTAATAGCGATAGTGATAATAACAATAATAATGATAATAATAATAGTGATAATAATAATATTAATGACGACACCAACAATAAGGAATCTAAATCATCAGTAGTAATTCCATACAAGGAAGGAACCTCGGAAGCCTTACGCAGAATTCTTAACAAGGCAGGAATAAAAGTGGCTGGCATTCAAACCCACAAACTCAATTAGAAACAAGCTTTGTCGGTTAAAGGATCCTGCCAGTGGAGCCTTTAAAACAAAACAATTTAGTTTATCTAATACCCTGCCTGCAATGATTGTCAGGTCAAATACATAGGTCAAACTAGTAGAACAGGGGCAGTCAGACTAGCTGAACATAAAAACTTAGCAAAATCTAGATTGGTTGATCCAAATAAGATAAGAAATCTAGAGAATAGTTCAGCTATACCACTCACTACATGCAATTACACACAACCACACAATAGGATGGGATAGGATGACAGTTTTAAAATCTAATGTCACAGTGTATAGGGAGAGATTGATAACAGAAGCTTTGTTTATCGAATCAACTGACAGGGAATACATGTGATAGGAATGACTCATCACCTGTCCAGAGGGATATCTGGAAAATTCTGCTACCCCAACGACGACAAACAGGAGAGAACAAAGAAAACTATAAAACTCAAGTTTCAAAGTCGTGTGATTACAATTGATATGATTATGAACAACAAATTTTGTTCGAAACGTCATGCAGTAAATAATACTGCTTCTTCACTGTGTGATATATCTAATAAACAAACTAATATGGTATTGCTAATCTTTATATCAAGGAAATATGTATGTATTTAGCTATTTTAAAAACAGTTGTCAGTGTCACTGACAAAATGTTTAATTGTATGATCGATATATACAGAGCATATAGTTAAGATTGTGGATATATATATATATATATATATATATAATTTTTATGTATAAATGAAACACAGTAAGAGACTTACAGATTGATGGGGTGTAGTTGGACGAAGCAATTCAGATAATAAATCACGTAGTGTACACAAAGGTTCTGGAAGTTGACCAGAAGGAGGCAAACACTCTAAAAAGTAAGTGAAAGGAAAATTTAAGATAATATATAATTATTCTATATATTATAAGTAGCCTTATATCCATCCATTCTACTGAACATTCAAGTAAAGTTTGGATTTAAAAAACACAGGGTCGATTGAAATGAACTGCTGTTCAACAACAAACTAGACGCATATTCATGCATTTGACACTGACATTTGGCTCCTTTCGCGCTCTAAGAATTGATCTTCCCTATTTGGCTGGGCTGACCGAAATTCTGGAAGATACAACTGGTTTTGAATCCCCTAACCGACTTGGTTGTGAGAGTCATCAAATGCCTGATTTAATCAGAGGAAAAAACGCCACCAAGATTTAGAAGTGTGTTGAGTGGAAATCACGCCCAGAACACTCTTAAACCTCAACTGGCCAGCAGTAGGTAGTAGGTCCCACTAGTAAACGCAGAAGGTGGAGTGTGAGGCTAGCGACCAAACCTCGTAAAAGCAACACACCATAGCTACTGTGAAACTTGAAACATCTAGCCTAAAAACCCTATGTTCAACACAGAAAGAAAGCAATCAAAAGCACAATGCAACCGAATGATACACGCTTTTTTCAAAACACTACTGACAAGATTGAATCATCCGTATACCAATGATATTTATTTATAAGTTAAAGGGGAAATGGACAATGAATTATTTACTTGGGTATAATTTTTATCAGCTTTAACAGTAGTAGAATACAAATTTTAGTCAGTGTTTAATATTTGTTTGAGGTATTGCAGTTCTGTCTGTTTGTTTTCGACCTGGAACTTAGCACATATGTGCGGCTGTTCAAGTCTCCACACTCCCTCCTTGTAGCACACAAAGCAACAGAAGAAAGTAGCAGAAATGCATATTAGAGACAGTAAACAGAGGTCTGAGACAAAGGAATAGTAATAACGAAGAACAAAACAGTTTCATTGGAAATCATAAGTCAGTCACAAGGAGTGGATGCATCTGCACCGGCCAGCCATTAAGAACGATTTTGAGCCATGTCACCAATTGTTTCCAACCAGTGGTTTTTACCGTCCCGAGGACCCCAACCAGTCAGGAAGTCTACACCTTCCTACGTTGCTGGCTCAAACTAACTGTTGTAGATTTCATTGACTGGTGCCATGTTTTGGTTTGACCGCCACTGGCTAGCTCTTTTCCAGCCTGACCCTATATCAGCTAACATTGCCCATTGTCGAGGAAGGCGATGACTAGGGATGCATACGTAACACATGTCCTAACCATCTCAGTCGATGTAATTTCACAGTCTCGTCGATTGATTTCCCCTCCCACCTACCTAGCACTCGACCGATGGCCTAACCTCAATATTGCTCACCTTATTATACCACTTCACACAGGAGATAGAACGCAGACACCTATGATCCTTTTCATGTCTTCCACTCTCAATGGCGATGTCTCACTCATAGCCATAAGGGAGGAAGGAGCGGATTGATGAGCAGTACACACGGCCTTTGGTCGATAGCCAGTCGGATATCACGTCTACGCCAGAGATGGCGTAAACTGGCATATGCGAAACTAGCCCTCTGTATTCGTGTTGACATTACGTCAGAGATCAACCCGCTGGCATTGGCTGATGGTACTTCCCAAGTAAGTGAAGCGGTCAACGTGCTCTACCACTTCACTTCCTATTTCTAATCTAGGGGTCAGTGTAGTCGAGTCCTGTAACATCATTTTACATTTAGCGGGAGCGAATCGCATGCCAAACATTCGTAGATTGCAGCTCAAGTTGTTCAGAAGACTCTGCATTTTGTCAGAGTCCTCGCCTAGAAGGACTATATCGTCTTGTACACTAGTCAGTAACTAGTGTAATGTGTCTAGTCCTATCTTCGCTGCAGACTGAATTCTATCAGTCAAGCTTGCAATATGGCCACCATTCTAGGTGGCTCGTCATCGCGGTGCACTGTAAATTGTTGCTATTAGATGGTTGGAGGCAATCGGCAGGAATCCTTGGGCCTAGGTTCCGTGCTAGCTGGCACTTACCAGTCAGCAAGGCGTATCTGCAACCTTGAAGGAACTCATGTCCCTTCTGAGATTGGAACCCGCGTCACCCAGTGCTGCAGTCAGAGACGTTACCACTGAGCTATTCAACCTGGCGATTGACCTCCTGTAGGACTGTATTGGATATTTTTTTTGATTGCACACTAGTCAGTAACTAGTGTAATGTGTCTAGTTCTATCTTCGCTGCAGACGGAATTCTATCAGTCAAGCTTGCAATGTATTGCGATAATGAAGTCAGAATTTTAAAAAGAGAAATAACCTGTGATCGAAAATGAAACTGATTAAGTTCTCCCATAAAGTGACGCTTGAAAATTAATCTAATGCACACTAGTGACTGACTAAAGCATGAAGTTGCCGGAGACATTGTGTCCAGTGTAGTCCACAAGGTCAGGTGTTAGAACCAATACTCACACCGATGGCAATGTGATATATATTCAGACAAGTCACATGATTATGGTCAGTTTGGATATTTTCGCTCACACCTATGTGTCCTTGGCCAGGAAATATCCTTTTATGGTGATCTTCACACTCACACATCGCTCTATTGGTCATATATATACATGTATATCGCTATATTTTTCTTTGTATGCTTGCAATTCTTATGAGGATACTGTTCCCATCTCACGTGGTTGTATGTTCTCGCTTAAGTACAGGGGGAGTGGAGGAAATATAGGTAGCTATCGTATTATAATGCCATTGGCATAGTCAAGCAGCATTCGTGATATCAGTGTGTCTATTTCCAGCATCGGCACCTAATTATATTAACTCAAAATGTTGCACAGCGTAATATACAATAGACAGGCCACTGGATTCTGTCCCAGTGTGGTTGACTGCTTGACGGGTTTAATCCCTAACAGTAGGAGATATGACTGCGTATTGCGGAGGAGTCACAAACTTGGGAGGAAACACCTGTCCAGTAATCCAATCTGATTTTCAATGGTTCCGTAACTTGTACTAATCCGTGATAAGACTTAAGAGAGAAAATTGAAACGTGATCAATCAACCCTGATAGAGAGTTGAATTATTAGTCTGTAAGCTGTTGGATAGAATCTAATCTACTTCTCTCTCTCTCTTTCTCTCGTTATCTAACCATTGGGATAATTAATAATAATAATAATAATAATAATAATAATAATAATAATAATAATAATTTGCTTTATTCCAAAACAGTACTTGTGATACAGAATGGAATTCTCAGCATTTTTACTACAGTATTGCATCCAGTTAGTACATTATCAATAAATAGAATTCTACATAGATTAAGGAAATCTCAGTTCATTATGACAACAACATATTGGCATGTCGGTAGCAAAGCCAAAGTTGAACAGTGTTTGAAGGTTTAGAAAGTAGTGCTGTCATATTTACTGGGTAAGCAGAGAAGAAACAAAGCAGCACATAACGGAAAAAAGAAGAAAGAGAGAAAAGGAAAAGAAAGAAAGAAAACGTTGTACTATAAATGATATGAGTTGGAAAGACGAGGTCCAGTTGTTCTACTGACTATTTAATGAATTGTAGGTGTCACGCCTAATGCTTTCTTTATCACACAGAACACGAGCTAAGTAGGGTATGGTTGAGTTTTTGTACTTGCTTGCTGGTGCGAGCATATAGTTTTCTATATATAGGCTTCTGGTTTTGCCTGATGAGATGCAAGGGGAGAGTTGTGAGTGAAGAGGGTGGTGTGAGTTAGATAAAATGGATTTGGCCCATTTTTCACATGAGTCCATGTGCCTGTCAACCAGAATATTAACAAGCTGGTTAAGTGGCACGTTGCTTACCCTGCTGACAACCTTTAACATCCTGCGTAATATGTTATAGTCTTTCTTCAGTAGCCCGGGAAAAACTAAGGGGGAACAATATAGAATAATAGGCAGAATGCGAGAGTTAACGAATTGTAGGAGTAAGGGTTGGGGTGTTATTCCAGAATGTTTTAACTTCTTGATGTAGAAGGTAAGACGGAATATTTTCTTAGAAATCGCCAAGATATGAGACGACCAGGAGAGATCAGCAGATAGAATGACGCCTAGGTATTTGATTTCCGACTTGGTTTCTATTTCAGTGCCATCTATGTTGCATACCTCGTGAGAGCCAACCAGTTTGTTTAGGTCGGATTTATGCCTCAAGGTGAAATTGACTGTTTGGCATTTGGAGGGGTTTAAGGTGAGACCGTTTTCCTTGGACCACTGGCTGATTTCTGACAGAAAGCCATTTAGTTTAGAGCAGTCACTTTGACATTTGACAGGTAAAGATACTGTCAGGTCGTCAGCATATTTGATAAAAAATTAATGTCATTTGAAGATGTTAAGTCATGTAAGAAAGAAAGAAAGAAAAGAGAAGTGGGGAGAGTACAGCACCTTGGGGGACACCAGCTTCAGTGAGCGCAGCGGAGGAGGATTTACCTCTGCTTTAGCGAATACGAAGAAACACAGAAAACCAAATAAATCAACAACTTACCATATGGTGTACGTCCAAGACCGTCTTTTGCATCTTTAGCATCATACCGCTGACCAGTTTTTGTTACAGAGAAATCAGCTGCTTGTATTAATATCCTAGCAGTGCCTAGAGATAATTGACTAGCAGCTAAATGTAATGGAGTAGCATTATCAATTAGAAAAGATCTAGCATTAATACACGCTCCACGAAGAATCAATAAATCCGCTATCAATGGACAATCAAAGTAGGCTGCATAGTGTAGTGGTGTCATATCGGTCAGTTTACATCTCGCCTCTAGATCAGCACCTTCATCTAACAGATAATTAGCAATGCTGTAAAAAAACACAGAAAAAAGAAGAACGTGTACCGTGTATATGCCATTTAAAAAAAAGACAATGCTTTGATAACACAAACAGATTTAAGCATTTAACATCAATAAATGAGTAAACTGTATGAACGAAACATCGGTGGATGAGGCAGGCAGAGAAGATAGGACTTCAAGTATAAACGCATATTGAAGATAGAGGTGAAGATGCTTAGTGAACCTGACCGAAAGCTGCTACCTTGACGTCGTAGTCGGGCTTGAACATCGTAATGACCCAACAAGCTATACTGGCTGAGACTTTTGTCGCTTGAGGTCCTACCATGCCAGAAAGGTTGTTTGGATAGCGGTTAGACAAAAAGCAGCTACCCAATCCAATGCTATGACTCAAACAAAATCACAAAATATCATGCTGGATCGGTCGGGGCCCGGATTAACAACGACCGCGCTTCCTGCTGCCGTGTCATAGGGCAGAAGTGATAAATATGCTACTGAAACACACTAAATAAAAAAGAACAAACAAAAACAGGCCGCGTGTGACCGGCCTCAAGCAGTTTTCCCCTGGGCTCTGCGGTCACGCAACCAACTTCCACGGTGTGGGCAGCCGGGAAGTAACAATCGCCCTCACAATCCGAAATTAGTCAACAGCGCCAATCATCATCAACAGCAGAAGTTGTCTCTTTCTCTCTTTTACTTATATAAGCAGCACGGATGAGGACGTCAGTGATAGCCAGCATCGGGAAAGTAAGACACAGACCTTTATTACACTGAAATGGCTGTCGAAATCTACTACACTCAGCAAGGGCAACCAGATGAGGGTTTTCAACACCAGTGCCAGCCAAGTCACTGCTTCTAAATGTGACCCAGAAACTTAGCGCATCGTGAAAAGAATTCCCAACAGGGTATTGCAGAATTTCATCAACATCCACCTCACTTCGCTCCAGAGTGAGGACCAGTTGGCCAGCCGCCAAGAAATGATAAGCAAAAAGAACCTAAGATCCAGCGAATATGTAGGAGGAGATGCAAATTAGACTGGACGTACGCTGAGAAAACCGTTAAGCGACGGCATGCACCACCAGGCACGAGTGAGAAAGGACGAGTTGAGTGTCCGTAGGTGAAATGGAGGAGATAATGTGAAGAGGAACTGGGAGCTTATGGGCAGATGTAGAGTCAGGTAAAAATGATGGTTGATATCATAACATGACTGTGATAATACTAATGACTCGATGACGTTTCGAAGACAAATACCATATAATGACATTGAGGTCAGCTACATACTACACCAAAGCATTATCATCCACTAAACCAATCGGGCCAGGTATATCCAGCTAAGGAAACGAAATGCACATGCCCTGGATACCACTGTGAGCTTACACTATCCACCAAATAAAATAATGGTAATCCTAAGATATCACAGAAGCTTCCGTGCTAGGGGCAGAAGTGTCAACACAGAGGCAGGAAATTTCACAGTCCAATCACAATCACTGCGAAAAATTGAAAAACTAACTTAAAACAACTTTGCTAAATACTGTCTACAACAGGAATGAGGAAATAAAGAAAAAAATAATAATTACTATCATTACTATGGACATAGACTACTGATTTTGAGATAATCTTATTATTTTTTTCTCTCAAAATAACGTTAAGCTAGTAATGCTGTTTACTTGTCTAGACAAGTGTGTGTGTGTCTACATGCACGTGCATAAATCTGTCGGTATAGATTTCTGTCAGTATTTTAAAGTGTGTGTGAGTGCGTACGTGCGTGCATGTCCTACATATTGGTGTAATCATTATAAAACAAGTAATGTAGATAGATAGATCTATTAATTAACATTTATGTTAATTATTAATACAGCCTATCGACAAAAAACAAAGCGAGATTACAATTGCATAGTTTGTAGTTGTCTTTTCTGAAAGGAAAAACAACAGTTCAACATGAAATACAAATGCTAAAATGGTATTGCATAACGTTTTTGTTTTTCCTATATATACATTGAAAAAACACGTGATTATAGATTAGTTTCAGTGTAGGTTAATTGTCATTTATTCACAAGTAAAAACACAGTTTTCTGTTCAGCGAAGAAATTTCTTTTCAACGACTTCATTTTCAAGCTGCACAGTCATATTTATATTATTCTCACCCATCTTTGCTTTTCACGGTCGAAGAAGAGTCGAATTCCTCATTTCACTTCCTTGATGTAAAGCTAGATAGAAGAGAGAATGGCACGCTGTTAAGGTCGATTTACCGAAAGCCAACATTCACTGGGCGGTACACTAACTTCAACAGTTGGGTACCGTTAGGGAGAAAGAGAAATCTTATTCATTCCTTATGCTCCAGAATTCGTAAAATCTGCTCTGCAGAGACAATCGATAGTGAACTAGATAACCTTCAATCAAATCTCCTTAACAATGGTTATCCTACAAGGTTTATCGAACGTAACATCAAGAAAGAATCCGCCCCTAGACAAATCACAGTGCCAAAGAAAAAACTGTATATGAGTCTGGCATTCAAAGGTGACACCATTTCGGAATTGATTAAAAATCGTTTATCTAAATGTATTAAACGCACTTTTCCTGCAGCTGACTTACAGCTAGTTTTTACCAGCCGAAATATGATTAGACAATGCATCAAGGATAAATTACCGCTTTTGTCCACATCTATGTGTATTTACTCTTTTACCTGCTCTTGTGGAGCTGATTATATTGGACATTGTAAGCGTAATCTCCGAAAACGGGTAGCTGAACACTATCCGGTTTGGTTAGTGAAAGGCGAACGTAGAACCGCCAATATTCACACCGTATTTTCAGTACAAGTGTGGAATTTTCAGCATGGATATCGGTAGCCCAAATTTACAGGCCGACCATAGATATCGGGTGTGCGCCGGCAGGGGATCGAACCCCGGACCATGTGCATGGTCGGCAGAGTGTCGTCTATTTGTGATCACCTGTTAGAATCAGGTCATTTAGCCCCACGTGATTCATCTTTCAAAGTTATCTACATGGCAAAATCGAATCGATCCAAAAGTTTACATTTTCTTCACTTATGCATAGCCGAAGCTTTAGCTATACATGAACAGAAACCTAAATTATGTGTTCGAAAACGTTTTGTCAAACCCCTTTCTTTACCTTGATCATAGTAATGTTCTTTCTAGTTTTTATTTTATTTTACCACTTGAATTCTTTCCACTTCACTTCACATCTTCATTCTTATCGTAATCGTACTCCTAATTTTTTAAAATTTTTAGACAACACTTGACATTTTTAAAACATTTTTGATATCAATTCACTTATAAAACAATCTTTAATAATTTTGTAATTTATCCACTTCAACTCTACCCCTTATAACATTTTAATTATCGTTATTCTTATCACTTATATATGTATATTGACTGAGCAATTATTTAGTGCCACTTAATAACCTTTTTCTGTAATATAAATACGACTGTAAAGCTTGAAAATGAAGTCGTTGAAAAAAATTTCTTCGCTGAACAAAAAATCTAAGTTAATTGTTACAAATGTGTACACCATCACATATATTTCGTAGTCAGTTGAAACCTATTTCCTCAGAAACAATTTTTCACGTGCCAAGTTATGAGCTACCATCTATGGTCAATTGAGACGAATAGTTGTACACCCCAACTAGCAGTGCTTGCTAGTCAACCTAATCATCAAAGTGATCTAAACAAACACTATTGGATAGCCGTTTCGCTCGCCTGCCGGTGTGGAGCTGATTTCATTAGCAGTGTACCCAGTTTGACACACAGCTTAGGCAGAGTCGAATCAATCGGTAATAAATATGGCGTCATGTATTTATGCCTACTTTCTTGATCGCATGCATTGTGGTTTGAATAATATTTCAGTTCCCAAAAAAGAAACTGGTGAAATTTCATCTGGAACTGTATTAATCGCGAAGTCGAGTTAAGTACTACATCTATGGGGTTGGGCACATAGCTAGCTACTGGTTTATGCATTCATCTTCCATTCCTTTGGTTCAGGGTTCACAAAAAGTTCCTTAAAAGTGCTTCAGCCTTGGCAAACAGTTAGTACTATTAGGCGTCACACAAAAGTGTAGCTCATACATAGCCTGGTGGTATGTGGAAGACTAAAGCTCAAACACTCAGTTACTAGGATCATATTTCTCATGTACATTAGAGGCAAGCAGGTTATAAGCTGAATTTATTGTCTTCATACTGATTGATATCTGCTAACCATTTGCTCACGTTAAAGTCAGTGGATCAGGATTGCAAAACTCATTAACCCATTAACTGAAAATAAAGTTTTTAAAGCCGTGTGCCAATGAGTTGGATTGCATCATTAACTGACATCCGTTAGAGAACTATTGAAGAAAAACCAGCTAGGAGTACTGGACAGTTGTTTCGTCCTAGTTTGGGACTCTTCATCAGCACATACGCATTGACAGAGTTCGAACCAAGGACCTTCAGGTCACAAGGCGAGCTTGTAGACCATTAGGCCACTGGGACCCTATCTAATGGGCTATGAGCCCCAAATGGCATTAGCCAACGTCATAGGTGGCGAGCATTTGTCCTCACACTCGACCTGCTGTACCCCCTGCTGGTCAGGACTTCCTACTAGAACCCAGGTAACTGTCTACCTGAATAGGGCGAGTATAGCTAGTGAACATCAGATTGATATTCAAGTGTTGGTTTGCTGCAGGCACCTGATTTGATTGGTTACAGGATTTCAATATGCTGACATCAGTTAGAGAACCAGCTGGGAGTACTGGATAGCTGTTTCATCCTAATTTTTCAAGCCTTACGTTGTAAATATTCTGCTGGCTCAAAGCTGGATGATGAATTCGATTTTTACAGTACAAAGTACTATCCTTTGAAGAAAGTACCACTCTGGAGTCATATTTAGCCTGTGGAGAAATGACTAACACCTACTTAAACACTTAATTTACAACCAACGCTTCTCAGGTACAATAAGTTCCCCCCCCCACTTACTTTAGCCTGGGCAACAAGCGGCTGGCAATCATCAGCCCTTCAACACAATGTATATGTGGCTCAGAGCCTCGTATGTACTGCGCGTTAATTTATTTTCCACAAAGATCAACTAAATAAAAAATGGAACACAAGTTGGAGTTTTATAAAACAACTGTGTGGTTACTTTTTAGACTTTGGATTTCGTAAAGATTTGGAATAATTTCAACGTAGATTTCGTCACTAGCCAACCCCCATTTGTTGAAAGGTTAACGGGGGGTCAGCCTCGTAGAAATGAAGGTCTTGGGTACCATCCCTGAGCATACACTGACAAAGAATCTCAAACTAGGATGAAACAGCTGCATAGTGCTTCTTGGGTTTTAACGATTTTCTACCTAACATCAGTCCTTCATGACATCTACAGTGAAAACGCAGTTAAACTGTAATCAGTATTGTAAGATCAATTCAATTCCCATCCTTGAATCAAGTCAACCTGTCCCGGATCAGCCTAGCATTGTTGCAACCCAATTATCCATGCCTAATGTGTCTATACCCCCTTGTTTAATGAACTGTGTGTGTTTTTTACATCGATCCGTTTAGTCAAACAGTTGAACTCATGACCCAATCAGAGTATTTTGTGAACTGTTATTTTGCTGACCCATGTCTTACTTTGTACTATTCTGTCGAGTTTATCTTATTTATTGATCTTCATCTGTATCAGCCTACCTGGTTAAGTAGCCAATTAAATTCTATCTTTGTGCCTATGCTCTGTCTATCTCTTAACCGGTCTCTCTTCTATGCCCTACCTTACTTGGGTTCATTCTTCTACTGACTGCTTACCTGAACGGTCGTGTCTGATTCCGGCTAGTTCGCTATTTTGTTTTTAACGTTATTACGCTCTGATAGCGGTACCTTGCTTTCTGTTGAGCGTTGTGCTTTGTACTCTTGAAACCGTTAAGGTTTGTTGTATATATAAGTATTGATTTGTTTATTAATAGTACCGTAGAAACAGTGACCGGCTTCTTGTTTGTTCTGGACCGGGATAGCCTTTATCTACGCGTGACTTAATTTCAAGCGATATTGCGCTTAGAAGTATTCTCTTAAAATTCTTAACTTAAAACTTAAAACAATTATTTATTGGTCCATGGTAAAAAATAGCCTAAATCCCACGGTTAGGCAGGAGGAGGCGATAGAAAAAAGATTGTGACCCCCTAAGGTATATTCTGATACGTGATACTTTACTTTACTTACCGACAAGCTGCTTGTTCATCTCCTAAAGCACCAGATTTTGCAGCAAAATGCAATAAGGTCATATCAGTTAAACCATCACGATCATCAACATGTGCACCACGTCTAAATATCTAAAATACAAAACACCATAAAATAAATTTAAAAAATATCAACTGAAACATCGACGATGATGTAAAGGGGTAGGTATGGTGATGTAAATTCATCAAGTCAATCAGTGTTAGTCTAAGTTATGTAAAAAGAAATATAGACTGCGTGAAATGAAAATTCCCATAATCACACTAGCCTATAATAAGTCAGGAGAGTCGAAGTGAGATAAGGGCCAAAGTCAGACGAAGTACTGAAATATTACAGGCAGCGAGAGATGAATCGGGTCCCAGTGACTTAATGGTATGCGAGCTCGCCTTGTAACCGGAAGGTCCTGGGTTCGAATCCCGGTGGGTGCGTACCGATGAAGAATCACAAACTAGGACGAAACAGCTGTCCAATACTCCCAGGTTTTTGGCGTCGGTGGCATAGCGATTAGGACGCTCGCCGACCATGCACATGGTCCGGGGTTCGATTCCCAGCCGACGCACTCCTTTACCCCGCTAAGGCAGAAATAAAAGCTGGTAAAGAAGAAAGGTTGGGCATGTGGCTAGCAACCCCATCCTGTAAAAATAAACACTGCTACAGAAACTTCAAGCTTCTAGCTTGAAGCCCTATGTTCCACTCGGAACGTGAAGCAATAAAAAAGAGAGAGATGAATCGCATAAAATTTCACAGTTTGTGTGAGGGCTGAGATACTACTACCCAGACACCCAGACCGAAGCACGTGATTGTTTTAAGGAGCCACACACCCCTTCCGAACATCTCATCTGAAGTCAGATCTACAAGTGGAAAGTGGAGCAGTGTGGTTCCTGGCGAGCAAAACAGGTTGATTATATCCATTCAACCCTCCCGGATTCTGGAGTTGATATATACACCACAGGTTTGGAACCAGGATTTTTCATCTCCCCTAGATAGACCAATATGTTCGCCATCCTGATTATAAGCTTCAGATATTCACATCCACTTTTGTGAGGGTCACTGCCACCACGTGAAGGTAGTGAGTAGGAGCCAGAGAACCCCAGTGAAAAAAACTAAGGAGTATTGAAGAGCTGGTTCGTCCTAGACTGAGACTTGTCACAGTACGACATACTTATGAACCCAACAAGTATAGAACCCATAAACTTAAGGTAGCGAGATGACCACCACATTATCATTCAGCTGCTGGCTTTTAATCGATAGGACCACGAATTATAACTTTTTCCAAGTGGTGATATACTGCTACTACTGGTCAGGTATCATCTAAGGATATATATTTTATTCGTTGTGGTCTACAATTATATGATTTCTTTATCGAAACCTACTAGCTTACTTGCAAACAAAAGATAATAGCAACCTGGATTATTATGCGATAATATCGTTGTATCCTGCATCGACGACACCTGTCTGGCTGTAATTCTATTTGTTTTTTTCAACAATACGACAATCTAACACGTTTCTGTCTCTTCCAGAATTCATCAGTATTATTTTATTATTATTGATCCCTTTGGTTCCTAGTGGAACATAGGGCTTCAACTGCACAACTCCACTTGCTCCTGTCTTCTGCTGTACTTTTCACTTGCATCCATGTTACTCCATACTGTTTCATCTCCTCCTCACACGATCTCCTCCATGTCACCCTTCCACTGACGACCAACTCGCCGATTCCCTTTCGGGTTCCACTCGAGCTATGGTCTGACGCGCGATGTCACCCAGCGGCCTCCTCAGCGAGTGTCCAATCCATCTCCACTTTCTCCTGCATATTTGTTAAGCGATTGCTTCTTGTTTTGTTTCTTCCCATAGTTTCTTGTTGGTTCTTGTTCTTTCCGGCCATCTGATCTTGAGTATAGAACGAAGACAGCTGTTGATAAAGGTCTGCAACCATACAATTATATATACACACACAAGTAATAATAATACTTCTTGACACAGAGCTTTTATTTACTACAGTCAGTGATTCAGAAATGTCTTTAATAGACTAACATATGAATCTACTATTTGGATATAAGTAGTTTATCATCCATGTTATCCCACCCATTTCCTGTGAAATAAGGTCAATAAAAGTATTTGGTTGAGATAACCACCATTATGCACCAACACACATACATATAAACACACACACAAAGAGATCACAACAAACACGTTCAGCTTCCTAGAGGTTATAATACCTGCTTATGTTTTTATCAACTACGAGAAGAGACAGTAAATCTGTGATATGGCGCTTTAAGTAATAATGACGACAGTGCGTGAAGTTATAAGCTTTCTGATGGATGCTCTATCAGTTCATCACAAAAATGTTTGCTACTAACTTCCTGTAAATAATTTAATTGACTAGTTTAAAAGGAGAATTCTTCAAAGCAACGTTAAGAATCGTCGATATTATATTATTGTTTCCTTTAATTCCTAGAGGAACATAGGGCTTCAGCCACCCACGTCTCCATTGCGTTCGCTTCTCTGCTACAGTCTTCACCTGGCTCCATGTCTGACCACACCTTTTCATCTCCTCTTCACATGACCTCCTCCTAGTCACCCTCACCCTTGCACTGACGACCAACTCGCCGCCACTTCCCTTTCGGCCGGGTTCCACTCGACCAATGGCTTGTCTAGTGATGTCACTCACTTGATGGCTTGTTTCCTCAGAGTATGGCCAGCCAATCCATCCACCTCCATTTCTTCCTGCCTATTTGTTTCACAATCGGTTGGTTCCTGCTGTGTTGGTTCGCTCATTGCCAGAGATCCCTCTCTGTTGCTGATCTTTTCTGGCCGGCCGGCCATCTGATCTTGAGTGGTATTGAGCGAAGACAGCTAGCTGTTGATGAAGGTCTGTAGTTTGTTTGAGATGCTCTTTATGACGCGCAGTGCAAGTCTCTGATCCGTATGTTAAGTAGCACTGACTGACTTCACATTGGAGTTGAAAATCCGGATATTATTTTTGATGCTGAGTGCTCGCTGTTGACCTCCACACAGACTTGAGAGTAGTGAAAGCTTGTCTTGCTTTTCCGATCCTCGCTGCTTTGATATCCTCGTCAGTTCCGTCTGCCTGTAGCTGAAACGATGCTTCCCAGGTAGGTAGGTTAAAGAGGTTGTTTCTTTCAGGTTCCTTCCATTTATGCTGATTGTTGTCTGTTGTTGCTATTCTTGTCCAGGAATCTTCATCACCTCTGTTTTCTCTATGTTCACCTGAAGTCCTATCTTCTCTGGATGCTTCTTCTGCTAACTTGTTGCTTTTCGCTTGCATATGTTCCAGTTCGTGGGAAATCAGACATATATCATCGGCGAAGTCCAGATCCTCCAAGTTAACTGTGTGAGTCCATTTTATGCCTGTTTCCTCGCTGCTCACCACTGTTTGTCGCATTATCCAATCTACTGCAATCAGGAAAATCATTGGCGATAGTAGGCAGCCAGCCACCTTGTCTTACTCCTGTCCTCACTTCGAAGGATTCCGTAAGTTTCCCGTTGTTGATTACTTGGAATGCACCATTGTCGTACAGCTGTTGGATGAGATGTATAATTGTCGGTGGCACCCGTTGGTAGTAGAGAAGTAGTTGCCAAAGCCCTTCTCGATCGACGCTGTCTGCTGAAGGCCTTTTCAAAGTCAATGAAGTTGAGATAGAGAGGTGATTGCCATTCCAAGCTTTGTTCAATGATGATCCATAATGTGGCGATCTGATCAATACATGACTTGTTTCTCCTGAATCCAGCCTGTTCCGGTCGAAGTTTTTCATACAGGTTGGCGTGTTTGATTCTCTCCAGGATGATGCGGCTTAGTATTTTGCATGGGATCGACAGGAGCATAATTCCGCGTCTGTTCTTGCATTGACTTAAGTCTCGTCGATAAACATGTACAAACTCCATGACCATGTTAACGCAGTTTAAGGTTGATGTAGTCAAGTACTTAAATTTGTAAGAAACTAACAAAAAAACACGTTGGCCAATACCTAATCTTCCCTCATTTCCAGGATAGTAAACCAGTCGACGTATAGGAGTGTGTCAGTTGCGAATCAACCAAGCAGCACTTGCTTGTTTGACAAACATTCTACCACTGAACACCACCGGTACAGAGGCTTTACAATTTTTAAGCTGCCTAATGTAAACACTACCATAGTATGACTTGTGTCATACAGATACAGAGTGTGTATCTTTGACGTAAAGTTATTTGTGAAAGGGGACACGTTAGTCAGCTCAAATAGGAGAGGTCACAACATACATTTAACAATATTAGGCAACCGCTCAACCTAGTGCATGGTCGTGTTGAAGGTACAAGGTACCTTACCTTAGGATAACCTATCCAAGAAACAGTATGAACCTGTTAAATTTCTTTTCTGTTGTTTGTAGGATTTTATGGAGTGTAGAATGTTAGGAAGAAGAAGCTAATGAGCCACATTCATTAGGTATAAAAGACAATTTAAATGAGGTTTCAAAAGCCTATGAGATAATGACATCAATGTCTGCCTTCTCTCATATATCATTAGAATTAAATCAATTTATATTGCTCCACCACTTCATGTGATGTCATTTTGAATGTCTCTTCAGCGTAGGTTCAGTTACTCCATTTCTTCTTGCATATATGTTGGGTTGGCTGCTAAAGTTCCTCGAATTATTCCGCAAGGGTGATAGCCATCAAAAAGTCAACCAATTGATGAGTCTTCTTTTGATAAAAGCAAAGGTAAGCATAGTACATGGAATGTCCGCAAAATGTTTGAGGCTAGAAAGGCAGTGTACAGATTGCAGAAGTAATAAGAAGATATGGTATACGGGTATTAAAAGAGAGTGACCTAACAGAAAGGTGGTGGACTCTTCATCAAACCACAATCTACCCCCAGTCACCCATTCTGTCTGTCTTTCTGTCTGGATTCAACATAGAACTTGTCACCGAAGTGCAGAAGTTCCAGTTGCCACGTTCCAAATACCACACAAAGGTAGACAAGAAGACGAGTGAAGAGAATCAATAGAGTTTTGACAAGTATAAGAGTGAAACAGAATGAGTAATGGTAGAAAGGAATATGAAAGATTACACAGACTGAATACATCTGCGTAAGCCATTGACAACGATGAGTTTGAGCCATGTCACCTATTGTCTCCAGCCATTGATTCTTAGAGTCCCAAGGGCGGGACCCAACCCGGAAGTCTGCATCTCCCTCCCTACCTGATTGACTCAGTTTAACTGTCAAGGATTTCATGGATTGATGAGGCCATGTTTTTGTTTGGCCACCACTTACTCTTTTCCAACCTGCGCCTATATCAGCTAGTAATGCCCGTCTGTCGGGGGAGGCGATGGTTAGGCATGTGCAGCACGTGACCTAGCCATCTCAATCTGTGTAACTTTATAGCCTCGTCGATTGATTTTCCCTCTTTGCCTAACACTCTACGCCTGACGTCAACATTACTTACCTTATTTTACCACCTCCCAACGTGAGAAAGAGATCGTAGACATCTATAATCAACAACAGTCAACCTTTTCATGTCTTCAACTCGTATTGGCCATGTTTCAGAGCCATAGAGAAGGACGGAGCGAACTGCTGAGCAGTACACACGTCCCTTGGTTGATAGCCGGATGTCACGCCTACGCCAGAGATGGTGTAAGTTAGCGAAAGCACCAGTCACCCACACGATAACCACAAGGACAATGGAAGGTGTAGCTATCATCAGGTCACCAACAGCATAGCAGATCCATAATAGAAAGTAAAACCCCATGTTAAAAAAAAAAATAAAAAGAATCAACAAAAACGAATAAATAGACAAGCAAACAAACAAACAACACTCACCTCTTCAACAATAGTAATCAACTGTAATTGTGCATATGGCGTCCATTGTCTTAATATAGCGAATAATTGTGATATAGTCAAATTGGTTGATGTCACTGACTCTTGACAATCTTCACACCACCATGGACCAGGTGGCATTTTCATAACCCATGATCTTGATTCTTCATCATCATCATGAGTTAATAAATCATCCGTGATATTATGCACTGGTGAGCCTGTCTGTGAATTATTATGCTCTCTAGACATTTCTTCATCAAGTGCACGACAATTCTACCAAAAAAGTGATAAAATAAAATGATTCAAGTATACACAAACATATTTTATTTTTTATTTTTATTTTGATTACAACTTGATGCCACACCCTATTTTCAGTACAAGTATGGAATTTTCAGCATGTGATAACGGTAGCCCAAATTTTTCAGGCCGACCATAGATATCGGGTGTTCATCGGCAGAGGATCGAACCAGGGACCATGTACAAAGTCGGCGAGAGTCCTAACCACTGTGCCACCGACGCATATATAAGTAGTTTGCATGTAATCAACTAGTCTTCGGAGTAGATTCTTCTTTCAACCTCATATAGAATCAGCAAAAAAAACCAAAGACTTTGCACATCTACATAGCTTCCTTACTTTTAGACTATTTGTGAATTAGAAATGGCTAAATATCACACAGAGCATCTTAACATCTTAGCCAAGGAGTCGAAATCGAATATAGCATATATCCCGTGTACACAACACAACATATAACCATAGACCAACATTATAGCTGAGGTTATGAAAATGATCAACCAACAACAACAACAACAACATCCAGCGCCAATCACCATCAACGGGAGGGATTTGAAAGAGGTTACTTCATTCACTTATCTAGGGAGGGAGCATTGTCTCAACCACAGGAGGAACGGACGAGGATGTCAAATCGAGAATCGGGAAGGCGAGAAACACATTCATCAACCTGAAAACAATCTGGAAATCTTCGTCACTCAACTCAGCACCAACAACAAAGTGATTCGGATTTTCAATACAAACGTCAAGTCAGTCAATTCGTATATACGGATCAGAAACTTGGCGGCGGGTCACAAATAATATTTCCAACAGCCTCTTGCAGACCTTCATCAGCAACTGTCTTCGTTGGATCTATACTGAAGATCAGATGGCCGGAAAGAACAAGAACCAACAAGAAACTATGGGAAGAAACAAAACAAGAACCAATCGCCTAACAAATATGCAGGAGAAAGTGAAGATGGATTGGACACTCACTGAGGAGGCCGTTGGGTGATATTGCGCGTCAGGTTAGTGCTCGAGTGGAACCCGAAAGGGAATCGGCGAGTGGGACGTCAGTGCAAGGGTGACATGGAAGAGATTGTGTGAAGAGGAGCTGAAACAGTATGGAATAACATGGATGCAGGTGAAAAGTACAGCAGAAGACAGAAGCAAGTGGAGACGTGGAGTTAAAGCCCTATGTTCCACTAGGAAGACAAGGGAACAATAATAATAATAATAAACCCCTTGATTTCATCTCAGCATATACCTAAAACTAATTAACTGAAATAACTACTTGACTGATTGGTAAAAGAAATTTTGATGTAAAAAAAAACTGTATATTAGTGTAGAGCCAGCCAGCCGATGACGAGGAACTAATTGGAAAGGAATGCATATTTCTTCGCTCAATCTGTCGTTTTCTTCTAAATGCATAAATCTATCAGAAATAACTGAATGTCGAACTGATAAAAAAAATACAGACATAAACATACATAAACTTTACCATAGAGAAAGAAAGTAACCATAGTATCTCATTCCTAGACGTCTTCATGGCAAGGAAAGAAGATGGCACACTAAGAAGGAGTGTTTATAGGAAACCTACAACAACAGGTCAATACACTCATTTTTTGAGTTTTGTACCTTTGAAATATAAACGTAACCTGGTAAAGTGTCTGGTTCATAGAGCTAAGTTAATCTGTTCAGACGACTGCCTCAATGAGGAGCTTAAGATTATTAGAGAATTACTTAGAAAAAATGGTTATCCAGATAAATTCATTGAGAAAAATATGAATTCAGCACCAAGGAAAGTCAGTATGGCTACAGTTCCGAAGAAACCAATGTTCATAAAATTGCAGTTCCTCGGAGACAACATCAGCGAAATCATAACACAGCACCTGAAGAATGCAGTTAAAAGAGCTTATTATGCAGCAGAGGTACGTTGTCTCTTCAAAACCACCCCTATTCTATGTTCGAGAAATAAGGATAAACTACCTAAATTCGCCTCTTCTATGTGTATCTACCAGTTTGACTGCAGCTGCGGAGCCAGCTACATTGGGCGTACAATTAGGCAGGTTCATCGTCGTATTTCCGAACATCATCCAGCATGGTTAAGCAAGGGAGGACAAACAAGATCTATTCGTAGTTCTATTTTAGCACACCTTGTTGATACTGAGCATAAGGTTGATGTTAATACTGCATTTAAAATTATTTATTGCATTCCGACTAATCTTAATTTTGCTCTACGAGTTCGTCTTCTACAGACAGCTGAAGCAATCGGAATCCACCTGAAGAAGCCAAGCCTATGTGTTCAGAAGAAATTTGTACAGCCACTTTCCTTACCGTGGCCATCTCTAGAAGAATGCTAAACAGGACTACGTCGCCCCCCTCCCCCTAAACCTTTAAAAACTATAAAAAGTATAATTGTCCAAATTATTTTATTTTTATTTATTTTGACTACTTCATCTTTAATTACGTGTTATCCTTGTAAAATTAATTTATTCTATCCATTTCTACCTTTTAAATGTGTATTACGTTCAAGGTTACTAGAAGAGATGACTAATAAACTCATAGAGAATTCTAAAAGCTCACTTCACATCGAAGTATGCGCTGAAGATGTTGCTCAGTAGAGCAATGAAAGCTTCGCAACCAAACCATCCAGCTCAGAGAACACAACCACACCAAAATCATCCACCTGAGCTACAAATCTTCTCTATTATATCTAAATGTGTATTCGAGTGTATTGATTTTCTTCGTTAATTATCAACCCATTGACATTTTGACACTGACTAATTATTGTTAACAAACATATCGCCACTTGTTTGGTAAACTGTTGTGTATTGTAATAAAAATGCTATATATATTAGAGTAGAGCCAGAGATGAGGATCTAATTGAAAAGTAAATATTTCTTCGCTCAATCTTTCCGTTTTCTAAATGTCTAAATGGCGATTTTTTCTATTCTGAAAGTGATAATAACAGTCTACTTTTCAGGGTCAAAAAGTTAGTAACTATCATTGGTAGTCTTTATATTCCCTCCCTCTTTCTCTCTCTCTCACCTTCACCACACATGTACATACTTCGACACTGTAGACGTCGAAAAAAAATAGGACATCAACCTAGAAGACGTAAATAAATAGACAGAAACTAATTGAATAGTTGTTTGACAAACTGAGATATAAAATACACTTTATGCGTATTCTATTGTTTGTGTGTGTGCGTGTGTGCGTATGTGTATATGTGTGTATATTTATGTCTCGATGTAAATTGACTTCACTAATAGACATTGTACACGCATCAGACACACACACACACACAAAGTGGTAAGACAATTAAGTAAAATGATGAACTAGTTATCACAGTTTCAACGATTAGAATATTGACACATGAACTAATAATAATAATAATAAATAGTGGTGCTGCTAGTGTACAAGTGTAGTGTACACACACACAGTGTAACATACGGTGACAAATAGAATTAGTAGGTTCCCGTCTAAGCCACTTTATTCTCATGCCAAAAAAAAAGTCGACAGAAATCAATATAATAAATAAGGTGCGAAGTTCAGTAAAACTGTCTTTTAAATTAAAGCCTGCCAACTTAAAACAGTTAACAATGATGTAATCGAAATAACTCTAAATTCATACCAGTGTACAAAAAAGGACAGCTCGTCGTAGCCAAATGTGGCTAACGCTTTTGGGTGTTTTTGGAAGCGTTGCAGATAAGTCTCAATTTAGCAAGACAATCACTCACTAGAGTGGAGTGTAAGAACATCCAGTTGACGTCTCTTGGATTATTCTACTGCAAATCACCACCAAAACAACAAGCAACAAGATAGGAAGGAGTTCAACAGCTGTATATAGAGAGTTATGCAATCTATTTTGAATCAAATATCTGCTGATCATTCCTGGTCGTCTCATATCTTGGCGATTTCTAAGAAAATATTCCGTCTTAACTTCTACATCAAGAAGTTAAAACATTCTGGTATAACACCCCAACCCTTACTCCTACAATTCGTTAACTCTCGCATTCTGCCTATTACTCTATATTGTTCCCCCTTAGTTTTTCCCGGGCTACTGAAGAAAGACTTTAACATATTACGTAGGACGTTAAAGGTTGTCAGCAGGGTAAGCAACGTGCCACTTAACCAGCTAGTTAATATTCTGGTTGACAGGCACATGGACTCATGTGAAAAATGGGCTAAATCCATTTGATCTAATTCACACCACCCTCTTCACTCACAACTCTCCCCTTGCATCTCATCAGGCAAAACCAGAAGCCTATATAGAAAACTATATGCTCGCACCAGCAAGCAAGTACAAAAACTCAACCATACCCTAGATAGCTCGTGTTGTGTGCGATAAAGAAAGCATTAGGCGTGACACCTATAATTCATTAAATAGTCAGTAGAACAACTGGACCTCGTCTTTCCAACTCACATCATCAATAGTTACAACATTTTCTTTCTTTCTTTCCGTTTTCTCTCTCTTTTTTTCTCTTCTTTCCGTTATGTGCAGCTTTGTTTCCTTCTCTCGCTTACGCCAGTAAATATGACAGCACCTACTTTTCTAACACCATCGAACATTCTGTTCAACTTTGGCTTTGCTACCGACATGCCAATATGTTTTTGTCATAATGAATTGAGATTTTCTTAATCTATGTAGAATTCAATTTATTGATAATTTACTAACTGGATGCAATACTGTGGTAAAAATGCTGAGAATTCCATTCTGTATCACAAGTACCGTTTTGGAATAAAGCAAATTATTATTATGTATCGTTTGATTGGTAATAATGTCTGCTAAACAGTCGATCATATGCCGAATAAAAGACAAATAATCGAAGTCAGAAATTACACTTCCATGGTCAAAAGTGTGCGTTGGTGGCACAGCGGTTAGGATGCTCGCCGACCATGCACATGGTCCGGGGTTCGATCCCCGGCCACTGGACGCACTCCTTTACCTCGCTAAGCCAGTAATAGAACTGGCAAAGAGAGGAGGTTGGGCATGAGGCTAGCAACCCCATCCTGTAAAAGAAACACTGCTACAGAAACTTCAAGCCACAAGCTTGAAGCCCTATGTTCCACCAGGGAACGTGAAGGAAAAAAATGGTCAAAAAGTAAGACGTACGTAGTTATTTAAGATTGAAGTAGACATCTAATGACACTGAGCACAATATATAGTAAAGTATAATGATTATAGTGGAGGTATCTGTCCAAGGAGTCTCATATTTCTCCACAATGATGAGACTGATTTACTAACCCAGTTAAGATAATCTCAACAAGAAACTGCAAGCTGAAACAAACAGTTTCCAACTTAACTATTAAGAATAGTCACTAAAAATAAACGACTTAGGTAGACAAATTAGGTTGTGGCCTATTTAGCATCCATTCTATTAAAAAGCTAATCTGTACTTCCATCCAAAAATCTTTCTTCAAATCGGAATTATGTTTATGATTGGCACAGGGTTACAATAATGGTTTCATGAGTCAGGTTTAGAAATAGTGTTAGCTAAAGGTTAGGCAAAGGTACCAGTCGGAGTTAAGATGAAAGTCAGATAATGGTTAGAATAATTAGAATAGACCCTAGCTGACTTCGGCGACTTAGGGACTAACTTGTCACCAGGGTACAATCTTGTTGACTCATGTGGCTATTTGCCAACTTACATCGTCTATGAAGTAGACGTGAAATCTACCTATCGTTGTGTACTGAGCCAGAGTTCGCTCCGTCCTCCTTTATCGCTGCCAGACATGGTTATTGAAAGTCGAGGATATGACAATACTGACTGCTTTGATCACAGATATGTTCAGAAATATTGAAGTTAGGAGTAGTGTTAGATAAGGAAAGTAATTCAATCGATGAGATTTTGAAGATGCATCTACTGATATGGCTAGGACACGTGTTACGCATGCCATGCTCTATCCTCTTCCTCGACGACCAATGTTAGCTGAAATTGGATTAGTTTGGAAAAGGGTAGGGGATGGTCAAACCACCAAAGCATGTCATCAGTCCATGTAGACTTTGACAGTTAGTTTGAGACACGCGTTGGGAAATGTAGACTGTTTTGCTGAGGTCCTCGAGATTCTAAGAATCAATGGTTGGAGACTAGTGGTGATAATGGATCAAAATCGCTATATATCAATGGCACAGATGTATTCACTCTTGGTAATGTCTTATAGCCAACTACTGAACCATCACGTTTTTTCCGCGTTATTATTCTTTCTCACATTTCTGTTCATTGCAGGTAGGTCTTTTGAATCTCTTTCTGTCTCTCTTCCTCTGTTTTGTTTAGCTTTGTATGTTGCTGCATGGAGTGCGGCAACTTGAAACGCTGCACTTCTGCGCAAAGTTCCATACTGAAACCTTGTCAGTTTAAGTCAGGAGTTACATTTAGCGTTAGGCAAGAGTTTTGGAGAGTAGTATTAGATCTAGCAACCACCTATTAAAACCTACACTTTACAGTATTTTAAAGATTGTCACACTCTGAGTAAATTATTATTTCATTATTTATGTATAAGTATAAGCCTTAATGAAGCATCGTTTCAACTACAGGCTGACGGAACTGACGAGGATATCAAAGCAGCGATGATCGGAAAAGCAAGACAAGCTTTCACTACTCACGTCAAGTCTGTGTGGAGGGCAACACTCAGCATTCAGCATCAAAAATAACATCCGGATTTTCAACTCCAATGTGAAGCCAGTCAGTGCTACTATACGGATGTATCAGAGACTGGCACTGCGCGTCATAAAGAGCATCTCAAACAAACTACAGACCTTCATCAACAGCCAGCTGTCTTCGCTCAATACTACTCAAGATCAGATGGCCCGCCAGAAAAGATGAGCAACAGAGAGGGATCTCTGGCAATGAGCGAACCAACACAGCAGGAACCAACCGATTGTGAAACAAATAGGCAGGAAGAAATGGAGATAGGTGGATTGGCTGGCCATATTCTGAGGAAACAAGCCATCAAGTGAGTGACATCACTAGACAAGCCATTGATGGAGTGGAACCCGGCCGAACGGGAGGCGGCGGCGAGTTGGTCGTCAGTGAAAGGGTGAGGGTGACATGGGGGAGGAGGTCGTGTGAAGAGGAGATGAAAACGTGTGGTCAGACATGGAGCCAAGTGAAGACTCTAGTAGAGAACCGAAGGCAATGGAGATGCACGGCTGAAGCCCTATGTTCCTCTAGGAATTAAAGGAAACAATAATAATAATAAGCCTTAATTATAATTATGTTATCAGTAATGGTTTCTAATCCTGCTCTACTCTTCTGATTAGTTTTTCAAAGTCATCTGATAAGCCACTGAGTTTTAGTGTTGCTATCACTTATGATTGCCATTTCAAACCGTAGGCAATTAAATAAGAGGTGCCTCTCTTGTGACTTAGCAACAACACATAGCCAATAACAGTTTCATGTTGGACGTAGTGGATACTGGGTCCAGGTTACAGTGAGAAAATCGTCTCTTACAAGAGAACAGGTGCACGAAGCTGATGTTCATCGTTCTAAAACAGGACGAGACGTATCTGCTGAATTAAAGCACCACTTTATTTAGAATGTTTTTTTCTCATATTTTTACAAAAATACCTGCCAAAAAAAGAATTAAGAATAGTTAACACAAACGTTTGGTAATCCAATCAAATAAGGATTACCAAGGTAGGTTAAGAGTAATAACAAACTGTTTTTGAATACACAAGGGGGGCTTAAGTTTATGAATAGCTATAGCCTCAGCGTATTTCAGTAAGCGCCCTTGACCGTTTTTATAGATGACCTTAAAGGCTGAGTTAACATCAACCTTATGGTTCATCTCGATTAAATGTTTAGCTATAGACAAAGTTGGTAGTCTGACACCTGCATCTATTGGCTTGTCACAATTCATCTGTTTTTCTAACCACTTTGGGATATGCTCTCCCACCCTCACGTGCAACGCGCGATTACTCCTCCCTATGTATGTATGTCCACACACACATGAAAATTGGTAAATTGTTTGGGATGTGACATAATCACTTGTGCACTTTTGAGGTTTCCAGTGAAGCATATTTTCAGCTTTTTCCACAATTACAAGCTGGGCTGCATAGTAGGTTCTACGGATGATCAAATTCAACCTTTGTCTCAAAATCCTACTATTTATTTCCCCATTATATGGTAATTTGATGAAAACCTTTTTTAGGGACGGTATGGATTGTAGGTTTAGAGGCTAGTTGACTTCTACACCTGTTTAGAAATTTCAAAGGATATCCGTTTTCAACAAGAGTATCCATCAATATTTCGTTTTCTTTGTCTATAACATCAGCCGTGCAAATACGCTGAATCCTCTTAAATAGACACTTCACCAAGTCTCTCTTATATTGTAATGTACAGAAGCTGTGAAAATTAAGGTATTTCCCTGTCCAAGTGGGCTTTCTGTAGATAGACCGTCTTATTGAGCCATCGTATGTCAAAAAATGCGAGCTGGTTGCGACTTTCTTCCTCGCACGTAAGACTAATATGATTCTGTACAGAGTTAAGTCTGTCCAATAGACGACTCGCATCTTCATGATCGTCGCATATCAAAATGATATCGTCTACATATCTCTTATAGAAAGGCAGTTTAGAAATTAAATCAAAGGATAAGTTTTCAACATAAGACATGTTAACGTCCACTAATAAAGGTCCTAATGGACTCCCCATAGCAACGTCATCCACTTGTCTAAAATGTTCACCTTCAAACGTAAAATGGACGTTGTCAGTACATAATAGTAATAAATCTTTTAAATAAGTTAAAGGAAAAGGAAATGAAAAACAACTAGAAGATATATAGTCACAAAGAATATCAACAGTCTTAACCAATGGTACATTAGTAAACAAAGAATTAACATCAAATGAATACATTTTCCTATCTTTTATGTTCATATCTACAAGACTTGACAAGTAAATGTGTGATCAGATTGTTCGAAATGTATAGCGCAAATACATCACATTTTTCAGATAATCTCTGTCTTCTAATAATGCTATCAAAATTTATAAAAGGGACTAACTGTTTTAAAAAATACCTGCGTTATGGAAAGGAAATTCAATTGTATTATATCGAAAAATGTTCAAGGTCAGGGTTTGAATCTGCAACTTATTGATTAAAAATGCAATGCATAGGCTAACATACTACAGTTCTATATATAGAAAAACATATTAAAAACTTACTTCACAAAATGGGACTTCGCTAGGCGGATGTACAATTGGTTGACTTCTACGTGGTTTATAAAACAATCCAGTATCAGAAGACCCATCACTGCCACCTCCATTGTTAGCATCATTTTCAAATGGTCTATAGTGGGAACTTCGACCAATTCGTTTCGATGAACGAGCAACAGTACGTGGAGACGGTGCACAACTGGTATATAAACCAGATATACGATTCTGACAATCAAGCTGAACAAAGATAAGGGAAAAGCGATAGGATGGATGGATGGGGGTGAGTGAATAAACAACAAATTCTATGCATATAGATGAACGTATAACATAACATAACAATCAGATCAACTGACACTCAACCATAGAAAGAGGGTGGAGGGTGGACTTCAGCATCACACACTATCTAAGATCATATAGACATAGAACTTTGCACATATGTGCGCAGTTCAAGTCGCCACACTCCATGTAGCACACAAGCAAGAGAAGAAAGTAGGAGAAAATAAGGTGTTCCGAAAGAATACATCTATACAGTATTTAGATTCTGGATTTTGTAGGCCTTTGGATGGGTTTTTTAGCATAGATTTCGTTGTTAACCAATACCACTTAAGGAATATTTGAAAACTATGGATCACTGGACAGCCGTTTCGCTCTGGTTCAGGACTCTTCATCGGTGCACACCAACGAGCATATCAGGGATCAAACTCGGGATCACAGAGAGGCCAGCTCATTTACCACTCAGCTTTTCACACGGGAATTCAATGAGCCCTCAATTCTTATCCCATTTGATGTAATAGGAAAATACATCTGTCCAAAAATGACTGTCCTACAAAGGATACTCATTAATCACGCATGTTTCCCAGGTTCGATACACGCCTGAGGCATTACCTTTCTACACTTCACCCTAGTTTACTTGCCTATAGTATACTCGATAAAGACAGAGAAATGGATGTCAGGCCAGCAGCTTCACCCTGCAAAAGAAACAACACCACCGCTATTGATACTTAAAATGCTTGAAGTTCTATAGTCAACTCGGAACACAAGGAGTGAATCGATTTTATTTTACTGGTTCTATTCGGAAAAGATCAAATAAAATCTATGAGAAGTTCTACTTTGTCTCATTTGATTGACAGCGATCATCAAGTGGACAGAAGAGGTGCCTTCAAAGTTATCTGTCACATTCTGTCGAACCTTTCGAAAGGAATTCGAACTCGCGGTACCTATGAGAAAAATCCTAGTCTTTGGATTTAAAAAAATTCTATCCTTGTCTCTCCGTCGGCCACCCTTTCTTATTTTCCATTTCCTTAGTACTTTTATGATGCTTATTTAAACTCTGATTATCTGACCACTTCACCTTTAGTATTACTATTAACTATTAATACTTGATCTAATTTATTTATTGATTTGTCTACACATACCCATATTACTACCTCCGTTATTCTTATCGCCAACTGCATAAACTCCTTGTACTTTTGTTATCATCATAATCATCGTTATTACTGACGTTCAAAACATTAAACACATTATTATTATTATTTGATCTACAAACTAACCGTCATTGGTTAAATTTTTATCCATAAATCTATGCATATTAGAGTAAAGCCTGAAGAAGATCTAATTGAAAACAATATTATGAATTGGCAGAAGTTAGAATTCATGAGCTGTAGGACTGGGTCCCAGCGACCTAATGGTCTACGAGCTCGGCTTGTAACCCGAAAGATCCTGGGTTCGAACTCTGGTGGTGGTGCGTACGGATGAAGAGTTCCAAACTAGGACGAAACAGCTGTCCAGTTTTCCCAGCTGGTTTTCCTTTAGTTCTCTAACTGATGTCAGCTCATGATGAAATCCCCCAATCAATCAGACGAAATCCCTGCAAAAAACAATACTTGAATATTCGCTCACATGTCTTGTTCTTATTTTAATATAACTGAGGTTTTCACAAATATGTTTTCTTTACATGTTTAATTGCTGACCCCTGAAATTACTCAATTTTATGGAGGATTTTATCATGAGCTGACATCAGTTAGCGAATCCTTGGAAAAAAAGCTGGGAGTACTGGACAGCTGTTTCGTCCTAGTTTGGGACACTTTTTCGGTACGCACCCCCCGGGATTCGAACCCAGGACCTTCTGGTTACAAGACGAGCTAGCTCGTAGACCATTGAGCCACTGGGACCCGATCCAATGGTCCTTGAATTCCAACTTCTGCCAATTCACGACATAGCGGTCATCTTCAATTTTAATTAATTCCTAAAATATAATGATTTGTTTTAGTCCGACTATGGAAGACGGGTTGACAAGTAAAATAGGTTATAAAACCCTGGATAGCGAACGATACACGACTGGAAATAGCAGACTTCTAATGCCACTTGGGCTTTCTAACGACGAAGTTAGTTAGGGAATTAAGAACGAGACAGAGATGAAAGTGTAAGTTATGCAAACAAAAATATATACAGTATAGTAAGAAATAAAATCGAGTCGTCGACGGTTCAACAGGAGAATACTGGCAAACCACGCACACACATACATTGTCTGGGGATCCGATTCTAGATTCTGGTGTGCATTGCCGTCCAGTAGGTTTTAAGCCCTTAGACAGAGTCGACAGAGGTAAGGCTAGCCTAACCTCCACTCCATAAAATCAACAACACCATTACTACTGAAAATTAAAAGCTTGAAGCACAGAAGTCGTATATTCCAGTAGGAATGTTAAAAAAAACTAGACAAGAAAGGAAACAAAGTAAAAGGAAGAAGTGACTAAATCACTTGATTCTTAATCAGTAGTTATAAGTTAAATGGGTGTCAAATTATTTCCACCATTCCTGCTTAGTGCCCTAAAGAACATTCTGTCTGGAAGAGAAAGGAAAAATCATAATTTCAGTTGTAGTAATCAGAGACTAACACGCACACACATATAACATCAGCCCCAAAGGGTTGATCTCTTACGAAATCTCAGCACGGATACAGAGGGCTAGTTTCGCATATGCCAGTATACGCCGTCTCTGGCGTAGACGTGATATCCGACTATCGAACAAAGGGCTTGTGTACTGCTCATCAGTTCGCTCCGTCCTCCTTTTGGCTGTGAGACCTGGCCATCGAGAGTGGAAGACATGAAAAGGCTAGTTGTCTTTGATCATAGGTGTTTGTGTTCTATCTCCCGTGTGAAGTGGTATAATAAGGTGAGCAATATTGAGGTTAGGCCATCGGTCGAGTGCTAGGTAAGTGGGAGGCAAAATCAATCGACGAGTCTGTGAAATTACATCGACTGAGATTGCTAGGACGTTTGTTACGCATACCGGCCTAGTCATCGCCTTCCTCGACAACAGGCAATGTTAGTTGATATAGGGTCAGGCTGGGAAAGAGCTAGTGGCGGTCAAACCAAAACATGGAACCAGTCAATGAAATCCACAACAGTTAATCTAGGCCACGTAGGAAGGTGTAGACTTCCTGACTGGTTGGGATCCTCGGGACGGTAAAAACCAATGGTTGGAAACAATTCGTGACATGGCTCAAAGTGATCGTTCTCAATGGCTGGCCGGTGCAGATGCATCCACTCCTTGTGACTTATGATTTCCAATGAAACTATTGTTCTTCGATATTACTATTCTTTTCGCCTTACATCTCTGTTTACTGTCTCTATTTTGCGTTTCTGTTTACTTTCTCCTCTTGGTTTGTGTGCTACATGGAGGGAGTGTGGCGAGTTGAACTGCCACACATATGTGCAAAGTTCTATGTCGAAAACAGACAGACAGACAGACACACACACACACACGGAATCATACGTACACTACCATAACTGGAGAATACTGTGTGGAGTCAAGCTATAATGATAAAAAAAATAATAATAATAACTAAAACTTATGAACGAAAACAATTAGTCAATTTTAAAAACAGTGAAACAATTCAACTGAATAACTGAACTCACTCAGCTAGGAGAAAAAAAGGAAAAATTGAGGAAAATTTTTTTTAAATTACACATTCATAAATCATTCAACAGAACAGTGCATTTCACTTTTATATGACATGATATTGAAATACTCAGACATTAGTAAATATACATACATTACTGTGGAAAACTTGTAATTTTAGCATAGAAAGTAATCTATCCTGCTAATTCTCATATTAATATAACTATAATGATATGTCAAGTATGATAATGAGACGTTCGACAGTCTCAAAGATCTAGCGTTATGAAGAATTCTAAGGCAAATAAAATTATAAGTTAGACTTCATTACGAAGTGATGTCAGTTAAAGAATCATTGAAAGGAAGGGGAAAGTTGGCAGCTTTTTCGTTGTTCTAGTCTGGGGATAACATACTTCCCTTGAGGTTACACCGAAAACTAGTGCTGTTGAGCGGTAATGTGCATAAAACCTAGGTCTAGCGATTTCTTCAAACCGCTCAACCTTAGTTCTTAGTTATTCAGTCCCCAAAAATAAACTCCCACAGGGTGATGATAACTGGAATTAATCTGAGTTGTTTTCCTGACAAACTGTTCATTACAGACGGAAAGAGCTAGTGGACTTTTGGAATACAATTTGATAATTCATAATCGTAGCTTGATGCAATTCTAGACAATAAATTGTGTTAGAAACTTGAACCTGGTAAATAATACTGTTTCATCACTGTGTGATCCAGCTTAATAAACAAATTGATATGTAATTACATACCACCACAATGTGCAAGTTGTACACATACACGGTAAGAAGTCTGTCTCTGTCTGTCTGGATTTAACATGAAACTTGGCACTGAAGTGCAGCAGTTCCAGTTGCCACGTTCCAAATACCACACAAAGGTAGACAAGAAAATGAGTGAAGAGAAACAATAGAGTTTTGACAAGTATAAGAGTGAAACAGAATGAGTAATGGTAGAAAGGAATATAAAAAATTACAGAGACTGAATACATCTGCGTAAGCCATTGACAACGATGAGTTTGAGCCATGTCACCTATTGTCTCCAGCTTTCATTGATTCTTAGAGTCCCGAGGGCGGGCCGGGCCCCAACCCGGAAGTCTGCATCTCCCTCCCTCCCTACCTGACTGACTCAGTTTAACTGTCAAGGATTTCATGGATTGATGAGGCCATGTTTTTGTTCGGCCACCACTTACTCTTTTCCAACCTGCACCTACCTATATCAGCTAGTAATGCCCGTCAGTCGGGGGAGGCGATGGTTAGGCATGCGCAGCACGTGACCTAGCCATCTCAATCTATGTAACTTTATATGAATTAGCTCAGAAGCTGATTAAAGTAGTTTAAATATATTCTATTCCGTTAACAGATAAGCAATCTTTAAACAACACATCGTGGTGCATCGGTGGCATAGCGGTTAGGACGCTCGCCAACCATGCACATCGTCCGGGGTTCGATCCCCGGCCACAGACGCACTCCTTTACCTCGCTAAGCCAGAAATAATGCTGGTGAACAGGAAAGGTTGGACATGGGGCTAGCAACCCCACCCTGTAAAATAAACACTTCTACAGAAACTTCAAGCCACTAGCTTGAAGCCCTATGTTCCACTGGGGAACGTGAAGGATAAAAAGCACATCCAGATTTATTTTTGAAAAAAAACAATGATGATCATGCATTGATATCAGTTATAGAACCATTGAGAACAAAAGAGAGAGGGCACACAAGACAGTTGTTGTGTGTCTGAGTTCGGGACTCTTCTTCAGTACCGCTACACATACATTGACTCACTCACCACTAAGGTTCAAACCCATAATCTTCAGGTTACGAAGAGAGAGAGTTCATTGACCATTCAACCACTGTGTTTACACTGATAACTGCCATCACCACCACCACTACAAATAAATTCAAGTTATAATACTCATGCTTATAACGAAGCATTAATTCAACAAGACCATATTGCCAATATTTTTTTTCCTTCACGTTCCCCAGTGGAACATAGGGCTTCAAGCTAGTGGCTTGAAGTTTCTGTAGCAGTGTTTATTTTACAGGATGAGGTTGCTAGCCTCATGCCCAACCTTTCCTCTTTACCAGCATTATTTCTGGCTTAGCGAGGTAAAGGAGTGCGTCCAGTGGCCGGGGATCGAACCTCGGACCATGTGCATGGTCGGCGAGCGTCCTAACCGCTATGCCACCGACGCACATACTGCCAATATAAAACCTATCAATTCGGTCCAGATCCCATTCACCAATCTCACCTTGTAACCTGTGAGGTCTTCAGTTCCATCTCGTGTCCATAGTGTGTCATTGGTGTGTACTACCGATGAAGAGAGTCAAGAACTAAGAAGAAATAGCTGTCAATACACTCCTGGTGTTTCAATCCATCTCTTCAAACTAACACTTAAAATAATCATTTGGTGAGAAGTTTTACAATTAGTATCAGTGAATCAATTCACATACAGGATATTCACTAACTACCTGATGATGAACATGCACGCAGCCTGACATCCCTATTATTCACAACACTCACTATTTCGATTTTCCCTATGAATTCCCAATGGAACATAGGGCTTCAAAAGCTCTGAAATTCCAATAGCTACCTCTTCTCTTCGCCGGCAGCAAAGCGAGATCTGCAAGTGCGTCCGACGTGGTTGGCGGGCATTCTTCTACCGCCGAACCGAATCACCGACGTGCACTACTCACTATATTACTTATACAAATTTAACTAAATGTAAAGTAAAATATGCGTCGGTGGCACAGCGGTTAGGACGCTCGCCGACCATGCACATGGTCCGGGGTTCGATCCCCGGCCACAGACGCACTCCTTTACCTCGCTAAGCCAGAAATAATGCTGGTGAAGAGGAAAGGTTGGGCATGAGGCTAGCAACCCCATCCTGTAAAATAAACACTGCTACAGAAACTTCAAGCCTCTAGCTTGAAGCCCTATGTTCCACTGGGGAACGTGAAGGAATAGAAAAAAAGTAAAATATGTAAAGAAAGTTCACACAAACGCACACACACACAAACTAACTAACAAGCAAACTCATTATATAAATAGAAAAAACGTTTATAATACATTGCAGATTTTTATTATTGTTATTAAAAAATGTATATGTGTAGAGTACACAATATATAAAAGAGGTCAACACATATCCAGAAATGTTGAAAGTACACAAACACACAAGCAGCCAACCACATATACACACGCGTATTTACACACCATTCAGAAGAACAATTAGAAAGTGGTGTTAGCAGACTGAATTTGTGTGTGTGTCAACAACAGTGGAAAAAAACAGAGATGCCGAATATTTTCGTTGTTATGCTTGCTTTTTCTTCTCTGATGATGATACAATACTACTACATATTTACATCTATCTATTCTTGAATTAATTTCAACTCTTCACCAGTACTCAGTTTGAACTTGTCTCCAACACGTAGATAATAATCATATTTCCCTTGAGCATTCAATAAATCTGTGATAAGTATTACCTAAGGTTAAAACAAAACGAAGAGGAGATAAATAATGGTCAGAGAAACACGATTTAAGGAATAATAAAATCTTATTTTAAAAAAAAAACATTTCAGCAGAACATTTTCGAGAAAAGTCAACTATTATATTATTATTATTGTTCCCTTGGGTTCCTAGTGGAACATAGGGCTTCAACTACACGTCTCCATTTGTTTCTGTCTTCTCCTCTACTTTTCACTTGCATCCATGTTAGTCCATACTGTTTCAACTCCTCTTCATACGATCTCCTCCATGTCACCCTTGCACTGACGACCAACTCGCCGCTTCCCTTTCGGGTTACACTCGAGGTATGACCTGAAGCGCGATGTCACCCAGCGGCCTCCTCAGCGAGTGTCCAATCCATCTCCACTTCTTTCTCCTGCATATTTGTTGGGTGATTTGTTCTTGTTTTGTTTCTTCCCATAGTTTCTTGTTGGTTCTCCTTCTTTCCGGCCATCTGATCTGCAGTAAAGAGCCAGCGAAGACAGTTGCTGATGAAGGTCTGCAAGAGGCCGTTGGAAATATTATTTGTGACCCGCCGCCAAGTTTCTGATCCGTATATACGAATTGACTGACTTGACGTTTGTATTGAAAATCCGAATCATTTTGTTGTTGATGCAGGCTGAGTTGAGTGACGAAGATTTCCAGATAACCACTAAGGATTACTGCTATATTTTTCGTTTCTGTTTGGAACTAGCCTGCTTAGAGGGGGCAAGGCGAGCTCGTAGATGATTCTGCGCCACTAGGACTGAGTCAAATGGTTAGCCCATGAATTCTCACTCCAGCAGCTGTCATTCGGTGTGTTCCTTGGTTTACAATAGTAGTTCACTAGCTGAAGTCATTTCATGAACAGTCTTGAAAATCACAACAGCTTTTTAGAAGAAAAGTAAATAACAACTACCATTTCCCACTTTTATATACACTTACTTACCTGTCCAAATGCATGAACTAATGATGCAGAAAAGTAGAAATTTGCATTTCCTGTACCCGGTTGTAACCAAATATAGTGAAACAGTGGACTGAGAATAAGTGCAGTAACCAGAAAACATGTTGATATGAATAACAAATGGGTTTCTAGAAGAAGTGGGGGGGGGGGAATAAGGAGTAAATAAACACAAAAGAAATGACAAAAATAATAATTAAGTATTATATACTTCATCTATGAACGAAACAACAAAAAATAAAGGTTTACCTGCGGAGCTAGTTTTATATATTGGCCGCACAAAGTGCACACTTTCCAAACACATCTCTGAACATTATCCGGCGTAATTGGCAAAAGAGGACAATACAAGACAGTTTACTAGCTCAATTCTCGAGCATTTGATGAACTCAAGCCACACAGCTCCTCCACCAGAGTCGTCTTTCAAGATCACCTACAAGGTGAGGCCAAATGGTACAGAGAGCGCGTCAGGTTTCGGCATTTGTGTATGACGGAGTCGCTGGCGATTCCCTCAATAAAACCCCCAAAATTTGTATACAGAAAAAGTTTGTCCAGTCTCTCTTGTTCTACCATGGTCTCAACCTCTTCACTAGTCGTTCCCTGACAATTTCTTATTTTTTTAATCTTGCTGCTAGTTTGCTTTCACTTCATCTATAATTAACTCACTATCATTACTCTCACATGTTCCTTTTGTACACTTTCTCACCCTTTTCACACTTGTTAAACTGACACTCAACTACCTCTCTCTACTCATTCAATAACAATTTTAACTTCACCAAGTTTCTAACTCTATCTTCCTTTGTGCCGTTGAGTACTATGTAATTCACAACTTTTATTTTTACTTCTAAAGCCACTTCTGAGTAATTATATCAATTATGTCACCCTCTATTACTGAATAATAGACAAATATACATTTTTTGGTAAATAAAAATACGACCGTACACCCTCTGAAGATGATTTCGTCGATAAAGAAAATTTTCTTCGCTGAATTGCCTTTTCTTTTCTTCATAACATACAACAAGAAGTTACAGGATTTCATCATGAGCTGACATTAGTTAGAGAACCATTGGAAAACCTGCAGGGAGTACTGGATAACTGTTTCGTCCTAGTTTAGGACTCTTCATCAGAACGCACCCACCGGGATTCGAACCCAGAACCTTCTGGTTACAAGACGAGCTAGCTCGTAGACCATTGAGCCACTGGGACCCAATCCAATGGTCCTTGAATTCTAACTTCTGCCAATTCACGACATAGCACGACCGCTAGCCAATGTCATCGGCGAGTATTTGTCCTTACACCCGACCTGCTGCATCCTACTGGTCACGACTTCTCACTAGAACCCTACCTGAATAGGGCAAGTCGCTAGTGAGCACCTCATTGATATTCAAGTGTTGGTTTGTAGGGATTTGATTGGTTACAGGATTTCATCATGAGCTGACATTAGTTAGAGAACCAGGTTTTCCACAACAAGAAGTATTAGTTACTCAATAATAAGATGAATTTTCCTATAGTTTTAATGAACGTAAAACGATTTGGATATCAGAGAAGTAACCTACCATCAATGATAGTTTTTTTCCTTCACATTCCCCAGTGGAACATAGGGCTTCAAGCTAGTGGCTTGAAGTTTCTGGAGCTGTGTTCATTTATTTTACAGGATGTGGTTGCTAGCCTCATAACCAACCTTTCCTCTTTACCAGCATTATTTCTGGCTCAGCGAGGTAAAGGAGTGCGTCCAGTGGCCGGTGATCGAACCCTGGACCATGTGCATGGTCGGCGAGCGTCCTAACCGCTGTACCACCGACGCACATCAATGATATTAGATGGTATTTATGTTTATATGCTGAATTGATAGTAGTAAGTTGTTTCAGCCTACACGAGTGAAACGGCATCAACAGGTGTTTAGATCACTTCGATCTAGCTGGCTAGCAGGCACTACCGGTTGGTGTGAGTGAGTGGTATGCAACTACTCATATCAGCCAATCAGTAGTATATAGCGTCATGTATTGATAATAAGCAGTTAAAAATCACCAATCATTTCAAAATGGAATGTAATGTAGGTGTAATATGCTCAACAACCACTTGCGATTCCATACACAGTTGGTAATTAATAAGCCGCACCTACTGTGTGTGCATGACAGCTGGCCAAACCTTAGTAGGTGCAGGGGGTGGGTTCCAGTCTGTGACCCACAAGCTGGTTGAAAGTCAAGTGCACCTAGACACCAATGGAGCTACAATTCCACATTTGAAATAGAACAAACAGTTAGATGATAAATATTTAAACCCCATGGTGTCGCCGACCGTGTCTAACATTGTGTAACTCAGTTCGTTGGGAACCGTTTTACAACCATGAGACATGACCACTAATAGTAAAATATATATATAAGAATTCTGTAAGATTTTGAGCATAAGTGTATCCGTCCAACTGATCCTATTATACGAATATATATATGAATGCAGAATGTTAGTCAAATAAGGTAAATTAGTGAATTCGTTTGTACAATCATATCAAGGTGATATGATTATGAGTGGCAATAAATTGTGCTCGAAACGTAATCAGTAAATATTACTGCCCATAATGGAATTATACTCTACCACAGTGCACAAGTTCTATTCTTATATCAAATAGAGAAATAATCTATAATCAGGGAAGCTTAGGACTAACAGCTCTACACACCTGCCGATCGATACAAAGTAAGTCGTGTAACAGTTGAAGTCTAGATTCTTACATAACACAACAATCACAGTTGATATAAATTTTAACTATCCAATTTTCGATCAAGTGCATCAGTTTCAGAAGGTCATTGTTATCCAATTAACAATCGTTGATAGAATTGCATAAGTATTCACATAATGACAAGACCATTTTTTATTATCCAATTACATACCGAGGATACAATGATTGGATAATTCACAACAGACAACCTTATGAATTCCATATTAGTTTGTTTATTAGATATATCACACAGTGAAACAGTATTATTCACTGGATGACAAGGTTTCGAACAAAATTTATTGTTCATAATCATATCATCAATTTTAATCACACAACATCGAAACTTGAGTTTTATAGTTTTCTTTGTTTTCTCCTATTTGCCTTCGTAGAGGTATATTTGGACTTGCGATCATCCCATCCTATGTCAGTAAAAATAGGGTTGATGAAATGTTTAAATGACAGAGCACAAAAACTAAGTAGTACCAAAGAAAATCTAAAACAGGAACTGATACACATAAAAGAAGCCTTGAAACTTAATAATTACCCGGATAAATTAGTCAGGAAATATGTAAGGAAATGTAAAAATAAAATAAATAATGATAGTAACGATAGTGATAATAACAATAATAATGATGATAATAATAATAGTGATAATAATAATAAAATTAATGACGACACCAACAATAAAGAATCTAAATCATCAGTAGTAATTCCATACAAGGAAGGGACCTCGGAAACCACCTTACGCAGAATTCTTAACAATGCTGGCAGGAATAAAATTGGTTGGCATTCAAAACCCAAAAACTCAATTAGAAACAAGCTTTGTCGGTTAAAGGATCAATCCTGTAGAGCCTTTAAAACAAAACAATTTAGTTTATCTAATACCCTGCCTGCAATGATTGTCAGTGAGGTCAAATACATAGGTCAAACTAGTAGAACAGAGGCAGTCAGACTAGCTGAACATAAAAATTTAACAAAATCTAGATTGGTTGAACCAAATAAGACAAGAAATCTAGAAAATAGTTCAGCTATAGCACTACATGCAGTTACAAACAACCATACAATGGGCTCGATGGGATAGGATGACAGTTTTAAAATCTAATGTCACGGGGTATAGGGAGAGATTGATCGATAACAGAAGCTTTGTTTATCCAATCAACTACAAATACATGTAATAGGAATGATTCACCTGTGCCAGATATCTGAAAAATTCTACTGCCCCGAAGACGACAAATAGGAGAAAACAAGGAAAACTACAAAACTCAAGTGTCAAAGTCGTGTGATTACAATTGATATGATTATGAACAATAAATTTTGTTCGAAACGTCATCCAGTAAATAATACTGTTTCACTATGTGATATATCTAATAAACAAACTAATATGGAATTACTTACTACCCACAGTGCCCAAGTTTTACGCATATATTAATAGACAACCTTATGAGTTTTTCAATACCTCTCCGAATCCCTCTACAGGTCATAGACTACTGCTAATTTTGTGGCTTATTGTGACCTTATTCTATAGATATGTTAGGAATACAACCTGAAGACACAGTCGACTGTTTACGACAAACGATTATGAAGCATTCAATAATCAAGTATTCACAATTATTAACCCAACCCCTCTCCACTCACTGCTCACCCTCACCAACTCAATCTGTGTTGGAAAGCTAAGAATTTTCATCAACCTATAAATAACAGATGGTGGGATTGACTACTACTGAATTAGTGTCTTCACAGTTGGAGAACTAGTAATTTCGGAACCACCCACCCACCCCCAGTTCGAGTCAGATTTTCACTTCACTGCATCTATACCATTCGAAGTTGTCACAAAGGTAACCAGTGTAGGTTGAAATTTAACAAGTAAAAACATAACAGTGGGAAGTCGTGACCAGTAGGGTGCAGCAGGTCGGGTGTGAGGACAAATACTCGCCACCGAAGACATTGGCTACCGGTTGCGCTATATCGTGAATTGGCAGAAGTTAGAATTCATGGACTGGCCATTGGATCGGATCCCAGTGGCTTAATGGTCTACGAGCTAGCTCGCCTTGTAACCAGAAGGTCCTGGGTTCAAACCCCCAGTGGTGGGTGCGTGCTGTTGAAGAGTCCCAAACTAGGACGAAACAGCTGTCCAGTACTCCCAGCTGGTTTTCCAATGGTTCTCTAACCAATGTCAGCTCATGATGAAATCCTGTAACCAATCAACCAAATCCCTACAAACCAATACTTGAATAAAAACATAACATTCACATGATTTACGGTACAACCAAAAACTGCGCATTTCACAAATTCACTCGACTACTGAAATATGACTCTACATTAGATAGCATACTGCTAGACAAACATGCAGGCTTTATGTATATATATATATATATATAGGACGGAAGACACGGACTGTATAAGAATAGATTATGTAACAATTAACTATTATATTGATTTATGAGCTGTGTTAAGTTTACAGCATATATAAAGCAATTTCTTGATAAAGTGTTACGTTGAATACGTGACTTTAATTTTAGAAAACATAACAGTAAGAGAGATCGAAAATATCTAATGAGTCAGCTAAGAAAAATTTTCTTTTGATCAACGAAGTCATTATCAAAGGCTGTAGTACGGTCAATCGTATTTATAGCCATTGTGAAACGTATATAGCAGTATATTAACTGAGTATTATAAGTATGTGATATAGTTCATACAATAATAATAATTTATAAATAGTTTCCGGAGGCAAAGAGAAATTCCGTAATTAAAACTGACAGAAAGGGAGTAAGAGTATGAAATTGGCTAAGGTGAGATTTATACCGCCCCCCCCCACCACCACACAGATGGTCTATACGTCCTTACGTGGCTGGAGTAAGCCAAAAGTCAAATACTTCATGGATTGATATAACAGCTTTTCATCTGACCACCCTTAACTTCCTAGAAACCTAATTCTAAGTCAGCTAACATCGCTCAACAAAGACTATGGCTTGACATGCGTAACACCTATATCTCAGCCATTTCAACTGATGCAGAGCTTCAAAACCCGATACCAGCTGACCTGCCTGCCCTCTTAACCCAAACCACTCCATACCCAACCTGAATATTACTCACCGAGTTGTATAACTTAACACGTGGAATAGAACATGAACACCTACAATAAAAGACAGCTAGGCTCCTTAGGTCTTTCACTTTCAGGGATCACACTTAAACAACGATAAAGAAGGACTGAGCGAAATCTTGCCCAGTACATATGCCTTTTGATCGATTCCCAGATATCATGTTGGCAAATGTCACACAAACCTTTTGTGTCTGCACTGAGATTTCTCCAAGAAATTGGTGAATTGCGGCTGATTCAACTTTCTCAATAACTGAAAATGATAAGGCTAAGATGATAAACACAGCCATTGTCCAGTTTACAGAGCTAGTGGTCATATGTACATCTAAATTACAGGAAGGAAATTATAAGAAAGAACTACGAAGTAAATACTATCATAAGCCCTCAAACAACAAATTTGGCTAATACCCTGACTGCATGCGTCGGTAGTACACGGGTAGAATGTCTACCAACCGCACACGTGGTCCGAAGTTCGAGACCAGACTGAGACACTTCTAGACTAGTAGTAAGCCAGGTAAAGAGGGAAGGGTGGCGTGAGGCTAACAACCGCATCCGGTAAAAACAACATAATCGCTACCGAAACTTTCAAAGCTTGAAGTCCTGTATTCCACGCAAAGAAATAGGAAAAAGCAGTTTGATCTTAGTAACTGAGCTCTAACCCTGACACCATTGGTTATTGAGCGCCATATTCTAATGAACACTGCTATCCTCTTTAATTGCATTTCTAACAACTAACTATATTTGTCTTCCATGCAAAGACTAAACTCATATTCCACCGACCTATAAGAAAAAAAAAGACTAGGATAATACTACAACTTTACAGAAAAAAGAGCCTTAGCTATTCATTAAATAATGAATTCATAACAACAGCTTTGTACAAACTGTGATAGACTTACGCTTTAATATATGATTCCATATAGGCAGAATAGATATTAGCAGGCCAAGTTGACCAATACTATGATATGGTTGTAATACATTCATTAGGAGTGATGTAATCAAGCATATATACAGTGGATTATGACTAAAATAAGCACATAAATAAATAAATCAAATGTATGGTAAACCAAACAAAGAAAAAGGTAAACTCTAAAAGGACATTGTAATCAAAAAATAAAAGAACAATGCATATGAATAAAGTAATGTTGATGAGGGGACAAGTCACAACAAGAGGGCGTACAAAACAACAATGGACATCAAGAAAGTGATGACTGCGTATTGATCTCATTGTACTGCATGCAAAACAACCAATACATCCATTCTGCGTTAGGTATGGTATAGTTGTTTTTATTGCTATCCGTCAGTTTATTAAGTTATCAAAGTTATACAATCCTCTCTCTCTCCTGGAGTTTCACCCACCCCTCTTCATTGACACATAAATGATCATTACTTTTAAGAAGGCGTTATCGTTGCCTACATACATACTACTTATATCTGATAGGCATGTTAACTGTTGTTAGATGGTTCGAGACAATCGGCAGGAAACCTTGGACCACCTAGGTCATGTGCTTCCTTCAAGATAGCAGATACTTCTTTTGTTGACGAGTGCCAACAAGCACAGGAAACCTAAGTGATCCCCAAGGCTTCCTGTCGATTGTCTTCAACCATTTAATACAACACTTCCGATTGCACCGTGATGGCAAACCATGTAGCATGGCGGGCATATTGCAAACTCGGTTGACAGGAGTCAGTGTGAAACAACACACAGGAGACTGGTTACCCCCTAGCAGTATCCAATCATAAAGTAAACATTTTAACTCTTTCAAACAATTGGCTAAAGTCACACATACCAAAGAACCTGAGACTGAAAGGTCCACAAGCATTAAACAGTGCGATTGCGCGTCATCTATTAGACACTGGTCATAATTTAGACAATTTGAAGTCATTCAAAATAATCAACAAGCAAAAGAAACCTAGCTTGCTACGCTTTGTTGAAGCAGTTGCTAACAAACGACTTAAACCAAATCTATGTACGCAGAAAGAGACAGTGGCGAATCTTGCACTGCCCTAGTGATAACAAAATATACAACTTTTATGAGTCACCTTTTTCTTGTTTAGAAAACTCTACTCTCTCATCTAAACATGACTCACCCTACCTTGTTCTTTCTATTCTTTTTTTCTATTGGCTACTAGGTAAAACATTTTCTTTAGTTACGTAATCTACTTTTTGTTATGCTCTTTCTAGCTAAATCTTGTTTCTATACACACACATACATATATACGCAACTCTGTTTTTGTTTCCAAGCCAGTCAGTGTTTGTAACTTTTAATTAGTTAAATCATTCCGGACTAATGTTACTTTTACTTTCTACCAATTACTCCTTGTGATCGTGGAAAAGTATGTTCAAATCTTTAATGTAATGTAATTCATATTTTTTTATAGTTCAGGTTGTAACCAGTTGAGAAGAATCCTCGACATAATAATGAAAGATGAGCTCACATATTATCCTGGTACAATTGTTGTTCTTGCTTTGTTCAAGTTTATTAATGGGAAGAATTGTATGAAGTTTTTAAAGTCACTTAGTCGGATACTAAACAGCCTCTTTAATATTCGCCAATCTCGCCTTAAATCTCTTCCAGTAAAAACCAGAAAAAGGAATTTTCACTCAGACTACCCTGACCATGCCATGTTAATTAGCACGGGTGTGTTGTGTGAAAGGAGACAAATGTCAGAAAAGAACCAATGTAAACCTACTCCCATCTATAATCTGTAAATATACAGTTGTGGTGAGAGCTGGCTGCTAGCCAAAGTTGGTAGACAGTAATTGACGTCAATGTTTATGTCTCCAATATTGGTAGTGAGAAAATGAGAACAAAGGCTTTGCGTAGGCGGATACAGTTAGCATATAGATGATCTGACACAGCTACAAAGAGATGCAAGGTTAACTTTCTGTGAGAAACAACCAATCCAAAGACTGTATTTTCTACTAACAATAATCTACAATAATGTACATTAAAATCTATAAATATGTGTTGATTTTCCTTAAAAAACGATCTGTTTCCTGGCCCTTGTCTTCTGTTGTTACACAAGAAACGAACTGAATTGATACGATCAGACTATCCCGTGAATCATACTTTGTACCTACCTGATTTAACTAAGCAGCTAAAGTAGGCAAATCGCAAAAAATTCACCCTGCATTACTTCACTCATATATATTCATAAGTACAACTGAAGAACACCTTAGTTGGTGGAAAATAGTTTGAAATAGGGTATCGAAACAATAAGTGATCTGTCTAATATCATACATGGCAAACCAGAGTTCAGGTGAGTTAAACCAGATGCATAACTGATGACCTGGGCCTCAAACAATCGGAGCATCCTCATCCGATATTTAGATGATGACTTCAAACTGACTAGTAAACACTACTGCTACTATTTGTGAGTGGTTTTCAAATGTTTATATCAGTCAATTGTGAAGGTAATTGCTCATTGGCTTAAAGCGCTCGATTTTCCGCCTGGAGGTCCCAAATTGAAATCTAGCTTCAAATAGCTTCAATTGAAAACAAAACACCTAGATCAGCCTGGATGGGGATTATACATGAATTCAATTTATTTTATCCCAGGTAACTAACTGGGTGCTACCTGTTCCGGGGAACTGAGTTCTAACTTGTCACGGAACTGTTTTATTTTTCAAACAGACAAAGACTGAGGTGATTGTTGTAATCCCATTTTGTACATCTATACACTAAAATAAAATATCACAATTACCAAACAGATCTAGCTTTAAATACTGTTTGCGAGAATAAATGCTACTTAGGCTTTTCCAAAGCTGACAACAACGAGCCAGCTAAGAAGTTGTCACCCAACAAACATGCAGAAGGAAATGGAAGTCGATGGATTGGACATAAGCTGGAGACACACGCATATGTGACATGCTATACCAGACTTCAACATTACAATCAATGGGTCACGGTTCTAAACGTTGATCCGCCTACAGAGCTTTGAACAGCCAGATAGTACCCGACAAGCCCTCACATACATACACACACACACACAATACATGTGGTTCATGGCTTATTGTGCATGGAATTGTGATTGGTTAACGTTGATTAACATCCCATTCATATATATGATGCTACTTTGTTTGAGTTTTATCCCTCCCCCCCCCCGGCTATTTATTATGGAATTTAATTCCTAATTGTAATTTTATTAATTTGATCCTTGACCGGAAATTATTCTGGAACTTTCCCACCCATTTATTATTATAAAGACACGAATGTACAGCCAAGTTGATGACTTTGTCGAAAAGAAAATTTTCTTCGCTGCAACTATCTCTTTTATTATTCCATTCATATATATATATATATATAATTCTACCTCATGCAGAAATAAAATCGGTACTCTTCTTCTTCTCATAATTAACCACCTATTTTTTTTTTTTAAATTCAAAATTCTCAACTTTATAAAACAACTTTCATTGACTTACCTGAATTTAAGTGTTAGTCCGACTACTAAAATAAATATAAGTAGTTGGAAAACCCAGGTGAAAAATTCACGGAAATGTTCAAACATTTCAACAAACATATACCAGTAAATACCCATTTGAGGAGTACAATCAGCTACGGTTATGCTATGAACAGACAGAGGGAGAAAAATACATATATATATATATATTAGTGAACATAAATTCATGCACATTATCAACGGAGGTTAATAAACTGTCAGCACACACACGTCATAATATCATGGTATTATGTAACTTGAAATTCACATAAATATCAGCGGAAAAGTGAATGTCCACATTATGAGTCATATCCAGTGTGTAAACTCTGATGATACAATGTTGACATCTAAGCCATGGAATGTGGAAGACAAGATCCGAACTTTCAATCCGACGACTAGAAGTCAATTATCAGAGAACAATGAACGAGATGGCCACAAAATAAATAGTAGCTAGGCATTAGAATCGACAGTAAATGTCTGTTCAAATGAACTGTCGTTAAGATTTGAAAGAATAGTTCTAAATTATTTGGGCGCAGAGTGAGAAGTAGACATCTGTAAAAAATTATATTTGTAAAATCTCAGCGAGATTGAAATGAGTAATTCCAACGTTTCGTTCGGCAATCTGGTCCGAATTTCTTCAGGGAAATTAATCGAAATTAACATAACAGAGGTTTATATATATATAAAAGGAACATCACTTGTTTTCAAAAACTTTGTCCAATCATGAGTCACTCAACAAGTATAATAAACAAAATTTTATGAGCTGTGATCAAAATTTGAAGGAGTTCGGACCAGATTGCCAAACGAAACGTTGGAATCACTCATTTCAATCTCGCTGAGATTTTACAAATATAATTTTTTACAAATGTCTACTTCTCACTCGGCGCCCAAATATTTTAGAACTATTCTGTCAAATCTTGACGACAGTTCATTTGAATTATTTTGCAATCGAATTAAATTAACAAAGAAACTGTGTAATTGGAACAATCATCGTGTTTTCACTCTCCGTTGTCTGCAACAGAATGCATATCCTAAATCCGTAGCTGTCGAGTCACCTGACAACTCCAGTAGGTCGAATAAAGCAGCTCAATCTTCAGAAAGAAGACAAAGCAATAAGTCCGATAGGGTGCTTCTACTAAACTCTAATCCTAAACACCATAATTTTCAAAATACGTCTAATCATAAAATTCTAGATACTAACAGTTTGAACAGACATGAAGGCGTGATGTTAGCTGATGCATAGGAAATCCTTATTAATAAATAAAAAATGGATATGTATCACTAATTATTAATACTTGGTCAAAATTCTCGACTGTCCATATCTTCTTATGGAGACGTTAAGAAATGTTTTACAACTGTTTACCCACACACACACATACACACTCTGTTTAAAGTGTTTAACAAAGGTAGACCAATATTTGTAAGTCCGAGGTCAAATTTTGATCACAGCTCATAAAATTTTGTTTATTATACTTGTTGAATGACTCATGATTGGACAAAGTTTTTGAAAACAAGTGATGTTCCTTTTTATATATATAAACCTCTGTTATGTTAATTTCGATTAATTTCCCTGAAGAAGTTCGAACCAGATTGCCGAACGAAACGTTGGAATTACTCATTTCAATGTCGCTGAGATTTTACAAATATAATTTTTTACGAATGTCTCTTCATTTTAGAAACTTACCAACTGGATTTGCTAACATTAAATATATTAATGCTACCTACATTCGAAGTAAACGCCCATTTCTTATAAAATCTAGAGTGTTAGTTATTATGTCACTGAACTTCCATATATACATACATAAAAAGAAAAAGATTTAACAAAAATCTACGCCGAAAGAATATATATATGAGAGAACAAATGATTTTGTTATGATAAACAAAAGGGTAGCCAACCAGTGATTCTCAGCATCTTGAGAACCCCAGTCAGAAACAATACATAAATGACCTCGTACGGCAGTGCGTGGGTAGATTCAATCTTCCTCTCGAAATGCTCTCTCATGTGACCTTGCTTTCATAGCCTATGTGGCCACGTAAGTCATATTCACTGCCTTCACGTGGTGGGATTTTCCTCCACAAAAGTAAAATGGCGAATCAAAGGCTGGCGCTTACAAATGGACATGCTGGTCTACCTAAGGGAGCTTGAAAACTCTGATTCCGAAACCATGGTGTATGAACCGCCTGTTTTGGTCACCGCAAACCATGAGAATGCGCGGCTCCAGACGATGCTCCATTGCCTCTTAAGGGTCAGACTTCAAGTCAAAGACTCAGGGTTCAATCCCCTGAAACAATCACCTGCTTTGGTTTAGGTGTCCGGCAAGTAACCGAGTCCCCGCAAAAACTGTGAGTGTGGCGCACACCTTGATGCCCATAATTCACCATGTTTGTGTTTTTTGATGATAATAATAATAATAATAAATAAATAAAAATAACAATAGTGTACTGTGGTAAAGCATAATTCCCTATGTAACTCAGTCTAATAGTCAATAAGTTCATGGGTCGATTCCATGTTTTGATCCAATCCCCACTGAGTATCTCCCGATCAAATCCCCATTTCAGCCAACAACACTGATCGTCACGACACATGTCCTAACTATTTCAACCGATTAATATTTAAAAACTCATTGACTCTACATAAGATTTCATCACTACTTATCATGTGATTATCAGATTATCATAAAGCTCAAATAGTGGCTCAATGTTATAAAAAAGCATCTTCTTTTTTTGTACTCAGTTGTATTAATCTCTACTTTTTTTAACTAGTTTCAAAAACATTTCAAACATTCATACAGACCATCAATAAATGGTTTTTACGGATATTTATCAACAAATCTTAGTTAATTAAAATGCCACGAAAATGTCATAGCCCAAAGAGAGCGAAAAGTCCATGGAGGTAGAAAGAGCAAACATGACAGTAGTAGTATCCAGAGCTAATATTGCAGTCGATGATTGCTTAAGAATTCAACCCGATTCATTCAAAGCTAAACACTCACACACGTGTCCAACAGTAAACAATTATCATAAGGAAAAGTATCTTGAAGAGAGAGAGATGACAATGCGTGGAATCGCTCATACTTGGAGCTGAACTGTTATCCAGTCTAGCTGATGGGCATAATTTTTGGTTGGGAATAGTGACTGCCTTTCAGTGTCTGCCTAAATGCAAGTGTTCGAATATCTGTAGATATGTATGGCGCCCTGGATGAAAAACTTCGACCGGAACAGGCTGGATTCAGGAGAAACAAGTCATGTATTGATCAGATCGCCACATTACGGATCATCATTGAACAAAGCCTGGAATGGCAGTTACCTCTCTATCTCAACTTCATCGACTTTGAAAAGGCCTTCGACAACGCAGCGTCGATCGAGAGGTGCTTTGGCAATTACTTCGCTACTACCAAGGGGGCCACCGACAATTATACATCTCATCCAACAGCTGTACGACAATGCTGCATGCCAAGTAATCCACAACGGGAAACTTACGGAATCCTTCGGAATGAGGACAGGAGTAAGACAAGCTGCCTGCCTACTATCGCCAATGATTTTCCTGATTGCAGTAGATTGGAAAATGCGACAAACAGCGGGGAATGAGGAAACAGGCATAAAATGGACTCACACAAAAAACTTGGAGGATCTGGACTTCGCCGATGATATATGTCTGATTTCCCACAAACTGGAAGATATGCAAGCGAAAAGCAACAAGTTGGTAGAAGAAGCATCCAGAGAATATAGGACTTCAGGTGAACATAGAGAAAACAGAGTTAGGTGATGAAGATTCCTGGCCAACACCACCAACAGCAACAACAACAGACAACAATCAGCCAGCATAAATGGAAGGAACCTGAAAAAAAAAACCTTCTTTACCCACCTGTGAAGCATTGTTTCAACTACAGGCCGGCGGAACTGACGAGTATATCAAAGCAAGGATCGGGAAAGCAAGACAAGCTTTCATTACTCACGTCAAGTCTGTGTGGAGGTCAGCAGCACTCAGCATCAAAATGAGAATAAGATCCGGATTTTCAACTCCAATGTGAAGTCAGTCAGTGCTACTTAACATACGGATCAGAGACTTACACTGCGTGTCATAAAGAGCATCTCAAACAAACTACAGACCTTCATCAACAGGTAGCTGTCTTCGCTCAATACTACTCAAGATCAGATGGCTGGCCAGAAAAGATCAGCAACAGAGAGGGATCTCTGGCAATGAGCGAACCAGCACAGCAGGAACCAACCGATTGTGAAACAAATAGGCAGGAAGAAATGGAGATGGATGGATTGTCTGGCCATACTCTGAGGAAACAAGCCATCAAGTGAGTGACATGACTAGACAAGCCATTGCTCGAGTGGAACCCAGCCGAAAGGGAAGCGGCGGCGAGTTGGTCGTCAGTGCAAGGTTGAGGGTGACTTGGAGGAGGTCATGTGAAGAGGAGATGGAAGCGTGTGGGCAGACTTGGAGTACGAGTTCCACGCAGCCTAATTCCGCCTGGACAACTGGATAGTATTATCAATCCTCACAAATTATAAGTGTGACTCATAGTCCCTGATACATGAGACATTTTTTGCGGGCAAGTGAGTTTTAACTGAGGTGAAGTCTCCAAAAATACTGACCAAAGCTATGCAGAGACGTGTAATCTCTTGAACTTGATTGGATAGAAAAAAAATGTAAAAGCCTAAACAGCAACAAACACATCTATTTCTCAGTACATTGTAAGAAAGTTACTGTCTTCTTTTCTTCATGGCTACTGAAGTCACCTGTACACCTATTCTAAGCTTCTTTCTATTCTATATGTGTAATAGTAACCATAATAATAGTGATAATAATAATAAAATTAATGACGACACCAGCAATGAGGAATCTAAATCATTAGTAGTAATTCCATACAAGGAAGGAACCTCGGAAGCCTTACGCAGAATTCTTAACAAGGCAGGAATAAAAGTGGTTGGCATTCAAACCCAAAAACTCAATTAGAAACAAGCTTTGTCGATTAAAGGATCAATCCTGTGGAGCCCTTAAAACAAAACAATTTAGTTTATCTAATACCCTGCCTGCGATGATTGTCAGGTCAAATACATAGGTTAAACTAGTAGAACAGGGGCAGTCAGACTAGCTGAACATAAAAACCTGGCAAAATCTAGATTGGTTGATCCAAATAAGATAAGAAATCTAGAGAATGGTTCAGCTATCGCAAGCACTACATGCAGTTACACACAACCATACAATAGGCTGGATGGGATAGGATGACAGTTTTAAAATCTAATGTCTGTGACAGGGTGGAGGGAGAGATTGATAACAGAAGCTTTGTTTATCGAATCAACTGAGAGCGAATACATGTAATAGGAATGATTCATCACCTGTCCACTCAGATATCTGGAAAATTCTACTACCCCGACGACGACAAATAGGAGAAAACAAAGAAAACTATAAAACTCAAGTCTCAAAGTCGTGTGATTATAATTGATGACATGATTATGAACAATAAATTTTGTTCGAAACGTCATCCAGTAAATAATACTGTTTCACTCTGTGTGATATATCTAATAAACAAACTAATATGGAATTTCTTCCTATTCTACTTCACATCAATGTACTGATGATGTAAATGAAACCTAACTTACGACGTCTTACAGGTTGTTTGCCAATTATTCATCCCAACTACTCCTCGCATACTCTTGATTGAAAATAACCTAGACAGACTAATAATGTTAGATATTTGGAGGCATTCGATGAAAAACACCCTGGATATATCTATGTTTTGTGTTTGCTGGGATTCGTCAGCAAGGCATGTTTGAGGACAAATTGATCCAAAGAGAGAGAGAGAGAACAAAATTATTTGGAAACTGTCACAGTTCACAATCGTATATTGCAGACAATCATGCAAGACACTGACTGACTGGCAGTCATTCATTCACAATCTGCGTATGTGTGTGTGTGTGTGTAAACACTTCTTGCTTATTTTACAACATTGCTTGTATCCAGCTTAGGTGACTTAAATCTTGAACAGGTTAAAACATGACACACTTGTGCAAGTGTAGAAGATAGATAATTTCTGTTTCTAGACTATTAATTATCTTCTGACATTTTCAGAACACAGAACACAACTTTTACGCTCATTCAACTATGCGCAACAAAAGGTTTTAGCAGGAAAAAACTACGTTCACAATACACAAAAAGCAAATAATCGATCACTACACTGGACAAATACTCCTTCAAGTTTAATAACAGACTGACACTTCAGTCAGAGAACCCGCTGAAAACCACCAGAAAGTAGCTCCATTATAGATAAGATTTTATTTTGATAAATCACACAGTGGAGTGTTATACAGTAATATTAACTGATGATCACGTTTCGAGCACAAACTATTACTCATAATCATATCAAGTCTCTGACACAACTTTTTACTTGAAGTAAGTACTTCAAGTACATCACAACATTCTGACAAGTTACTTATTTTGACTATAAAAACACTCGTCTTTTTTTCTCATCTGATTGTAATTGATCACTATTATTATTATTATTGTTTCCTTTAATTCCTACAGGAACATAGGGCTTCAGCCGTGCGTCTCCATTGCGTTCGGTTCTCTGCTAGAGTCTTCACCTCCTCCAAGTCACCCACCCTCGCACTGACGACCAACTCGCCGCCGCTTCCCTTTCGGCCGGGTTCCACTCGAGCAATGGCTTGTCTAGTGATGTCACTCACTTGATGGTTTGTTTCCTCAGAGTATGGCCAGCCAATCCACCTACCTCCATTTCTTCCTGCCTATTACTTTCACAATCGGTTGGTTCCTGCTGTGTTGGTTCGCTCATTGCTAGAGATCCCTCTCTGTTGCTGATCTTTTCTGGCTGGCCGGCCATCTGATCTTGAGTAGTATTGAGCGAAGACAACTGGCTGTTAATGAAGGTCTGTAGTTTGTTTGAGATGCTCTTTATGACGCGCAGTGCAAGTCTCTGATCCACCCGTATAGTAGCACTGACTGACTTCACATTGGAGTTGAAAATCCGGATCTTAACGCGAGATTAAATTTGAGGAATTACTGGTACTTATTACCGAAATACAAACCAAAAAAACAAAATAATATTAGTAGCATAACTTTCGTGACTGTTTCAACTACTCCTCGTGTTCCAAAAACAATATGGGGCTCAGATGTTTTGGAAGTCTCACTAGTAGTGTAGTTTTTCCTACGGGGTGGAACTGCTAGTCCCCTAACACCTAACCTCCCGACTTTTCTAAGTTTTACTAGCCAGTTATTCAAGAATTTAAGAGTGTGTCGGTCCGGAATCGAACCTAAACCTCTTGTATGATCGGTGAGTAGTATACCATTCAACCACTGACAACACCTTATTACCATAACATAACAGTATAAAGTAATAAAAAACAAAATAACAACAAAAAAGTCTGTATACTTACGTATGCCAGTAGACTGAAGTTAAAAACCTCCAATCATTATTTTGTATAATATAACTAACCCATAGGAGAGTTAATAAACTGGTGATGAAAACAGTTAACGGAGGAAGACAGCTAGTGAATAGACGATTGATTATTTTTGTTGGTTTTAATTCATTTGATGAACTCTGTGATGAAAAAAAACAACAAGAAAGAGTACTCTGATTAACTCTACACAAATACAAATGGATTGCATAAAGTTGAAAATTGGTATTATAATAAAACAAGGCAGCTGAAGATAATTTAATTAAGATTTTTAAAGGTGTATCACCATGCTACGCTGGAGGAAAAATAACAACCCTTTAGGCTTTGTGAATAATGCTCATCATCATGATGACTTTGAAATATTGGATACGAATTACGTAATTATTGATGAGTCTCACCACTTCTCATCTAATCTATAGATCATTTGTCTGTCTATCTGTTTTCGACATAGAACTTTGCACATATGTGCGCCAGTTCAAGTCGCCACACTCCCTCCTTGTAGCACACAAAGCAAGAGAAGAAAGTAGGAGAAATGCATATTAGAGACAGTAAACAGAGGTGTGAGACAAAGGAATAGTAATAACGAAGAACAAAACAGTTTCATTGGAAATCATAAGTCACAAGGAGTGGATGCATCTGCGCTAGCCAGCCATTGAGAACGATTTTGAGCTAGCATGTCACCAATTGTTTCCAACCATTGGTTTTTACCGTCCCGAGGACCCCAACCAGTCAGGAAGCCAGTCTACACCTTCCTACGTGGCTGGCTTAGACTAACTGTTGTGGATTTCATTGACTGGTGAAGCCATGTTTTCGTTTGACCGCCGCTGGCTAGCTCTTTTCCAGCCTGACCCTATATCAGCTAACATTGCCCATTGTCGAGGAAGGCGATGACTAGGCACACGTAACACATGTCCTAACCATCTCAGTCGATGTAATTTCACAGTCTCGTCGATTGATTTCCCCTCCCACTTACCTAGCACTCGACGCCTAACCTCAATATTGCTCACCTTATTATACCACTTAACACGGGAGATAGAACGCAGACACCTATAATCAAAGACAACTAGCCTTTTCGTGTCTTCCGCTCTCAATGGCCAGGTCTCACAGCCATGAAGGAGGAAGGAGCGGACTGATGAGAAGTACACACGTCCTTTGGTTGATAGTTGGATATCACTTCTACACCAGAGACTGTGTAAACTGGCATATGCAAAACTAGCCCTCTGTATCCGTGCTGAGATTTCGTCAGAGATCAACCCGTTGGCACTGGCTGATGGTACTTCCCAAGTAAGTGAAACGTCAGATGGATAAGAAATAACAAAATAAAGTGATATCATTGTTTGCCAAAAATGAATTTATGCTATAAATTATTTCCTTTTTTTCGGAGACTCTTACCAACTAAAACAATAGGCAGAATAATACATTATTCCTTCAGGTACGAGGGGTTTGAAGCCGTGACCCATTTGGTTGGATCCCAGGTCCGAACTCCGCTCCACCTAGCGAGGTTTAGAGGGCAGACAGGTAGTATCACTTTCCCTTATACAATAAGTGTGGCTCAGTGTCAACTGTGCATGGATTTCCAAGTGGTTATTGAGTGACATTTCATTTTTTTTCACTCACCAAAACTACTAGTCACAAATCAATATACTGACAGTATACATAGAAGTCTATGTATAATCTCTTAGCTGATTTCCAATACTTAATATCTTATTGAGAATGTATGTACGCTTTGTTTATTTAGTTTATGCATATTACATACTGAATCAATAAACTTCAATTAGCATGCAACATTTGACACAACTACACCACTAATTATTTACGTATTCCAATTCCAAAAAGAGGCATTCAGCAATGATATAAGAATAAAACTTGGGCACTGTGGTAGAGTGTAATTCCATTATGGGTAAATTTTATTTTGACAGAGTCTCACAGTGTTATACAGTAATATTTACTGATGACGTTTCGAGCACAATTTATTGCTGCTCATAATCATATCAAGGTAATCACACGACTTCCTAAATTCATTTATATAATTCCGTTGTTTTTCACTTGATTTGATTGGTAGTATTATTTTCCATATTTCGTGTATGGTGATGATTCATTCCTATTGCAGTTAGTTAGTTTTGATATAACCAGTCTTTATACTAATATACCAGTCAATATGGCCTTAGAAGCAGTTAAAAAAGAACTAACTGCGGATCCTGAACTCAATCATAGGACAAAGCTGTCCATTGAAGAAATTATTTTAGGGATTCAGCTATGCCTCACATCTACTATATTTAAATTCCAGGGCAAAATATATAGACAAACTGAAGGTGTAGCAATGGGATCACCAATATCCCCTATCGTAGCAGATATAATTATGGATAGCTGGGAAAAAATGGCACTTAATACGTTTAATCCTACTCCAAAAATATGGTGGAGATATGTGGATGACACTTTCACTCACAGTGTTAAAAACAGAAAATATCTGTAGCTTCTTGACACACATAAACTCACTAGTGGAGGGAATAAAATTCACATTTGAAGCCGAAAATGAGCAAGGAGAATTAGCCATGACGTTAGATTGTAAAATAAAACGAATAGAAGAAGGCAAACTACACACTAGTGTTTATAGAAAACCAACGCATTCTAATAGATATTTAGACTTTAATTCATCTCATCCTTTAACTGTTAAGGCAGGCTTAGTTAAGTGTTTAACAAACCGAGCAATGGCACTAAGTAGCACAAAAAAAGACCTAAATGATGAAATAAAACAGATAGAAGAGGCGTTGGTTTCAAATAACTATCCTCTAAAATTCATTAGGAAGATTGAAAAAGGCCAAAAGAAAAATAAAAAGAATTGTGAAACTAGTAATGATAACATAAATAAGAGAGAATATAAGTCATCTACAGTTATACCATATAAAGAGGGGACATCTGAGACCCTACGTAGGATTCTAAATAAAGCAGGAATTAGGGTGGCATTTAAACCTACAAACTCACTCAGGGACAAGCTCTGTAGGTTAAAGGACCCAGTTGACCCAATTAGACAAAATAATATAATTTACAAAATACCCTGCAATGACTGTCAGTGAGGTCAACTACATAGGTCAAACTAGTAGGTCAGGGGTAGTCAGATTGTCAGAACATAAGAATTTAGCTAAGGTAAGAATGGTTGACCCAGAGAAGATAAGTAATTTAGAAAAAGGCTCAGCACTGCATTGCAATGCATGCATTAGCACACAACCACACAATAGCATGGTGGGAGAGGGTTAAAATTCTTAAAAGTAATTTAGGTAGTTGTAGAGAGAGGTTGATTACTGAATCCTTCCTTGTTCATCGAATCTACACCCAACACATGCAGTAGGAATGAATCATCACTTATACCCGAAATATGGAAAATAATACTACCAATCAAATCAAGTGGAAAACAATCGAACTATATAAATGAATTTAGGAATTCGTGTGATTACCTTGATATGATTATGAGCAGCAATAAATTGTGCTCTAAGGCATTCAGCAAGGTTTGAATAGTCTATCAATACTAACAAAATGTCTGACTTAAGTAGTGAACTAATCATACACAAATTCTAACAGGATGTGTTCCCATAACATTGCGTACATACTTGGTTGATAGACGTTACCAAGCATGACCCCTAGGGTTCAAGATCTTACTCTGATCGCTTCTCACCACCTAATGTATACTTAGTTAGTTTAATTATTCATTTACACGATTTTGCCTTGAAAGAAGTGACTATGAGACTAGATTCAGCATATTTTAGTAGCCTAGCACATTGCAAAAGAATTACTGAACAACTGTTTCGTCCTCGTCTGGGGCTCTACAGCGGTACACTCCCAAAACCCCTCCAGAGATAGAACCCGGGATCTTCAGGTTACGAAGCAAGCTCATTGACCATCCAGCTACTGGAACAAAAGCGCTCCCTCATCGAACCCAGGTCGCCTGGGCGACAGCTAGGAATCCTAACCTATCGCCCAACAAATATGTCGAAGGGAATGCATATGGATCGGACACACACTGAGAAGACCAGTGAAAAACATCGCGCTCCAGCTAAATCCTCGAGTGGGAAACCACGAGTCAGACGTCCAAGGGTGACGTGGGGGAGATTCTGGGAGAAAATGAAAGTTTATCAGCCACTCAAAGACAACTGTGGAGATTAGGATGAGATTGAGATGTGCTGTTGAAGCCCTATGTTCCACTAGGAATCCAAGGGAATAATATGATAACATATAACACAATAATGCAGAAACCTAGTTTCCTTAATCACTTAACAAATATGATATGTAATGATCTGAATAAAAAGGTAGAAGAGATCCAACTTACCAAATAAGCAGCAGCCAGAACTGGAAAAATCAGATATCCTGGATAGAGATGGATATAACATCCGAAAGCGCATAAAACAGAAGCCAGCAATAGGTAGCCTAAATTAATTAAGCAGTCAAATTGAAAAGAGTAGCAGCAATCACGACTTATTCATCGTAAAAGTGATAGTGATAAGAAAACGCAACTATTTTAACAAAGTAAACGGAATGAATCTGAATGACTGGTGTATGACACATGCCCTAGCCATCTCCATCAATGCTACTTCACAACCTAATCGGTTGACTTTTCCTCTCTACCCAACCTTCATATAACTGACAATATTACACTGCCTAACGCACATATGTTAAAGACCGCTGACCTCTCTATATCTTACTACCTTCAGTGTCTATGTCTCAAAGCCATACAGGAAGTAGAAACGAAATGTTGCACAGTACACACTCCTTTGACGTAAAGCCGAATATCAATCATGCCTAAAACAAAGATGACGCAAGTTGAGAAGTGTCAAACGAATCCTTTGTGTTTATGATAATACAAACAATCCATTGGACCTGTTGCAAATTCGCCAGCTCATCTTCAAACTAGAAGTCAATGTAGACCAGTCCGCTAACATTTTACATTTGACAGGGGATTAATCTCATACCAAACATACTAAGATGCTTGCTCAGTGTGTTCAGAAAACTATTTTGTTAGCGTCTTCACCAAGTCGAAATATATCAGTTGTGTAATTAATGTATACCAAGAAGTTCTCCTAAAAGTAATTCAATCCTTGATTCACTGTAGTCGACTCAGGTCATATCCATTAGTTCAACTATAGTCAAATTAAATAAGCATATTGACAGTTAATGTTTCTGACAGACACAACGAGTTTTCATCACTTCGGAAGACAACTCTTTAAAGCCAGCCTGTTCCATGGTTGCATGCAACCGGGTTCAGAGTTTTGATTAGGAAATTTCTGGAAACTCTCTTAGAAGCAACATATTGGCACAGTACCACCCGATCAACAGAGTTAAATCAACGCTGTCACAAAAACGAAATACGGAAATTGTCGAACACCGGTAAGTATGCCTGTTTCAGAATATGTTAAAGGATGTACACTTGATCAATGCACCCTTGTCTATGTCTGAAACCTACCTGGTTTTCATAAGTTTGCTTTTGCCCAGACCCTATTTAGATTATACAAGTTAATGAAACTCTGGATCTTGAATACTACTTTAGTCAAGCAGATATTCCTGTGATCACGACGGGACGATCTTTTCAGTCATAAACTGGTATTGCAGACGATGAACAACGATTTAGTGAGACTTTTTGAATTCTAGTATATTAATTAGTCTAGCAAAGTATGTATCACTTCCATACTTAAACAAATCTGGAGTCATACTATCAGATCCTTCTGCCTTAAAACCTTTTGGATTAAGGACATATTTGGCAACTTCAACTACACTTGGAGGACCAACGTCTACATCTTGTTGAAGCTGCTTTGATGTTTATAGCTTCAGTTTTCTGATTAAGTCACAAAACTATTCGTTTCTAATTCTTCAAGGAGTTAATCCAGACCAACTACACTTGTACATTTCACAACAATAGTTAGACAGGTGCTAGATGCTTTCTTTTGATATTGGTCTGCTCTGATTAATATTACATGTCAATGTGAAAGATAAACTGAATGAACAAATCCCTACAAACCAACACTTGAATATCCATGAGATGCTCACTAGCGACTTGCCCTATTCAGGTAGGTAGTTACCTGGGGTTCTAGTGAGAAGTCATGACCAGTAGGGTGCAGCAGGTCGGGTGTGAGGACGAATACTCACCACCGATGACGTTGGCTAGGGGTCGCACTATGTCGTGAATTGGCAGAAGTTAGAATTCACGGACTGGCCATTGGATCGGGTCCCAGTGGCTTAATGGTATACGAGCTCGCCTTGTAACCAGAAGGTCCTGGGTTCGAATCTCGGTGGGTGCGTACTGATGAAGAGTCCCAAACTAGGACAAAACAGCTGTCCAGTACTCCCAACTGGTTTTTCCAATGGTTCTCTAACTAATGTCAGCTCATGATGAAAATCCTGTAACCAATCAAATCCCTACAAACCAACACTTGAATATGAATGAACAATAGTGGGCAATTTTACTGTATACAATGGAATACGCTAGTAAGATTTTATTAATACCTTCTCTAAATACATTGACAGACTGAGTTTTCCGCATAGAACTTTGCACAAAAGTGCGACAGTTCAAGTTGCTACACTTTATATAGCATACGAAGGTAGATTAAGATTTAAAGGAACTACAATGAACGGAAATATTCGGGACAAAAATAAGTATATAAAGAAAAATGAGAATGTAGTGGATTTAGTTCATGACGAGTGAATACATACACTTTGTTGAAAACGTTGTTGAGCCATTTCATCAAAGTCTCAAACCACTGGTTTTTAGTGTCTTGATGACCCCAACCAGGCGGTCGACACCTTCCTACATGGCTCAAACCAATATTTAAAGATTTCATATGCTGATTTCAGGTTTGATTTCAGCACCCTCATCCCATTTTCAACCTAATTTTATGTTAGTTAACATTGTTCGACAAGGAAGGCAATAGCTTGGAATGCGTATTTAAATACATGACGAAAGCAGTAGTACACATCCAACAGTATGAGTGACATGACTACATTATGCACCGCATATTGTAAAACCATAGACACTGTTAATTTAAAGAAGAGAAATTTAGTGATGCCGATGAGATGCGGAGTTAATAACGTTAATATAACTCAGAAACACGTTAGAAGTTTATGCACTGGGCAATGATTCACACCTAACAAGTGATGGTCAGTCAGACCAGCTGGTGCCTAAAAATATAAATCAGATTCACAAGAAATTAAACTTATTCCTACAATCTTAGATAAACTCAGATAAAAGAAGTGAACTACAACTAACCTTTACAGATGGAAATATTGATCCACAGGAATACTATGTTATACACGATACAGGTTGAATTGGAGGCAGATACTAGTATTGAATAAGGATTAAGTGAATACCTGAACAATGCATTACAAAAAACAGCGAGAAACTAAGGTCATTGTACTGAAACATTATGACTTTTATTCTTATTTAAGTGTAAAGTTTATGAAAGTTTATTTTTAGAATGCTGTTATAATCAACGATATGTAAGCAACCGATACCTTCATTTAATTAATATACCAAGCAAGAATGCACGCTTCCAAAATAAAAGTTTATGACTTACATATGCTTCAATGCAGACACGCGAACATTGTCATTCCCGCAGTGAATTGTACTCCAACATAAATGCTCCTTATATTTATGAAATTAATAATAAAAGGCTTTCAAACAAACAAAAATTATCATTTCACACATATTTCGCATAATCATTAGACTCAGAGCATATTCCTAAATGGCTCCAAAAGCAAATTGAATTCCCAGAACCCATTAATGGTGAAAGCAGGAGAATTAGCTCCTCTATCACGAAACATAATATAGAGACAGGATATAAAATTGGTGTTTACACATCTTTTAAACCTATCTATAAAACGTGTTTGGGGTGTATCCTAAAGTTTGTGGAAGCCCTAGCAATCAGAAAGTTTAAACCGCCTTTATGCTTTCAAGAACAATTCGTTATCACACTAAACCTTCCTTGGTAAAATTTTTGGATACCATAGCAGATGTACTATTACCTCTTATTCGGTTTAGTGATCTTCATTCTTATTTTGACCTTCACTATGTCCTTTTAACTTGACCTAAATTTATTTTCTCACCGCTTTATTAATTTCACATATATTTATATGACAAGTCCGTGTATGTGACAATCTGATCATACATCAGATTGTTCAAAATGCGTTGCGCAAATACATTACACGATTCAGACAAATTACGTCTTCTTATTGCTTTGTCTAAATTCACAATAATAGATATGATCTTATAGTACATATGGACCACAAGTAACAAACCATTAAACTTCCAGAATATACTAGAACGACCACATTCAAGGTTTGCATTGCATGCTATTGCACTACACATCATAGATCTGCTGTAGATAAATAACGGATACCATGATCCAGCTCTTAATGTCGTATTCTTAAAGATCAGACCAACTTAGATCACGGAAATTTTGGAATCATCACAGAACAGCTTTGTAGTATTCTGATATTATTTTAAAAACATAATACTAAAGTTTTTAAAATCACCAGAGCATTACAGATTTGTAGGGAAGTTGCAAACAGAGAAAAACAAGTCTTTCAGATTCAGAAGTTTGAGATTATATTAGAATCCTATCTTTGACAAGTGTTTGGCCTCAAATAGACATAAATGGAATTAAAATCACCAGCAAATACAAGTATCAATCACTAAAACTTTGTTTTAAAATCAAATGGATTAATGTACTCTCTAGAGAACGGCTTACTCAGCTTTTTTCCAGATTCAATGTTGAAACTGAGTGATCAGCACAAATATAACTGTAAGATAAAGCACTCAACAATCTCATACTATCTTACTGCATAGAGACAAAGCCATGGCTATACCCTCCTCCTACGAAGCATCATAACTACACAAAAAATATTCAACACTACATTGACAAGAGTGAGTAAATTAAAGAACCGATGTTATCATTCAAGATCAAGAAACACCATACCAAATTAAGGGATTTCTATAGGCCCCTGATGAAATCCTTTAAATGAGTACCATCTAAATCATTTCAGTTACTTACCAAATGAGTGAGAGAGCCTGGAGTTTTTTTAGATCCGTTTCCTTTAATAAAAGATGCTTCGATGATTCATGTACTGAGGATTTGGAACGCTTTTGTAGAGAAAGCAAATACTTTAGTGCGGACTGACAAAATACGGCCAACGAAAATAGCATGATGCATTCCAAAGCCTGAGAAAATGAATGGTCATCTCAACCACCTACCAAGAAGAAAATTGATTTATTCGTATTTGTGAGCTTCAACAAATTCGACCAAATCGAGAGCATAAGTGGAGGCTATCAATCAAAATTTGACACAAACAGATTCCCACCTGATGTACCACGTCACCATCATATGGAGAAATGCCATGTTTCTGTAAATAAATCCCTTCTGAAACTGAGTCTAATGCAAAATTGGGTAAGAAACATACCAGAGTCCCACTGATTTAAAGAAGAATATGTAAGACTATCTAAGAAGTCATTTGAAGCATATTTGTTGACAAGATGTCTGAGTACCGCACCGAAAAACACAAATATTATGCAATCCCAAGTCATCTGTGAAACTAGCTGGTAGGTCACAAGTGGAACAAAGTAGTTAAGTAAAACATATTCACTGACTCTTGTGAGCATCAGATACTGCGAGAACAGCTGAGTGAAATGGAGTTGTATGCTATCCAAAATAATGTGAAAAAGAGGAATCCTACAGGTGAATGCATTACTACAATATTTCTGAAGACAACGACATATACGTCTGTGTCCAGGCATATACGTCTGTGCCGACTTATGCCTAACAGACGGCGTCAAAAGACAGTCTGCGGCTCTAGGATTAAGCGAACGATCCTGAAACCCTAAGAGTCGGGTTTTCCTGGCTGTCAAAGTTCGAAGTTTGATTATCCCGAAACCTCTGTGGGTCGGCTGCGGAAACACCAAAGTTGACAGTTTGCTACACAAATGCCCAAAGCCTGTTGAACGAACGGTCTTAGCTGTGTAATATGATAGACTCCGGAAATCCGGATGTAATTATCATCACAGAGACATGGATCACACCTGATGTCAATGATAACGAAGTTAACCTGCCAAACTTCAAAATGCATAAGGTGGACCGACTAAGCTGCAAAGAAGGTGTTGTCGTCTACCTGAAGAAATGCTTAACCGTGTGTAGCATCGAAGCACTCGCTCACGAAAGTGAATCGTGGGAACTTCTATGTTGTAGAACTAAGTGCATAGGCCAAGACATTGACCTCATTGCTATGTACCGCAGTCCTGACTGCAGTGCAGACGACTTCCTAACAGGGAAGCTAGGCTCCTGGACATCGAAATGTCAAACTCTCGTGGTCAGCGACTTCAGCGCCCCAACAGTTGACTGGACAAGCCTTAGGACGCCATCTTCGGACAACTTCTTTGATTATAAACTGCCGGAATCTAGCATTTCGTTAGCCCAAGTTCAACATGTCATGAAGCCCACGCGCTACGACTAACAGCACTCCTCTTCAACCCCGGACCTAGTATTCTCCCATTGTGAGGATGTGAACCTCATATATCATCTTCCTCCTTGAGGAATAAGTGATCATGCTGTGCTCTCTTTCAAGTTCACAGCATCAGCATCATGGGCCAAAACCCCAGCTCCACCAAACGTTTGGAAAGATGATATAAATGCGATCGTTTCAGCAGCCAACTCATTGAACCGGTACATCAACCTAGAGTCCCAAGTAGAAGCTGCATGGAACCAATTTAAACAACTTTACGCCCAAGTAACCGAACCTTTTATCCCTTGGTCTGTCCCACATGGTCGGAAACATTGCCTCCCTTGGATAAACCGAGAGATTCGTAAGTTACTCAGACGTAAACACAATTGTTGGAACTTGTTTGTCACACTTTAGACTCGTGAGACCAGGAAATCTTACAACACTGCTAGGAACAAAGCGACTGCAGAAATCCGTCTATCAAGGATGAAGTTCGAAGCATATCTGGCTCGAAATGCAAAGGGACAACCTACGAAAGTTTTCTCGTACATGAACTTCAGGAATAAGAAATTCAGTGGTGTCCCAAACCTGACTACTGGCAATGACACAATCGAAGAAGATCAAGAAAAAGCAGAAGCAATCTCAGGCTACTTATCCCAAGTCCTTACACAGGAGTCATCACTCCCCAAGGGATCAGTTCTGGCTGCATCAGAGGAACACAGGATTAATTCCGTTGACGTCTACCAAGACATCGTGCTCAACCGCCTAATGAAACTAGATGCAGGGAAATCAATGGGTCCTGATAATCTTCATCCAAGGCTTCTCAAGGAGCTATCAGCTCATATAGCTGGTCCATTGACCACGATCTTCAAGCTATCTCCCCTGAATGGAGTGTTGCTGCGTAACTGGAAAGGGGCCATAATAATCAAAACACTGGAAAGAATCATCAAGAAAAGTATGATGGTATATCTGGAAAACAACAATTTGCTATCCAGAGCACAGCATGGCTTCCGAGGAAACCTCTCATTCCTGTCAAATCTCACGATTTTAAAAAAGGATGACTTACTATGATTTACTAAATATAAGAGCTGCTGTAGGTAATAATAATATATTCTCATTTTTGTACATGAGGGACGCCAGTTAACAGGCATCATCATTTCGATAAATTACACATACGATTAGTAAGTATAGTTAGTAATGATAATATAGTAAGGTACATATTTATTCCTACAGATGTACGACACAAAAGTTGCATAGGCATGGATAAGTATTATTTAAGTTACATATTTGAATTACATGACTTACGGTTAAATAACATGGTTGCTGTCATTTTGTCTTTAGTTTGTGGGAAAAATCTGATAACTAGTTATTCAATGGAACACATCAAGAAATATAGAGATATTGGCTTCGCATTAACAAAATAACCCAAGTATGCGTTGGATGGATTACAGATACTTGGGAAAATAAATAAAGCTTGAAATCAGTTCCCTCATAAAACCATAAAATGCGTCTTATAATAATATATTCTCACTTTATGCACATTAAGGACTCCAGAATAATAAGGAGAATAACTAAATAACTGACCAATTTCTCATGCGTCTTCGTGCTTTAAGTATTTTCACTGAGTTCTCCCTAGTTCACATGTATATATCAAAGCTTTTTACTGGTGATCGGTCCTACCCCACATAATCCTCTGAACTTCGTCGACTGTAGTGGAGTACTGGAAAGTTGGCAGAAGCTATATTACGATATTTTGACGTTTCCAGCCACAATAGTTGTTGATTAACGCCAAAACAGTATGCTTGAAACTGCTGTAACCATATGTTTCGAATTATTTCACTTCCATAAACTAACAATCTGTGAAGTCTGCGGCGCTACTGGGACTTCAAAGACTGGTGGACCTTCAGGAACAGAATTATACTTAATAGGTCCATGATCCATGATTTCCAAATGGATGTCTGATTATATATAAAATTATGAATTCTGGAGGAATAATTTGGTTTATTTTTGCTTCCCTCACCTTCTAAATGACGCTCCTTTGCCTGATTTGCTTTTTTATTTTCAGATCTCAGAAGACCTTGACAAGTCAGTAGAAAAAAATAGTCTGTACAGGGAGCATTTGAAACTTATAACCGAGGTGCCAGTTCTGATTCCTAGGGGCAGGCTGTTCCATATTTTAGAATACATGACTGTGAGGACGTTTTCGCGGAGTGTTGACTTAAAGGCTTTTATTGCCACTGTGCAAGTTTGGTTACACAGATCGTAAGAGCCTTCCGGTGAGAAGTGTATGTCCTTATTGTCTGAGAATGATATTTTGTGTAGGACCTTGAAGAAGAATACTAGGTTTATAATAAGTTGTCTTGTCCAAAGTGGGTCAAGATTTAGAATCATGCACCGTGAGATGTAGTCTTTCTTACAATCGTAGCCCTGTAGTTTGGATGTGAAATATCGTTGGATACTTTCCATTCTCTACTTGTCACATATGCTAGTGCTGCCAGTAATGAATGGAAAGTATTCTAATAGTGAACTTACATATGCTTTGTATAGAATGGGCGTGGCTTTGTTGCTGTGAAAGTTCCTGAATACACGTCCTAAGGGCATCCTGGACTTTCGGGTCTATGATGCCAACTGCTCAGAGAATGTTAGGTCACTAGAGTACTTCAGGTCTAAGTTAACGACACTTTGGAGTCTGGTTAATTTGGCAGATTGAAGCGTTTATTTCAAGTCGATTTAGGGTGCGCCGAAGCAGATCAAACCGCATTTGTTCAGACTGGATTGTAGATTCCACAAAGACGATCAAGCAGTCACTTTGTGTAATTCTTTTTACACAACATTCTGGAACTACCCTAGGTCATCCCATTGGAATGTATAAGCTACTTTTAGGTCATATGCAAGGATAAATGGTTTCCCATGTGTGAAGCAAGTCGTTGATATGAAGTGCTAATAGGAGGGACCCTATGACTCTACCTTGAACTGAACTGCGAGTGATGCGACTAGGTTTGGAAGTCACAGAACCAATTCTAACTAATCGTGACCCGTTGTTAAGGAATGATTTAAGCCATCCTAATAGTGGGTCACATAGTGAGGAGTTCAGCTTATGTATTAGCAGTAAATGGTCGACGCGGCCAAATGTCTTCGAAATCTCAAAATAGATGACAACCAACAGTTGTCGTGTCACGACAGCTGGTCCCAAGGTTAAAGGGTTCTAGGTGACAGGCTACTCATGACAGGGATTTAGGGAATCCATGTTGGTAAGAACCAACAATATTGCAGCTAGGCATATGTTTGAGTATGCTATCTTTAAATAGTCTCTCCATAATTCTAGATGCTATGGGTGTGATATCGGTTGGCCTGTAGTTATTGAATTCTGTTTTCGAGCCGCATTTGTGTTTAGGTGTAATAAATGTCGTTTTCCATATATCCGGGTAGGTATGAGTCTCTGAGGACATTGTGAAGATTTTAAGCGGTAATATGGGAACATCAGGACAGTCATATTTATAGCGATGCAACGACATGCCGTCAGTGTCAAAAAACACCTAGAGCTTTTGAGATTCCTAATGGCTTGGTTGGTGTTAGCACTAATTTGTTTGGTGTGGGTAAAGATGGAAGCTTTGCCATATCAGTAGGGTGTATAGCGAGTAACGGTACTGTAGGCTTGAGGTAGTTAGCTGCAAATGTTTTGTTGAATAATTCACACATGTCTGCACAATCATTGCATAGCCTACTTTTGTCTTTGAGGAGAGAAACGCTGTGATTTTTGCAATTAAATCGCTTCTTTAGGATTTCTGTGAGAGTATACACGCTAGCAGGGCTGACTAGTGCAGTGCGTTCTTCCTTACTCATACGCAAATCTTGAGCTTGGGAGATGGAGCTAAGAGCCTTAAGTAATAAACCCAGTGTGCCGAAGTTGTGGTGCTTTAAGTGACTTGTCAAGAGTGTCTTCAGTCTCGTACGATCCTTTGGTTTTATAAATGACTTTCTATATGGAGAAACCTTTAGTGTTTGGAGTGGAATGGCAGCATCTAAGCATGTGTTTGAGTTCTGATAGAAGATGCTCAGAGCTCTCGAGAGGTCATCAATAGTGAAGTATCCGCCCCATTTGGAGGATATTAGCACTGGTTCTACTAAGGTCCAGTTCGCCTTACTATAGTTCCTATATAGTACTTGTTGTGAAGTGGGGGTATAAGCTGCATTGCTACTCAGTGGAAATGGTAATGCACACATCACTGTTTGTGGTCACTACCTGAAAACTTAGAACCCACTAAGGCTGAGAGGGGGCTTATATCGTGACGGAATATTAATCCACTACGTTGTCACCACTTATAGGGATAGTAACAGTTTATTTCCAGCCGAAAATGTTCAGTTTACCTAAGAGCTTGTCATATTTAGCTGGACCTTTTAATAAATCCCAGTTGATTTCGGGTAGGTTGAAGTCTCCACATATGATCTTATGCTCGTATGGAATAAATAAATAAATTTATTCTCGTAGTACAGTACATGAGGGACGCCATTTTACAGGCATCATCAAATTTTTACAGAAATAGAACCATATAATTCAATCCCAATTTACAGGCGGTAGCAAGGTATGCTTTACATGCTCGTTGGAGATTATACATACACTTGATAAATGTTAATCCCAGTAGTATAAAACAGCCTTTTCACTTATATACAATCATTTCTGTGCACAGTTGGAAAAAATCTCCTAGATTGTCAGTGAGTGCAACACATCAGGAAATACAGAAGTATTGTCTTCGCATTAACAAAACAACCAGATCTTTGGTGGATGGATTATAAGTGCCTGGGAAAAAAATAAAGCTTGAAGTCAATTTTCATACATAACTTTGTAGTATACAGAGTCCTTGAATTATAGTTCATTGATGCGTTCATTAGAAATCAGCGATATGTTTATCTCGTTTGATCTGCAATGTCATTATTGGGAGTAAATACATAAGTTTTACGCGCATTAATTAATGGATTTCTACTGCTCGTGGGTATTTTGTTAGCGTGAAGAAGGTTTATTAATTTCAGCTGTTCCGACAGGAGTTCAGAATATTAACTGCTCAGCAACATTATGGATATAAGTTCATCACATTATCTCAGGAAAGGTGGGTTGTAGTTGGTGAGGTATATATGGTGCCCAACGAGCGTCCATGTGATGTTGTGGTGAGTTATACCTCTTTCATGTTGTCGGTTTATGTCCATTTTATTCCACTTATTGTGTTGGGTAGTATTTTTACAAACGAGATTTCTTGTCTGTTTGAGGATACGTATCTTAACCGTTAATGTTTTATCTAAAATTATAAATAGAGGCAAAAACAACAGGTGTAGTATTTAAGCTTATACATTACATGAACCTATTATTTCGGAGGCTCTCAGATAGGAACTAGAACTATCATCGTTTGCAAACTCTTGTAGTTTGTCATTAAGCACCTTTTCGAAGGAGGCCAGTGTACTTGCTTGAGGCATTTCCATTGGTAGTTTATTCCATATCTGTGCATACCTAATCAAGTAAAACTTTTGCCTGATGGCTGTTTTACATTGTTCGATAGCTACTGTACCCTTAGTGTGTCTTAGTTTGTAGCCATTGTCATCTGACAGTAGACTACCATTAGTAGAGGCAAAAACTAAGTGGTTTAGAAGCTTATAGTAATGTGTTAAGTTTAGTCCCAGGTGTCTTAGCCATAATGTTCCTAGTGCTAGGGTATCACATCTAGTGGAGTAGTTAGCACCATTTTCGGTTCCGAGTAATTTTAACGTGAAGTACCTCTGCACTCCCTCGACTTTCAATTTCTCCTCTATACGTATACTACTATACATGAATGAACAGTAATCAAATAAAGGACGCACACAAACCTTGTACAACAGAATTCTAGACTCATTTCTGTAGAAGTTCCTGAGTAGAAAGCCGATAAGTCTGCATGACTTTGACACTTGTTTGGAGATATGTTCAGAAAATGATAAGTTATGTGAATATTTCAGTCCTAGGTTCAGTACAGATTCCAGTCGTAGAAGTGCATGGCCTTGAATTGTCAGGTGAAGTTCTAAATTGTTGCAACCTATGCAGAGCCAGCCACATTTTTCGACATTAAACTGGAGTTGCCAGGTGTCACACCATCTATCCATTTTTTGTAATTCTTGCTGTATGGCGTTTACTGTTATTCGAAGATCTGTGTTCTTTCATTTATACGTCACTTTTAAGTCATCTGCATATAGTATTGGTTTACCTTCACTAAAGCATTCACAGATACTTTTTACATATATTATGAATAGGAGTGGGCCTAATACACTTCCCCGGATTACACCACTACTTACTGGTTTAGGCCTTGAGATTATCGAGCCAACTTTCGTTGTCTGACTTCGACCACAGAGAAATGATTTTATCCAGCATAGCCTGCTGACTAGCAGATTATGGGGAACTCTGTCGAAGGCTTTTGTTATATCGAAATATGGCACAATTACTAGTTCTCTGTTGTTCCTACTTCGCGTAACTTAGTTGGAAAAGTCTATGTGACAGGTCACACATGATCTCTTTTTGAGAAATCCGTGTTGTGATGGATTGATAAGTTCATGTTCTAGTAAGTTGTCTAACACTTGATCTTTAGCCACTTGCCCCATTATTCGTGATATTACCGGTGTTATACTGATAGGTCTATAGTTGCATGCACTGGTTTTGACCCCTGCTTTGTGCTTAGGTAAGATGTATGTGTTTTCCACACTTCAGGATAAGTTCCAGTTTCCAGTGAGAGAGTAAATATTCTAAGTAACAAGACTACCGTTTCCGTGCTACCATTTTTGTATATGACAGATGGTATGTCGTCTGTTCCAGTACTACCATTAGACTTCAATGTCTTAATCGCTGAGTCTATATTTTGTATACTAAAGTCGATTTCGACTAATTTGTGTTTACTTTAGCAAGTCATTTGGAAATTTTGGGTCGGGTGCACTCTGGTGTCATTGCAAAACCACTCACTGAGGAGTTCACTTATAACCTGGGGATCATTGTACATTATACCCTTATGTTCCAAGCTGCTTACATTATTGTCTTTACTGCCTTTTAGACGTTTCTGCAATATCCTACAAAGTTCCTGAGTTTTGGAGTTACCCACAAGCGCTCTATTTTCTACAAGTTGTGACATCATTTTGTGTTTCTCTTCAAGCAGTTTAAGGGTTTCATGTATTTGGTTTAACGCATTAAATTCCTTGAACACATGGTATTTCCTTTTCAATTTCTTTAGTTTTAGTCGCATTTTGCGGTCTATAAATGGGGTTGGTGTCTTTAGAGCAGATTTTAGGGGCGCGATTGTGTCTCTTGCTGAGCCAATTGTTTTGTAGAAAATCTCAAGTGATACTTCTAAGTTATTGTTGATGAAGTATTCTTCCCAGTCAGAACTTCTCAACAGATCTGATAGGAATTCCCAATCAGCATTCTTATAGTCCCTATATTGATAGTGCACCGGGTAGTTTTCAGGTGTGTATTTAGTTGTTAGTCGGAGGGGTAGCGTGCAGTACAATATGTTGTGATCAATGTTATCGAGTTTATTTCCCACCTCTATCGAGATGAGCTTTATTTCATGACAGCGGATTAAGTCAAGAGTATTTTTGTTTCTGGTAGGGAGGCGTAGGCACTGCTTCCATCCGCCTACGTCTATAGCTTGTAGTAGCTCGTCATGGATTCTAGGACCTGTAAAGGTATCCCACTTTACTCTAGGTAAGTTGAAATCGCCACAGACTACTTTGTAGTCGAAGTCCAGCGTAGCTACATGCTCTAGTATTTCTCCAATAATTATATCAGTCACTTCAGGGCTTTTAGGGGTCTTTATATACATCCCAAGAGAATTTTATTTTCGTTTGTGTGGATACTTATCCACTTAGATTCAGGGAGTTTGTCAGTAGTTGGTTTATTGAAAGTATTGGAGTTAGTGGATTTAGAGGCATATATAAAGCAACCGCCTCCTCTTCTGTCAACTCTATCGTTCCTAGAGATGTCGTAGTTGTCTATTACTAGTTTTGAGTCAGGTATATCGGTAGTAAGCCAGGTTTCAGTCACCATTAATAATAATAATAATATATATTTTCCTATCAATGTAGGACGTTGGCCGTTCTATGTATGCCAGGCAGCGAAGCGATGTTGTTTTATTAAGGAGAGATCTAGCATTCAGGAGCATAATCGTTAGTAAACTAGAGTTATTGAAGGAGACGTCAACATGGTTACTTGTCACTATCCTTATGTCATGTTTGGAGGGGCTCTGAGGTGAGACAGAGTCAGTGTGTGTGCTATTTCCTGGATGAATTGTGCAGCGAGTGGGGCTATTGTTTGCCGCATCCGAAAATAATCCTGTTGCATGTTTTGACTTTTAGCATACATGGGTGGGCATCTGCGTTCATCTAGTGGTGACATATAGTCTGCTTTGCAGTTTGCTGGACCTGGGTACCCTGCGTTAGGATTACCTTGGTATTTGTGTCTCATGGGGCTTTCATAGTCGTATGCATATTGGCTCACATTACGTGTGTGAATGAAGTTATTGGGGGGATCAAGTGTCGATCTATACTCATTATGTTGATGAGGTTTAACATGGATGGTGCAAGGGTTTGGACGGGAATTTTCATTGATATAGTGCTTATATGAGTCCCATTTAGTGCTCCATATATCCTGAGGATCCATTCTACGTTGCATTCCAAAGTTATGCGCCATGCTAGGCATGTTACTCCTAGTTCGGGAAGGGGTATTCTTACTCACATACTGCATGACGTTTTAAGGAATATGCTTTGTTACCCATGCATTGTCAATTTTTAGACTGACATTCCGCTTATTAGACTTATTACGAGGGAGGTATGTCAAAGTCTGGAGTGGGACTCTGGGCTTTGTCGTCTTTCCTGCAATTTCTACTGTGGGACTCTCTGGCTTGGATCCAGATTGTGTGTGGTCTGCCAGTGGTTTCTGGTCAGCCATAGTTTGTGCGTCAATGTCAACCTCATGTAGGTCAGCAGGTTTTCCAGATGTGCTCTCATGTACTTTAAGATTGCACCCAGTGACACTGATCTTACTGAGTTTCGGGTCGCTTTTACTTTTCCTCCCAGCACTATACACGTGACTTGCTGTGCTTCAGTGTCCGCCGACACTTTAACACTGATACCAAATGTATTTCTCAGTGTGGTCAACTTTGTATCGAAGGGGTTCTTGGTTGCTTGCCTTTGGTTAGGTGTTTTATCCGAGACTACTTTAATAGTCTTGAATTTACTGGCAGTAGCCGGAAGATCTTCGGCCTTCTTAAATCGTTCAGCTATTATGTAGCTGTCGAACCTAAATAGTATACGACAAGGATGTTTTAGGTCTTTTTTACTTGGGCGAATGCGCTGACAAGGTGTACTCAAGAGATTTGCAGTCTTTAGCAATGAGTGCTGGACCGACTTTATGGGCTCGCTATCTGGTACATTATACACTATAGCATTTTGTTTTGAACCCAGCCTTTGAACAACTTCGCTGGATAGAAAGTCAATGGCGTTTACTAACTCCTTCGCACTTTTTGAGTCAGTATGCATCATTCTAGAAGTCATATTAAAAAGCTTTATGATTGTAGGATCCTGCAGTTCCTTTTTCATATGTGAGATAGTTTCGGGGAAACATTCTAGTGAACTTAATTTCGTTTTAATTCATCTATCTGTAGCTGCATCTCTTTAATTATGCATGTTAAGTAAGAGAGCTCTACCTTTTCAGACATAACATCTTCTGCCTGTATTACAGGGGTCAGAATCATGTTCGAGTCTTTTATGTTGGGTGAACTACTAATAATAAGGGGCGGTAATGTGTGATTAGACGTATTGGTGCTATTTTCCAAATTACTGGTGTTCACACGAACACTCTTTTTAGAATTTCGGCCCATCGTTATTAAAGATCAATTAACGGTAAGCAATAAATGAATATAAACGGAAACACGTGTAAAAGCGTCACCTGATTCGAACGTACCGGCTGTTAGAAGAGTGGATACTTGCTTCAGTGCATATATTAGTTGTGTCCCGTATTCACTAAAGGTGCCAGGTGCTCTACAGCTACATCCTCTTAGTAGTGTAGCACTTTTGAAGTGTACGTCGACCCATAGGGTGTCGTGCATGTCATTGAGTTCCCTATTTTCTAGCAGCAATACAGTGTGTCCAGGAAGTAAGTTAGTCAGCCTCCTGCCTCACCCCTGTTCCTGTCACATCGAAAGTGTGTGTACCCATCTATACTTACCTCTTCATCTGGTATATTGGAGTGACACTGAGATTCAGTAATCATATTCACGATGTTTTATATACAAGTGTGTGTGCCCTGAGTATTGGTTTTTTGTTCAGGATAGATCTAGCACTAATAAAGATTAGGTAACGTTGAGACTTGAAGTGGTGTTTGAAGTATTTGAGCTCGTGAATCATGCCCAGGTGTGGTTCTATATCCACTGGTTCCGCGGAGTTTGACGTCCTTGTGTTGCAAGTAGTGTCTACGCTATGTTCACCTATGTCCATCGGGTTACTATTATTACAGTTGGATTAACTAAAGGATAAGGTAGTTCTAGGCTTAGATAGGTTGGAAATATGAGTGGGAGTTTTTATTTGGCCTTTGTTTGTACAAGCAATGGATGTGATTAATAATTGTCTGTGCACTGGGCTGTACCTGTTTTCTTCCCGAAAAGGAGCCGACATTAGTGGCACAGGTTCAGAATAGTTAACATCCCCACCGGTTTTTTGTCAGCGCTGACACAGATGTGGCGGATAAAAAATTATTGATACCTGGTGATGCCTACAACTTGTTTATCTTCCGAATGCTTGAAGACATCGTATGTGTCCTTATTTGGGTTTCACTATTTGCACTGCTACACTGTGGTTTAATTCTCAGCAGACTTGTGCCGTATATTCCGTTAAAGTTTGTTTGTGTGCCATAATTTGAGGACCCAGATGGGTCAGTGGCTGAGCTCTGAGTGTTGCCACTTGCACCATTTTGCATGGTGTTATCGACGCACCAGCTATTAGTGTGGGATTTAGTGTGACATAGCATAGCATGAGAGCATGTTCTGTCGTTATTTTCGTGGATAGTACGGCCTTATTTCTGCCTTTAATCTGGTTGTTAGCACAATTTTGTATAATATTTGCCTTACAGAGTGGATTCTTCTTAGGAGTTTGAAAATGTAGGGGATTATGTTACGAAAGGTATATTTCGGTATGTTTTGTTACGGAATTCCATTTGAACTCTCACTATATGGCTAGAAGCGGATGTTGTAGACTTAAGAGAAACATTGATTTCTGTCTTAGGACTATCTAGAGACATATCTAAATCCATGGGAGAGGGTGAGGAGCTAATTTATGAGTAAGATTACAATTCACTAGCTTTTTGAACGGTGTCGTGTTTTGTGGAGCTACTTCTCTGGGATTTGAGAGGGGAGAGGCTATCCGTTCTACCGTCTCGGCCGTGGGTTTATCTTGTAGCGGTAGATAATTCCCCAAAATTATTAGCCACAGCAGTCATCACTCAACACTGGATGCTGACGCTCACTGTTTAAGTCGACTTGTTTAGCTGAAGGCTTCCGGTCAAGCATCCTTGATATTTGGTACCCCGTCGTGTCACGTGCGTGCCCGATCACTAGCCAGCTAAGCATTCACTCGATATGGTTTACTGTTTGGTCCCGAAATATATCACGTACTTTTGACGACTTAATCTGGTCTTTTGATTTGTCTTTGGTACACGACAAACGAACATTATAGAAGTTGTTGGTATAAGATCTTGCGTCAGTATACTTCGTATAATTCGCGAACGTCGATACCATCAACCTCTAAAATCTATTTTGGTGGTTTCGGGTGTCTCACTCTTCTTACCATTAGATTTAGTGAGGTGACTATCAGCGCGCCATTTCACCACTGTCTTATCTACCACAGCTTTTGTTTGCTTGCAGCTCGTATCCGGTATTAGGGCAGATGGTGAATTGACAAATTTCCTAGTCTCTGTCTGCGTTTCAAACTGAAGGCGTATAGGGCAGCAGAGGCCGTGTTGACTTTCTTTCAGTCTGTGGCACTTTCTTTGGGAGTTAAGCATTTCCGGCAACTCTAAACAATAGGAACCCAAACCGAAACGACCTACGAACGCACAAACGACCTTTTTAAGAACAACTTCGACCAATCAGAAGGCTCAATAAAATGGCGCATAATTGCAAAAAATCGTTTATATAAAAGTAAAGCAATGTTAAAAAATAGTTACAAAGGATAAAGTTCTTGTATATGTTGCAAAAAAATCTTCCAGTTTCTCAAAGGAGTCTTTATACTCATGTTAAACCAACTTCTGTACATAAACTTGTGTTTAGTGATGCTACATAAAAAAAGGTTGATGTGTCTGAAAAGAAGAAATAATGATTAATACAACAAACGAATGAGTTGGGTGAATCGCACCACTCAGTTATGTGATATAGGTGTGAAGGTATTCTGGGAGTCTCACATGACGTCCAGAACGCGTTCGCTTAGAGGGCTCGACCGAAGGTTCGGCGGCTTTCGCCGTGCTAGGGGGTTCGTCGAGGACTAAAGGATATTCAATTACTTGTGGATTATCGAGAAAGTTTAGCTCTGGGCTAATAGGATTACCTTCCAAGTAAGCCGGTTTCAGATGGTCAATGCTGACGGTGTCTTTGCGGCCGTTTTTGTCTGAGACAAAGAATTTATCCTTTCGTTTAATTACTTTATATGGTCCGTCATATGGGGGTTCTAGAGGGCGACGCAGTGAGTCGCGATGAACAAATACGTGTAAACAAGTTTTTAAATAGGGGTGAACGAAGACATCAATGGACTGTGGTCGAAGAGGAGCAGGTTTAACTGAACGCATTCTGTTTGTAAGCCTGCTGACGTATGAGGAGTGGTCTACCGCTGGTGGGAAGCTCGAGAAAGAAACAAACTCACCTGGTAGTCGTAGTGTCGTGCCATATACTAGCTCAGTGATAGTACAACCAGCATCGGTTTTTAAGGCGTTTCGGATCCCTAGGAGAACTAACGGAAGGGATTCAGTCCAATGGGTGTTGCTTGCAGCTGATAAACCAGCTTTCAACTGTCTGTGTAGACGTTCTACCATACCATTAGCTTGTGGATGGCAGGCTGTTGTTCGAAAACGCATGCAACCAAGGATTTTAGTTAGAGCGAAGAATAAACCGCTTTCGAATTGCTGCCCGCGACCAGCTGTTATGGAAGATGGGCATCCAAAGTTTGCGATCCATCTTTCTACAAAGACGCATATGACGGTTTACGCAGATACATCCTTGAGGGGTACTGCTTCACACCATCGTGTGAAGCGATCGATGCAGGATAACATATAGGTATATCCATGAGATTCTGGAAGGGTGCCAACTAAATCTATATGGACGTGTTGGAAATGGGCGTCAGGGATAAGAAAAGTACCAAGGGGGCTTTTGGTGTGTCTTATTGCCTTGCACTTTTGGCAAGCTAAGCGCGTGTGTGCCCATTCCCTCACTTCCTTTTTAATACCAGGCCAACAAAACTGACTAGTTACGAGCTTGATGGTAGTTCGAATACTTGGGTGGGATAAGCCATGCAACGTATTGAAGGCTTTACGGTGATAACTTTTAGGCATGATGGGGCGGGGAGAACAGTTGGAAATGTCACGTAGAATAGCATCTCTCCCCATACCTAAGGGTCTCTCGGCTAATTGTAGAGTTGTTTTCGACAACTTGTGCTGAAGCTCGGTATCTTCTTTTTGAAGACGAGCCAGTTTTACAAGGTCTATACCGTCGGTTTGGGTAAAAGAACAAACGCGCGACAAGGCATCTGCCACAGTGTTGCTCACTCCGGATACATGGCGAATATCCGATGTAAACTGTGAAACGTATTCCAGTTGTCAAACAGAATGACCTAAGAATCACTGTCAGCAATGATTTGAAAACAACTGCGAATTGTAATGCAGCCACAGCTAAGGCTTTTCGAATGCCATGGGCACTCCATAGGGCTTTCAAACGATTAGATGAGGGCATGTTCCAAATACTCTACGCAACATATGTCAGGCCTCATCTAGAATACTGCGTACAAGCGGCGGGTCCATGCTTCAAAAAGGAGGCACATATCCTGGAAAGAGTACAGAGAGTAGGAACGAAATTAGTTAGCGGTATCTCACACCTTCCTTATGATAAGAGGATGGAGCATTTAAACCTCTTTCCGTTATCATACCGAAGGAAGAGAGGCGACTTAATTTTAGCATACCGTATACTTAAGGGTGACTTAGGAACTGACCTTTGTAAACTTTTCTCCCCTTCTAGGATACATTAATGGGGTCACCGCGAAAGGATCCTCAAACCGAGGACGATTAAAATACATGCAGAATTCAGATTCTCTCACAGAGTGGTCTACGACTGGAACTCCTTACCTGATTCAGTAGTAACAGCTCAATCGGTGAACACTTTGAAAGAGGAGTTAGATTTCTGCAGAGATATATTTTGCAATAATTAACGCAGGCCACAATAGCCTTCTATCCTTATGAACTGAATCTGAATCTGAACTCATCCAGATAACTGTATATCATTGGATTTCTTGATCCGTTCATGAATCTAATCCTTTTTCAGGTGACTGCAGAAACTTTCGATGCGGTTAGTATGAGTTACATCGAAAGGATTGCAAAAGCCGTCTATGTGACTGACCACATGATGAATATACCCGAGATTCGACAACTGACCATAACTACTCCATTCGGCTATATGAATAGTGGTACCGGGCAGCACTAAGCGCTGGACAATAGGCAATAATACACCAGCACTGCGATTAGGAATCGCAGTAGAGCATCCATAATTACTTCTAGAAACAACAGTCGCCTGATTAGTTTCTCAAGGTCGTTTGTGCGTTCTTAGGTCGTTTCGGTTTGGGTTCCTATTGTTTAGAGTTGCCGCATTTCCACCGCCCCAAGTAGATGCCTTGTACTTTTCTTAACCCCTCTCTATCCTGTAGATTATAGAATATCACGCTTAATTTTCTGTCTAACGTTTTGATGACCTCTGTTGTGATGAAGTTATTCGGGTTGTCTACATCAGTCACCGATTCGGTATCAAGTTCGCCAGAATTCATGGTTTTTGGTCAAGATGCTCAGAGTTGTAAGTTCATAGACCTGCAATTTTATGTCACTAATCTGCGTTGATAGTTTAGATATGCTGGCCAAATTTTCTGAACATCCTCTATTCATAGCCTTACTACACCTTATATCCCAAGCCACTTCTCTCTGAAATGTCAATTATATACTTCACGACAATCCTTCTAGCTGATTACTATTATACTCCATTTTATCTCATCTCCCCAGGCTTTTAATAAAGCTGAAATTTACTTTTATCGTCCACACTCTTCGCTTGCATTAAGTACAGTTACTCTGATGATGAAAAAAACATAACAACACCCATGTTTGATAGTAACTATATTTTCATCGAAAACGTCATAGTTTCCCATGGTAAAACCAATTTCGTTAGCATCATACATTGCAAATATGTACTATCATTTCAAATACTATATAGCTTCTTCTTGTATTTATCTTGTAAATATACTTCCAATGATGTATTATTCATAATTGCATTGTAAACCATTTTGCAGCTGCTCAGGATTTTCTTCTCTTCCTGAAATGGCGTTCGATCACGTAGGGACATAGCACTCACCCAAAAGTGTATCGTTTATCGGTTGACTATAACTATCATCAGGAAATGGAACGAAGTTTGGGTTGTCGCTCAACTTCGTGAAAGATTTACAAATTAACATTTGTAAGAATCTCTTCCGATTGCTTGCACTATAATTCAACAATTTGAACTTTTAAAAAGGTGCTAATCTATGTTAATTCTCAATTGTAATTTGTAACATAATTGATCTTGCCTGTAAAAACGGTATGCATTTCACGTAAACTTTCCCGTTTATACGAAATATATGTTATTATTATCTCAGTCTTCAGCTCTTCTACAAAGAGCTTTAGCCGTTCTATTTCTAAAGTAAGTGTTGAGGCTGGACTTGGTGTCTGAAGTTTGGTGACACGTACATGAGCTATAGTGAAAGAATCTGAATCAGAACCAGGTGCTGAGTTTGTAGGAGCGACGCTACTACTAGTTTTTGGGATATTTTTGCTCTCACTTCTAGCCACGTTAGATGGTAGTGGCAAGGCAGTTCGACACTTGAAGCTCACAAGTAAGCTGTGCGTCTCACTTCAAAATTTTGTGAGAGTTATGTTACTCGTTGTAGCAAGCATATATATGCTACCAGTCATCAGGTTAACAGGTGACTGATTTCGTGGCTTTTTTATTTGATTAACCATAACTAATTAGTGAAAGAGTTACTGGTTACAATTATGGAACCGGAGAAACACTTAGGTGAGCCTCACAACAAAAATAGAAATATATAGCGAGTCACGCTAAAATGTAACGCAAACGTTGAACGCACCGGTTATTGAAAATTTATTTACAGAAGATAAACAGGAGGGAGCCATGTCGCCTTTAGAATGATAACGTGAGTTTGCAATGTACGATGCCAACCAAATAGATCTAACTGTCGAAACTATGTTTCCTGCAAGAATAGAGCTTTACCCAAACAATGCGTTGCTTTTTATTTTTACTTCAGCACAGCCAGACATAAGGGAGGCATGATATGTAAGTGAAAAGGGCAAGCTTTGCATTCACTAAAACATCTGAGTGTAGTAAACATTGCACCTTCGAACTTTTGTTTGAATGAACTCAGCCTGACCTTTAACCCCACTTCCACTTTGTATTCCTGAACCTCCTGTACGGTTTCGGTTTCGCTTTCTCGCTGTGCTTTCACCTAGCACACCCTCCGAGCTTACACCGCCTCACCTGCAGATAATTATGTACCTTTTATTTCTTATCAAATTCTATATCTCTTTTGTGTAAATACAATTCTGTTCCAGTCACACTTGTCATCTGAAGTCTTTTAACCTTGATTCCGTTCGTTGGTACTTGCACGTTAGGCAGAGTACGATTAAGGCCATAAGCGGTGAAGAAGTTTTGTAAGAGTGGTTATTGTTAGGTCGAAGTTAACTTAAGTCTAACTCTTACATGATAATTAAAATACAACAGAGCTCAGGTGACAGTTTAGTCAGAAGAGGCATTAAGATCCGAAAAAGAAGAACATGTAGGAGCTACTGACCCATAAGATGTCCCAAGTATCTGTGTGGGGCCCAAAGGATAGTATCTTGACAAGAATTTGAGATAACTTGTAGATGTTAAAGGTAGAAGCCTTACATGTTATTTAGATCTAAGTAATAATTGTTGGTTTTAGGGCTACCATCTGAGCTCACGCCTCAATCTTGAGCAATCAAAACACATCTTGCTATCCTACAGAGTGGAGCTATTCATACTTGCAACCACTACTATATCTACTGATCAGCATGGGAAAGATAGGTGCAAACTTAAGGGTGATAAAATCTAGGCAAGTGCTGGTGAAGCAGCAACAATCGTCCATCTCTTCACGTCGTGGTTGGCTGATAGCAGTATGATCTACCAAGAACCGGGCCCCAGCGTCTGAGGTACGACCCCGTTTGGGACACTAAGATGATGGATGGGTCAGAAGTTACGGCCGGTGAGAAATGGGTGTCGGTCTGCCCAAAGTTGTAGAAGATGGTCCTCATTATCTGTTGTGCAACCGTGAAGGCCGAACTCACCAGCCAAACGGTTCTGTTCACTTGGGGTGCAGACCCAAGTCCCCACCAGGAATTACGATAGACACGCACGCTTCATGGTCTCACTTTCAAAAAGCAAAGTTTCACTTTATGTACTATTTTCTATTTTTATGTAAACCGAACAGTTTCGTGGTTCATCTTTAACTGCTGTATATACTTTGTTTGGATGCTTATTTTTGTTAATCAAGACCCATTTTCCAGTCATTGCGTTCTTTGTATTTGGATACCGAAGGAGGATTCTATTATAATTACTTAATGCATTTTGCCACATGGAACACATTCTGTATTATGTGGAACATTTTTAGCGTCTAATACAAATCGATTTGCATCAAAGGGGTTCTGATTTAGAATTTTGGTTGAAGTCTGCAGGCTCGAATCTTTGCCGAAAGTCATCCGTGCAGCGGCTTCATTAACGCTCTCAAAATTGTAAATCCACTGACATCGTTCCCGAAAATATTTTTTCTTAAGTTCGCTATAGAGATCGATGTGGGGACGAACCATACACTCCATTGCAAACCAAACATATTTCGCTCACAATATGTTACATGTTTCAAACCATAGCTAATTAAAATTGAGAGACTGTGTATCGTGTTGATCGATTCGATTTGTTTGGAATCCCTCAAGTCAATGTCTAGCATATGAGGTTCAGGTGACTTGTTCCGTGTTAGTTAATTTGTTATGACTATCCACCAATTGTTGAATGACAGTTGACTGAATTTTGGCCAGTCTAGACATCCATTTGAATTGTTCTCCTGAAACACCACGGGTTATTTCTCACTGTAATGTTTCAGACTATTTGGTTACTGTTAAAACTCACTCCAATCTGAGTGATCAGCGTTGAAAATATGCTCAATTATATCACTCCTTGTTGATCAAATTTTACCTTTTCTTAACCGAGTGGGACAAAGATTTTTGACTCCTTTAGATGAAACACGCATCCAACGACCTATATATCTCGCTCCAAATGACCAGGTAAATTGGTAGATACACATAGATGGGCTAGACTTATCCGGCATGTTGGTTGAAATTTCGCTCGGCAAATTTTTTTTGTCAATAATTTTTAATAAAACTTTGTTATATGTTTTCTGGATTGATAGGAATTCTCATTTCCTGGCGAGTTATGTTGGTGTCCGCGTCATTTAATCTGACTGCGACACACTTAGCATATTGGTTGTAATGATTAGTGTTTCATGCTGCATGCGTCAAAACATCTCTACAACGAAGAAGATGGGGTAGCTGGGGGGTAATGTCATCTACACAAATAGTTTATTTCTTGTAGAAGCTGCAGCTTTCGACATAGTGTCATTCAATGAAGACTACGTCAAAACGTGGCTATTTTCGTTTGAAGAACAGTACTATTTTACAAAAGAATGCTATCAGTACATGGGAATCACCCATAAATGCCAACAGAACGTAAAACCAATGTGTAAACGAACGGCTACGGAACTGCAATCCAACATAACCGACTAACATGGACGAAAATGACCTTTGAGCGTCTCACTCCATCAGTGACCTTGAGCATGCGGGATAATTTCAGCCACATAGATGTGGTCAAATGCGATAGTTCATCTCTGCAGTTACTGAGGAACACTGGTTGGCTTGAGAATACCAATTGTGACGTGGCAGCAGGGAGTGCTGTTTCCTTGGAGTCAGATGTTCTACTCTTTAAGGTGTCGGTCAGAAGGTCGCTTTGAGCGCACCTTTCATGTATAGCACCTTTTCCGAAAGGGTGAGATAAACGTTATCGTGATATATTATCGCGCACTGTATGGGTTATCGTGTTCACGCCTATAGAAGCGTAATAAGCGTTTACTTTTATGAAAGTAGATTATATATGACTGGTTCCGGGCTTCTCTAGCCGAAAAAGCAACATTTTTCAGTATTGTGTTCGTATCAATGGATAAAACTGTCATGATATCCCAGAGGATGTATTACTTTAAGAACTCATCGTATATAAGAAATTTAGCATAGGAAGACTATTATTTGTGTTTTATAGCCGTAATCGTTTGTTATTTGCTAGCTTTTTGGGATATTAAGGTTGAAAATAACCTACAGGTAATGGTTGTTTTCATAGCAGATATTCTATGATAACGAGACATTTGAAGGAGAACTAGCCCACAGACACAAGTTAAATATACGTTTAGAGAATGCCAAACACTTTTTTATCATCATCCGTGATGATTGAAATATTCCATAACACATCGAAGAGAGCATGTGATGAATGAGACAATCTGCTGAATTTCCTGATGATCATATCCATTTCGATGAAGTTTCTAGTTAAAATCGCTCAGGTGATTGCTACCATAATGCAAGCTGTCACCAATACTAAGATTTCGAACTCTCCTGCTACTCAACAGCTAACTAAGTTACACAATCGAGTTTATGTGTTTCGATCGAGCACTTCGCTTCAATCAATCAAGGAGAAAGTCGAAATTGAATTAGTGATAATAAGTGATGGCCGTTGCAGAAGAGGTGAAACTCCTGGCTGAATTTGTGCAGAGGATAGTGGTTGATAAATCTTGAATTCCACTGCTAGTCATTGCTTTATCCGAACTTATGTCATTAGACGTTGTGTTTCAAATACTTCATTTCAACTAGATTTAATACGTGGATGAATTGTTCAACGGGCACTTATCTCAAACACACAATCTACATCTTACAACTATCAGTTTACGAACTAAGTCACCTAAAATACAGGTTAATAAAGACTGTTCCAAAACAAGTGTGTTTCCATCATTTTCGGCTAGGCGGGGATGAATCCATGAGTCCACAGTACCTGCATAATATCATAATTATTCATTCTTTGCATCCATGTTAGAACGGAGCGCTTCAGTGACAGATCTGCATTGCAAGTCTATGAACCATGTGGACACACTGACCCTTTTGACATTAATATTAAAACTGGGTATGTTCTCCTCATTACTGAAAATCTCCACATTAATTTCAGGGTAATGGACACCTATCCGAATCGCTGGATCCTGTCAATAATATCTCCATCATTGCTCCACGTTTCCTACTGTTATTCCTACACATCTACCGATTCTCAGGAGGACAGGCGACATTCTAGCTGACTTTAAACTCTTTTTTCGGCCAAAGTTTATTCCATCCCAGTTTGCACTCGTTACTGTGTATACAGTCTCACCATGTCGAAGTCAACCATCAAAATCATTGAAAACCATTAGGTCAAGAAAAGATGTGACAGTTTGTATTACATTAACTAATAAAGATCCTACAGTAGTAAAACTAATACTATGAACACTGAAATAACAAGTTTAGTTGTTTCAAAAAGATATCTGGTCTATCCAAAGCTAATCAAGTGTCATTCAAAATATTACAAAATAAAATACATAAGTCATCAACCATTATTATTATGGGGCAAAATCGGAAACACCACAGATTTTCTCCACGGTAACCACTGTCGAACAATGTAGATTATGCCACCGATAACAACAATTCCAGCGAGACAGCCGAAAACAATCGCCACAACTGTTCCTGCTTCTGAACCTGTCATGAATATGATAACAACACAATGTAGTGGGATTAACGAAAACTAAGCACGTAGTTTATTTTGATATACAAATACAAATCTGATGAAAGAAACGTATTCTCATGGTAGTCTCGATGAGAAGTCGAAGAGATGACTTTAAGATTTGTGGATTTCTCACAAAACCCTAATTACAAGCTGTCAGGATGTCACAAATATCTAACTGCTGACTCTATCCTCAAAACTCGAAAGTCGCCAATCGGAGAGAATTTCGCCAGCTACTTAAAACTTAATTCTGCACGCACATTCGCCTTGTCTAGCCAGCGACTTCACCTCTATATTCCTGAGATGCTTCTACACCATAATTCGCCGTCAAATGTTGGTCATGCACTCTTGAACATGATACGTGGTATCTTTCGTCTGTTTAGCAATGAGGAAACAACATCACAATCTGTATGCCAGAATCATACAGATCATGTTAGCATTGTGGTGAGAGCTGGCTGCTAGCCAAAGTTCGTAGACAGTAATTGACGTCAGTGTTTACGTCCCCAATATAGGTGGTGAGAAAATGAGAACATAGGCTTTGCGTAGGCGGATACAGTTAGCATATGGATGATCTGACATAGCCACACAGAGATGGAAGGTTGACTTTCTGTGAGAAACAACCATTCAAAAGACTGCATTTTCTACTAACAATAATCTACAATAATGTACATTAAAATCTATAAATATGTGTCGATTTTCCTTAATAAACGATCTGTTGCCTGGACATTGTCTTCTGTTGTTACAGAATGAGTTGACTGTGTGTCCCAGTGTGAAATTTGGAGTGACTTGAGAGAATCGAGTGAAATAGAGGTAAGCTTCTGAAGATCTACGCTTCAGTCGAAAACCAGTCAATGAACAATAGTAATAATAATAATAATGATAATTATATGCTGAAATAAATAGAAAATGTGATGTGAATTTATCTACCTAACTGAATTGTAGTCAAGATGAGTTGAATTCAGCCTTCGTAATATAAGATAACGACAAAGTAATTAAGTGAATAACACTCTGCATAAATACCAATCAATAAAAACACCGACTCACCGCCTTTATCTATTGAATCATCAGGTTTCTGCGTTGATGTAGAAATATCCATCGTAGAAGATGTCACTGTATTCTCAGTTTCACCTCCAAGAGTAGTTTCACTCATAGTTGTAGTCTCTGGAGTGGTCTCAACCATAGTTGTAACCTCAGGAGCAATTTCAATGACACCTTGACCAAATTTTACGACACCCTTGTTTTCATTCCCTGTGATGGAATTGTCTTTTGATGTGACTAGTATCAACTGCAGGATACAAATAAACACTACAGAGAACTTCATTGTATTTTTGTTTGAGGTTTGATATTATCTGAAATGTCGTATGGAAATAATCAACCGTTCAGTTAATCAAAAATTGTGCAATGACTGTGTGATCCAGATCACAGAATATTATTAGCAAACATGCGATAAATAATGAGAAAACGGTGTAGTGCCTCAAACATGAAATAACAAGTCCTAATAATATGAGGTTATATTACTGTCGGTATTGCACTCATCGATCACCATGTTGCTTGTTCTGTCATCACAATTATAGTGGACACTTAATCCTTATCCCCTGCATGTACTGGTCTCAGTATCAAAATTGTAGGTCGGTTACATCAGTGTTATAGTGCTCATCAACCACGGATTTGAGTTGAGTTTGATTCCTGTCTGAATGTTGTCTTAGGCCTCGCACACTAGCAGTAGTCAGCTCAGCTTCGTTAAGAAAACACGATTACACTGAAACGTGAAACACATCAAAGCACTTTACTTTTTACAAATTATGATTTTAATTATAACTGTGGTGAGTGCTACTTATAATCCGTAATAAGTAGTATATCAGGAACGAAGTAACAACAAGTTTGGCACACCGAAAAGAGCAATCAAAGAAGAGAACCATGAGAAGAATGTTGCCATATGATGCAGAATCCGAGAAGCTATCGAATGAGACGATATTCGACCAATTTGTCAAGGATGTGGTAAAGATGTGCAAATGGCAGGTTTAGAATATGGTATTCCAAATTTAGCTATGTACCATACGTTTCACCGAATAAACAATCCTTTCAGTCTCCTCAGTCTTGTCTTCTTTACGTAACTATCACTATTAACAAATTATTGTGTTGGACTTACTTCACAATACTTCCAAGCAGAGAACTCAAGACCTGAGGTAATTTACAGCGGAATATCTTGTCCGTGATGAATATACAATGCTCACCTAAAGATTTATATATATAAATATATTTATTTATAATAATTATTATTATCACTACCATTATTATTACTGAACAATGTACTTTCTGTTTACTCAACTCTCACTGGCATCCAGTAGCAAATACCATACACGATGTGACCTTCATTTACGTGGTACTCAAAAACGTTAACAAAGTTATCTACCTACATACAAAATATTCACATTGATTTGTTACTGAGAATTATTAATATTAAGGCCACTAATTAATTAATTAGTTAATAATAATGTTAATAATAATAATAATAATAGGTGATTAAGCAGTAGAATAGAAGTGGTACAGGATACCACTAAGCCTTTGTATGCACACATTGAAATAATCACAGGAGTATTACAAAGTTAGGAGGGCAAGTTGTGTATTCATGTGCAGTGTAAAATTGACAATTAATGGTATGTGAGATCAGAAATACAAATAGTCAGATGAACATTGTGGATAAAGACTGAATAGTGCTTGCTCCATGTGTGTCTTAGATTTGTACGTGTTGTTGGTGAAATATGCCTGTTTCTTCTCTCAATAACACGGTTTACCGAAAAGGCAGAAATCCAAGTTGACTCTCAGTTCCACATTAGACGTTTCAATTAGATTACCAGGATACTGAAAAGTGGCTGATTTAGGTAGTTAAATCCCTTTGTGATCAGATAGTAAAGCACACTGTCAATTTATTGTTAAGATCAAAAGTAATTTGAACTCAGCAGATAGATATGTCATCCATTGATGCTTCCTCCTTATTCATCACTAACGTGTTTCTGGTAGACACCTTCGACTATATCTGAGAACAGATTATAGAAAGAACATTGTGGACTGATATTCCTATTATCAATGTGAAGCAACTGTTGCTTAAATGTACAGTTATTGTCCAATACTTCTCTAGTAATGAAATATACAGACAGGTTGATTGAGTGGCCTTGTGATCCCCACTAGTTCGTATGCTTAGTGACAATTTTCTAACAAAACTATAAGACCTTTAGTTGTAACGATGAACTAACTGACAAAGGAGTGTGCTATTCTTACGTAGATGGAATTTTGTAGTATACGATGTAGGTCTATCCAGTGATCTGATTTTGAGCCACATGGATGATGTTCACCCAGGTGTGCCTCTCACCTGTGATAGAAGAATACAATGAGTCTGTGCTCGATGTCTTCGATGTCTCACTAACGAGGAGAGAGGAAGGTTTCATTGAAAGAATTATATTTATATTGTTAAAGACTGCATCTCAATACATACACTTACTCGGCTTCGCGCTTTTGGAAGTCAAAAGTAGTTTGATTAGAAGCTCAGTATTCAGAACGAGGTCGATTCTCTCGAAACAGTGTTCAGAGACAGAACCTCAGGTCATCGAGGATATTCTAGTCGGAAACGGCTACCTAGAGAATATTCTAAAAGCTAACATGGGTTATGATGGTCACAAAGATGAACTGGCGATTGTGGAGAAGAAGGCATTATTTTTGCGTCTACAATTCAAGAGAGATACCCGTGTGCATGTTCTATCCCAAAGTCTGACCAGAGCGATAAGGAAGACTTTCTACTGTACACATTCACCCCTGACCTTCTGTAGCCGTTGCTTGGAGTGAACGCAAATGTGCAGTCACAATAACCTTCTTCTCTCTCTTCGATGTGTGTGTTTTGGCAGGTAAATTGTCAGTGACAGCTAGAGACAACACGAGAGAGGAATTTCCTATCGATACATTGTTTCAATGAGCGACTTATTCTGCGTGTGTGTGTGATTACTTTGGGCGCTGAACTCATTCTCTTCAGCACAGTGTTTATTCTGAACTTGGTTATTACACACACAATTTGTCACCTCACGATCCAAGTCCTAAAACTGCTGGCATTTCAATGCTATCTGATTTCACATTCATTTCACATTCGTACTTGGTGTTCTTCAGAATATATCAACTGACCTTTCAGGATGTTCACATTCTCGTAGGTGGTTCGCAACAATGTCCAGCTCCTCAGCATGTATTTCTCACAGAAGAAGGTGTTGTAATATTGGCAAATAACTTCACTAAGAGAGTGTAGTTGAAGTAAGATGAATTGTAATAATTATATTTGTTAATATTAGTCGATGCATAATAGGAGTTGACTAACTGTATTGGAGTTACGTAATAGGATGAATATTGTGATGGATGAGTTGTAGTTGCAGTCAGGAGGCAACTAGAAACGAAGCAGTATATGGAGTTCTGCAAGAGTTCTGAGGAACTACACGAGTCATAAGGAGTTAGAAACACAAGCCAACAAACAAATAATCATGTCAGTGGAAAACAACACTGGCTGTCACCATGATAGTTGGAGTGGCTGAATCATTTACTTCTGTATGTAAAGCCGCTGCTGCTTTGAATGAGTGCTTCGGGCTTCAGCAATGCAGAAGAGATGAAGGTGTCCGTTGGGATGGAATGACCAGTGATCTCAAGGTGTTCAATGATCACACTGCTTACAGAGCTACTGTTGCCTTTCCGCAACCATGCTCGTCAGTCCTCTTGAACCCTCTTAGTCAAGATACGTGTGGAACGACAAATGTGCCTGACTTTGGATGAAGACGTCTTCAGAAGATCTATTTCTAATTGTAGAGTGTCAGGAATGCACGTGTGTGGGATTCGAGTGTCAAGGAATTAATTTAAATTTCCGTTTCATTCAACGGCTATCCAACTGTAGAAACTCCTCATTTGAATGACCGAAGTGGGTTTCCTATTTATTGAATTGATTAATCTCACATCGGTTCTTCTTGTTAGTTTCACATCAAGAAAATGAACTGCAGACTCGCTTTTCACTTGAAGAATGGATTTTATTGTCGAACGGCAATTGTTAAATACTTGTAGCAACTGAATGGCGTCGTAACCTTTATCGCCAATGATGAAAGTGTTATCTTCATACCTTGCAGACAGTTGTGGTTGACATCAATCGGCCCTTGCCGAGACTAGAACTGACGAATTTTCAAAACTGTGTCCGTGACAACGTATCACCTTCGTAAATGCACTCTTTCATGAAAATAATTGTGTATCAATGAGATTGTGCAGCTGAAGAAAACGGATTCACCAACGAACGGCTCTTCGCTGAGCTATGAGTTTCGTTTCCATAAATCATATACAAAATATATCCATCTACACATGGAAGTGAGAATTCATAAATAAGTAGAATTTCTCTACCTTCCTCTATTATCTTCTTTCTTCTGCTGTGGATATTTTTAGTTACATTTACTATCTATAATAATTCTTACCTTCTATTCTTGCTTTCTTTCAATACCATAGGTATCACTAGTGAATGAGTAAAATTAAATCAGCGATATATATTCACCATGGTATTATTACTACTACTATTGTTTACTTGGGTTCTGAGTGGAACACAGGGATTGAACAACACATCTCCACTTCGTTCGACTTCCTACTCTCCTCTTATTCTGGACCCATGATTGTCAATAATCTCTCATTTCCATCAACTCGTATGATCCCCTCCATGTCACCTTCAGATTCCGTTCAAGTGATGACGTGCATTGAGAGCAATGTCACTCAATGGTTTCTTTGGCACTTACTCAATCCATCTGCATTCTCTCCCACATATTTCCAGGACGACAGGTTCTTGGTTGGTTTGTTACACTGTAGACTTTCTTGTTGCTAATTCCTTCTGGGGAACCGGCTAACTGGCCTTTGGATCTTCACTATGGAGCGAGTGAAGAGAGCAGCTGTTGAAAGAAGTCTGCTCTGGTCTGTTGGAAATCCTTTTCGTTCCTGGCTCAAAAAGAAGAAGTGATATTCTCATCCGTTTCGCCTGTGGTAAAAAATGATGCTGCCTACTCAAGTGAATGAAGCGACGTCCTTCAAATACATTCCACTGATAGTGATTGGTGTTTGTCACTGCTGGTTGGCTATTTTCACCACAAATTTCATTCCTCGGTTCAATTGAAGGCTTGTATTCTCTGACTGCTCCTCCTATCAACTTGTTAGCTTTCAGATGTAAGTCTTCGAGCCTAGGTGCCGATTGACACAAATCGTCTGAGAAGTCCATTTATTCAAGAGTCCTCCCGACAATCACACGTATTCCTGTCTTCTCGCTACCGCACACTTTTCCGTGTCAGGCAGTCCACCACAGTCGACAATGACAAAGTTATTCTCATTAATTACATCAGTTAGAGAAATTGTCCACGTTGTCTAGTAGAAGTACAGTTACATTTCCACTCCTCGTTTTCTCAATGGAGCATTGCGTTCCAATATTTGCAGGTTGAATATCTGTGGTACTGTTTTTCCAAGTTTGAATTTCTATCCTACTGTCTAGATTTACCCTCTTATCCTGGCTGACTCCGTGGAGGAAAAGTGGTTGAGGTTGAGGAGTGAGTCGGTCGGAAGTCGAACCCGGACTTCCTGGCGCGTATTATATCGTTTAAACCATGGAGTAGATAACCATTACCAATGAACTCCAGGAATTCACTTCATGAAAACAGAGTTCGAAAAACGATTACAGGATACAGTTTACCACAAACGAATAATGTAATTCCCTTTCACATTTCAAGTATTTTCTTCTTACACTTACATATTTTTATATGGGGTATAGTTCAGTATCATAGGATCCAATTGACATGGCAGTAGGTGTGAATGTTAGTGCTCGTCATAACCACAGAAAGAATTATAATAAAGAAATTTCATTGTGTAAACAACTATTTCCTCTCTGCTATGCATACACGTTTAGGAACTGGATAAAGCATTTCCTATAAAACCAAACAGAGCAAGCATATATATGTATATAAGTATATGTATCCATCAGTGCAGAGATATTGAACAAAGCATTGAGAAGACAAATATCACAAAATGATATCATCATTTCGTAGTTTCTTCGCCATCGCTTCACAACTAGAAGGGTTCACGTGAATGAAATGAGATCTACGAGATTTAGTGATTTACAACAGAACTACATACTAATAAGCAGAGGAATTTTAGTAGGTCATGTAGTCCATAATAAGTACATTTTGCATTCCGTTGTTTTCTGCACACACCGTTTCAAGTGCATGTAATTAATCTATAAAAGAATTCCATCAATTTTAAGAACCTTGAATTAGATAGGGTGATGGCTGAGGATAAGATGGGATAAGACAGCCAATAAAATTGTGTGTACCAGATAAGTTGTGTGAATTGTGATGGCGTCTGTGTCAGAGGAACATTCGGACAGGTAGAACTAATGGTGAGGGGGCATAAACAGTGACTGAAATTGCTTCCTATGTCCTTTCAATAGTTATGGCAGTGAGTGTTGAGACCCCTACTTATGACCAACTATACGTAGTGCATCAGTAGCTGAGTCCAGAAAAGTAGGAATATGTTTTGGACACTGGAAAAATCAATTAAAGACCAGGAGTGTCAGAAGACCGTCAGAAACACTGTACAGAATGCAACATGCTTTCGAATGTGATGATATTCGACCAATTCGAGAATGATATTCAACTTCAGCATTGGAGATACGGCATACCAAATTTATGTATCTACAATGAGTTTGTCCTACTAAATGTTCTTCCAGCCTCGTTCATCTTTCTTCCTTACAACTGCTTTCACTGCTAGCGCCTGAGATGAAGGTGCTGTGGCCGCAAGTGTTCGAGGAGGGTTATGTACGTACATTCCTCACGGACGTCGAAGCCATCGTGGATCTGGTTGGAGTGAGGGGGCAGACACCGAATCTGATCGTCTTGAGGACTCTGCTTAGAGGTTGTGCGAAGGCTGCCTGCGGCGACGCTCGGGAGATTGATGGTGAGGTGGCATGAGACAAGGTCGTCGAGGGACTCGTATGCGAGTCTGACAGCCCCACATATAGATAAGGGGCACTGCAGAAGTTCCGGACTCTGAAACCTGGTCGGGATGGTAATTCGTGGGTTGTCGCAGTGACGCTGATAAATCTTCTGCAATACGCATTACCCACCTTGGACGAAGTTTCGTGAGAGCAGTTGTTAGCTTCTCATTTCATCGAATTCGTGACTACGAATATTGCTCATCAGTTGCTGCCAGTTAACGCAGCTCAGCCGATGCATGTTCACGAAAAGTCAGAAAGCAACTGATGACTCCGCATGCTGCCACAGTGATGACGGAGAGCCAAGATGACTGAAGAGTTGACACAGCAGGTGGCGGCTATGCAGATATGAGAAAGGTGCGACAGCAGATGATTCGCCTGCTGAGGAACCGGTCACTAAAACAGAAATCGCCCGAAACGAAAGCAAAACACGTTAAACGATACAGTCCTGTTTCTTTCCCTTGCTTGTGTTTGAAGGTTGTAAAACTAGTTTAAAGAGCCTCTGTGTACGTACAATTACGAGTTAATGGTAGTGAACTAGTCTGAAAGTGATCGGAAAGTGTAGGGAAGTAAGGGCGTGCACATTGGCGGTTCAGACGGTAGGGGGACATTCTTTACAGATTCTTGGTTTTTCGGACTACGTTGTGGAGATCGGATCAAGAAAATACAATATCCATCCATTGTTACGTCAGATATACGATGAACGACTTGTCAAGTAGACTCTCTCAGAGAAGAAGGTGCTGTAATTGATATGAAAAATGGGAGAGTGGTCACAAACCATGGGCAGTTTGCAATGCATGAGAACAGTGAAGTCCCTGAGGTTGAAACCACAAATAATGTTCCGAAAGAAGCTCCAAATCTAAACATTTCGAGGAATAAATATACATGCTTATTCACTGGATATGGAGAATCCTACGGATATTGTGATGAGGTAAAGCAATGTCAACCGCAACAGAAACCCTTGATCGACTTCAGAAAGCTAAGTTATTCATTGTTTTCGACATACGATTGGGTTACTGGCAGAAAGTTACCGAAGTAAAAGAGCGTTCACGGTAGGACAGAAACAATACCAGTTCAAATGAATGCCGTTTGAATTAATAGGCATCTTATTCACATGTGGAGGCCGAAAATATCAAATTATGCGTTCATTGTGAAATAGTAAAAATAGTGAATTCCGTGCACATCATGGTTGTTAATTGAAAATGAATAAGGACACGACCTGGTTCAGAACGCAGTACGGATGACACAACTTCCCTCTCCAGCTTCTTGATTTCCACTATTTCCAATCATCTCTGGCTCATACCTGGTCCCTACATCCACATTCGGATCCTTTGCTTCAATCTCCTTTTCTCTCCGCAATTACCCTGGGGCTGTTGACATACTCTTACGTAGAGTGTGAGACTGCATACCAAAAAAGGAAAACTTCATCACTGCAATTTTGTATGTCTTTACTTGTGTAATTTGGGGCAATTATAACTCACCATCTAATTTCATCTTATAAAAAATTAATTTGGGTCGACTGAATTCCTCTCTATATACATGCATGTTTGTATTTATTTTGTCCTTTTTATTCGCGTATAAACGAGCTTAGCCGTTTTGTCCGCAACACTTTTTACTGAAGGGTCTGAAGGACGTAGAAGTATGTGGAGACGACCTAGTTATGTATAGTGAGACGCGAAGCGGTCATCCAGACCACATTAATAGGGGACGTCGTCCACTTCATTGCTTACTGAGGCTGGTGTCCCTCAAGGCTCTATCATTTCTCCTTCTCTGTTTTCTTTCTTCTTGCATGACTTGTCTCACTCTGAAGAAATGAACTTTGTTCAGTATGCCGACGATCTAACTACTTCAATGGCTGTTAACTCCCAGGGAGTCTGTGCTGAGATGAACAGCTTTCCACCAGCACTCAGCAAACACCCTTCGTCTAATGGCCTTAAACTAAATCCTTCCAAATGTTAGACAGTCAATTTCAGTTTCCGATGTAAAAGGAAGTTAAATGAAGCCGTTAGTTCCTATGATTGTTGCAAAATTGATGATAGTGATATAGAAATCAAGTCTGAAGTTGAGTATCTTGAATTAATTCTGTCTTCTGACCTATCCTGGTCTTCCCATGTCTTAGCGATTTCTAAAAGAATATTTCGTCTGACTTTTACATTAAGCAGTTGAGGCACTCAGGCATAACTCAACGCCTCCTCGTCATACAGTTTGTCGAATCGTACAGCTTACCTATTCTTCTTCACTGTTCACCCTTATTCTTTCCTGGATTGCTTAAGAAAGACTACATCATACTTCGCAGAACTCTGAAGACTGTCAGTAGGGCGAGTGGTGGTAACCCATTGGGCCATTTCGTTGACATCGTCATTGACAGGCAATTGCTCTCATGCAACAAATTCGCTACAGGAATTTTGTCAAACTGTGAGCATCCACAGTCTTGTGTCTCCTCAGATAAAACAAGAAGTCTTTTTCGAAGACTTTATGCACGTACGTCTAAGTATGAATATTCCACTATACCATATTTGGCACGTATTTTATGTGATTAAAATAGTGTCAGGCATGAACTAACTAACCTTCTTCGCACTACTAAACAGACCACTTTCTCCACCCTTACAACATCAGTCATTATTGTACTTCTTATGTTTATAATCCTCGCAATTTTTGTTTTTATTTGTTTATTTTCTCAAAAGTGTAAACATCATTTAAGTTGTAAGTTTCCAGACCGTAGGTGTAACCAACTTCCTGGAATAATTTGAGCGTCGAGTCAGATTGATTCATTACAAATTATTATTATAAATTAATCCCAGCGTGTTTCAGAAAATCAAAACAGGATTTTTCTGATCGTTTCGCTGTGTAAGCCACAGCTTCTTCAGCAGATTTATTCGGATTTTGTATTAATCATCAAAATATATAGTCAAGAATTTGTACACAAATTGAAGTCAGTTTATTTGAAGGTCATTTGTCCATGGACACTTTTAGCAACAGAAATATGTAAGCAATCATCATATATTTGTAATGACTAATGTCAAGTTGTTGTTGTGTTCACTCTTCTATAGCTAATTTGTATAGATTAGTTTTGTTTGAGTGTGTGTGTATGTTATTTGTCGTGTGAAAATTACGTGAATTCACATGTGATAAACATGATACTACATGTTTTATAAGGTCATGGAGGCTCATAGAGTGTTTATTGTTTTTTCATCTGTCTTGCTTCATAAGAGTTTGCCATACAGAGGTGATAAGTCTATCCCTTCTTTCCTATTCACTGCATTCGATGTGGTTAAAATCTGCAAGTCTTCAGAGGTCAACCTTTCTTTATGTGAATGAAATCCTCTTCCAAGAATTTCGACATTGTCGAAATCAGTCCTACGTCCACTGTCTATCGCATGCATTGCTATAGCTGATCTTTTCACTAGACTTTTTAATTCAACTTCATTTCTAGGTGGATGTCTCGTGCATAGTCTATGTTCATTCACTCTGACCTTCACCTGTCTACTGATCTCCCCTATAAAGCATGCTTCACATTCTGAAAGCTGTATCCTATAAGCATGCACCAACGCTTCCTGCAGAGAGTTAGAGGGCTTGACACAGACTTTAATATCATATGAAGCAAATAGTCTTTGAAGTTGTTCAGCTGTGTCCTTTCGATATGGAATGGCTATCGTCGGTAGCCAAGATTTTTCAATTTTTTGTTTTCCCTTATTTTTTCCTTTTTATTTGATGATATTATCTAGTAGCTTTCCCGAATAACCATTTCCCATCAAAATCTGTTTGATATTGGATATCTCGTTCTCCATATCACCATCATTATCTGTTATAATGTTTCTAGCTCTGTTGACGAGATTTAAAGCTACTGAAACTTTCATTCCTGTTGGATGATCTGATTGGAAACGTGTTGGTATTCTGTATATGTTAAACTTCAGTTTCTCGTCAGTTTGTCATTTTACAAGACAATGAAGAAAGTTTAGAGTTCCCTCGGCTGATTCTACTTTATTAATAAACTCTCTATACTCTGAGACTAAGTTAATCTCTGTTAGAAAGTTTTCTTTTTCAGCTTTCTTTATGATCATAAATGTGTCATCTTCATGTCTGTACCATATTCTAGGATGACAACTAAAACTTGTCAATGCCTTCTTTTCTAGGGCTTTTATATATAGGTTTGCTACAATTGGAGATGCTGGTGAACACATTGCAACTCCATTTGTTTGACAGCAAAGTTTGTCTTTAAAGGTCAAATATGTAGATTCCAAGCAAATTTCTAAGCATTTTATAACTTCATCTATTGATAATAAAGATTTAGTTAATACTTCCTGATTGTTTTCAAGTTCATATTTCATAATATCGAGTGAATCACAAATAGGAATACTAGTAAATAGAGAAAGCACATCAAAACTTGCCATAATTTCGTCTTCTTCAATAATTATGTCCACTAGTTTCCCTTTAAACTCCTCAATATTTTTAATGTTCGAAGGAATATTGTATTGAAGTGCTTTCAGTATTCGTGATATGTATTTTGATAAAGCATATGTCACTGAATCGGTAAAATCAATTATTGGTCCTAAAGGAACATTTATTTTATGTATTTTCGGCCTTCCATAAAATCTCGCGGCCGTGTTGATTTTGGGAGCTATTGAAAACCAGACTGAATTCCCTATTTCTGGTTTCAATTCTCTAAGAAGATTGTATACTTTGGCTTTTACTTTGTTCATAGTACTAGACATTTTGTTTATCGGTACTAATGCGTATGGAACTGCTTTGATATGTTCGGTAGCTTTCTTATCATAGTCATGTTTATTAGAAATCACAGTGATATTGCCTTTGTCAGCTTTAGTTATAACAATAGATTTATCTGATCTTGATATTTGTAGTGCATGATTGTGTTCAAGTTAGGAAGTAACGAGATATACCAAACAAGCACGATGGAAAAGCAAACGGAGAAGAAGACACACAAATAAGATGAGCAATGAATGAAGGCGTAGAAGTTATGCCAGAAAGTATATGCGAATATGCAATTAAAAGTGTTCTCTGAGCTGGTTGGTTTAGTCGCGAAGCTTTCGTCGTCCTTCCGGACAACATCTTCAGCGCCATATTTAGCACAAAGAATATTTCTTAAATTTCTCACTTATTTAGCCATCAATCTCAAAAGTACTCAACTCCTGTTATTCATTGTGCCTGGGAGGCAGTTCACAGTTTCAACAGATGCGAGTGATTATGGAAACAACGGACAGAGTTGTTGAGTATGCTAGCTGTGTGTAGACACCTTCAAAGGTTGAAAACAACAAGGGACCTAGGAGGGGAGTTGTCACGATGGATAATGCGCCTAAAAGATTATGCTTTCACGACTGGACATATTCCAGGAGAAGAAAATATAATAGCCGACTACTTGTCGAGATCAGATAATGAGGCAGAATATGCAGCGAAAGCTTTGGAGCAAGATCCCTCACAACTTGTTCGCCACCGGAAGTCAGATCCTTTTCTCAAGACAGTCATCCAGATGATAAGTGAAGGCAAAGAAATCTATACATCACCGGAGAATACACAGTTAAAGACACAACTGCATCACAAACATTGATTCAAACTAAACGCCTTCGGCGTCTTAACTTGGCAAGACAATGATGGTAGATGGGTGATGGTGACGCCAAGAGCCTCCGTTGTGAGGTGATTCAAGAATGACACCAACTAGCCCAAACAGGCGTTGTACGGACATAATATCTAGTGAGCCAATGTGCGTACTGGCCAAATATGAGAAGTGACATTGCAAACTAAGAACTCGCTTGCCCACAGTGCCAACTGATAAAGGGTGATCAGTGAAAGTTGAGGATAAGGTGCAATAAGACAGACAACAAAAGTGCCTGTGCCATATAAATTGTGTCGATTGCGATGGCGTATATGTCGAAGAAACATGCAGACAGCTAAAACTGAGAGTAAGAGGGCATAAGCAGGTCCTGAAATTAGTTCCTAAGACCTCTCACTAGTAATGACAGTAAGGTGTTCGTTGAACGAAAATAAACTCATGCGTCATGGCTGTTAGGAATTCGATTCATGCTATCCGATGTCTATATGCAATTAGGAATCACCAATTCAGGAAGCCATTTCTTAACAGCAGGTTTCAATGCATCCTTATCTTCACTGCTGAAATATCTTTTGTTTCATTAATAAATGTTTATCACTTATTTCACGTAACTCTATCCAACTCAAGGTTCTTAAAATTGATGGAATTCTTTTATAGATTAATTACATACACTTGAAACGGTGTGTGCAGAAAACAACGGAATGCAAAATGTACTTATTATGGACTACATGACCTACTAAAATTCCTCTGCTTATTAGTATGTAGTTCTGTTGTAAATCACTAAATCTCGTAGATCTCATTTCATTCACGTGAACCCTTCTAGTTGTGAAGCGATGGCGAAGAAACTACGAAATGATGATATCATTTTGTGATATTTGTCTTCTCAATGCTTTGTTCAATATCTCTGCACTCATTGATACATATACATATATATGCTTGCTCTATTTGGTTTTATAGGAAATGCTTTATCAAATTCCGAAACGTGTATGCATAACAGAGAGGAAATAGTTGTATGCTATGCTCGATGACGCATACACCATTGTGTCAGTCAAATTTCATTTCATACGTCATCCCCATCCAGACATTAACGAATAGAAGACAGGTAGTTGAGTGAAGAGACTCGCTTCGGTGAATTCGTTCATTAGGCTGTACTATCGCACTGATACACAATGTTTATCTCATGAAAGAGGGTGTTAATAGAAGTGATGAGTTGTCACTACCATAGTTGTTGGTATTTGGCAATGCATAATAGGATTGGTAGCTAAATAAGTGAGAAATTTAATGAATATTCGCATATCCTCTTAGGCATAAATTCTACGCTTTCCTTCTTTGCTCATCTTATTTGCATGTCTTTCTCTCCGTTTGCTTTTCCATCATGCTTGTTTGGTATATCTCGTTATAAATGCTGAGCTTCTAATCAAACTACTTTTGACTTCCAAAAGCGCGAAACCGAGTAAGTGTATGTATTGAGATGCAGTCTTTAACAATATAAATTTAATTCTTTCAATGGAGCCTTCCTTTCTTCTCGTTAGTGAGACATCGAGAAAGAGCACAGACTCATTGTATTCTTCTATCACAGCTGAAGGGCACACCTGGGTGTATATCATCCATGTGGCTCAAAATCAGATCACTGGATAGACCTACATCGTATACTACAAAATTCCATCTACGTAAGAATAGCACACTCCTTTGTCAGTTAGTTCATCGTTACAACTAAAGGTCTTATAGTTTTGTTAGAAAATTGTCACTAAGCATACGAAATAGTGGGAATCACAAGGCCACTCAATCAACCTGTTTGTATATTTCATTACTAGGGAAGTATTGGAAAATAACTGTACATTTAAGCAACAGTTACTTCACATTGATAATAGGAATATCAGTACACAATGTTCTTTCTATAATCTGTTCTCAGATATAGTCGAAGGTGTCTACCAGAAACACGTTAGTGATGAATAAGGAGGAAGCATCACTGGAAGACATATCTATCTGTTGAGTTCAAATTACTTTTGATCTTAACAATAAATTGACAGTGTGCTTTACTATCTGATCACAGAGGGATTTAACCAGCCATATCAGCCACCTTTCAGTCTCCCAGTAAACTGATATAGATGTCTGGTGTGGAACTGAGAGTCAACTTGGATTTCTGCCTTTTCGGTAAACCGTGTTATTGAGAGAAGAGACAGGCATATTTCACCAACAACACGTACAAATCTAAGACACACATGGAGCAAGCACTATTCAGTCTTTATCCACAATGTTGATCTGACTATTTGTATTTCTGATCTCACTTACCATTAATTGTCAATTTTGCACTGCACATCAATACACAACTTGCCCTCCTAACTTTGTAATACTCCTGTGATTATTTCAATGTGTGCATACAGAGGCTTAGTGGTATCCTGTACCACTTCTATTCTACTGCTTAATCACCTATTCTTACTATTATTATTATTAACTAATTAATTAATTAGTGGCCTTAATATTAATAATTCTCAGTAACAAATGAATGTGAATATTTTGTATGTAGGTAGACAACTTTGTTGACGTTGTTGAGTACCACGTAAATGAAGGTCACATCGTGTATGGTATTTGCTACTGGATGCCAGTGAGAGTTGAGTAAACAGAAAGCACATTGTCCAGTAATAACAATAATAATTATACATAAAGATATTTATGTATATAAATCTATAGGTGAGCATTGTATATTCATCACGGACAAGATATTCTGCTATAAATTACTTCAGGTCTTGAGTTCTCGGCTTGGAAGTATTGAGAAGTAAGTCCAACACAATAATTTATTAATAGTAATGATAATAATGATAACTTGAAAAATGTAAAGTGCTTTATTGTGTTTCACGTTTCAGTGTAGTCGTGTTTTCTTAACGAAGGTGAGCTGACTACTGGTAGTGTGTGAGTCTTAAGACAGCATTGAGACAGGAATCAAACTCAACCCAAATCTGTGGTTGATGAGCACTCTAACACCGATAGAACCGACCTACAATTTTGATACTGACAGTAGTTTATGCAAGGGATGAAGATTTAGTGTTGAATAGACACCTCTGTCTCCACTATAATTGTGATGACAAAAGGGATACTCCGAACAAGCAACACGGTGATCGATAAGTGCAATACGGACAGTAATATTACCTCATATTATTAGGACTTGTTATTTCATGTTTGAGGCAATACACCGTTTCCTCATTATTTATCGCATGTTTGCTAAGAATATTCTGTGATCTGGATCACACAGTCATTGCACAATTTTTGATTAACTGAACAGTTTATTTCCATACGACTTTTCAGACAATATCAAACCTCAAACAAAAATACAATGAAGTTCTCTGTAGTGTTTATTTGTATACTGCAGTTGATACTAGTCACATCACAAAGCAATGAAAACAAGGACATTGATCAGGTTGGTCAGGATTTGAGAAAAAAGTTTGATGGTATTGTTGATAATATAAGAAAAGAACAAGCCGGTGAGTCGGTGTTTTTATTGATTGGTATTTATGCACAGTGTTATTGACTTAATTACTTTGTCGTTATCTTATATTACGAAGGCTGAATTCAACTCATCTTGACTACAATTCAGTTAGGTAGATAAATTCACATCACATTTTCCATTTATTTCAGCATGAAATTATTATTATTATTATTATTGCTATTGTTCATTGACTGGTTTTCGACTGAAGCGTAGAGATTCAGGAGCACACCTCGATTTCACTCGATTCTCTGAAGTCACTCTCAATCGACTGCACGATCATCACTTTGATTTTCTCTTCCATCTCATACTGACAGCACAGACACCTCATCACCTATCATTCAGGTTCCACTCATGAGCACTCTAGTTTTTTCCTCAAGTTCTTTTCCGAGATGACGACTCTCTTATGAATTATTCTAAACAGTGAAGATGACTACAAACTCACACACACACAGGCACATGCTTATTACAGAGAGTGACGCAGTGTGATTTGCTTACGTCCTAATGCCAACATGATCTTTATTATTCTGACATAGAGACTGTGATGTTGTTTCCTCATGTCTAAATAAGCGAAGGATACCACGTATCCTGTTCATGGGTGCATGAGGAATATTTGACATCGAATATTGGTAAACAGGCAACTCAAGATGAAAGAGGTGAAATCGCCAGTTAGACACAGCAAATGTGCGTGTAGAAAGAAGATCTAACTAGCTGGCAAATTTCTCTCCGATTGGCGATTTTCGAGTTTTAAGGATAGAGTCAGGAGATAGATATTTGTGACATCCTGACAAAATGCACAAGACTTAAAGTCATCTCTTCGACTAATCATCAAGACTACCGTGAGAATACGTTTGTTTCATCAGATTTCTATTTGTATTTCAAATATCCTACGTGCTTAGTTTTCGTTAATCACACTACATTGTGTTGTTGTCATATTCATGACAGGTTTAGGAGCAGGAGCAATTGTGGGAATTGTATTCGGCTGTCTCGCAGGACTTGCAATCATCGGTGCCATAATCTACTTTGTTCGACGGTGGCTATCGTCTAGATAATATGTGGTGTTTCCAATTGTGTCCCATAATAATAATAATGGTTGATGACTTATGTATTTTATTTTGTAATATTTTGATTGACACTTGATTAGCTTTGGATAAAGCACATCTTTGTTTTCTTTAACATCTTAACCTTGTTATTTCATTGTACTGACTACTAGTTTTCCTTCTGTAGAATCGTTATTATTAATGTAAAACAAACTTATCACATTGTTTCTTGACATAATGGTTTTCAATGATTTTGATGATTCTTCTTGACACAGTGAGACCGTATACACAGTAATGGGAGCAAAGTAGGGTGAAAAATATCAACCGTAAATCGAATTTAATGTCAGCTGAAAATCCTAATATCTTGGCTGGTTTATAATGTCGCCTGACCTCCTGATAATTGCTAGCTGTATTAGAATAACAGTAGGGAATAAGAAGCAATGATAGAAATATTATTGACAGGATCGAGAGATTCGGAACTGTGTCCATTACCCTGAAATTAATATGGAGATTCTCGGTAATCAGTAGTACACACTCATTTTCAATACTCATTTCAATAGGCTCTGTGTTTCTACATATTTCATAGACTTGATGAGCGTATCACCACAATTGTTTCAAAACAGATCACTGCAAACTGTCATTCACAGCTACTTTCTCTCTATTCCCGAATATCACATAGTCGACCAGAGAGAGTGAAATCCGAGGAAGTCTGACTTCGAGTCATCAGTCAAGGAACTGTTTCTCAACAGAAATGCAGAGGAAAATACAGATGGATGGATTGAGTATGTACTAAGAAAATCATTTAGTTACACTCCACGTCAGGTCTTCGAGTGGAACTTGATTCAGATTGATTGAGATTGTTTTCTTTCTGAGATCGACACTGAGATGATTTGAAGATAAATTAGACATTTTGTGGACAGTGATGGAGGCAGCTGGAAGTGACCACATGTACCCAGTGGAACTAAGATGTGTCACTGAAGCGCTCCGTTCTAACAGGGATGCAAGAATGAGTAATTATGATATGATGGTGGTACTGTGAACTCATGAATTTCTTCCTGCCTAGTCGAAAATGATAGAAATACACTTGTTTTGGAAGAGTCTAGATTAACCTGTATTTTAGGTGACTTGGTTAGTAAACTGATGGTTGAAACATGTAGATTGTGTGTTTGATAAAAGTGCGCGTTGAACAAGTCATCCAAGTATTAAATCCGGTTGAAATGAAGTATTTGAAACACAACGTCTAATGAGATAAGTTCAAGATGCACCAAGCATTATCCACTGCACCAATTGAGCCACGAGAGTCACCTCTTCTGCAACGGCCATCACCTATTATCACTAATTCAATTTCGACTTTCTCGTTGATTGATTCAACCGAAGTGCTCGATCGAACCAGATAAACTCGATTGTGTAACTTAGTTTGCTGTTGAATAGCAGGAGAGTTCGAAATCTCAGTACTGGTGACAGCTTGCATTATGGTAACAAAACGTAACTTGTGATACTGGAATTTAAGATGACTGGCATGTTCCTACAGTCATGCACACTAAGAAATCATTCAGAGGCCCACCACAGAATAAACAGACTACAGAATGTGGACAGTTGTGCGAGTAGCAATTATCATATTCTCTCGTGAGCAAAAGGTTCATTTTAGGAACATCACAGTAATAATAGTCACATCCTACTGTTAGAGGCCTGAATAACACACTCATATTCGTGTCGATGATACCAACACTTTGTGATTGTATGTGATAGAGTCTCTGTATTTTGCTGATATCGGATGGTAGTGGAACGAAGTAACCACTTGAATAAGACACAGGTGACCACTATCGTCTGTATTAGCAAAGTCGCGATAAACGTCAATGACTTCACAAAGTCTTTTATTAATTCCAGATTTAAGAATAAAATGTTCAGTGAAATGTCTCTTCTCGGTGGCGAATTCATTCACTAAGCTGTCCAATCACATTGCGTATATAATTACTTTGTGTATGTGTCTGTATGCATGTACATTGGAATTGTCAAACAATAATAAAAAATTATTGAGGGTTATTGTTTACGTCATCAAAATTTGTCTAAACTGTGATGAACAATCGAATTGTATTGACAGGGGTTGAGTAATACGAGATAGAATGTTGATGAAAGAGCAAGGAGACACGTGTCCAAAAGAAGTCATATAAACTGTGGGAACAGCATATAAAGGGTTGGTTAAGAAGAAGGTTTCGCTAAGCTGTCATACAAACACTCGAAATTGCTTTATTAACAAAGTAGTGGAACTTGGAATAATAATACTCAAGGTAGAAGGAGAGGGTGGAGAAGTTTCTTCTGTGTACATATATCAGGGTTTTCTATTCGTGTCGCTAGGGTCTCAGCAATGCAAAGTATACGGAAGCCTACGATTTTCGGGGGGCCTCTTTTGTCTTTGTAGATGACTTTGAATGAATCCTCCGTGCCTACTGAGTGACCTGTAGAGTGAATTTCGGCCAGTCTAGACATCCATATTTGAATTGTTCTCCTGAAACACCATGGGTTATTTCTCACTGTAATGTTTCAGACTATTTGGTTACTGTAAAACTCACTCCAATCTGTGTTGTTTGAAATTTACTGCCTTCTTCCCCCACAGTTTTATTTGATTGAACTTCAGCCTAAATGTCTTCGTGGTCTCTCCGTTAATATCAAACTGACTTCAAATTTTGTACACCTTCCATGTACGTACTACTGAGTGTTTCAAGAAGTTCACAATTAGTCAGACAAATTAATCGCATTCACCAAACTCATTTAAACACTGATTTGTAACCAAGCAACAGGCTTCCTATGCAGCGAACCTACTAAATTGGGGAAGTAATAAAAGACTCTGTAAAGTCACTAGCTTTTCTTGCGTCTTCGCTTATACAAACAACAGTGGTCACCTATGTCTTATACTACGAGTTACTACTTGAGAATAGCTATCCACTACGCAAAGCTTTAAAGATAAACTATTAAGCCGAAATCCGAAAACGAATAACTCATCTTTGTTTCGGAAAAAGTGCTATACATGAAAGTGGCGCTCCATGCGACCTTCTGGCCGACAACTAAAAGAGGAGAAAATCTGACTTCAAAGAAACATCACTCACTGCTGCCACGTCACAACTGGTATTCTCAAGCCAACCAGTGTTCCTCAGTAACTGCAGAGATAAACTATCGCATTTGACCACATCTATGTGTATCTACCAATTTACCTGGTCATTTGGAGCGAGATATATAGGTCGTTGGATGCATGTTTCATCTAAAGGAGTCAAAAATCTTTGTCCCACTCGGCTACGAAGAGGTAAAATTTGATCAACAAGGAGTGATATAATTGAGCGATTGACCGTCGACTGAAATAAAGTTGGAAGTTGGTGGAAGTGAAATCTGTCAACGAGCATCATTCACGAGACGGATGTATGCAGAGATGGATTGCAGGCTGGATGAATGAGTGCATGACTGGGTGTCGTTGAGAATCTGTCGATATGAATGAATGTGTGTGTGTGTGTGGATCTGCGTCTGTAATGGCCACAGCAATGCGATCGTTGATGATCTGAAGCAGATACTGATTGTGCTTGCAATGCTGATAGTTATGTGTGCGTTGAAAATTCACCATCGCTGGTGCGGATTCAGATAATGTTGGCTGAGTGGTATGGTTTCAGCGATGAGGAGGACGGTGTAGGTGAAGATGGACATGACGATTTCCGTGATGAAAATTTGTGTGATTATGCAAATGGATGAACTGGAATTCGAATGAGGTGATGAGTGATTGACTCACCGACCAACTCACTGACTGACTTACCCGTCGCCATGTACACTGCACACAATACAGCAAGGAGAACAGAGAGAACACAGTGCATCATCTCGTCTGTCTGCTTGTTGATGGTTTCGATGCGACTTGATTAAGATATGTAAGAAGGAGGAGGTGCTTATATACAGCCAGAGAAGACGATGAAAATAGACAAAAATCACGAGTGACGCATTAGTCAGGTCATCTGCGTGATTCAACATGCTCTAGCGTGGATTGAGTGAATCTGTCAATCACGGATTTATGAGTTGGATGTTTCATGCAATATGACAGATGATTTGATGAATAAGGCCTTTCAGACTCAACTATCAACTTGAGCACGCGTCAGATTAATATTCTCGATAGCTATCACATGCTTTGCATTCAGAACACGCACACTCACACAAACTGGATTAGAACCGACGCTTTGATTGAGAAAGAAATGTCGCATGCATTTGTGCAAGACACAGAAATACGTATTGTTGAGAGAACTAGTCATATCACACGTAGGTTTCTTATATGGAAGCAGTTATTTCGGTATTGTGGTTGACCTCCACCTGCCTGATTTCAGATAGGGACTGCTGTACTCACTGAAGCCGGAGTCCCCCAAGGCGCTGTACTCTCCCCACTTCTCTTTTCCTTCTTTCTACATGACTTACCATCTTCAAATGACATTAATTTTGAAATAAGAACAAAGTTGTTCAGCGAAGAGTCTCTTTTCGGCGAATTCATTCACTTAGCTGTACAGTCGCAAATATATATACAATTATTTTGTGTGTGTGTGTACACTAGGTTTGTCAAAGTCAAAATAACAGTTAGTGTGGGTTGTTGATTATATCATCAAAATAATGAAGAAGTTAACATGTGTGATTAATAATCAAAGTTGTAACTAAGTTGGGTGAAGATTGGTAAGATGTGAGTAGAGTTACATCATCAAAATAATGAAGAAGTTAAAATGTGTGATTAATAATCAGAGTTGTAACTAAGTGGGGTGAAGATTGGTAAGATGTGAGTAGGTTTACGTAATATAGACATGTTTAGAAAGATTAGATGCTAGTGAAGGAGTTTGGAGACAATTATGAAAATAAACTAGATAATAGGTGAAAAGATGGAATGGGTTAGTTACTAAAAATTGTTATACGAAAAAATTGCAAAAAAAATTTGATAACAAAATGTTGATGACAAATAAACTTGAAATTAAACCCACGGTAGTAGGAGGGGGTGGAGAAGTTTCTTCTGTGTGCATAACTCAGGCTTTTCCATCCAAATCGCTAAGGCTTCGGCAATACAAAGTATACGGAAGCTTGTCGATTTTGGAAGGCTTCTTTTGACTTTGTAGATGGCTTTGAACGACTTCTCCTTGCAAATCGAATGATCAGTGTTGAATATATGCTCAATAATGGCGCTCCTTATTGCTCCGTTGTTACCTTTCCGCAGCCAGGCGGGATAGTGTTCTTGGACTCTTTTAGATAAAACACGCATCGAACGACCTATATACCTCGCTCCACAAGAGCAGGTGAATGGGTAGACACACATGGAAGTGGTCAAATGCGATAGTTTATCTTTAGAGTAGTTGGAGAAAAATGGCCGGGAGGAAAATTCAGTCGTAGTGTGGCAGCGAAGAATGTCCTTCTGAGAGCAGTAGATATCCTCTTCTTCAAGGTGTCAGCCAGAAGGTCACCTTTGAAGGGTACATTCATGTAGACCATCTTCTTCTGCGCAGTAATGGGTTATGTTTTGTACGTCTTAGGCTTAATGTGCTTGTCTATAAAACGGGGTGGGTAGCCATTCTCGAGCAGTGTCTTCCTAAAGAGGGCGATCTCTTCCTCTATTGATTCAGGACTAAAGATTTTTCGGATTCTTCACCCCACTTAGTTACAACTCTGATTATTAATCACACATTTTAACTTCTTCATTATTTTGATGATGTAACTCTACTCACATCTTACCAATCTTCACCCAACTTAGTTACAACTTTGATTATTAATCACACATGTTAACTTCTTCATTATTTTGATGATATAATCAACAACCCACACTAACTGTTATTTTGACTTTGACAAACCTAGTGTACACACACACACAAAATAATTGTATATATATTTGCGACTGTACAGCTAAGTGAATGAATTCGCCGAAAAGAGACTCTTCGCTGAACAACTTTGTTCTTATTTCAAAATTAATGTCATTTGAAGATGGTAAGTCATGTAGAAAGAAGGAAAAGAGAAGTGGGGAGAGTACAGCGCCTTGGGGGACTCCGGCTTCAGTGAGTACAGCAGTCCCTATCTGAAATCAGGCAGGTGGAGGTCAACCACAATACCGAAATAACTGCTTCCATATAAGAAACCTACGTGTGATATGACTAGTTCTCTCAACAATACGTATTTCTGTGTCTTGCACAAATGCATGCGACATTTCGTTCTCAATCAAAGCGTCGGTTCTAATCCAGTTTGTGTGAGTGTGAGTGTTCTGAATGCAAAGCATGTGATAGCTATCGAGAATATTAATCTGACGCGTGCTCAAGTTGATAGTTGAGTCTGAAAGGCCTTATTCATCAAATCATCTGTCATATTGCATGAAACATCCAACTCATAAATCCGAGATTGACAAATTCACTCAATCCACGCTAGAGCATGTTGAATCACGCAGATGACCTGACTAATGCGTCACTCGTGATTTTTGTCTATTTTCATAGTCTTCTCTGGCTGTATATAAGCACCTCCTCCTAACATAGCTGAATCAAGTCACATCGAAACCATCAACAAGCAGACAGACGAGATGATGCACTGTGTTCTCTCTGTTCTCCTTGCTGTATTGTGTGCAGTGTACATGACGACGGGTAAGTCAGTCAGTGAGTTGGTCGGTGAGTCAATCACTCATCACCTCATTCGAATTCCAGTTCATCCATTTGCATAATCACACAAATTTTCATCACCGAAATCATCATGTCCATCTTCACCTACACCGTCCTCCTCATCACTGAAACCATACCACTCAACCGACATTATCTGAATCCGCACCAGCGATGGTGAATTCTCAACGCACACATAACTATCAGCATTGCAAGCACAATCAGTATCTGCTTCAGATCATCAACGATCGCATTGCTGTGGCCATAACAGTCACAGATCCACACACACACACATTCATTCATATCGACAGATTCTCAACGACACCCAGTCATGCACTCATTCATCCAGCCTGCAATCCATCTCTGCATACATCCGTCTCGTGAATGATGCTCGTTGACAGATTTCACTTCCACCAACTTCCAACTTTATTTCAGTCGACGGTCAATCGCCAATGTGTCGTAAACTCAACGAGACTTGTGAGACGGGAGATGAATGTTGCTCTCCCCTACTGTGTTCGAAAAAACCATTAGGAACAGGAACTTGTGTCAAATGTTTCCGCACATTACAACATTGCAGAGACGACAACGATTGTTGTCTTGAATATTACTGCTCAGCTGTATTTCAGAAGTGTACGAATCAACCGGCCTCTCGAATCGTACCTGCCATTACACCTGCCCTCGTGAATACTACGGGAGTGGGATTCGACGGTGCACGCCCCAACGCGTCACAAAGAGTGTAGTCTCTCGTTGACCTCCCGAGAGGAAGTTGATATTTGTAACTGCGCCTCAGAAAATGCCAGCTTATAGTCCTCGCAAATTTGTGACCCTTGTATCATTTCAAATCTATTAATATATATTTGTGATAACAAATTTCATCAGTTCTCTGTTATTGCTTCACGTGTGTGTACGTTCATTGGTGTGCTTAACATGGTTTATCGCATGTTTGATATTCAGTTGGATTACACACGATATTTATGAGAAATCCTTCTGCTGCACTGGCATCGATTCGTGCGTACATTTTCGTTGAGGTGGAGAATATACATTGCAGACTGATGGAATTCCTGTGATATTCAGAGACTCTGACTGTGAGTTCAAGTGTTGCATTCCGAATTTATAATGCCACAAGCGGTTTCAGTATCTCAACGAATGAGTGAATTGTTAGCATGCGTTACTTTTAAACACGTTATACACAATGCAAGAGGCAGAAACGAATCCACAAAATTCATCCTCTTCTACCGCCTGAGTATGTCACCTCAATCTGAACGTTTCAATTCACTGGTTGTCAATGGTATTCCTTGTATTACCTCGGTAAATCCAAATGATTGAATCCCCATAGTTTTGATTGATTTTTTTGCATGAGTTTACTGATGAATATATCAATTACTCATGAAATATTGATTGAATATTTGATCCTGGTTACTCCATCCATATTCACCTATTTTGAGTATATCATTCAAATTGATTGAGAATTACCATGGTATCTTGTGAACGTGAACATATATCATGCCAAATAGAAACACATATGTAACATTTAACTCTTAATTTAAGTCACCTTTCTCACACTTTTTCACTCTTCGAGGAAAAATGCACATAACAAATCTCCTCAGACTACGAAAATCACCATCTCTCTTCTCATGATATATTTCATCGATGAATCTCACGGGTATTCTTGTCAGCTCAATCTTTATGTGAATTTAATTGATGATTCAAGGTAGGAGAAAGTGATAAGCCCTGTCAAGCAAGTAACATCAGGTGAGCAACAAACACATCAATTGCTCATTTTCGAAAAGAGACCAGTGTTTGTGCTAAAATAACAGGAGATTCTTAAGTTTCGAAGGCTTTACAGTATAGTTTTGTATTTTCTTCTTGAGTACGCTGGGCTATCTTGCCGTAACAGAGAACATGCATAGTCAATTATTAGATATGATAGAGAAGATTTGTAGCTCAGGTGGATGATTTTGATGTGGTTCTGTTCTTTGAACTCAATAGTTAATTTTCGAGGCTTCCATCGTCCTACTGGTTGACATCTTCATCTGAACCACATCAAATTACTCTGTTATTGAAATTATGACCGTTAGCTGTCTTCTTGAAATCCACCTTTTCTTGTTTAGTAATGTAATTTCGTGGAAGACTGGATGACCACTTCAGTGGCGGCAATTGATTCTCTTTGATACTATTCATTAAAGCATTTATCCCTCGGATAAAACGTGACTCAATTGAAACTATTACAATTTATTCAATTAGTCATATACAAAAAATATTTTGTGATGCAATTCTTTGATAAGGGTGTAAAAATTTGCTCATCACATGGATGTTTATAATGAAGAGTTTTGTTAAAGATTTTGCACAATACATGATTTGGGAATATGCGCTGCATAAAAGCCACTTTTCTACGTTATTTAATCATCCATATCTTGGTAGCGGAAGCTGCCTTTCCATGAACTTTGAACTGTCACCAAGTTTTGACGGGTTTCTGATATGAAATGCTCTCATATATTCATTAGTGTCATCATGGAGAAATCCGCTTTGCATCAACATATCTTCTAAAATTAAATAAGTCAAAGATACTGTGAAATGTAGGAAATAATAGGGAATATTTTGAATATCTGGAAAATACATTACTTACCAGTAGGATGGAATAAATATTAAATCTTAAGTTGATGTTAGATAGTTGAAAGTGGTCGGTAGATATTATTTGCATAAAAATGCATACTACTGAATATTTGAGATAAGTAGGTTAATAGTATACGTATCAACCATATATAAACACGGATGGCCGTTTCCCTCGTTTGAGGTCGATCTCATTAGTGATGTATCCGGTTTCACTCGGCTTAGACAGGGGAAGGCATTTCAAACCATACTTTGTATCAGGAGTTGGCAAATAGTATTTGTCTAATGGTCTTAAACTTAATCCCTCTAAATGTCAGACTGTTAATTTCATTTGCCAATATAAAAGAAAGTTAAATGAAGCTGTTAATTCCCATAACAGTTGCAAAATGTATTATAGTGATATAGAAATCAAGTGTGAAGTTAAGTATCATGGATTAATTCTTTCTTGTGACCTATCCTGGTCTCCCTATGTCTTATCGATTTCCCAAAGAATATTTCGTCTGGCGTTTTACAATAAGAATTTAAGGCACTCAGGCATAATTGAACCCATCCTCCTCCTCTTACAGTTTGTCAACTGGTGCATCTTACCTATTCGTCTTTACTGTTCACACTAATTCTTTCCTGGATTGCTTAAAAAAGACTATGTCATACTTCGTAGAACTCTGGAGAATGTCACTCAGTAGGGCGAGTGAGCCATATCGTTGACATCGTCATTAGTAGGCACTTGATTTCATGTCAAAAATTTGCTACGAGCTATCTCGCCTTGTAACCGGAAGGTCTTGATTTCGAACCTCAGTGGGTTAGTACTGCGAAAGAATCCCGAACTATTGACGAAACAGCTGGCTGTCCATTACTCCTCGCTGATTAGTTTTCCGATGTTTCTCTAACCGATATCAGATGATGATGATGAAATTCTGTAATCAAAGTAACAATATTTGGCAAAACCTTTCTTCACCAAATGAATGAAGGAAAAACTCTGCCTATCACACATATCATAAATTACTGATTTATCGCAAAATTACGCGTGTTCAGTGTCCTGCCGCATGCAGTCTGTAGACCATTCACCTGAAATGAGGTATGATTAGGAGTTGAAGAAACAACGACGGTGAATACATAATGTATACAGTCGAAGAATATGAGCGTCGCGTCAAAATACGTTTATATTTTTATGCATGTACGCACACACTTCTATATATAGCAGAATATATATTCAATTCAGTACAAATACAATTCGCATAAATCAACATTTGTTTATTAATTTCAAGACATTGAGTGTGTTTGTGAGTTTACATGAAAATCGATGATATGAACCACTGGCGACGTCATGTACTCATTGTCTGCAACCAGCCATATCAACTACTTTTCAGAAATGTGAAATACTCTACGTCAAGTAGTGTATTTTCCAAGTTTTTCAATTATTTGTATAAGCAAACAAAAGAAACTGTGTGCAGACATTTTTTAAAACAGTTCAAACACACACTGTACCACTCCTGTGTTGAATGGAGAATGGAAGAAAAATACCTACTAACCGTCTTCAAAAAGAATGGATATCCTCACAATTATATCAGAGGGTGTTGAAACTCGAGTCACCAACACCAACAAGAAAGCATCATCAAAGACTGCAAGAAAATTCATTCTACCACATATAAAAAATATCTCTATATTACAGCAAGAAAAGAGAAACCGATTGAAGTAGATATAGCACACAAGTCAGCCAGCCAGCACAATCACTTAATTTGATATTGTGCAAACCAAAAGATTAAACATGAAAGGAAAATTAAACTGATACTATTTACAAAATAAATTGTATGAACTGCAACAGACCATTCATCGGTTTTCTTAGTTGGCATCCACTTGGAATCCAAATCCAAGAAGACAAATGAGCTGTAAAAACACATGATACATATATTGTTTCATATCAATGCATGTAGATAATTATGGACACTAATTTGAGTGTGATAATGTTAAAATCTTAAAAAGAAGAAACACTAAGAGTGACAGAGAATTTCTAGAAGCCTGGTACTCAAATGAATCAGCCACCAATTAACGAACATATTACTTAAGACCAAATCTACCGACTAATAAAAAGTAAATCACGGGACACGAAAGTTCAAATTTCAGGTCAATAAAAATGATCAGTACAGATCAACTACCAGTCACGAAGATGGTTACCAGGAGACAAAATTATATCATTCATGGAGGATTCAAATGAATTCATTTTATACTAAATCCTGCCCTGAAGATGTTCTCTATAAGGACGACGAAAGCTTCTCAATTAAAGCAACCAGTTTAGAGAACACGACTAATTCAAAATCATCCGCCTGGGCTACAAATCTTGCCGATTACAATTTCCAAGTATTAGTTAACGGGTGGTTTGGTCATGAGTTAACATCAGTCAGGAAACCAGACGAAGAGGAAGGAGTACTTGACACCTATTTTTTCCTGGTTTTAGACTCTTAAATAGTATGCAGGCATAGAATTTCAACCTGGGATCTTCTGGATACATGGCTAGGTCGTTGATCATTCAATCACTGAGACTCGATCCAGTGGCTCCTAATGTATATATAGCGAAACCGTTAGTCAGTCTCACTGTCGAATAATTGTTATCCTGCCTGACTTGATGATTCCTCTGGTTACTCATTTACACTAGAATTTCAAGTAACCACTAATGGTGCCTACTTTTTGAAAGTCGCAAACTAGGACGAAACAGCTGTCCAGGACTCTCTGATTTTTTGGTGGTTCTCTACTAATGTCGTCATCACACATGTAACCAGTCGGATGCCTGAAAACTGAAACTTGATAATTAAGCCAATGATAAGGAACGATTGGCTCTATACAGTGAGTTAACTGGAGTCCTAGTCAAAAGCCATGACCACTGCGGTTCACCAAGTCAAGTAAGAGATCAATTATTCGCCTGTGATATTAACTGGCCGTTGTGACATTTATATCTCAAATTGGCAGGTGATGGGATTGGTGCGTCATTCCAACGGGTCCCAGTGGGCAAACGGTAAACGAGCTCACCTTGTTATCTGAAGGTCCTAGTTGGTAGCCTTGACGGGTGAGTACTACTGAAGAATTCCGAACAAGGACGAAATAGCTGTCTAGTACTCTTTGGCTTCCCCATAGTTCTCTGACTGATTTCAGCTCGTGATGAAACATAATTCTCCTGTTTTACTGAAGAACTGGTCAGACTGAAACGTGTTGACTATACACTATCCTTGGGATAAATGTTTCTCCAGCAAGACTCACTTTCAGTGCTCGTATTTTAACTTAAATAAGCAGATATATCTGTGTTATTGTTACTATCTGAGATATCTGGTATACCAGTATTCACCACTTATCAAGCAATATAAAGAGCTAACGCAATATATAGCAGAAAGTTTTATCATATTAGGCCGATTCTAACATATGAAAACTAACTAATTTACAAACAAAAAGTAAATTTCTATTGATGCTTCATCAGATGTTTATTATCAATATTGTACTTTCACGTCTTGATTGGGATAAAGTGCTTCAACAGCACTTATTACCAATGTCCTTTTCTCTGCAGTCTTCGTTAGCTGGAACCATGACTGCCCATAAGCAGTTACCTCCTCCTCATGCTACCTCATCACTGCCGTCTTCAGTAGCCCAACTCATAGTTTCCTAGATCGGTTCCACTTGGCGGCCTGGCGCTCACTGTCAATCGACTGTCTGCTTCACATGTGTCCGATACCTTTCGATTTTCTTTAGAATATTCGTCATCAATAGGCTTCTGGTTGGCTCCTTCCCAGAGTTTCTTGTTGCTAATTCTATCTGGCTTACCATTTGATCTTCGATATGGAGAGAAGGCAGCTTTTTATTATAGTCTGCAGTGGCCTGATGGAAGTGCTTACCGTGACTCTGGTGCCAAGTTTTGGAAATATTTAAAAGAAAAGACTTAACATTGTTGTTGAAAATCCTAATCTTGTTCTTTATATTGAGTGTTTTCTGTCTTGCCTTTCCGATCCTGGCCGTTTTTGACATCCTTATCTATGTTACTTGTAGTTGGAATGATGCTTTCTAGGTGAGTGAAGAAAGTAACATCTTTGAAATCCCTCCCAGTGATTGTGAATGGTACTTGCTGTTGTTGGTTGATTATTTTTATCACTTCCGTCTTCTCAATGTTCACTGAAAGTCATGTCTTCACTGTCACCCTTTTCTGTCAGTTTCCTGGTTTCCACCTGTATTACTTCGAGTTTATGTGACAATAGACATGAATCATCCACGTGCGAAATCCAGATCTTCTAGAGTTTTCATATCACTCCTACGTATTCCTGTCTCCTCGCATCACACAGTTTGACGCTCAACAGAAACATAGTGGTCACATTGAAGGTCTGGATTCGATTCTAGGCCAAGAAGTCAAATCTCGTTTTATTTATTAGTTAGTCAGGTTTATAGCCTATTGGTCGTGCTATGTCATGAATCGGCAGAAGTTGGAATTAATGGACTGGTCATTGGGTCAGGTTCCAGTGCCGTAATGGTCTACGAGCTAGCTGGCCTAGTAACCAGAAGCTCCTGGGTCCGAGCCCTGTCGAGCAGTGTGTACTGCTGAAGATTTTCAAATATGGGCGGAAAAAACAGTTGTCCCATTCTCCCAGCTAGTTTTCCAATGGTTCTCTAACTGATGTCAAATGATGATAAAATCCTCCAACCAATCAAACAAAATCCCTACAAAAAACAATACTTGAATATCGTTATTTTATCAGATACTGCGACTTATTCTCTGTGTCTCTTCAGGTAATACCGAGAGAGAGGGAAATAGTGAAATAGGGAAGTTTCATAAAAATTTACTCGCTTCTCGGCTCTGTGAGCTAAGATCTTGTGCGCCAGTGGCACAGTGGTTATGATGCTCGCCGACTATCCACATGGTCCGAGGTTCGATCCCCTGCCGACGCACACCGGATATCTATGGTTGGCCTGCAAAATTTGGTCTACCGATATCACATGCTAAAAGTTCCATACTTTACCAAAAATACTGTGTGGTTTCAAGCTATAACCAAAATAAATAAATATAATAAATAATACAACTATATAATTATTTAGGTCGAATAGCTGTGCATGTATGCAAAGAGCCTAATAAAAATCGAATTCATGAACTGTAAATGAACACCAATTTATAACCGGTAGCATAATCATTACATTACTAAATATTATCATTAATTTTTGTATTCCTTTACGTTTCCAGTGGAACACAGGGATGGCTTCAAACTACAGCTTTGAATTTTCGGTAGCATTGGTGTTTTATTTTCATGGAGTGGGTTTGATAGTCTCATGCCCACACTTGTCTCTTTACCAGTCTTATTAATGACTCAACTAGGTAAAGGAGTGCGTCTGTTGTCTAAGATCAAACCCTGGAGCACATGAGGCGTGGTTGGCAAGCATTCTACCTCCGTGTCACCGACACGCATCATTACACAGATGAAAGATTATTCTTTCAGTGAACTTAGTATTCTGTAGCTTTTAAAATCTTTATTACTTAAATAAAAATAAACATTCCGTATATAGATTACTGTTTCAAATAAAATGGTTATTATTATTGTTATGTTAACCTTAAGCTGTGATGAGTGGTGCACACTATTAACATTTTTATTTCTTTATTTTTATATTTTCAGCGATGCCAAGAATTGCTTCAGAAATAAACAATACACGTTGAGTTTTGTCAGTACTCACAGTGGTAACTAACACCTAACTAACTAACTAACTGACTAAGTAATTGACTAGCTAACAATAAAGCACTTTGATGGCGTCACTTGACAATAAAACAAATTTATAGTTTCGCTGTGAAACATCTAATATTCATCATGTCTTAAAATGAATTCGGTAGTGTGATTTATGCGAATCACATTTCTTCACCGAGAGATATAATGTGGTGTGTATATATTTATACGTATCTTGATGTGACACTGATATTCTGTGACACTGTTGACATAATGAATTCCTCTCAGTTGTTTCTTCCATTCTTAATCATACTACACTTGAATTGTTTTCACTCAAATCCTACAAGTGGCAGCATGCTGAACACGCGTAAGTTCTCGGTAACTCAATAATCTCTGATGACATGTCTAGAGAGAGAGAGAGAGGGGGAGTAATTCTCTTACATATTTGTATTTTGTTATTTCTCATTATTAAAGTTAACAAGTTCGACATGGTATCTGTTGTTGTTGTTGTTTTTGAGTATATCTTGGTCACTCATAATGTCTCCTACTACATATATTTTGCATCGATGGTTCAGCGGTAGAATGATCGTCAGTCACGCATGTGATTCGGGGTTCAATCACAGGCCAACGAACTCGTAGATCTCCATAATCCACACTCCGTAAAACACCTCATTGCTGCCTGCAACCTGAAAATAATTCTAGCCTAAAGGCCTATGTTTCACTCAGAATATATTGGAATAACATAAATAATAATTAATCGTATGTTTTAGGGCATTATGCTCCTGTCCATCTCAGGCATAATACTAAGCCGCATCATCCTGGAGGGCCAAGGATGAAACACTTCGACCGAAACAGGCTACATTCAGCAGGAACAAGTTATTCATCGACTAAATCGCAACACTACGGATCATCATTGAACACAGCTCGGAGTAGCAGTCACTTTCTACCTCAACTTCATGGACTTTGAAAAGGCTTTCAACAGCGTCGATCAAGAGATGATTTCGCAATTACTTCGCTACTACAAGGTGCAGCCAACAATTTTGCCTCTCATCTGACAGCTGAACGACAACGCTGCATGCCCAGTAATCCACAACGGGATACTCGCGGAATCCTTCGAAGTAAAGAGGGTAGTAAGACAAAGCTAGCTGGCCGCTTACTATCTCCAGTGATTTTCCTGATTGCGGTAGAATGGATAATGCGACTAATTGGGCGTCCCGTTCGAATCAGAATCCAGGACACAGAAATAAGCTGTCAAAATCCACGATAGATATTCTTTCAGATCAATGCATGCAGATAATTATGGACACTAATTTGAGTGGGATAATGTTAAAATCTTAAAAAGAAGGAACATTAAAAGTGATAGAGAATTTCTACTTGAATTTCTGGTACTTAAATGAATTAGCGATTAACAAACATGCTAATATAGACCGAATATACCAACTAATAAAAAGACTAAATCATATGATAGGAAAGTTCAAATTACAAGTCAGTAATTAGAAGCAATACAGATGTAAAGATGATTACCAGGAGACGCAAATCTAGCATCAATGGAGAATTCAACTCAGTACACTTTATGCGAAAAATTGGTTTGAAGATGTTATCCAGAAGGACAACGAAAGCTCCGCAACTAATGCAACCCGCTTAGAGAACAATATAAATTACGAAAGTGAATATATGTTGTTGAAGACTTTTGTTCCACTCGTTATGATTTCATCATCATTTTTATTTGTTTATTGTCACTCTTGAACTTAAGTCTAGCCTATCCCATTATTTGGTTCATTTCTCTGAAGTATTCATATTGCTCCTCATACGACAGTCACTAGGCTCAACCCAATTTATCTGATGCTCATATGGACCATAATCAATACTAACTGACTATTAATCTTTCTTCTACATGCTCTGTGAAACACATTCTGACATACAACTAATAAACATTTACTGCCTTTATGGTATTCTAAGTAATATGAATTGACTTACAGTTGAAGAGTCTGAAGAGGCATCTGTAGAAAGCATGATTTTTCCCGGTGTTTATTCCAGTGAAATTAATTTTTTTATACAGATAATATTGAAACCTTGGATGTGGAAAGTACATCAGACGAATTCGCTGAAAATGCTGAGTCACATGTGTATGCAGACAAGTCAAGTCATGACGACAAATCATTATTGTCCAAACGAGCCATTCCAATGCCACGTTATGGTTAGATATTTTTTTGAAATGTCGGATACCTTCAGCCACTATGGCTACTCAGATGATAGACAGTTTGTTCTCCAAGCAACTCTTTCATCATTTTTCTACAACAACTCCTGTTTTACGTGTACTTTGTTACTAGGTACAATTTTTGGTTTATTTTTCCATTATTTCATATAACTTAAATTGATAAGACATTAATCACCATGTACAATAATTTTCTCTGTATAACACCACAGTGTAACAGTGCAACAGTATCGTTTTGTTTTTCATTTATTGGAAAATACAAAAACCTTTATTATAATGAATATCATATATCCAATGCCCAAATGTTTTTCAAACTGTTAAAAGTGAAGTTTGTTTGGACATATATAACGCAATAGTCTTTAATTAAGGCATTCAGGTGACAAACACCGCTAGACTATATCATTTCATGCTTCCCTTTCAACAATCGCTTTAAACTTGAAATAGTTCAAAATAATGAAACACAGTATGTGAATAATTACTGAGTCACCTTACGCATTATTATTTATTTTTATCAATTTTGTCTGTCTTGATCACTGATTTGACCAAGTTGCTCGACCTCCGTTGACATGTCACCTCCTCACGAGGATGCTTCTACGGTGACTCAGTATTTCATGAATAATTCCCATTGGGACATTAGTAGACAAAAGACAAGTAGTTCAGCAAAGAGTCTCTTTTCGGCGAATACATTTTCAAAGCTGTACCATCGCAAATATATATGGTTATTTTGTGTGTGTGTGTATACATTAAATTTTTCAAACGAAAATACGGTTAGTAAGTTCAAATGAATTGGATGTTGATAAGAGGATAGCAACAAAAGTGATGAGTTGTCAAAAACGATTGTTAAAGAGGAGTAAGTTCAGGTGAATTGGATGTTCATATAAGAGGATAGTAACAAAAGTGATGAGTTGTCATAAATGATTGTTAAATAAGAGTTACGCAATGGCATGAATAGTTTGATGAATGAGTTGTACTCAAAGGGTGAGCATGGAAACAAAATAATATACAGAATTACACAAGGGTTTTAAGTTAGAAAAATAAGCATACAAACAGAGGTAAGGTCAAATCAAACAAACAATCGAACATCTCGTCAACACTGGTCATTCCATCTCAACGAACGCCTCCTTCAAAGTGATCTACAAAGTGAAGAACAACCTCCCAAAGACTTCTTTGCATCGCAGAAGCCCTAGCCATCCAGTTGGTGGAACCAGAACTATGCATACAAAAGAAAATCATCCAACCACTTCTACTCGCATGGTAACAACTCCGTTGATTTGACCCAACTCTTCTTTGTTTGTTTGATTTGACCTTACTTCTGTTTGTATGCTTATTTTTCTAACTTAAAACCCTTGTGTAATTCTGTATGTTATTTTGTTTCCATGCTCACCCTTTGAGTACAACTCATTCATCAAACTATTCATGCCATTGCGTAACTCTTATTTAACAATCATTTATGACAACTCATCACTTTTGTTACTATCCTCTTATATGAACATCCAATTCACCTGAACTTACTCCTCTTTAACAATCGTTTTTGACAACTCATCACTTTTGTTGCTATCCTCTTATCAACATCCAATTCATTTGAACTTACTAACCGTATTTTCGTTTGAAAAATTTAATGTATACACACACACACAAAATAACCATATATATTTGCGATTGTACAGCTTTGAAAATGAATTCGCCGAAAAGAGACTCTTTGCTGAACTACTTGTCTTTTGACTCAGTATTTAACCTATAGATATTTGATGGATTCCGCTGCTACTCACCAGCCATCAAATTACTTCAGTTTAAATCCTTCGGCGGACATATCAATATAGGTCAAGAAATCCGGTCACCTCAGTGAACAGTACATTTCTAATTGAGCTGAAAAACGCTAATACCTGTTACACAAGCGATAGCTGTCATAGCTCAAGCAGTCAAAAGGATAACTATTTGGGGTTTGAAACTATCTGCAGTAGGTTCCAACCTCAGTGGAAACTCTACCACTAATTGGAAAATACAACGACATCTAACTGACAAGCCCCGAATAGGACGAAATTCGCATCCTAGTGGATTCCACTGCTGGTTACCATCCACCGAAGGTTCAAAGTAATAATCAATCGCATTTCAGTAGGTTGGCGTTTATTGTTTTTTTACATATGGTTTGGAATGCATACAATTAATACTCAAAGTACATCCACCGTTTTTATTCTCTGCGAATTAGATTTACTTGAAATTGTTGAGAAGTGATTATTTCTAGCATGGATTTTGTGGCCAGACATTAAGAAATGATTTGCATTTGATGATGCAGCAGATAACACCAGTTAAGTAATTAAGTATGTCATGATGCGTGAGAGTATTTCGATGAGGATATTCTGGAGAATATGCGAATGAATGATTTGGAATTTGAATGAGATGAAGGGTGATTGACTGAAACACCGACTAACTGATTGGCCTACCCGTCGTCATGCACACACACATTTGTGAGTTCGATGTTTCATGCAATATGACAGATGATTTGATGAATAAAGCCTTTCAGACTCAACCATCAGCTTGAGCGCACATCAAATAATTATTCTCACTCACTTTCACATGCTTTGAAATCAGAACACCCACACTCACACACAGCGAATTTTGGAGTCAACGCCATTATAGATAAGATTTCATTTTGATTATTCACTAAAAGTTACGCAGTAATATTAACTGATGACGTTTTGAGCACAAATTGTTGCTCATATTCATATTCATGCGTCGGTGGCACAGTGGTTAGGACTCTCGCCGCCCATGCACATGGTCCGGGGTTTGATCCCCTGCCGGCGCACACCCGATATCTATGGTCGGCCTGCGAAATTCGGGCTACCGATATCCATGCTGAAAATTACATACTTGTACTGAAAATACGGTGTGGAATCAAGCTGTAAATCAAAATAAAATAAATATCAAGCCACTCACACAACTGTTTCTTTAATTCATATACTTGTGTGGAAATGACGAGATATTTGTAATCGACTCAGTGATTGAGAATGAAATGTCTCATACATTTGTGCAAAACACAGATATATGTATTGTTGAGAACACTTATCAAATCTTACATAGGATTCCTGATATGGAAGCAATTATATTGGTAGTGGAGATGACCTTCATCCAGCGTATTTCAGGGAGGGACAAGCTGTGTTGTTTCAACCACCCTGCAATCTGAATTCAACAAGGTAATATGATTTGTGGAATGTGTTAGATTGCCTGTGATTTCAGTTTGATAGGAGGGACTGGTGTTCATCTTGAGTGAAGTTATTGGACCACCTGTCCAAATATTTCGTGACAATTATCTGAAACTGAGAGATAGCGATTTCAGTGACCAGTGTGTTGTTTACTGATTGAAATTTTCTTCTGAACACTGGCGAAGACATAAAAAGATATGGCGGAAGAGAGTTTGATGTAATCTATGCATTTCTTTTGAGCAGTCAACATCTTGATATAAAAGAGAAAGTGGTCGAATTCCAGTGGAATGTGGATGATTTATTTAAAACCAGTGAATCTGTACGTTATTCCCTTCATTGAATATGAATTCATCATTGCATAAATACGTATATTACTCAGGAACAAATTTATCAGAATATCAGAAAATCCTTTTGATAATGAATATTCAAAGACGATCGGATTTTCAGATAATATGGAAGAGAATATCACCGAGAACCAGGGAATGGAAACGTTTGAGTTGTGGTAACATACTGAGCCGATAGACGTCGATGAATGTGGTTGTTTCGTTCCTGCCTGTTGCACTGAGTGATGTGCATTTCAACATAACACATAATAACAAAAGTGCACGCACTCACTCACACTCTTTATCATCCTTTGAGATTATAATTCCGTCATTCTGAAATTCATTTCTCAGTCAGTGTCTGTCAATACCACATCAATTCTAGCCATCGTCAATGCATCTAATTCATCAAAATGACAGTAAATGGACGTATTGATGCGAGTGTCTTACATGCAGTAGTATGATACAATTCACATTCGTTGTATGTTTCAATCCAAGAAAAGTAATCACACAAGCCGAAGATTTCCAACTCAGTGCAGATACAACAGTTACGAAAATACAAGCAGCCTTACCACTGGAAAGTATGAGGAAGCCAGTTGGACACCCAAATCGCGAAAAAATGATGTTTGAACAGGTGACCGAACCTGCACACACGTGAAGCGATAACAGAGAACTGATGAAATTCGGTGCACATTATGTATTTATCGAGTCAATTTGAATGATATGTTACAGAGTAGAAGCCTCGAATGTTGCGAAAGGCAGTAGTGATCTAATATGGTGTTAATGCATACCAGAAATGTTTTACACGCTATCTGATCAAAAGCAGCTTGTGTCATCAACTCTTTTCGACCCTCACATCGAGCTTAGCAGTTCTGGCAAGGTTTAATGCAAGCAACGAATCCGATCCTTGCCCACATTGTGGTCCGAATACAATTGAAGGCGGGCAGCAGTGATACATTGGTCCACATGGTACACTCCCTTGACGGAACATTGCTGACTGATCAACGCCTACAGTGAAGTGGATATGAAACAAGAAAATCAGCATTATTTACGAGATGGATGAATGAATGTTGGTCATCATATATTAGTGGTTGCAAGTGTGTGTGTGAAAAGAAGTCAGTAACGACTGCGGTGATGTTTACATCGTTCTCGTGCTGATTCTGAAGATGATGTCAATTCAAATGAAGGCATTGAGAATTCCGTGTTGATGCTGCTACAGGTAAAACAAGTCGAGTGGTATAGTGATTAAGTATATCATGATGGGTGAGACTATTTCGGTGAAGCTATTTTGCAGAATATGCGAATGAATGCTATAGATTTCACATGAGATGATGTGTGATTGACTGAAATACCAACTAACTGATTGACTTACCTGTCATCATGCACACTGCACATATCACTGCAAAGAGAAAGGTCATGCTGTGAGGCATAATCTGCAGTGTGTGCCAGTTTATCAGTGATTTCGATGTGAATCGATGTCAACAAGTGAGAATGGTGTGCTTATATATATATTCGGTGAATATGCTGTTAATACAAAAATTCACGAATAATGGGGTCAGTATATCTGTGTCATGCAATTTTTAATTTGGTGCATCGAGTAATTTTTTTCAAATCACGCATTTGTGAGTATGACGTTTCATGCAATATGGTAGATGATATAATGAATGAAGGCCTTCACCCTCAACCACTCATGCACACATGCATATATGCTCATTGTCATTCTTACTTACTTCCGGATGCTTTGCCTTCATTGCTCACACACACACACACACACACAACGAACTTTGCAATCGACCTAGTAATTAAGAATGAAATGAAGCATGTTTTTTCACAGGACACAGATTCACCTCATACAGAGGCACTTGTCATCGCATACGCTGGATTCCTTATAAAGGAGTTACCTCTGCATTAGAGTGGATCTATACTCACTGAATATCACACAGGGACTAGCTGTGCAGGTTGAATCACTCCACCGATTCACGTCCAAAGGAGAATATGGATCACAAAATGGCTTGAAATGATTGTGACGTCGAATGCATAGGTGATACATATGTACAGTGGTAGTCAGAACATGTGTTGTGTGCCGTTATGTGCTGAATGCGTGTAGGCGGATGATGATGTAGATGATCATGGATATGACGATTTCGGTGATGATAGTGTGCGTGACTTTATCTTAAGTTGTGTTTGCCTGTCACTTTGAGAAAAAGACTAACTTCTTTTACCTAGGTCTCAATCGGTAATCTGCATATCTTGCAAGTACTGACGAACGAGTGAAAAGTAGAAATAAAACGGATTCGCAACGTGCCTGTAACCACAAGTATATTTATAATGAATGTAATCAGAATTTAATACTATAATAAAGGTTTACAACTTATCTGTAACAAGCGGAGTAGCTAGCTTGAAGAGTGTGCTTTTGGAAGGGCATGGCGAGGGAGCAATCATGTAATCAGTAAAACGTACAGGAAGGGAAGTGGTGTAGCGCCAATTTATGGAGTACATATTTAAAAAAACTGAAAGCATTGACGGTGCACTACAGGTTATCCTTCTCTGAGAAGGTTGGTGGTAAGCTGGCAACCTTCGATGACAGACCATAAGAGGTACGCAGTAGCAGATTCGCACAATAAAAGAAAAGAAGCGAAGAAAAAAGTTGAGAACGAAACTAAAAATAGGTTAAGGGGAAGGATGAATGATATGTAGATGATGTATGAAGTCAATCGGAATGGGAAAGAAAAGACGCTGGCTATCTTTGTGTTGTTTGACAGAGTTTTAAATTATTAACTTTTTTGTATTTTTATACATATTTGCATATTTCCAACTTTTTATTAGTAGGGGGCTACGGACCAAAAACTGATTTTACGTGGGGCGGATGATATCACCCCTGTGCTCAGGCTTAGATAGGAGTGTGAATCATTAGGTATAAGTTACGTCTGAAACGAATGCTTCACTCTTCCACTTCATCAGCGAGCACCAGTCAACGCTAAGGAGAATAATCATACTTGCGTGGTAGAGGAAAAAAGTGAAAGAAATGAAAAATGGAAATTGATGTAGAGATTCGCAAAATCGTTTTTGGAAAAAGTAGGAATATGGGGAAAAAATCAAAGCTATTTCATGTTGAATTAAAATAAATGTAGGTTTCGACAACACAGTAATACATCAGAGTTACAAAGCAAGTGTTAAAGGAAAAGGATCTGAGAGAGAATAGTCATTTTCATTTAGTTACAAGAAAACGACGAACCGAAAAAAGAACGTAGTGAAAAATGTCTGCAGTCAAGGCTTGCAAAAAGAATTTAACCGGACTAGAATGACAAATTGCCACCGTAATGAAGCGGAAGAAGTCTGACAGTTAAGATTGAGTAAATCAGCAATTACAAAATGAAAACTATGCGATTATATAGAAAAGGTAAGCAAGAAGTTCACGCAGGTTATACTGGAAAGTGAATAATTTTGAGTTTGAGTTACTTTACACTGAATTCTTTCTTCTTTTTCTTTTTTTTTTGTTAATATTATTCTTTTGTATCCCCTATCCATTTTGATTTTTTTAATCTTTTTTTGTTTGGTTCACAATTCCACAAGTTAACTAGTCTAGCTAGCGGTTTGAGTGCAACGCCAAAAATAAAATGTTAGAACACGAGAAAGAAATCTAACAGGGCTAGCAAGTCGAAATATGGCATGGAGGGTAAGAAGTCTTCGGTGTAGGCCGCCTCAAGCCTGTCGATTCTTATTGTGTCTTGACGGCCAGATCGATCAATAACAAAACATTTTCCTTTTCTACTAAAGACCTTGAATGGTCCATCATAAGGAGATTGTCCCAACGCACAAAAGCATGTGAAGAGTCATCAAGCCTAGCGTCCACTTGCACTCTCTTGCTTTTTGTACGTGTTTGGGCCGGTTGTAGGCGATACATAAGGCACTTGAGGTTCTGAGCATAACAGTGTACATCCATAACACTTGACTCATCACCACTTTCAGATGACGTAAATTCACCCAGTAAATGGAGGGTGGTAGCAAACACCAACTCTGCGGAGGTGCACTGTAAACCAGCTTTGATCGTGGACCAGATGCTAAGTAGAACTAGAGGGAGGGACTCGGCCCACCTGGGATTCTCGGCAGCCAATAAAGAAACTTTCAGTTGGTGGTGCACGCGTTCTACAAGTTCATTTGCTGCTGGGTGATACACGGTTGTTCTGATGCGTTTGCAACCCAACAGCTCTAAGAAGTTATTGAAGTGGGTTGAATCGAACTGTTGCCCACGGTCAGTAGTCACCGTAGATGGGCGTCCCAATAGGGCCAATCAGCGTTCCATGAACACTAGGCAAATTTATTCCGCGGTGGCATCGGCGATGAGGATAGCTTCAGGCCAACGAGTGAACCGGTCGACACATGTCATCAAGTAGTAGTGGCCCTTTGATGGGGTTAGAGGATTCACTATATCCAGGTGTAAATGACTAAAGCGTCCATTTGTGATTCACTGATTTACGGGTTGGATGTTTCATGCAATATGATCGATGATTTGATACATATAAACCTTAACGCGAAACCACCCACGCACATGACAAATAGTCATTCTCACTCACTTCTGGATGCTATGCTCTCAGAGCTCTCACACGATCAAACACTCAACGAACCTTGCAACTAACTCAGTGACTGAGAATGAAATTTCGCATGTATTTCAACAAGACACAGATTCACCTCACATGGAGGGCACTTGTCATATCAAACGTTGTATTCCTTATAAAGAAGGAGTTACCTTTGCATAAGAGTGGATCTACACTCACTGAATATCACACAGGGACAAGCTGCGCAGTTTGAACCACTCCACGGACTTAAGTCCAAAAGAGAATACGGATCACAAAATAGCTTGAAATGCTTGTTACGTCGAATGCATTGGTGAGACATATGTACAGTGGTAGTCACCATATGAGTCGTGTGCTGTTGTGTCTGAATGCGTGCAAGCGGAGGAAGTATATGTGTGACAAGGTATGTGATGTTGAGGAGTGTTTTGTAGAGCACTACCTATGTCTTAAGATGAAATAATGTTTCTGTGAGCGACATTATTTTTGACAAATCACTGACCAGTTTGCGAATGCTGCACCTGATTTCATCCAAATCACACCAACTGACTTCGATGAAATTGTGAAATAACGCTTGTTGAGTTTTGTGAGTGAACATTTATTAGCGGAAGAACAGCTGCTTGAATTTAACAAAATTACCATAGTTAGTTTTACTTACATCAAAGTGATTCGGTATTCATTCATGACTGATTGACGCCGCGATCAGAAAATATTTTTGATATTCATCTCATTGAGCGACTTTAATGACGATGTAAGATGTACACCTGCATAAGTGGGATGTACTGAAATAATTTCAACTGGATATTTTCGGCTCACTATTTGAAAGAGTTAACATTCCGACATATTTATCAAAGTCGCCCATTGACATGATGATCGGAAATATATTCTGCTCGAGATGTCAACCATTCGTGAATGAATAATGAATCACTTTGTTGTAAATAAAATTAACTTAGGTGATTTGGTGAAATTTGACTAAACGTTTTTCTGCTAATACACGTTAACTCACAAAACTCAAGAAGCGTTGTTGTACAGTTCCAACGAAGTCAAGTAGTGTGATACGAATGCGATCAGGTGAAACACTCCCAAACTGGTCATTGATTAGTCACAAATAATTTCGCTCAAAGAGGCATTATTTCATCTCGAGATAAAAGGTACCTCTCAACACAAGAGTCCTCGTTATCACATACTTTGTCCGCCTACACGCGTTCACCACACAACAGGCTCGTCACGTTCGCTTCGTCATCCATACTCTTCATCCCATTCACAACACACAATCTCAGATGAAGTGGAAGAAAGCGTGGAGAGTCAGTCATTGAGTCATTCGAATAAGTGCACTGTGAGATTTATGTTGTCAAGCCAAGTGGTGTCTCCAATAACGTCAAACAGAAAAAGGCATTCATCACGTCATATCACATTACAGAAAGACTCTGGACAACACATATCCAGCTAACATTGATTTGTGACTGAATGTTGGAGCAAAGTTTAGTTCACTATTTGGTTACCGTTATCAAAACGCTGAACATAAGTTAAGGAAAACCTTCGAACAGGTGTCTGAGATATTTAGACGGTTATATAACACCCATAGTTTAGGAATACTGAGTTACTGCATAACCACAGAGTATCTATAGGTTGGCTCCTTCACGTGACATCATTGCAAAACATGGGAACATGGGAATAGCTTCATGGGTAATTTCCGTTTGATAAGGCTCAAACGGTCATACATAACTATCTAGTGATGACGTTTCAAGCTATATCGATTGCTCATAATCATGTCACATAGGGTACTCAATGACTTCCTTGAAATATCTTCAGCGTTTCTCTCTCACAATTCGACCTCACTCCTAGTAATACTTCGCAGATCTCGAACATCACTGATGAATCATTTGGATTGCATATGTTCGTCTGTAAGAGGAAAGTTTCAGTGATCCAACTCTGTCTCTCACACCATATCTCGCTCACTCTCTATCTATTCACATCAATATTGAGGAGTATAACTCCGTCACACACAACCACGTGATTGTTTGATGATCCATGCATTACAACTGATCGGTTTTTTCTGAAATTACCCATTCACAGATTTCGCCACTTTTTCAACTTCTCACATATGTTCTGACTACCACTCGTTCACTAGTTCCGCCAATCAGACTGAATTCAAAGTCATTCCAATGGACTCCGCAAATCATATATCCCAATCAAATTGAGACTGCAGGGTGGTTCACACTTCACAGCTTGTGTGTCCGTGAAATAATCTGGCTGAATGTCATCCTTAATACCGAAATAACTGCTTCCATATTGGGAATCCTATGTATGATATGACAAGTGTTCTCAACAATACAAGTATCTGTGTCTTGCACAATTGTATGAGACATTTCATTCTCTATTACTGCATCGATTTCAAAATTTGCTGTATGTGAGTGTGTGTACTCTGAGAAGAAAGCATGAGAAAGTGAGGGAGAATAAAAATTTGATGCGTTATTATATGCCTGGTTTTGTCTTAAAGGATTGTTTCATTTATATCACAAACATCAAACGCATTAATCGGTGGTTCACAAATTCACTCAACACACGTATAGTATGTTTATTCACTTAGATGACCTGAATAGTGCATCACTCGTGATTTTCTCTGATTTCGTCATCTTCTCCGACTAAACATAAGCACCTCCTACTTATTTGTATAAATCAAATCACATCGAAACTGCTAATAGACAGAAACATAGAGGAGACATCGCATCGTATTCTGGGTTTCTACTTCACTGTAATTTGTGCAGTGTGTATGACGACGAGAGAGTCAATCAGTTAGATGGTTGATGAGTCAATCACACATCATCTCATTCAAATTCCAATATATTCATTTGCATGACAAGCAGACTATCATCAACGTTGCTGCTGTGGATGCAGAAAATGTACTTCGAGTGGTATGGTGATGATGAAGATATAGATGATGTTGGAAGTGACGATAATTTCGAGGATATCACCTGATACAGATATACCGCAACATTGATTATTGACCATCGAGGTTACCAAAATTACATTTCAGCTTCTCTTCACTCAATGCAAAGAGAGACGAATCACTGAAAAGCATTTGAATACAAAAAAACTGACTGTCTCTGGCAATGTGTGCATCAAATACTCAAGCCTGCCTATGGGTTCATTGAAATGAAAATTGTATGACTGATCCATCAATAGCGATTACCAGTAGCACTAGACATTTTGAAATCCTTAATTTCGTGTGATGGCCAATTGATTGACGATTCTCCTACATCCTCTGTAGTTTGAACAATTAATTCACGATATCCTATGATGCATCATCCTCACAGACAAGTGTACGGCCAATATGAACCATGGTAAAGGAATGACGGTTAGGCGAATAAAGATTTACTTCCCATTCGATTCTCATCTTTGCTTCTACTCGAATGTATAAATGAACTGTGCTTCATAGTCCTATTTCAGTTTTTCATATTTCATGTAACGAAATTCATGTATCAAGTGTGTGTGAGATATGAGGGCAAAGCATCCGGTAGTGTGTGAGAAAGACAATGTGGATGTGTGCCTGTGTCAATCGGTGGTTGATCGTGAAGGCCTTCATTCATCAAATCATCCATCATTTTGCATGAAACGTCATACTCATAAATGCGTGATTCACAAATTCACTCGATGCACCAAATAATAAATTGCATGACACAGACGACCTGACCCCATTATTTATGATTTTTCTATTTACAGCATATAAGCATGCCTTTCTCACTTGTTCACATCAATTCACATCAAAATCACTGATAGACAGCCAGACGCTGGAGATGCTGCATCAGAGTATGACCTTCCGCCTTGCAGTAATACGTGCAGTGTGCATGACGACAGGTAAGCCAATCAGTTAGTCAGTATATCAGTCAATCCTATATCATTTCATTCGAATTCCAATGCATTCAATTGCACATTCTCCGTAACATTCTCACTGAAACAGTCCCACCTCTCATGCTATAATATATCACTTCATCACTTGAATCGTATTAACTGAATTCTCAACGCCCACATTACCATCAACATCATCCTCAGAATCAGCAACAAAAGGATATCATCATCTTTTTATACATCACAGACTCCGTCATACACGCATGAACGCAAATACTGACATTTAATGACCGACATTCAATCATCCATCTCGTCAATAATGCTTATTGTCTTGTTGCACTTCTACTTCATTGCAAACGTTAATACCGCTACAGTGTATGGTAAACTACTTGCACCATGTGGACCAGAAAATCAATGCTGCTCGCCTGTACTTTGTACCGGACAACGGTGTATAAAACAATTGAGCATTTGTGTTTTCACACCCTGTAGGCTACTTGTATTGGAAGTGACTGTTTCCCTGACCTGAAGTTTCTCCCTTCATGTATGAGATTTATTTCTAATCGGCTAGTAAATTTCAGTCTGTCTCGATGTTTCTATTGTTAAATGATTCACTGAAATACCAGGCATCTGAAATTCTCTAGCATTCTTGTTATTTCCTCTGCCTAATATTTAAACGTTGTTCCAGTCAAATTGATGTCCATGGTTTTCTGTATGCAGCAACATGAGAGAGCGAGTGGATATCATGTCTTTTGACGGCTAGCCCATGATCTTGGATACTAAGATGTATTGGACGTTCACTTTGGCCAATGTTGTGTTTTTCACAGTAGTTACAATTTATTTTGTAGATAATGTTGGTTTTGTCTCCTTTCGTCGTTTAGCCTTTTGGTTGACATATCGCTGAGTGAAGTGATTTGTTGGTTTGCTGTGACGTCAATTCCTATAGGTTTGAAGAGTCTTGAATTGACTTCTGAGATGCCTTTTAAACATGGTAGGGCAATTTGCTTTGTGCTTTCCTTGGGGGCTTTTCGTTTGATAGGTAGGCTTGAGGTAGATATTTTTCGATGAAATTCCGTGGACATCCATTCTTTTCGAAGACGTCCATGGGATATCTTTCTTCAAATTTCCTTCAGCACGGAATGCTGCAATGTGTCCTGGCCCTCTTTAATAGTTTTTGTATGCGATTCCTTTTGTGTGTTTTTGGATTGTTGCTGTTGTAATCCAGTATTTGATCTGTATGAGTTGAATTTCAATAAACTCTAGTTTCTATTTCCCCTGTGTTTGTTCACTTGACTAAGACACACGAAATTGAGATTTTTTTCTTGGATTCCTCTTCTGTTGTGAATTTGATGTCGTTGACTACCTCGTTTATTAAGTAATGAGTTTAATCCAACTCATTTCTTTTGATTATTTAAAATGTTTCGTCTACGTAACGTGTGCAAATTTCTGGTTTGATCTTCGGTAGCATTATGTTTTCGAGACACTGCATCACTGCTTCTGTAATCGAACCTAATATTCGCTATCTTATTGGTGTTCTTTTGACTTGTTCATATATTTGGCTGTTGAATTGGAAGACCGTTGTTAGGCATAGGTTAATGCATTCCTTCCAAATAATGTGGTTCAGTTTTGATCGTTGCAATAAGTGTTTACACGTTAAATAAAATTGTCTAAATTATCGCTTTACATCAATGATGTTCACTACGACTAATCATCATCTCAGAATACATCAACTGCTTTCCTACAAATGTCATCATGTGTTATAAATCAAACTAACATAAGTAAAATCCACTAAATTTGTTGATTTCATAATTCTAACAGACATTATTGAATTTTTACAATGAATACTTACGAAGAACCATGGGATCTGCAGTAATACTTGCAGAATTGTTCATTCGAATTTCTAGCACAAAAAATATGAACATAAAGATGATAGTGAAATGATCGTGTCAACGCACGATTTCATCTTAGAAACACACATATATATATTCAATTACTCCGTTAGTAGAGAGACAAACGAGCGAGTGAGCCATGAATTCAGTCAATGCAAACAGAAACAACCAGCATGTGACATAACGAGGAGGCTGACCTGAATGGATTAACCATGAAGTTTTAACGTCAAATCGTTTTATCGAATTATGTGTAAAAGCATATGCTAATCGCGTGTCAACACCCCATTAATATTCACAACATCAAAATAATATTAATAATGATTTACTTTATTCCAAAAACAGTACTTGTGGTACAGAATGGAATTTCCAGCGTTAATCACAATATTGCATCCAATTTCCTCAAATTATAAATAAAATTAATCACAAAGAAATTTTTTCTACATTTACAATAGGGGTTATGTCAAAAAAACATGCAGCATATAAAGTGGAAATAATAATGATGGCAGCTAAGGTAATGATTATAATAATAATAATACAAGTGAAAATTGCCGTCGGCTTGTTTCACACAGTATTGTCGATGCGGTATGCAAATCCTTGCATGATTAAAAATATTGAATATGATGTTCTCTTTACATGATATGGTGAGGGGAAAAACAAACATTTCAGCAGTCATAGAGATAAGTTGGTGTTTGCAGTTATGAAAGTGAAAACAAAGAATCAATAGGACCATAAATATAATAGAAATAATAAAAGTAAAACTTGAAGGTATATAAGGATGGATGGAGGAGATTGTTTATTTACTAGATGAAAAAAGGTTAGTCAATTCTTGCCTGACGCTATTTTCATCACATAAAATACGTGTCAAGTATGGTATCATAGAATTTTGATACTTAGACGTGCGAGCATACAGTTTTCTGAAGTTACTTCTTGTTCTACCTGAGGAGATGCAAGGTGAAAGCTGAGGGTAAAGTGGATGCTCCAAGTCAGACAAAATCCATTTAGCAAATTTACTGCACGAAGTCAAATGCCTATCGACAACGACGTTAACTATGTAGTCCACTGGGACACCACTCATCCTACTGACAGTCTTCAGCATTCTACGAATTGTGACAAAGTCCTTTTTAAGCAAACCAGGAAAGAATAAGGGTGAACAATAAAGAAGAATAGGTAGGATGCAAGAGTTTATGAACTGTAAGAGGAGGGGTTGAGTTATACCCGAGTGCCTTAACTTCTTAATGTAAAATGTCAGGCGGAATATTTTACTGGAGATCGCTGAGACATGGGAAGATCAGGAGAGATCAGAAGAGAGAATAAGTCGAAGATACTTAATTTCTGATTTAATTCCTGTATGATTATCATCAATCTTACAACTGTCATGAGAATCGACGGCGTCTTTTAACTGTCATTTACATCTTAAGCTGAAATTAACAGTTTGACATTTGGAAGGATTCAGTTTAAGACCGTTAGACTCAGACCATTTACTGACTCCCGACAGAAAGCTATTTATTTTGGTACAATCTAGCTGGAAGTTAACAGCCATTGAAACTGTTAAATTATCAGCGTACTTCACAAAGTTTATTTCATCAGACTGAAGCAAGTCATGTAAGAAGAAAGAAAAAAGAAAAGGAGAAATGACAGCGCCTTGAGGGACACCAGCTTCAGTAGGCAACGAAGTGGAAGACTTCCCTTTATACACGGTGTACTGCTTTCTTTCTGAGAAATAAGAGTGTAACCAGTTAACAGCCCAACATTCTGTTTGACTTACAGCAAGTTTATTTAACAGGGTGTCCCTAGGGACCGAGTCAAAAGCAGATGTATAGTCTAGGAAGGCACAACGAACAAATTTAGCCCCTTTGTCTAGACTGGAAGCAATGTTATGATAAAAGACGGCGGCTGCATCTAAAGTGCTTCTACTGTGCTTATAGGCAAACTGTTTTGGGTCATTAAAGGATTTAAGAGAGAGTACAAGACTAAGTAAAAGTAGTTTCTCCATAGTTTTCAAAAAAGGAGAGGTCAAATTTGACACATGCTCCAGTAGACGATTTAGGTATGGGTACAACTTTAATGTCTTTCCAAACAGCAGGCACAATATTACTGGAAAAAGATTTGTTAAACAGATCAGTGAGAGGGTAACATAGAATATCAGAACATTTTTTGAAAATAATACTAGGTACATGGTCTGGACCTAAGCTCTGGGAAGGGTTCAGAGACTTGAGGCACTTTTGAACATCATTTGTGTTAAAACCTGGAAAGGGGCTATTATTAACACTAGTGATACTGGGAAGCATGGAATTTGAGCGGGAATAAATAAAAGATTTATTAAGAGTACATACATCAGAAGAATGCGGAATATTGTTAATCTGCTTACCACCAGTGATTTCCTTAAATAGTTTCCACATATTTGAAGCATTTTTGCAGGATATGAATTTCTGATTATATATAACATTCAATCTCTGCATTTCAGACTTGATAAGGAAGTTAGTTCTTTTTACGCCACTTTTATCTTTCATTTTATATAGCTTTTCCTTCTCTCTACGAAGCTTTTTAAGTTGAGGGGAGAAGAAACGGTCGAATTTGACGAATAATGTTTCTTTTGGGCAGCAGATTTCAAAACAGAATTTCAGATAAGACGTAATATTAGAGATTGTGTCATCAAGTGAAACATCATTAAACAGATCCCATCTTGTGTCACTGAGCATGTTTCTAAGATGTTGTACATTCTCATTTGAGTAACATCTGTGAACATCTTTCTTGAACAAGTTAGAGAAGGCTTTTTTGTGTAACTTTCCGTAAACTTTGGGTAGAACTCGTACAATACAGTGATCAGAGTTTGAGAGTGGAGCTCTTTTACGAGCTTCGTATATTCCAGAATCATTTATGAATACTAAATCAAGCGAAGTATCTTGTCGAGTCGGGAAGTTAACCACATTTTCATGACCCAGCAATGTAATAAAACTGTAGTCACTGGCGTTGAAGTCACCAGTTACTACAGACAAACAAAGCAGCAGCAAAAATAGTGAATTCGTCAGCAAAGATCGATAGTTCTGAGAGACTGCAAGAAGGTGTGACATAGATATTTGTGACAAAAATGCAGTTATACTTAGATAAGTGTTTAGGTCGGCATTTAACAGTTATACAATCAATATTGTCATTTGATAATTTGAAGCAGACGTTGTTGGCAGTAGACCACTGAGAATTAATAAAGGCGGCCACACCTACACCTCTCTTCTTCTTTGAGCTGCATCGGTCTTGTCTAAACATTGTAAAATCAGGTAAAGAGACCAAATTATCGTCATATGAATCTTGCAGCCAAGTTTCTTGAAGAGTAATTACAGCAATGTTACAATATACATTTGAGTATAATAGAGAATGCAAGTAATTAATCTTGTTTGGTAGAGATCTGCAATTTGTACTCATAATCACAGGAACAGTCATCAAATGCATTGGAGTACGCTTTAAAGCTCGTTGCCATCCACCATGAGGCTTTCTCTTAAGTTTGTTAGAAATGAGTAAATTAGCCGGTTGGAAACTTTTTAAATAACCGCCAGAGTAAACAATGCGATTAGTACACATAATTGATTTCAGATTGATTCAGATTCAGATTTATTGTTTGAGGATAGAAGGCTTGGAGCCTATGTTAATCCTTTTCTAGTAAAATTATGTGGTTGTCCAAACCCTTCTTGAACGAATCAACTGAGGTTGCAGACACCACTTCTTCTGGGAGTCGGTTCCAAGAGTTTATGACTCTGTGTGAGAACCAGTACTCAACAGCAATATGATTTCTTCTTGGCTTTTGAACTCTCCTGCTATGTCCTCTAAGGTGTTCCGACCTGGTGGGAAGGAAAAGAGAAAATAGGTCAGGTCCGTAGTCATTATTTAAAATTTTAAACATTGTTATTAAATCTCCTCTCTGCCTACGGTTTGACAAGGAGAAGAGATTTAAACTGTCTAGTCTTTCCTCGTATGATAAGTTAGTCATGCCATGAATCATACGTGTTGCTTTCCTTTGAACCCTTTCTAGAATAAGTGAGTCCCCTTTTAGACAAGGGCTGGCGGTCTGGATGCAGTTTTCCAGTCTTGACCTCACCAGGGATGTATATAAGGAGGTGAACATATCTCTGGTGACTCTAGTGAAGGCTCTACGAATTGCCCATAATGACCTAAAACTACGTGCAGCCACCGCGCGACAGTGTGCTGTAGTTTTTAAGTCGTGGCTAACTATGACACCTAAGTCCAAGTAAGTCTGAACTGATGGAAGTGTAATTCCCTCTAGTTCATAAGAGCTCGTGCTTGCTTGTCCAATGCGCATGGTTGCACATTTTGTCACGTTTATCGGGAGCATCCATTCTATGGACCACTCTGACAATTTGTTGAGGTCCTCTTGCAACGTGGACGTGTCACTGTTGCCCTTCAGCTCTCTCCAAATTTTTAAGTCATCTGCGTATAAGACCATAGGGGAATCGGTGAGCAGAGATAACGCATGATTAAAATAAAATAAATACGAGGAAATAGATGCAATATATAGGATGGAAATTTTGGTAGCCCAAGGTTTAAGCAGGCCACCAGTTCTAGATAAGAACACGACAAAAGACTTAGTCCGCTGAAAGTAAATATGATGAGTCGTGTTTTGGCTGTTCGTCTTGTGGCTGTAATGTGTGTATTGCGCATGAGAACAAGTGACTCTTAAAATATGGCTCGACCACTATTCAATGTCATCCATAAGAATCCATCCGAAAACAGAAAAATATTGAATCGGCAGAAGACAGAACTGATGAATAGTTGAATTTCACACCAGTGACTTGCAGCATAAATGTCCTTGGCTCCATCCATGATAGGATGATGGCCGTGCACAGTTGAAGCGTCTCAAACAAAGATGAAGTGGCTGTCCACCGCTCCTCACCTGTCAGTAATTCTTAAACTCCAGTCTACACTTGATCATAGAAGAAATTCAGTCATCTTTGTTGTAATTATAACGCTCGGGAAAGTGAATGAGAAACAACAAGTCGGTCGTCGGTGCGAGGTTGACATCAGGGTGATAGTCGGAAGATGAGGTGATGAAAGATAACGGACAATGCTGGGATCAGCTTAAGGAGGAAAGCAGAAAGTAGGACAAAGTGAAGATGTGTTGTCTAAGACCAATATTCCACTTGGAACCCAGGTGAACAATAATAATAATAATAAATTGAAACGGAATACACTAATCCAGTAAGAAATACAGATTTAAGTCTATCGTTGGTACGATCTACCTGCGATGATCATTAGCAACATAATATATATTATTATACAGAAGATCATGGCTTGTATTTATGTGCACAAAAAAGACTATTTGACCAGCCTGAATCGCTGGGCTCCTCGAATGTCCATCCAAGACAATGAATGTATTTTTTATTTCTCCTGTTTATAATCGTTCAATTATGCGAATAGGTTGCCGAATGTACTCACATATATTTGAATTTGATTACTACACACATTTGTTTGTTTCTTGGAGACCAAAGAAAAATACAGTAAGGCTTAATTCATTCTTCAAATCTCACTCATTTCCAGATGGTTCGCTCTCATGGCTCATTCACATATACAAGATTTTTGCAATCGACCTAGTAATTAAGAAAGAAATGTCGCATGTATTTCTATAAGACACAGATTCACATCATAGTGAGAGAACTAGTCATATCATACGTTGGATTTCCTATGAAGAAAGAGTTAGCTTGGCATTAGTGTGGATCTACGCTCACTGAATACCATACAGGGACAGGCTGTGCTGGTTGAAGCACGCCACTGACCCTATTCATTGGACAATATGACTTACAAAATACCTTGAAATGACTGTAATGTCGACCGCATAGGTGACACAAGTGGTCAGAACATTTTTCACATGAGAATGCGTCGAAATTAGGAATGAGCAATCTTCAAAAGATCTGAACAGTTATACTGCATGCATTAACGCACAACCACACAGTGAAGTGTGATTGTGTCTCAATCCTCTAGAGTCATCGCATACAAGCAGTATAGGAGAGCGAGAGAATGACAGTGATATTTTGATCACTGATGCTTTCCTTATTAGATGGACCCCGAACCCATGCAATGGGTTAAATTGAATGATACGTCTGGTAATGTAGAATATCGATGAACGGCGACCCTGTGTCGATTGAGGCAATAACATTCACTGAAATGTTCACAGCGCCTAGTGTGTTAACATCGTCAAGTGAACATTAATAACGTCGTATCAGGCTGGCTTAAGCGTTGATATGAACAAATAACCGATTTTGAGTTTTCCAATGATACAGACAGGTGAAGATTTAACCTCTCTGCCACCCTCTGAGATCACATTTGATAAAGAGAGTATACTAATGAAGGAAGATGAATAATCAATGAGGGATCTAGGCTCATATGATACCTCTTCATCAACTTGACCCAACAAAAGCTCAGAAAATGAAATAACGGTGTTTGTGAATATAATACATACCCAACTTGTTGACTGAATCATGCTGGAAATATCGGACAGTAAAATAGATAAGAATGAATCTGTTCGGATTTGAAGTCACTGAGTGGGGCAATGCTGTCTGTATACGAAGCCATCAAACAGTGTGAGCTGATTACTTCGAGGCCTTATGGTATGCTGACCATTCATAAGATAGGCGGTTCTTCCTTTACTTCCTCTTCTCAAAACCATTTAGTCGGCTAATTGCAGACCGGCTGAGAGAGGCACTGAATTCGTCACTCAGTCAAATATAGTGTAAACGATGTGCTTATATTTGTTGACAATATTAGAGGTATGAATAAACTCTACCAATGAAATGACGTCAAATGTAGATGTAACATCGTCCTCTAGCAGTGCAAGTCTTGTTGAAATCCAGGAATATCTAGAAAGAAAAGTAAACATTGTAAATACAGCAGCAAAATCGGTATCATTGTTGCGTGTTCTACCCACAGAATTTATCAGTAGTATGTAAAGAGACGCTCATCAACACAAAAATTTCAAATATCGAGGAGACAGATTTGACGTCAAAGATAACGAATGATCCAGTGTTTCTCCAAAATATGGGAGATACGGAAAGAAGACAAAGAAACATAATACGCATGGTACAATTAGAACAATGTGGAAGATCTGTGGAAACGACGATTCTAATGTTAGATGCACATAGTTTCCTGATATAGAAACATCATATTATGAATAAGTATAGCGTTACCAACCCTCCTGCCATCTACCGCTACTATCTCACTCAATGTAAGCGACATAATCTCAAAGGGTTTGTGATATTATTTGCGGTCATTATGAATTAAACCGGGCCTTATGTAGATCCTAATTTGCCTTTTTTAATCCTTACAGGCAAGTGATGATTCTGAGATGGAATTCAATGGTTTGGAAATACAGAAGCAAAAGGGTGTGACATCTACAATACAGCTACGTGGAACGCACAATAAATCCTCTTCCACATTTTCATAAATACACACACCACAAAGGGAATGGAATGCGCTGAGTGAGATAGGAATTCAGATGAAGTGGAAATTGTTAATATAAACCTGTTATCAACTGGTCAATCTACCAATACTGTCAGGTTTTTTTATCGATTTGAAAGCATGCAATGAATGGATATACGAAGAGAAAGCAAAAGTTTCACTCGAGAAGAACGCTGCGTTAAGATATTTCATGTGATATACTGATTAACAGCGGAAGAAGAGCGAAGATAGAATTGACCTCCTTCAATCATCTGACCAGAGAGCACCATTTTAACTACAGGTGAAACGGATGAAGATGTCAAAGCTGGCGATAATTGGAAACGGGAGATACGCGTTCATCAACCTGAAATCAGTTTGGAAGTCTTTTGCACTTTACAGCATGAGGAACAAGATTCCGATTTTCAACAATAATGTCAAGTTGGTCCTTTTTTTACGGGTCAGCAACTTGCAGAAGATAGGAAAAAGCGGAAACGTGTTGTTGAAGCTCTATGTTACACTCGAAACTCAGAGGATTATTAAGCAATTTCTAATTGATGAATTCTCAGGGTATCTGAAAATAAAAATTTATGATGACGTCTGTAGAACGATCGATCGCTCATAATCAAATCAGTGTAATTACATAAACTACTAGATTTGTTCCATTATATGACTCCACTATGTCCCTCTCACCTCTCCATTTCTTTCGTAATAATATTATACATATCTTTGATATTAGCGAATAGTCATTCCCGTTGCATGTGTTCGGTGTCTTTTTATGAGGAAAGCATCAGTGGTCGAAATCTCACTGTCATTCTCTCGCTCCCCTATACTAGATGCATTCGAATGAGTCTGGAAGATTAAAACTCCGTCACACCTCATTGTGTGGTTGTGCTGTGGTAATGCTTTCAGTGCAATTGTTCAGATCTTTTCGATATTGCTTATTCTCTATTTCGACACATTCTCATCTTGTGAAATATGTTCTTAACACTGGTTGATGACACAGTCGTTTCAAGTTATTTCCTAAATCATATTTTGTTCCAGTATTTCATCATGAACTTTTGGATAACCCAAGGAATACTGGACAGCTGTTTCGTCTTTTTTGAGACTATTCATCCGTACGCACACACCTGGGTTCGAACCCAAGACCTGACGGTTTCAAGGCGAGCTACTATACAATTAAGCCACTGGGACCCGATCCAATCGCACATGAATTCTTACTTCTGACAATTCGTCCCATCACGCAACAGCTGTGCATTACTCCCAGGTTTTCTGATGTTTCTCAAACTAATGTCAGTTCCTGATGAAATCCTGTAACCAATCAAATCCCTACAAAACAACACTTGGCTATTATATTGCCTTGTTGACTACAATACAGTTAGGTGGATAAATTCACATCACATTTTCCATTCATTTCAGCATGAAATTATCATTATTATTATGTTTATTATTACTATTGTTCATCGACTGGTTTTCGACTGAAGCGTAGAGATTCAGGAGCACACCTCGATTTCACTCGATTCTCTGATGTCACTCTCAATCGACTGCACAATCACTTTGATTTTCCCTTCCATCTCACAATGACAGCACAGACACCTCATCGCCTATCATTCAGGTTCCACTCATGAGCACTTCAGTTTCTTCCTCAGTTTCTTTTCCGAGATGACGACCACCTTATGAATTATTCTAAACAGTGAAGATGACTACAAAGTCAAACACACAAACACACAGGCACATGCTTATCACAGAGAGTGACGCAGTGTGATTTACTTACGTCCTAATACCAACATGATCTTTATTATTCTGACATAGAGACTGTGATGTTGTTTCGTCATTTCTAAACAAAAGAAATATACCACGTATCATGTTCATGGGTGCATGAGAAATATTTGACAGCGAATATTGGTAAACAGGCAACTCAGGATGAAAAAGATGAAGTCACCAGTTAGACACAGCAAATGTGCGTGCAGAATGAAGATCCGACTAGCTGGCAAAGTTCTCTCCGATTGGCGATTTTCGAGTTTTGAGGATAGAGCCAGGAGATAGATATCTGTGACATCCTGACAGCTAATATTTTAATAGTTGTGCAAAAAACACAGGTCTTAAAGTCATCTCTTCAACTTATCATCGACACTACCGGAAGAATACGTTTGTTTCATCAGATTTCTATTTGTATTTCGAATATCCTACGTGCTTAGTTTTCGGTAATCACACTACATTGTGTTGTTATCATATTCATGACAGGTTTAGGAGCAGGAACAGTTGTGGCAATTGTATTCGGCTGTCTCGGAGGACTTGCTGTTATCGGTGCAATAATCTACTTTGTTCGACGGTGGATATTGTCCAGATAATATGTGGTGTTTCCAATTTTGTCCCATAATAATAATGGTTGATGACTTATGTATTTTATTTTGTGATATTTTGATTGACACTTGATTAGCTTTGGATAAAGCACATCTCTTTTTTCTTAAACATTTTAACCTTGTTATTTCATTGTACTGATTAATGGTTTCACTTCTTTTGAATTGTTATTAATCAATGATAAACAAACCCATCGCATCTTTTCTTGACATATTAGTTTTCAGTGATTTTGATGATTCATATCGACATGGTGAGACCGTATACACAGTAACAAGTGCAAACTAAGGTGACAAAATATCAATGATAAATCGAGTTTAAAGTCAGCTGAAAATTCTAACATCGTCGCTGGTTTAGAATGTCGCCTGGCCTCCTGATAATTGCTAGCTGTATTAGAATAACAGTAGGAAATGCGGAGCAACGATGAAGATATTATTGACAGGATGAAGTGGTTTGAATAGGAATCCATTACTCCGAAATTAATAAGGAGATTATCAGTAATCAGCAGTACACACTCATTTTCAATATCCATTTCGAAAGGGTCTGTGCTTTTACATAGTTCATAAACTTTATGAGCGTATCACCAGAAGTGTTTAAAAACGGATCACTGCAGACTTTCATTCACAGCTACTTTCTTTCTGCAGTGGAGTGTGTAGTTAGTTTCCAACTCGATCTCTATAATGAACTTGAGAAGACATGTTCATGAGAACGATTTTAGTGGATTTACAGTTTTTAGACGCACTTGGTTGTACACAATCGAAATAATTGAAGGAGAGTCGTTCCTCTGCTTCCTGATGCAGGTTCCAGTTCACTTGATTAGGAGAATATTTTCAGCAGTGAAGTGGGGCAAGTGAATAACTGGTCCATTCGAAGTTTGAGTATGGTTAATTTTGTTAAGAGGAGACTGGTTACTTGCTAGTAGCCACTATGCAAATATTGGCACAAGAACGACGAGTTAATTTGAGTAGCGAAATAATTGGAAATGGCATACTTTGTCGACTCGCCAGTGAAAGTCGGTTGAAAAATGACCAGTTTGAATTCGGTCCGAGAGTGGCATCGAGGCGATCGTATGAAGAGGAGATAATTACTCTTTGGAATCCATGTAGCAAAATAAATAGGACTGTGGGAAACACGATGAAATCGAATTGTGTTGTTCAGAACCAGTCTTACACTCATATCCTTATTATTAATGATCCCTTGAATTCTGAGTGGAACATATGGCTTCAACAACGCAGCTCCACTTTCTTCTATTTTCTGTCATCCTCTTTAAGCTGGGTCCACGGTTGACCGTAATCTCTTATCGACTCCTGTTCAACTCACTATCTCCTCCATGTAACCCTCACACAGACGACTCACTCGCCGCTTCACATTTGGATTTCACTCGCGCAACGGCCTGCATTGCTTGCGATGTCATTCGACGCTTTCGTCAGCATATGCCCAACCGATCCATCTGCATTTTCTTCTACATATTTGCTGATCAATCTCATCTCAGCTGTTGCTTTGTCGCACTACAAAGTATCTTGTTACTGATTCTTTCCGGCCAAACATTCATATGATCTTCAGTATGGAGACAGTGAAGGCAGCTGTTCACAAAGGTTTGCAACAGACTGTTGAAAATCCTTTTCATGACACGCTGGTCAAGTTTCGGACGCATTAACAAGGACCAACCCACTTGATATTGCAGTTGAAAATCCGAATATTGTTCCTTATGCTGCCGAAGTCCCTGCACAAGATTTACACACTGCTTTCTATGTGATGAAGGTGAATCTTGCCTTTCCGATTCTGGCTGGTGTTGACATCTTCGTCCGTTCCGACTGGCCGTGGTCTGTAGTGAATGTATCTCATGTACTGTTGTCCGTCAGTTTCTGAATGGTGAGCTGGAATCACAGTGGCTTCTCTCCAGATGTTTTGGGGATTTCAACTTCACATTGAAGGTTCCGTGAGACAGATGGTGGTCTGAGACCACGTCTACCACCCTTCTCGACTTTGTGTCCAGCAGACTGTCTGCATCTCCACTTCCTTGAACAGCAGTGAAATGAAGTGAATCTGCTTTGTCGTTTCTCCGTCTGGCGAAATGCATGTCACTGGCCTCTTGTATGTCTTCTTGCCTGCACACGCTACCTCTGATCGCCAAATAAATGAAAGCACCGAAGTCTGCGAATAATCCCTCGTTGTCATTCATTTTGGCGAGCCATAGTCTCTCGATTAGTTCTCTTCCTGTACCATTTGCTCCCAGTTCACCTGACATTCATATCACTCATGAGCAATTCCATGTTATCGTTTGTGATGTTGTCCATTACTGTTTGTAGCTCTCTGTACAACTCTTCCTCCTTCACCCCTGGTTATGCGTTGTATGTAGCACTGGATAATTGTGACCTCCCTCCCTTCCTTCTTTCTTTTCGAGTTGAATCCTGCTGTCATCATCATGCAGAATGAAATTGGTTCCCAATGCATTAGGATTTCGGCTGCCACTGTTGAGGTCGATATAGCTAATCACTGTATCAAAAGAAATTATGTGCACACGTCTTAGTATAAAATTTCTATGATAATATGTTTCCCACCTATTTTATGTGACGAAAACAGTGTCAGGCACGAACTGACTAACCAACCTTCTTTCCCCCTGTAAATATACAATTTTCTCTATCCTTACATCTAATATTCAATCCAAGATAGGCCCACTAATCTGCACTCCCACTCTACCTACTCTGACACATACACTCTTTATTTGGCTTGTCTCTCATTGCATCTTCACACCTGATTCCATATGCTTACATAAGAGGCGAACAAAGTAGATGTGTAGCTGTGCTTCGATAATTTTGTTGATACTCAGGAAAGAATAATGTTGACAAAGCCTTTCAGGTCGTTGATTACATTCCTACTGTGTGTGCATGCAATGATTAATCTTGTGACTTAAGAGTACCATCTACAACTGTATTCGAAAATGGCAGTCAGTCAGTCAAAATGATGTGGAATATTAAGTTTGAGACGTATGTGTTCATGGCTGCGTGGAATGTGTTCTACAGACATTGGTGCAATTGAACATTTCGAATAAATCTGACATAGTCTGTTGAAGTCTCTCGATACTCATCGACTAACTAAGAGGTTTTTGTATAGATCCATACTAGATAACGCAGCTGTTGTCAGATGCGTTTCGCAATCATAATAGAATGAAATGCCAATTGTCTCTCAAACATTACTTCCTCAAATTGAGACAAGTATACATTCCTGTATTTTCTATAGTTTTGTCAAGAAATGCATGAAACCAATTTACTAAAATTCTGGCAATTGTTACACTAATTTCTTTCGTCTACATGGTGTTTTCAATTCACAGGTTTCACATGTGTCTCACAATTGTTAGCTGCAGGAAATAATCAAGAGCTAAGTGGTGAGGTAAAAATTACCGTTCAATTTGAAAAGGTTCAAGAGTCGTATCAACGTGTGTCGTATGATGGGTTAAGCTTCTTCCGAGAATGAGAAACAGTTCTGAAATCGTTGAGATACTGAGGGTCACTGGACAGTCATGAATCCACGATTACTCATGAGTCCACTCTCCAACAATTCTGACACATTTACTTGGTGATGTTGTGTTATTCGGGCTAGTCGAAGCTGATTATTACTTCTGGAGCTTTGACTGTCTTTCCAGACGAGGTCGCCATGCTAGTTGATATATCCACCTGAAGCACAAATCTTTCCTACTGGCTCATAAATTGGAGGCCAACAGTCAGTTGATTTTTGATGCTATTATTGTTGTGTTCAATTTATTGGCCGAGTGTCACCTATCAAGCGAAGCTCTACACCGAAACACATCAAGAAGAATTTCAAGTATTGTTTTCATGTAGATTTAGTTTGATTGGATGAAGGATTTCATTATGGGATGACATCAGTTAGAGAAGGACTCGTTTTCCCGTCGATTGAATAACCTTTATTTCTTTAAAAATAGAATAGGTATGACCTGAAAAAATCAAGTGTGAGCAATGAAATCATTACAAAGAATCTCACAAATGAGACATTCTAATCAGCAAATCCCTCAAACGTAATCAAATAGTCTTATGAATTTCGCTGAAATTCAAAATTATCGTCGTGAATAATCATCACTTGTGTTGACACCCTCTTTCATGAGAGTGTAAAGGCGTATTAAATGAATTCGTCAAAAAATCCTATTCACTCAACTACCTGTCTTCTATTCGTTACTGTCTGGATGAGGGTCATTCATTAAATGAGATATGAGTCACACAGTGGTTTAGGTATGATCAATAAAGCCTACAACTAATTCCTCATTGTTGTGTAAACACTCTTATGTATGAGAGAAAATATTTCCCGTAAAACCTATTCGAACATATATATCTATAAATATGTATCAATAAGTGCAGAGATATTGAACAAAGCATCGAGAAGACAAATATAACAAAATCATACCAACATTTCGTAATTTCTTCACCATCGCTTCACAACTACAAGGGTTCACATGAATGAAATGAGATCTATGAGAATCACTCATTTACAACAGAAGTACATACTAATGAGCACAGAAATTTTATCAGGTCAAGTAGTCCACAATAACTACATGTTGTAATCTGTTGTTTTCTGCTCACACCGTTTCAAGTGCATGTAATTAATCCATAAATTAATTCCATCAATTTTGAGAACCTTGAATTGGATACCGATTCGTGAAATAATTGAGAAACATTCATGAGTAAAACAAGAGATATCTCAGAATTGAAGATAAGGATGCATTGAAACCTGCTGTTAAGAATTGGCTCACTGCAACATGCTTAGTCATCAGTTGCCTTGTGACTTTTCGTGAACATCCATCGGCTGATGCGTTAACTAGCGGCAACTGATGAGCGATATTCGAAGTCACGAATTCGATGAAATGGGTAGCTAGCATCTGCTCTCACGAATCTTCGTCCAAGGTGGGTAATGTGTGTCGCAGGAGATTTCTCAGCGTCACTGAGAGAATCCAGGAATTGTTATAGCGACAAGGTTTCAGAGACCAGGACATCTGCAGTGCCCCTTATTTATATCTGGGGCTGTCAGACTCGCATACGAGTCTCTCGACGACCTTGTCTCACGCCACCCCACCGTCAACCTCCCGGGCGTCGCCGCAGGCAGCCTCCGCACGGCCTTTAAGCAGAGTCCTCAAGGCAAAAATAATGCCTTCTTCTCCACGATTGCCAGTTCATCTTCGTGACCATCATAACCCATGTTAGCTTTTTGAATCTTCTCTCGGTAGCCGTTTCCCCTTTCATTATCCCGAACGACCTGGGGTGCTGTCCCTAGAGAGTGTCTCGAGCGAATCGACCTTCCAATCAAACTACTTTTGACTTCCAAAAGCGCGGAGCCGAGTAAGTGTATGTATTGAGATGCAGTCTTTAACAATATAAATATAATACTTTCAATGGAACCTTCCTCTCTTCTCGTCAGTGTGACTTCGAGAAAGTGCACAGACTCATTGTATTCTTCTGTCACAGGTGTACGTGAATGAACATCACCGATGTGGCTCAAAATCATATCAATACGCAGACCTTCATCGTACATTACAAAATCGCTATCTACGCAACAAGAGTACAGTCCCATTTCAATTATTTCATCGTTACAACAAAAAATCCTCTAGTTTTGGTTTGAAATTGGCACTAAGCATACGAAGGTGTGTGCCAGAGACACGTTAGTGATGAATAAGGAGGAAGCATCAATGGATGACATATCTACCTGTTGTGTTCAAATTATTTTTGATTTTAGCAATAAATTGACAGTGTGCTATACTATCTGATCAAAAAGCGATCCAACTACCTGTACCAGCCACCTTGCAGTCTCATGACAATCTAATTGCAACGTCTATTGCGGAGCATAGTATCATCTTTGAATAAAACTTCCTCGGTAAACCGTGTTATTGAGAGAAGAGACAGGTATAATTCACCAACAACACGTGAAGATATAAAACACACATGGAGCAAGCACCATTCAGTCTTTATCCACAATGTTGATCTGACTATTTGCATTTTTTATCTCACTTACTATTTATTGTCAATTTTACATTGCAGATCAATTTACAACTTGCCTTCCTAACTTTCCAATACTCCTGTGATTATTTCAATGTGTGCATACAAAGGCTTACTGGTATCCTTTACCCCTTCTATTCTACTGCTTAATCACCTATTGTTACCATTATTATTATTATTATTATCATTAACTAATTAATTAATGAGTGGCCTTAATATTATTATTTCTCAGTAACAAATGAATGTGAATATTTTGTATGCAGGTAGATAAATTTGTTAACGTTGTTGAGTTTCATGTGAATGATGGACACATCGTGTATGGAATTTGCTATTGGATGCCAGTGAGAGTTGAGTAAACAGAAAGTACATTGTCCAGTAATAATAATGGTAGTATTAAGAATAATTATTATAAATAAAAATATATATAAATCTGTATGTGAGTATTGTATATTCATCACGGACAAGATTACCTCAGGTCTTTAGTTCTCTGCTTGGAAGTATTGTGAAGTAAGTTCAACACCATAATTTATTAATAGTAATGATAATAATCATAACTTGTAAAATGTAAAGTGCTTTGATGTGTTTCACCTGTCAGTGTAATCGTGTTTCCTTAAAGAAGCTGAGCTGACTACTGGTAGTCTGTGAGGTTTAAGACAGCATTGAGACAGGAATCAAACTCAACACAAATCTGTGGTTGATGAGCACTCTAACACCGATAGAACTGACCTACAATTTTGATACTGACAGTAGTTTATGCAAGGGATGAAGATTTGGTGTTCAATAGACACCTCTGTCTCCGCTATAATTGTGACGACGAAAGGGATACTCCGAACAAGCAACACGGTGATAGATGAGTGCAATACCGACAGTAATATCAAGTCATATTAATAGGACCTGTTATTTCATGTTCGAGGCCATACACCGTCTCTTGATAAATGAACAAATATTTGCTAATAATACTCTGTGATCTGGATCACAGAGTCATTGCGCAATTTTTGATTAACTGAACGGTTTATTTTCATACGACTTTTCAGACAATATCAAACCCCAAACAAAAATACAATGAAGTTCTCTGTAGTGTTTATTTGTATACTGCAGTTGATACTAGTCACATCACAAGATACTTCTATCACAGGGAATGAAAACAACGATGTCGTACAATTTGGTCGAGGTGTCATTGTAATTGCTCCTGATGTTACAACTATGGTTGAGATCACTGCAGAGACTACAACTATGGGTGAAACTACTCCAGAGACAACAACTATGGGTGAAACTACTCCAGAGACTACAACTATTGGCGAAACCACTCCAGAGACTACAACTATTGGTGAAACCACTCCAGAGACTACAATTATGAGTGGAACCACTTCTGAAGGTGCAACTGAAACTACAGTAATAGCTTCGACGATGGATACTTCTACTTCAACGCAGAAACCAGATGACTCGAAAGATAACAGTGGTGAGTCAGTGTTTTGATTGAATGTTAATAATGCACAGTGTTATTCACTTGATAACTTTGTCGTTATCTTAAATTATGAAGGCAGAATTCAACTCATCTTGACTACAATTCAGTTAGCTAGATAAATTCACATCACATTTTCCATTTATTTCAGCATGAAATTATCATTCTTATTATTATTACTATTGTTCATTGACTGGTTTTCGACAGAAGCGTAGAGATTCAGGAGCACAAGTCTATTTCAATCGATTCTCTGAAGTCACTCTAAATCGACCGCGTATCCTGTTCATGGGTGCATGAGAAATATTTGACAGCGAATATGGGTAAACAGGCATCTCAGGATGAAAGAGGTGAAGTAGCTAGTCAGACACAGTAAATCTGCGTGCAGAAAGAAGATCCAACCAGCTGACAAAAGTCCCTGCAAATCGGCGATTTTCGAGTTTTGAGGATAGAGCCAGGAGATAGATATTTGTGACATCCTGACAAGATGTACAGGTCTTAAAGTCATCTCTTCGAATAATCACCGAGACTACCGTGAGAATATGTTTGTTTCATCAGATTTCTATTTCTTTATGAAATATCCTACGTGCTTAGTTTTCGTTAATTACACTACATTGTGTTGTTATCATATTCATGACAGGTTTAGGAGCAGGAACAGTTGTGGCAATTGTATTCGGCTGTCTCGGAGGACTTGCTGTTATCGGTGCAATAATCTACTTTGTTCGACGGTGGATATTGTCCAGATAATATGTGGTGTTTCCAATTTTGTCCCATAATAATAATGGTTGATGACTTATGTATTTTATTTTGTAATATTTTCATTTACACTTGATAACCTTTGGATGAATCACATCTCTGTTTTCTTAAACATTTTAACCTTGTTATTTCAGTGTACTGATCATTAGATTTGCTTCTGTAGAATCGTTATTAGTAATGAAAAACAAACTTATCACATTGTTTCTTGACATATTGGTTTTCAATGATTTTGATGGTTCTTCTTGACACAGTGAGACCATATACACAGTAACTAGTGCAAACTAAGGTGACAAAATATCAACGATAAATCGAGTTTAAAGTCAGCTGAAAATTCTAACATCGTCGCTGGTTTAGAATGTTGCTTGACCTCCTGATAATTGCTAGCTGTGTTAGAATAACAGTAGGAAATGCTCAGCAATGGTAGAGATATTATTGACAGGATCGAGAGATTCGGAACTGTGTCCATTACCCTGAAATTAATGTGGAGATTTTCAGTAATCAGCAGTACACACTCATTTTCAATACTCATTTCAATCGACTCTGTGTTTCTACATATTTCATAGACCTGATGGGGTATCACCACAATTGTTTCAAAACAGATCACTGCAGACCTTCATTCCCGAATATCACATAGTCGATCTGGAAGAATGAAATCCGAGGAAGTCTGACTGTGAGTCATCAGTCAAGTAACTGTTTCTCAACAGACATGCAGAGGAAAATGCAGATGGATGTTTTGAGTATGCAGTAAGAAATTCTTTTAGTTGCACTCCACGTGAGGTCTTCGAGTGGAACCTGATTCATATTGATTGAGTATGCTCTGGTCCTGAGATTGACAGTGAGATGATTTGAAGATAAATTGAACATATTTTGGACAGTGATGGAGGCAGCTGGAAGTGACCACATGTACCCAGTGGAACGCAGATCTGTCACTGAAGGGCTCCGTTCAAACAGTGATGCAAAGAATGAATGATTATGATATGGTGGTGGTAATTTGGACTAATGGATTTATCCCCGCCTAGCCGAAAATGATGGAAACGCATTTGTTTTGGAACAGTCTAGATTAACCTGTATTTTAGGTGACTTGGCTAATAAACTGCTAGGTGAAACATTAGGATTGTGTGTTCTATAAATGCGTGTTGAACAAGTCATCCACGTATTTAGTCTGGTTGGAATGAAGCATTTGAAACACAACGTCTAATGACATAAGTTCGGATAAGGGAATGACGGACATTCTTTAGTGGGTGGCGACTAGCAGTGAAATTCAAGACGCATCAACCACTATACACTGCACCAATTGAGCCACGAGAGTCACCTCTTCTGCAACGGCCATCACTTATTATCACTAATTCAATTTCCACTTTCTCGTTGATTGATTGAACCGAAGTGCTCGATCGAACCACATAAACTCGATTGTGTAACTTAGTTAGCTGTTGAATAGTAGGAGAGTTCGAAATCTCAGTACTGGTGACAGCTTGCATTATGGTAACAAAACGTAACTCGTGATACATGAATTAAGGATGACTGGAGTGTTCTTACAACCATACACACTGATAAATGTTTCAGAGGTCTACCACAGAATAAACAGACTACAGAATGTGGAGAGTTGTACGAGTAGCAATTATCATATTCTCTCGTGAGCAAGAGGTTCACTTTAGGAACATGACAATAATAATAGTCACATCCTGCTGTTAGATGCTTGAATAACACATTCACATTCGTGTCGATGATACAAACACTTTGTGATTGTATGTGGTAGAGTCTCATATCGGATGGTAGTGGAAAGAAGTAACCACTGGAATAAGACACAGGGGACCACTATTGTCTGTATAAGCAAAGTGAAAAGTCTCTTCCCAGTGGCGAATTCATTCACTAAGCTGTCCAATCACATTAAACTATATATAACTACGTTGTGTATGTGTGTGTATGTGTGCACATTGTGATTGTCAAACAATAATAAAAAATTATTAAGGGTTATTGTTTACATCATCAAATGTGTCCAAACTGTGATGAATAATGAAATTGTAACTACACGGGGTGGTTGGAGAAGATTGTTAAATATTGATAGGGATGTCGTGATGTTAGTAAAAGAGCATTGGAAGTCGAACCCGTACTTCCTGGCGCGTATTTTATCGTTTAAATCACGGAGTTGATAACCATAACCAATGAACTCCAGGAAATCACTGCATGAAAACAGAGTTCGGAAAACAATTACAGGATACAGTTTACCACAAACGAATAATGTAATTCCCTTTCACATTTCAAGTATTCTCTTCCTACACTTACATATTTTTATATGGAGTATAGCGCAGTATCATAGGATACAATTGACATGGTAGTAGGTGTAAATGTTAGTGTTCGTCATAATCACAGACAAAAGTATAATAAAGAAATTTCATTGTGTAAACAACGATTGGTCTTGATATGTAGATGACTAAAGCTAGTTAAATGTAGTGAGAAATAGCATTTGAATGTATGAAATAGGTCAATGCTTTTCCATGGTTAGGGCTATAAGAAATCCAGCTATTATCCTCGAATATATTCCACATGTATATTGCGATTGTGTTCAAGTGAGGAAGCAACGAGATATACCAAAGAAGCATGATGGGAAAGCAAACGGAAGAAAAGACGCGCAAATAAGATGAGCAAAGAAGGAAAGCGTATAAAATATGGCAGAAAATATATGCGGATATTCATTAAAGTGCTCACTATATAAGCTACCAATGACAAAATTACTCAAATCCTATTATGCATTCTCGAATATCAACAACTAAGGTGGTGACAAATCATCACTCTTGTCAACACCCTCTTTCATGAGATAAACAGTGTGTATCAGTGCGATTTTGCAGCGTAATAAATGAATTCACCGAAAACAGCCCATTCACTCAACTACCTGTCTTCTATTCGTTACTGTCTGGATGAGGATCATTCATATAATGAGATATGAGTCACACAGTGGTTTGGCTGTGATCAATCATAGCCTACAACTACTTCCTCATTGTTGTGTATACACTCAAAGGTACAAGATAAAATATTTCCCATATAACCAAATAGAACACATATATATATATGTATCACTAAGTGCAGAGATATTGAACACAGCATCGAGAAGACAAATATAACAAAATCATATCAACATTTCGTAATTTCTTCACCATCGCTTCACAACTGGAAGGGTTCACATGAATGAAATGAGATCTATGAGAATCACTCATTTACAACAGAAGTACATACTAATGAGCACAGAAATTTTATCACGTCAAGTTGTTGTTTTCCGCACACACCGTATCAAGTGCATGTAATTAATCCAAAAATTAATTCCATCAATTTTAAGAACCTTGAATTAGATAGAGTTACATGAAATAATTGAGAAAGATTCTTCAGTAGAACAAGAGATATCTCAGAAGTGAAGATAAGGATTCATTGAAACCTGCTGCTAAGAATTTTCTTCCTGAATTGGTGATTCCTTATTGCAGAGTGACATCACATGGAATGAAGCGATTTTCTAACAGGCATGACACATGTGTTTATTTTCGTGCAACGAACACCTTACTCTTATAACTAGTGCTGGTTGAGGATAATGTGGAATGAGACAGCAAACAAAATTACGTGTAGCAAATACATTGTGTGTACTTTGATGGCGTTTGTGTCGGAGGAACATGTGGACAGGTAAAATTATTAGCGAGGAGATATAAACAGTGACCGAACTTACTTCCCAAATAATGTCAATTGTTATGAGAGTGAGCGATGAAAGTGCTACTTCTAACCAAATATAAGTAGGTAATCAGTAAACGAGTTCAGAAAAGTAACAACATGTTTCGTGCACCGGAAAAAGCAATCGAAGAACAGAACTGTGAGAAGAACGTTAGAATCACTGTGCAGAATCCAACAAGCTGTCCAATGTGGTGATATTTAACCGATTCACGAATGATGTGCCACCGCAGTATTAGAGATTTATGTATCCACAATAAGATTAACCTACTAAATGTTTTCCAGCCGCGTTCATCTTTCTCGCTTACAACTGCTTTCACTGCTAGCGCCTGAGATGAAGTTGCTGTGGCCGCAAGTGTTCGAGGACGGAGATGTAAGGAAATTCCCAGGCACATCGAAGCCATTGTGGACCTGGTTGGAGTGAGGGAGCAGACACCGAAGCTGATCGTCTTGAGGACTCTGCTAAGAGGTTATGCGAAGGCTGCCTGTGGCGACGCCCGGGAGGTTGATGGTGAGGTGGCGTGAGACGAGATCGTCGAGAGACTCCAATGCGAGTCTGACAGCCCACATATAAATAAGGGGCACTGCAGATGTCCTGGTCTCTGAAACCTTGTCGCTATAACAATTCCTGGATTCTCTCAGTGACGCTGAGAAATCTCCTGCGACACACATTACCCACCTTGGACGAAGATTCGTGAGAGCAGATGCTAGCTACCCATTTCATCGAATTCGTGACTTCGAATATCGCTCATCAGTTGCCGCTAGTTAACGCATCAGCCGATGGATGTTCACGAAAAGTCACAAGGCAACTGATGACTAAGCATGTTGCAGTGAGCCAATTCTTAACAGCAGGTTTCAATGCATCCTTATCTTCAATTCTGAGATATCTCTTGTTTTACTCATGAATGTTTCTCAATTATTTCACGAATCGGTATCCAATTCAAGGTTCTTAAAATTGATGGAATTAATTTACGGATTAATTACATGCACTTGATACGGTAGGAGCAGAAAACAACAGATTGCAACATTTACTCATTATGGACTACTTGACCTGATAAAATTTCTGTGCTCACTAGTATGTACTTCTGTTGTAAATGAGTGATTCTCATAGATCTCATTTCTAGTTGTGAAGCGATGGTGAAGAAATTACGAAATGTTGATATGATTTTGTTATATTTGTCTTCTCTATGCTTTGTTCAATATCTCTGCACTCATTGATACATATATATAGATATATGTTCTCTTTGGTTCTTCATGGGAAATATTTTATCTTGTACCTTTGAGTGTATACATAACAATGATTGATCACACCCAAACAACTGTGTGACTCATATCTCACTTTATGAATGATCCTCATCCAGACAGTAACGAATAGGAGACAGGTAGTTGAGTGGAGAGGCTGTTTTCGGTGAATTCATTCATGAAGCTCTATGATCACATTAATGTACAATATTTATCTCATGAAAGAGGGTGGTAACACAAGTGATGATTTCTCACTACTGTAGTTGTTGGTATTCGAGAATGCATAATAGGAGTTGAGTAATTTTGACGCTGGTAGCTAATTAAGTGAGGAACTTAAATAATATGCGCATATCCTTCCACGCTTTCCTTCTCTGCTTATGTTATTTGCAAGTCTCTTTCTCCATCTGCTTTTCCATCATGCTTCTTTGGTATATCTCGTTGCTTCCTCACTTGAACACAATCGCAATATACATGTGGAATATATTCGAGGATAATAGCTGGATTTCTTATAGCCCTAACCATGGAAAAGCATTGACCTATTTCATACATTCAAATGCTATTTCTCACTACATTTAACTAGCTTTAGTCATCTACATATCAAGACCAATCGTTGTTTACACAATGAAATTTCTTTATTATACTTTCGTCTGTGATTATGACGAACACTAACATTTACACCTACTACCATGTCAATTGTATCCCATGATACTGCGCTATACTCCCTATAAAAATATGTAAGTGTAAGAAGAGAATACTTGAAATGTGAAAGAGAATTACATTATTCGTTTGTGGTAAACTGTATCCTGTAATTGTTTTCTGAACTCTGTTTTCATGCAGTGAATTCCTGGAGTTCATTGGTTATGGTTATCAACTCCGTGATTTAAACGATAAAATACGCGCCAGGAAGTACGGGTTCGACTTCCAATGCTCTTTTACTAACATCACGACATCCCTATCAATATTTAACAATCTTCTCCAACCACCCCGTGTAGTTACAATTTCATTATTCATCACAGTTTGGACACATTTGATGACGTAAACAATAACCCTTAATAATTTTTTATTATTGTTTGACAATCACAATGTGCACACATACACACACATACACAACGTAGTTATATATAGTTTAATGTGAATGAAAAGCTTAGTGAATGAATTCGCCACCGAGAAGAGACTTTTCACTTTGCTGATACAGACAATAGTGGTCCCCTGTGTCTTATTCCAGTGGTTACTTCTTTCCACTACCATCGGATATGAGCAAAATACAGAGAGTCTATCACATACAATCACAAAGTGTTTGTATCATCGACACGAATATGAGTGTGTTATTCAGGCCTCTAACAGCAGGATGTGACTATTATTATTGTCATGTTCCTAAAATGGACCTTTTGCTCACGAGAGAATATGATAATTGCTACTCGCTCAACTGTCCGCATTCTATAATCCATCTATTATGTGATAGGCCTCTGAATCACTTCTCAGCGTGCATGGCTGTAGGAGCCCGGCAGTTATCCTAAATTCCAGTATCACAAGTTGCGTTTTGTTACCATAATGCAAGCTATCACCAGTACTGAGATTTCGAACTCTCCTACTATTCAACAGCTAACTAAGTTACACAATCGAGTTTATGTGGTTCGATCGAGCACTTCGGTGCAATCAATCAACAAGAAAGTCGAAATTGAATTAGTGATAATAAGTGATGGCCGTTGCAGAGGAGGTGACTCTCGTGGCTGAATTTGTGCAGTGGATAGTGGTTGATAAATCTTGAATTCCACTTCTAGGCATTGCTTTGTCCAAACTTATGTCATTAGACGTTATACTTCAAATGCTTCATTTCAACCGGATTTAATAAGTGGATGACTTGTTCAAGACTCATTTATATCAAACACACAATCTGCATGTTTCACCTATTAGTTTACTAACTCAGTCACCTAAAATACAGGTTAATCTAGACTGTTTCAAAACAAGTGTGTTTTCATAATTTTCGGGTTGTCAGGGATAAATCCATGAGTTCACAGTACCACAATCATATCATAATCATTCATTCTTTGCATCACTGTTTGAACGGAGCACTTCAGTGACACATCTTCGTTCCACTGGGTACATGTGGTCACTTCCAGCTGCCTCCATCACTGTCCAAAATATGTTCAATTTATCTTCAAATCATCTCACTGTCAATCTCAGGACCTGAACATACTCATTCAATCTGAATCAGGTTGCATTCGAAGACCTGACGTGGAGTGCAACTAAAAGAATTCCTTACTGCATACTCAAAACATCTATCTGCATTTTCCTCTGCATTTCTGTTGAGAAACAGTTACTTGACTGATGACTCGAAGTCAGACTTCCTCGGATTTCATTCTTCCAGATCAACTATGCGATATTCGGGAATGAAGGTCTGCAGTGATCTGTTTTGAAACAATTGTGGTGATACGCCCATCAGGTCTATGAAATATGTAGAAACACAGAGCCTATTGAAATGAGTATTGCAAATGAGTGTGTACTGCTGATTGCTGAAAATGTCTACATTAATATCGGAGTAATGAATTCCTATTCTAACCACTTCATCCTGTCAATAATATCTCCATCGTTACTCCGCCAGCAATTATCAGAAGTCCAGGCAACATTCTAAACCAGCCACGATATAAGAATATAGAGCTGCTTTTATATTCTTTTTATGGTTGACATTTTTTCACCCTACTTTGCACTCGTTACTGTGTATACGGTCTCACCATGTCGATATGAATCATCAAAATCAGTGAAAACCATTATGTCAAGAAACAATGTGATAAGTTCGTTTTACATTACTAATAACGCTTCTACAGAAGTAAAACTAATAATCAGTACAATGAAATAACAAGGTTAAAATGTTTTAGAAAACAGAAATCTGCTTTATCCAGAGCTAATCAAGTGTCAATCAAAATATCACAAAATAAAATACATAAGTCATCAACCATTATTATTATGGGACAAAATTGGAAACACCACATATCATCTGGACAATATCCACCGTCGAACAAAGTAGATTATTGCACCGATAACAGCAAGTCCTGCGAGACAGCCGAATACAATTCCTACAATTACTCCTGCTCCTAAACCTGTCATGAAATGATAACAACACAATGTAGTGTGATTTACCGAAAACTAAGCACGTAGGATATTTGATATACAAATAGAAATCTGATGAAACAAACATATTCTCACGGTATTGTCAATGATAAGTCGAAGAGATGACCTTAGGACTTGTTTATTTTGCTCAACTATTCAAAATATTAGCTGTCAGGATATCACAAATATCTAACTCCTCACTGTATCCTCAAAACTCGAAAATCCCCAATCGGAGAGGACTTTGCCAGCTAGTTGGATCTTCATTCTGCACGCACATTTGCTGTGTCTAACTGGCGAATTCACCTCTTTCATCCTGAGGTGCCTGTTTACCCATATTCGCTGTCAAACATTTCTCATGCATCTGTGAACATGATACGTGGTATCTTTCGTCTGTTTAGCAATGACGAAACAACATCACAGTCTCTATGTCAGAATAATAAAGATCATGTTGGCATTAGGACGTAAGCAAATCACACTGCGTCACTCTCTGTAATAAGCATGTGCCTGTGTGTGTGTGTGTGTTTGACTTTGTAGTCATCTTCACTGTTTAGAATAATTCACAAGGGAGTCGTCATCTCGGAAATGAAATTTAGGAAAAAACTAGAGTGCTCATGAGTGGAACCTGAATGATAGACGATGAGGTGTCTCTGCCGTCAGTGTGAGATGGAAGAGAAAATCAAAGTGATCGTGCAGTCGATTTTGAGTGACTTCAGAGAATCGAGTGAAGTGGAGGTGTGCTCCTGAATCTCTACGCTTCAGTCGAAAACCAGTCAATGAACAATAGTAATAATAATCATAATAATAATGATAATTTCATGCTGAAATGAATGGAAAATGTGATGTGAATTTATCTAGCTAACTGAATTGTAGTCGAGATGAGTTGAATTCAGCCTTCATAATTTAAGATAACGACAAAGTAATTAAGTGAATAACACTGTGCATTAATAACATTCAATCAAAACACTGACTCACCACTGTTATCCTTCGAGTCATCTGGTTTCTGCGTTGGAGTAGAAGTATGCATCGTCGAAGCTATTACTGTAGTTTCAGTTGCACCTTCAGAAGTGGTTCCACTCATAATTGTAGTCTCCGGAGTGGTTTCGCCAATAGTTGTAGTCTCTGGAGTGGTTTCACCAATAGTTGTAGTCTCTGGAGTAGTTTCACCCATAGTTGTAGTCTCTGCAGTGATCTCAACCATATTTGTAACATCAGGAGCAATTACAATGACACCTCGACCAAATTGTACGACATCCTTGTTTTCATCCCCTGTGATAGAAGTATCTTGTGATGTGACTAGTATCAACTGCAGTATACAAATAAACACTACAAAGAACCTCATTGTATTTTTGTGTTGGGTTTGATATTGTCTGAAAAGTCGTATGAAAATAAACCGTTCAGTTAATCAAAAATTGTGCAATGACTGTGTGATCCAGATCACAGAGTATTCTGAGCAAATATTCGTTCAATTATCAGGAGACGGTGTATGGCCTCAAACATGAAATAACAAGTCCTATTACTATGACTTGATATTACTGTCGGTATTGCACTCATCGATCACCGTGTTGCTTGTTCGGAGTATCCTTTTTGTCATCACAATTATAGCGGAGACAGAGGTGTCTATTCAACACCAAATCTTCATCACTTGCATAAACTACTGTCAGTATCAAAATTGTGGGTCGGTTACATCATTGTTACAGTGCTCACCAACCACGGATTTGGGTTGAGTTTGATTCCTGTCTGAATGTTGTCTCAAGCCTCACACACTACCAGTAGTCAGCTCAGCTTCGTTAAGAAAACACGATTACACTGAAACGTGAAACACAATAAAGCACTTTACATTTTACAAGTTATCATTATTATCATTACTATTAATAAATTATTGTGTTGAACTTACTTCACAATACTTCCAAGCAGAGAACTCTAGACCTGAGGTTATTTACAGCGGAATATCTTGTCCGTGACGAATATACAATGCTCACATACAGATTTATATATATATATATAAATATATTTATTTATAATAATAATTATTATTGCTACCATTATTATTACTGGACAATGTACTTTCTGTTTACTCAACTCTCACTGGCATCCAATAGCAAATTCCATACACGATGTGTCCATCATTCACATGAAACTGAACAACGTTAACATAGTTATCTGCCTGCATACAAAATATTCACATTCATTTGTTACTGAGAATTAATAATATTGAGGCCACTAATTAATTAATTAATCAATGATAATAATAATAGTAAGAATAATAGTAAGAATAGTTGATTGAGCAGTAGAATAGAAGGGGTAAAGGATACCACTAAGCCTCTGTATGCACACATTGAAATAATCACTGGAGTATTGGAAAGTTAAGAAGACAAGTTGTAAATTGATCTGCAATGTGAAATTGACAATTAATGGTAAGTGAGATCAGAAAGAGAAATAGTCAGATCAACATTGTGGATAAAGACTGAATGGTTCTTGCTCCATGTGTGTTTTATATCTTCACGTGTTTTTGGTGAAATATGCCTGTCGCTTCTCTCAATAACACGGTTTACCGAGAAGGTATTATTCGAAGGTGACTCTCTGTTCCACATTAGACTTTGCAATGAGATTATCATGATACTGCAAAGTGGCTGGTACAGGTAGTTGGATCCCTTTGTGATCAGATAGTATAGCACACTGTCAATTTATTGCTAAAATCAAAAATAATTTGAACACAACAGATAGATATGTCATCCATTGATGCTTCCTCCTTATTCATCACCAACGTGTCTCTGGCAGACACCTTCGTATGCTTAGTGCCAATTTCAAACCAAAACTAGAGGATTTTTTGTTGTAACGATGAAATAACTGAAATGGGACTGTACTATTGTTGCGTAGATAGCGATTTTGTAATGTACGATGATATGATTTTGAGCCACATCGGTGATGTTCATTCACGTACACCTGTGACAGAAGAATACAATGAGTCTGTGCACTTTCTCGAAGTCACACTGACGAGAAGAGAGGAAGGTTCCATTGAAAGTATTATATTTATATTGTTTAATACTGCATCTCAATACATACACTTGCTCGGCTCCGCGCTTTTGGAAGTCAAAAGTAGTTTGATTGGAAGGTCGATTCACTCGAGACACTCTCTAGAGACAGCACCCCAGGTCGTTCGGGATAATGAAGGGGGAAACGGCTACCGGGAGAAGATTCAAAAAGCTAACATGGGTTATGATGGTCACAAAGATGAACTGGCAATTGTGGAGAAGAAGGCATTATTTTTGCCCTGAGGACTCTGCTTGAAGGCCGTGCGGAGGCTGCCTGCGGCGACTCTCAGGAGGTTGACGGTGAGGTGGCGTGAGACAAGGTCGTCGAGAGACTCCAATGCGAGTCTGACAGCCCACATATAAATAAGGGGCACTGCAGATGTCCTGGTCTTTGAAACCTTTTCGGGATAACGATTCCTGGATTCTCTCAGTGACGCTGAGAAATCTCCTGCGACACACATTACCCACCTTGGACGAAGATTCGTGAGAGCAGTTGTTAGCTTCCTATTTCATCGAATTCGTGACTTCGAATATCGCTCATCAGTTGCCGCTAGTTAATGCAGGTCAGCAGATGGATGTTAACGAAAAGTCACAAGGCAACTGATAACTAAGCATGTTGCAGTGAGCCTGTTCTTTGCTGCAGGTTTCAATGCATCCTTATCTCCACTTCTGAGATATCTCTTGTTCTACTGATGAATGTGTCTCAATTATTTCACGTAACTCTATCCAATTCAAGGTTCTCAAAATTGATGGAATTAATTTATGGATTAATTACATGCACTTGAAACGGTGTGAGCAGAAAACAACAGATTGCAACATGTACTTATTATGGACTACTTGACCTGATAAAATTTCTGTGCTCATTAGTATGTACTTCTGTTGTAAATGAGTGATTCTCATAGATCTCATTTCATTCATGTGAACCCTTGTAGTAGTAAAGCGATGGTGAAGAAACTACGAAATGTTGATATGATTTTGTTATATTTGTCTTCTCTATGCTTTGTTCAATATCTCTGCACTTATTGATACATATATATAGATATATGTTCTATTTGGTTCTTCATGGGAAATATTTTCTGTAATACCTTTGAGTGTATACATAACAATGAGGAAGTCGTTGTTGGCTATGATTGATCACACGCAAACCACTGTGTGACTCATATCTCATTTTATTGAATGACCCTCATCCAGATAGTGACGAATAGAAGACAGGTAGTTGAGTGGAGAGGCTGTTTTCGGTTAATTCATTTAATGCACCATAAAAACGCATTTATAGACAATCTTTATCTCACGAAAGTCAATCTTGTCATTTTTCAACCGACTTTCACTGGCGAGTCGACGAAGTATGCGATTTCACACAACAATCTCTCCAATACATCTAACATAAACATTCATCTCATCCAGTACACCTTTTGATCGACTGTTCGAGGTTGGTTCGTTGACGGAATTCATTGATGTTGATACTTTCTGGCTGACCAACTAATCTTCAGTGTCAATGAGATAAGACAGTTGTTGAATAAAATCCGCAATTTTCGGACAGAAACACTTCTGGTATTGTATCAAGTCTCTGAAGAGCACAGGGGAACTGACTTATTAGTGTTGGTCATCCACATGTTGTTCTTTATGTTCAGTGAAGTTGACTTTTAGACTGATTTCAGATCACTGAAGATGTGTCTTGCCTTTCTCATCTTCGCTCTATGCAGCAGAGTAGGATGCAGAAATCGATTTCCGGCGCTCAGACCACACCGAGTAGGTTTCGGTCGCAATACCGATAACAATTATTTCGAAAATTCCTACTCAAATCAACACTTTCACTGGCGAGAAACGTTCAATATTAACTATAGACAGAAGAGTACGTCAAATCCAGGCAGAAATGGACTGATATTGAATGCTGGAAAGATCATGTGTAGATCTGCAATATGCGATACAAGGATGAACACCTGAATTTTCAACACTCACATCACGTCAGTCAGTGAGTATTTCTTAATAATTCAGACAGTCAGAATGCTTGTCAACAAAAGCATTTTCAACAAACTACTGGAGACTTCTGCTAACAGCTGTTTTAGATTGATAGCGAGGATAACATATCGGTCAGGAAGGATAAATAAAGCGATACAGTGATAGATATAGAACCAGTCAAAAAATTTGAACTTGATAAGTATGCACAAGGAAATTTAGATACATCGACTGTAGATATATTGAGCGGAAACTCAACAGATACGAGGGTCACAAGGAGAATTTTTCTGTAAGGAAGGAGTAAAGCTTGTGAAAGGTAGTGTAGGCCGTTGTAAGGGAGAGCACAAAATCGAGTGCAGTGGAGATATGCCTCTGAAGCGCTATGTTCGACATGGAACTCAGGGTGTGAATAAGAAGAAGAAGAAAAGGAATTTACCCCACATTTTGAACTTTCCAATTATTAACCGACTCAAATTAACTCGTCGTTCTTGTGCCAATATATGCATAGTGTCTACTAGCAAGTAAGCAGTCTCCCCTTAACAAAATAAACCATACTCAAACTTCGAATGGACCAGTTAGTCACTTGCCCCACTTCACTGCTGAAAATATACTCTCAATCAAGTCAAATGGAACCTGCATCAGGAAGCAGATGAACAACTTACCTTCAATTATTTCGATTGTGAACAAACAAGTGAGTCTAAAACTGTAAATCCACTAATATCGTTCTCATGAACATGTCTTCTCATGTTCGCTAAATAATCCGAGGTGGAAACCTAACTATACACTCCATTGCAAACCAAACATATTTGGCCCACAATATGTGACATGTTTCAAACCATAGCTAATTAAAATTGAGAGACTGTGTATCGTGTTGACTGATTCGATTTGTCTGGAATCCCTCAAATCAATGTGTAGGATATGAGATTCAGGTGACTGGTTCCGTGTTAGCCACTTTGTTGTGATGATCCACGTATGTGTGAATGCCAGTAGACGAGATTTTACAGACTACAAGTTTTCAGGCTATTTCGTTGCAGTGAAACTCACTCCAATCTGTGTCGTTTGAAACTCACTGCATTCTTCCGCCACAGATTTATTCGACTGAACTTCATGGTCTCTCCGTTACTATCAACCTGACTCCAGATTTTGTACACAGACAATGTAGGTACTATTAAATGTTTCCAAAATTATTATTTTTTATTTTTACAAAATTGAATTCTTGCTTATCAAACCTCACGCCATGTTAGACAACATTTTTTATTCGCCTACTAATCCTCTTAATTATGAACCCCTTTCCAACATCCATACACCTTATGTATCATTCTATATATGACATTAGGTGTTTTGCTACTTGACATGATTATAATCACAAATACCAGATTTTAGCCTGGTGAGGTGCAATTGAAAGCACACTGTGGTTCGCTTAAATAAGTTGTTGTTCTAAGCTTGTTACTTGACAAAGATGCAGCAAGAAATAAGGATATGTGCATTGGAGAAATACTGAGGAGCATCTCAAGAAATTCATATGGTAGACACTTGAGCGGAACCCGAATGGTGAGCGACGAGTTGAGAGGAGGTCCGTGTACGACGTGGAGAAGATTTTGTGGCGAAAAAGTGAAAGCTTGTGGAAGTTAGTGAAGTCAGTTGTAAGGGAGAGCAGAACATCGAGCATAATGAAGATATGCATCTGAAGCGCCATGTTCAACATTGAACTCGGTGGTTGAATGAGAAGAGGCAGAAGCAGAAGGAAAAGAAGAACTTACACCACATTTCGACCTTCCCAATTATTTCGCTACTCAAATTAACTCGTCGTTCTTATGCCAATATTTGCATAGTGGCTACTTAGAAGTAATCAGTCTCTCCTCAACAAAATAAACGACAATCAAACTTCGAATGAACCAGTTAGCCACCTGCCAGTCCTAGTCAAGTCAAACTGGACCGGCATCAGGAAGCAGAGTGAATAGTAAAATTCAGCTACTTTGACTGTGAACAAACAAGTGAGTCTCAAAATTGTAAATCCACTAATAACATCCTCAAGAACATGTCTTCTCATGTAGCTAAATCACAACTGGTATTCTCAACTGGACCAGTGTTCCTCAACAACTACAAAGATGAACTGTCGCATTTGACCTTATCTGTGTGTATCTACCAGTTGACGTGCTTATTTGGAGCCATATATATAGGTCGCGGAATGCATGTTTATCTGAAAAAGTCAAAGAACTTCACTCAGCTTGCCTACGAAAATGTTACAGTTGATCAATACGGAGTGCTATAACTGAACATACATTCAAGACTGGTCACTCAGTATGCACGAAGACTTCATTCAAATTGATCTACATAGTCAACAGAAGCCTCCCGTAGAAGGTAAGCTTCTGCATATTTAGCATTGCTGAGGCCTTAGCGACAGAGATTGAAAAACGCGATTTATGTACACAGAAGGAATGTCTCCACTACCTCTTTCTATAACAACAGAGGACAAGGGCAAGGCATCAGATCGTTTATTGAGGAAAATCAACACATTATTTTAGATTATTGTTAGTGAAAAATACAGTCTTTTGATTGGTTGTTTCTCACAGAAAGTGAACCTTGCATCTACTTGTGGCTATGGCAGATCATCCATATGCTAACTGTATCCACCTACGCAAAGCCTTTGTCCTCATTTTCTCACCACCAATATTGGGAACATAAACATTGACGTCAATTACTGTCTACCAAATTCGGCTAGCAGCCAGCTTTCACCACACTTCTACTTTGGGTATAATTCCAAGTTCTACTGTGGTGGTGCGTTACAGACATTGTGTTCCAACTGAATATGTTTCTCACATATTCCCACATTTCAATACTGCATTAGCAACAAAATAGTATGTATATTTGAACATTCTGTTTCATGTCGCTTAATGGGAACCGAAATAACACGCTCAGTGAGTGGTTAACGAATATAAACTGTATATTTCCATAAAGAGTGATTCGAATAATGTGAAATATACCCAGTTGTTGCACTACTACTTTGTTGATAAGGCTTTGTTTGAGTGTTTGTATGACAGCTTAGCAATACTGTCTTCTTAACCAACCCTTTGTTGGCTTCTCCACCTATTTAATAATTCATTTTGGACACGTGTCTCCATACTCTTTTACTAACGTCCCATTCCATATGACGCCATCCCTATCAATATTTACCAATCTTCTCCAACCACCCGTGTAGTTACAATTTCATTATTCATCACAGTTTGGACACATTTGATGATGTAAACAATAACCCTTAATAATTTTTTATTATTGCTTGACAATCACAATGTGCACACATACACACACATACACAACGTAGTTATATATAGTTTAATGTGATTGGACAGCTTAGTGAATGAATTCGCCACTGGGAAGAGACTTTTCACTTTGCTTATACAGACAATAGTGGTCACCTGTGTCTTATTCAAGTCGTTACTTCTTTCCACTATCATCCGATATGAGACTCTACCACATACAATCACAAAGTGTTGGTATCATCGACACGAATATGAGTGTGTTATTCAGGCCTCTAACAGCAGGATGTGACTATTATTATTGTCATGTTCCTAACATGAACCTCTTGGTCACGAGAGAATATGATAATTGCTACTCGTACAACTGTCCGCATTCCATAGTCCATCTATTCTGTTGTAGGCCTCTGAATAATTTCTCAGTGTGCAGGGCTGTAGGAACACGCCAGTCATCCTAAATTCCAGTATCACGAGTTACGTTTTGTTACCATAATGCAAGCTGTCACCAATACTGAGATTTCGAACTCTCCTACTATTCAACAGCTAACTAAGTTACACAATCGAGTTTATGTGGTTCGATCGAGCACTTCGGTTCAATCAATCAACGAGAAAGTCGAAATTGAATTAGTGATAATAAGTGATGGCCGTTGCAGAAGAGGTGACTCTCGTGGCTAAATTTGTGCAGTGGATAGCAGTTCGCGCATCTTGAATTCCACTGATAGTCATTGCTTTATCCGAACTTATGTCATTAGACGTTGTGTTTCAAATACTTCATTTCAACCGGATTTAATAAGTGGATGACTTGTTCAAGACTCATTTATATCAAACACACAATCTACATGTTTCACCTATTAGTTTACTAACTCAGTCACCTAAAATACAGGTTAATCTAGACTGTTCCAAAACAAATGCGTTTCCATCATTTTCGGCTAGGCGGGGATAAATCCATAAGTTCACAGTACCACAATCATATCATAATCATTCATTCTTTGCATCACTGTTAGAACCAAGCACTTCAGTGACACGTTTTCGTTCCACTGGATACATGTGGTCACTTCCAGCTGCCTCCATCACTGTCCAAAATATGTTTAATTTATCTTCATATCATCTCAGTGTCAATCTCAGGACCAGAACGTACTCATTCAATCTGAATCAGGTTCCACTCGAAGACCTGACGTGGAGTGTAACTAAAAGAATTCCTTACTGCATACTCAATCCATCCATCTGCATTTGTTTCTGCATTTCTGTTGAGAAACAGTTACTTGACTGATGACTCGAAGTCAGACTTCCTCGGATTTCACTCTTCCAAATCTACTATGTGATATTCGGGAGTAGAGAGACAGTAACTGTGAATGAAAGTCTGCAGTGATCTGTTTTGAAACACTTCTGGTGATACGCTCACCAGGTCTTTGAAATATGTAGAAACACAGAGCCTATTGAAATGAGTATTGAAAATGAGTGTGTACTGCTGATTACTGAAAATCTCCACATTAATTTCGGAGTAATGAATTCCTATTCTAACCACTTCATTCTGTCAATAATATCCCCACCATTGCTCCGCATTTCTTCTGTTATTCTAACACAGCTGGCAATTATCAGGAGGCCAGACGACATTCTAAATAAGCCGAGATATTAGAATTTTCTACTGACTTTATATTCTTCTAAAGTTTGATATTTTTTCACCCTAGTTTGCACTTGTTACTGTGTGTACTGTCTCATTGTGTCAAGAAGAACCATCAAAATCAGTGAAAACCATCATGTCAAGAAAGGATGCGGTGGGTTTGTTTAACATTTATTATTAACGCTTCTACAGAAGTAAAACAAATAATCAGTACAATGAAATAAAAAGGTTAAAATGTTTAAGAAAACAGAAATCTGCTTTATCCAAAGCTAATCAAGTGTCAATCAAAATATCACAAAATAAAATACATAAGTCATCAACCATTATTATTATGGGACAAAATCGGAAACACCACATATCATCTGGACAATATCCACCGTCGAACAAAGTAGATTATTGCACCGATAACAGCAAGTCCTGCGAGACAGCCGAATACAATTCCCACAATTGCTCCTGCTCCTAAACCTGTCATGAAATGATAACAACACAATGTAGTGGGATTGACGAAAAATTAGCACTTAGGATATTTGATATACAAATAGAAATCTGATAAAACAAACGTATTCTTACGGTAGCCTCCATGATATGATGAAGAGATGACTTTGAGTCTGGTATATTTTGTCAGGATGTCACAAATATCCCTCTCCTGACACTATCCTCAAAACTCGAAAATGGCCAATCGGAGATATTTTTGCCAGCTAGTTGGAACTTCTTTGCACACGCACATTTGCTGTGTCTAACTGGCGAATTCACCTCTTTCATCCTGAGATGCCTGTTTACCCATATTCGCTGTCAAATATTTCTCATGCACCCATGAACATGATACGTGGTATCTTTCGTTTGTTTAGAAATGACGAAACAACATCAGAGTCTGTATGTCAGAATAATAAAGATCATGTTGGCATTAGGACGTAAGCAAATCACACTGCGTCACTCTCTGTAATAACCATGTGCCTGTGTGTGTGTGTGTGTGAGTTTGTAGTCATCTTCACTGTTTAGAATAATTCACAAGGGAGTCGTCATCTCGGAAAAGAAATTTAGGAAGAAACTGAAGTGCTCATGAGTGGAACCTGAATGATAGGCGATGAGGTGTCTGTGCTGTCAGTGTGAGATGGAAGAGAAAATCAAAGTGATCGTGCAGTCGATTGAGAGTGACTTCAGAGAATCGAGTGAAATAGAGGTGTGCTCCTGAATCTCTACGCTTCAGTCGAAAACCAGTCAATGAACAATAGTAATAATGATCATTTTAATGATAATCATAATTTCATGCTGAAATAAATGGAAAATGTGATGTGAATTTATCTACCTAACTGAATTTTAGTCAAGATGAGTTGAATTCAGCCCTCGTAATATGAGACAACGACAAAGTAATTAAGTGAATAACACTCTGCATAAATACCAATCAATAAAACACCGACTCACCGCCTTTATTCTTTGAGTCATCTGGTTTCTGCGTTGGAGTAGATGTATCCATCATGGAAGATGTCATGGTATTTTCCGTTTCACCTCCAGGAGTGCTTCCATCCATAGTTGTAGTCTCTGGAGTGGTTTCACCCATAGTTGTAGTCTCTGGAGTGCTCTCAAACATAGTTGTACTCTCTGGAGTGCTATCAAACATTGTTGTAGTCTCTGGAGTTGTCTCAACCATAGTTGAAGTCTCAGGAATGGTCTCGTCCTGAGCGTCAATCTCAAGATCGTCTTCACCCGCATCTGGCACCGGTATGGCTCCTTCACCCTGTGATCTGACTAGTATCAACTGTAGTATACAAATAAACACTACAGAGAACTTCATTGTATTTTTGTTTGAGGTTTGATATTGTCTGAAACGTCGTATGGAAATAAACCGTTCAGTTAATCAAAAATTGTGCAATGACTGTGTGATCCAGATCACAGAGTATTATTAGCAAACATGCGAGACGACGCATTGCCTCAAACATGAAATAACAAGTCCTAATAATATGACTTGATATTACTGTCGGTATTGCACTCATCGATCACCATGTTGCTTGTTCTGTCATCACAATTATAGTGGACACTTAATCCTTATCCCTTGCATGTACTGGTCTCATTATCAAAATTGTAGGTCGGTTACATCAATGTTAGAGTGCTCATCAACCACAGATTTGGGTTGAGTTTGATTCCTGTCTCAATGTTGTCTTAAGCCTCACACACCATACCAGTAGTCAGCTCAGCTTCGTTAAGAAAACACGACTACACTGAAACGTGAAACCAATCGAAGCACTTTACATTTTACAAGTTATCATTATTATCATTACTATTAATAAATTATTGTGTTGAACTTACTTCACAATACTTCCAAGCAGAGAACTAAAGACCTGAGGTTATTTACAGCGGAATATCTTGTCCGTGATGAATATACAATGCTCACATACAGATTTATATATATAAATATTTTTATTTATAATAATTGTTGTTATTACTACCATTATTATTACTGGACAATGTACTTTCTGTTTACTCAACTCTCACTGGCATCCAATAGCAAATAGCATACACGATGTGTCCTTCATTCACGTGAAACTCAACGACGTTAACAAAGTTATCTACCTGCATACAAAATATTCACATTCATTTGTTACTGAGAATTAATAATATTAAGGCCGCTAATTAATTAATTAATTAATTAATAATAATAATATTATTATTAGTAACAAGAGGTGATTAAGCAGTAGAATAGAAGGGGTAAAGGATACCACTAAGCCTTTGTATGCACACATTGAAATAATCATAGGAGTATTACAAAGTTAGGAGGGCAAGTTGTAAATTGATGTGCAGTGTAAAATTGACAATAAATGGTAAGTGAGATCAGAACTACAAATAGTCAGATCAACATTGTGGATAAAGACTGAATGGTGCTTGCTCCATGTGTGTTTAAGATCTTCACGTGTTGTTGGTGAAATATGCCCGTTTTTTTCTCTCAATAACATGTTTTACCGAGAAAGTATTATTCAAAGGTGACTCTCTGTTCCACATTAGACGTTGCAATTAGATTATCATGAGACTGCGAAGTGGCTGGTACAGGTAGTTGAATCCCTTTGTGATCAGATAGTGAAGAATACTGTCAGTTTATTGATAAGATCAAAAATAATTTGAACTCAACAGATAGATATGCCATCCATTGATGCTTCCTTCCCTATTCATCAGTAACATGTCTCTGGTAGACACCTTCTACTATATCTGAGAAGAGATTATAGAAAGAACATTGTGGACTGATATTCCTGTTAATAATGTCAATCACTTATTGCTTAAATGTACAGAGAATGTCCACTGCTTCTCTAATAATGAAATATGCAGACAGGTTGATTGAGTGACCTTGTGATCTCCACTCGTTCATGTATTTGAGGACAATTTTTGCTAGCACAACTGGAAGATATTTTGTTGTAACGATGAAGTAACTGAAATGGGACTGTACTATTGTTGCGTAGACAGCGCTTTTGTGATCTTACGATGAAGGTGTATGTAGTGATATGATTTTGAGACAGATCGGTGGTGTTCACGCAGTAGTGCATTTCACCTGTAATAGAAGATTGCGATGAGTTTCACTAAGTAGAAGAGAGGAAGGACACATTAAAAGAACAATATTCATAATGTTACAGGCTGCGTCTCAATACATACACTTCCTAGGCTTCACACCTTTGGAATACAACTGTAGTTTGATTAGAAACTTATCATATAGTCGAGGTCGATTCGCTCGGAACACTGTATAGAGAAATAACATCGTGTGTTTTGGGCTATTCTAGGCAGAAACGGATCAACAGTGAAGATTCTTAAAGCTCACATGGGTAATATATGTCGAAAACATGAATTGGAAATTTTGGGGAAACGCATTATTTTTGCATCTACAATTGAAGACAGATACCTGTGCACAGGATATATCTCAAAGTCTGACCAGAGCAATACGGAAGACTTTGTACTGTGCACATCTACTCCTGTCCTTCTATAGCCATCCCTTGGAGTGAATGCAAATGTGCGGTCACAAATCCCTTCTTCTCTCTCTTCGATGTATGTGTTTTCGCAAGTAAATTGTCAGTGAGAGTTGGATATAACACGAGAGAGGAATTCGCTATCCATGTATTGTTTCAATGACCGACCCATTTTGCTGAGTGTAAATACTTTGGGCGCACAGCATTTATACTGTTTTTGATTATTACATCCAATTCGTCACCTCATGATCTAATTCATAAAAATGCTGACATTTCCATGCTACCTTATTTCACATTCAAATCTGGTGATCTTCAGCATAGATCAACTGACCTTTGAGGATGTCCACTTTCTCGTAGGTGGTTCGCGACAGTTGAAAGTTCCCCACCATGTATATCTCACAGAGCAAGACGTTTTAGTATGGCCAAATAACTTCTCTAAGAGAGTGTAGTAGAAGTGAGATTAATTTCCATTATTATATTTGTTAATATTATTCATCGCATAAAAGAAGTTGACTAACTGTATTGGAGTCACGTAATAGGATGAATAGTGTGATGGATGAGTTGTAGGTGAACTCAGGAGGCAAATAGAAACGAAGCAGTATATCGAGTTATGCAAGAGTTCTGAGGACCTCAATGTCACCTTCAGATTCCGTTCAAGTGATGACGTGCATCAAGAGCTATGTCACTCAATTGTTTCTTTGGCACTTACTCAATCCATCTGCATTCTCTCCCACATATTTCTTGAACGATAGGTTCTTGGTTGGTTTGTTACACTGTAGACTTTCTTGTTGCTAATTCTTTCTGGCGAAACGGCCAACCAACGATTGGATCTTCAATATGGAGCGAGTGAAGGGAGCAGCTGTTGAAAGAAGTCTGCTCTGGTCTGCTGGAAATCCTTTTCGTTCCTGGCTCAAAAAGAAGAAGTGATATTCTCATCCGTTTCGCCTGAGGTAAACTGATGCTACTTCCTCAAGTGAATGAAGCGACGTCTATCAAATACATTCCACTGATAGTGATTGGTGTTTGTCACTGCTGGTTGGCTATTTTCACCACAAATTTCATTCCTCGTTTCAATTGAAGGCTTGTATTCTCTGCCTGCTCTTCCTATCAACTTGTTAGCTTTCAGATGTAAGTCTTCGAGCCTAGGTGCCAATTGACACAAATCGTCTGAGAAGTCCATTTATTCAAGAGTCATCCCGACAATCACACGTATTCCTGTCTTCTCGCTACCGCACACATTTCCGTGTCAGGCAGTCCACCACACTTAGAAACACCATCAGCGATAGTAGGCAGTGTAATCCATTGGAAAAATTTTGCTTGATGTCGACAATGACAAAGTTATTCTCATTAATTACATCAGTTAGAGAAATTGTCCACGATGTCTAGTAGAAGTGCAGTTACGTTTTCACTCCTCGTTTTCTCGATGGAGCATTGCGTTCCAATATTTGCAGGTTGAATATCTGTGGTATTGTTTTTCCGAGTTTGAATTTCTATTTTACTGTCTAAATTAATCCTCTTATCCTGGTAGACTCCGTGGAAGAAAAGTGGATGAGGTTGAGAAGTCGAACCCGGACTTACTGACGTATATTATATCGTTTAAATCACGGAGTAGATAACCATTACCAATGAACTCCAGGAATTCACTGCATGAAAACAGTGTTCGGAAAAAGATAACAGGATACAGTTTAGCACAAACGAATAATGTAATTCCTTTTCACATTTCAAGTATTTCATTCCTAGACTTACATATTTTTATTTAAAGTATAGCGCAGTATCATAGGATACAACTGACATGGTAGTAGGTATACACGTATACATGTCAGTGTTCGTCATAATCACAGAAAAAAGTATAATAAAGAAATTTCATTGTGTAAACAACGATTGGTCTTCATATGTAGATGACTAAAGCAAGTTAAATGTAATGAAAAATAGCATTTGAATGTATGAAATAGGTCAAGGCGAGTTCATGGTTAGGACTATGACAAATTCAGCTATTATCCTCGAATATATTCCACATGTATATTGCGATTGTGTTCAAGTCAGGAAGCAACGAGATATACCAAACAAGCATGATGGAAAAGCAAACGGAGAAAAAGAAATGCAAATAAGTTGAGCAAAGAAGGAAAGCGTATAAAATATGGCAGAAAATATATGCGGATATTCATTAAATTGCTCACTTAATTAGCCACCAATATAAAGAGAACTGAACTCCACATATGAATTGTCGAATACCAACAACTATGGTAGTAACAACTCATCACTTTTGTCAACACCCTCTTTCATGAGATAAACAGTGTGTATCAGTGCGATTTTGCAGCGTAATAAATGAATTCACCGAAAACAGCCCATTCACTCAACTACCTGTCTTCTATTCGTTACTGTCTGGAAGGGGTATCATTCAATAAAATGAGATATGAGTCACACAGTGGTTTGAGTCTGATCAATTATAGGCTACAACTACTTCCTCATTGTTATGTATACACTCAAAATTATAAGATAAAATATTTCCCATAAAACCAAATAGAACATATCTATATATGTATGTATCAATGAGTGCAGAGATATTGAACAAAGCATCGAGAAGACAAATATCACAAAATCATATCAACATATCGTAATTTCTTCACCATCGCTTCACAACTAGAAGGGTTCACATGAATGAAATGAGATCTATGAGAATCACTCATTTACAACAGAAGTACATACTAATGAGCACAGAAATTTAATCAGGTCAAGTAGTCCATAATGAGTAAATGTTGCAATCTGTTGTTTTCTGCTCCTACCGTATCAAGTGCATGTAATTAAAGCATAAATTTATTCCATCAATTTTGAGAACCTTCAATTGGATACAGATTCGTGAAATAATTGAGACACATTCATGAGTAAAACAAGAGATATCTCAGAAGTGAAGATAAGGATGCATTGAAACCTGCTGTTAAGAATTGGCTCACTGCAACATGCTTAGTCATCAGTTGCCTTGTGACTTTTCGTGAACATCCATCGGGAATTTCCGTACATCTCTCTCCTCGAACACTTGCGTCCACAGCCCCTTCATCTCAGACTCTAGCAGTGAAAGCACTTGTAAGGAAGAAAGAGGACTAAGGCTGGAAGAACATTTAGTAGCGTTAACTAGCGGCAACTGAGCAGCGATATTCGAAGTCACCAATTCGATGAAATGGGAAGCTAATAACTGCTCTCACAAATCTTCGTCCAAGGTGGGTAATGTGCGTCGCAACAGATTTATCAGCGTCACTGCGAGAACCAACGGATTGTCGTCTTGGCCAGATTTCAGAGATCGGTTATGAGGTGAGTGTAAGGTGTTCGTTGAACGAAAATACACTCATGTATCATGACTGCAATAAGGAATCAATACTGTTGAATTAAAGAATATTCAATCGATAGAATATGGGTTCGGGGTTCGATCCCCAGCCGACGCACACGTAAACCTTGCTAAGCCGGAACTAAAGCTGGTGCAGAGGAAAAGTTGGGCATGATGCTAGCAATCCCATCCTGTAAAATTAAACAGTGCTACAGAAACTTTAAGCCTCTAGCTTGAAGCCCTGTGTTCCACTGGGAACTAGTGCTTCTTCAACTGATGTCATCTCATGATAAAATCCTTCATCCAATCAAACTAAATCTCCAACAAACCAATACTTGAAATTCTTCTTGAGATGTTTCAATGAAGAGCTTCGGTTGACAGGTGACAATTAGCATTTCATTCTGTTATGATTGCGAAACGCATCTGACAACAGCTGCGTTATTTAGTATGGATCTATAGAAAACCCTCTTAGTTGGTCGATGAGTATCGAGAGACTTCAGCAGACTATGTCAGATTTATTCGAAATGTTCAATTGCATCAATGACTGCAAAACATATGAACACATACGTCTACATTATTTTGAGTGACTGACTGCCATCTTCGAATACAGTTGTAGATGATACTCTTAAGTCACAAGATTAATCATTGCATGCATACACAGTAGGAATGTAATTAACGACCTGAAAGGCTTTGTCAACATTATTCTTTCCTGAGTATCAACAAAATTATCGAAGCACAGCTACACACTTACTTTTTTCACCTGTTATGTAAGCATATGGAATCAGGTGTGAGAATGCAATGAGAAACAAGCCAAATAGAGAGTGTATGTGTCAGAGTAGGTAGAGTGGGAGTGCAGATTAGTGGGCCTATCTTGTATTGCATATTAGATGTAAGGACAGAGAAAATACTATATTTACTGGTGGAAAGAAGGTTGGTTAGTCACTTCGTGCCTGACACTGTTTTCGTCACATAAAATAGGTGGGAAACATATTATCATAGAAATTTTATACTAAGACGTGCGCGCATAATTTCTTTTGATGCAGTGATTAGCTACAGCGATCTCACCAGTGGCAGCCTAAATCCTAATGCATTGGGAACCAATTACATTCTGTATGATCATGACAGCAGGATTCAACTCGAAAGGAAGGAAGGAAGGGAGGTTACAACTATCCAGTGCTAGATATAACGCATAATCAGTGGAGAAGAAGGAAAAGTTGTACAGAGAGCTACAAACAGTAATGGACAACATCACAAACGGTGACATGAAAATGCTTATGAGTGATATGAATGGCAGGTGAACTGGGAGCAAGTAGTACAGGAAGAGAACTAATCGAGAGACTATGGCTCGGCAAGATGAATGACAACGAGGGATTATTCGCATACATCGGAACATTCAATTATTTGGCGTTCAGAGGTAGCGTGTGCTGGCAAAAGGACATACATGAGGCCAGTGACATGTATTTCGCCAGACGGAGAAAGGACAAAGCAGATACACTTGATATCACAGCTGCTCAAGGAAGTGGAGACGCAGACAGTCTGCTGGGCACAAAGTCGAGAAGGGTGGTAGATGTGGGCTCAGTCCACCATGTGTCTCGCGGAACCTTCAATGTGAATCTGAAATCCTTCAAAACATCTGAAGGAAGGCCACTGTGATTCAAGTTCACCATTCAGAAACTGACGGACAAAAATACATGAGATACATTCACTACAGATGAGATCAGAGCAAAGTTGAATGGAGACGCTGCCTGGTATCAGTAAGGAGACTTGCGTGGAAGAACATTGGAACTCACTCTCTGAAGGTGATTTTCAAGGAGACGTGTACAACTGTTCTAGTAAGAAGGAAGAGACACGACAAAGAGTGTCTTAAAACAAACATATACCTGGAAGCAGATCGAAGATGGGAGAGGAGGATGTTGAAACAGAATATGACTACTCAATGCAAAGACGGACAAAAAAAAGAGAAGCTGACTTCAATGTACACTGCACTGAATAGAGAGTGAAGTAAAGACTAGTTCTAGGAAAGACAAAACACAGTTCTACAACACACTGGTTGGCAACTGAAGCCGAACAGGCAGGTGTGTCGCAGGTAAAACAGATCTCAGCACAGTGTATTGGATAGGCATCAGGTCGATTGCTGTCCACGAGGAGATGCTCAGGTGAACTGGATTGTAACCGGAGAGAGAAATGGAACATTTGGCTGATCACTTTAGAGGATTCGTGAGTTGATCATCCCTTGCAACTCACCCAGAAATACACTACCATCAACAGCAAGCACGCAACTATCTTCCAGTGGAAATCCTGAATGAGACCACGAAGGTAGCCGGATCTGAGATGATTCCCCGTGATTCACTGATTAAGCGGTAGCTGTTTTCACGCCATTATTTCAAAGGTTTTGGATGGAAGGAAATGTTACTATGTCAAGCTGCCAAAAGAAGGCAACTACGTCATCTCAATAGCGTGGAATACTGCCTTTGTCAGCGCCAAGTAGAACACTAAGTGCTATCATCCTGGAGAGGATAAAAGAAGTGATGGATGTATAAATCCACCAGCCGGAACGAACTGGATTCACGAAGGCCAAATCGTATGCTGATCAAATTGCAAATCTACGCATCGTCATCACAGAACTCTGACAACAGCAACAACAACCAGCACCGATCACCAATGACGGGAGAGATTTGACAGAAGTTACTTCCTCCAACTTTCTAGACAGCCAGCATCATTTCCACCATGGCCAGTCGGAACGGACGAAGATGTCAACACCAGCCAGAATCGAAAAGGCAAGATACGCCTTCATCACGCAAAAGCAGTGTGGAATTCTTGTACAGAGTCTTGGGCAGCATAATGCATAATATTCGGATTTTCAACTTCAATGTCAAGTCGGTCGGTCGGTCCTTGTATACGGGTCCGAAACTGGACCGGCGTGTCATGAAAAGGATTTCCAACAGTCTGTTGCAAACCTTTGTGAACAGCTGCATTCACTATCTCCATACTGAAGATCATATGACTGTTTGACCGGAAAGAATCAACAACAAGATTCTTTGTAGTGTGACAAAGCAACAGGTGAGATCAGATTGCTTAGCAAATATTTAGGAGAAAATGCAGATGGATCGGTTGGGCATACGCTGACGAAAGCGTCGAATGACATCACAAGCAACGCAGGCCATTGCTCGAGTGCGATCCAAATGTGAAGCGGCGAGTGAGTCGTCTGTGTGAGGGTCACAGGGGGGAGATAGTGAGTTGGACAGGAGTCAATGAGAGATTACGGTCAATCGTGGACCCAGCTTAAAGAGGATGTCAGAAATTAGAAGAAAGTGGAGCTGCGTTGTTGAAGCCATATGTTCCACTCGGAATTCAAGGGATCATTAATAATAAGGATAAGAGTGTAAAACTAGTTCTGAACAACACAATTCGATTTCATCGTGTTTCCCACAGTCCTATTTATTTTGCTACATGGATTCCAAAGAGTAATTATCTCCTCTTCATACGATCACCTCGATGCCACTCTCGGACCGAATTCAAACTGGTCATTTTTCAACCGACTTCACTGGCGAGTCGACAAAGTATACCATTTCCAAATATTTCGCTACTCAAGTTAACTCGTCGTTCTTGTGCCAATATTTGCATAGTGGCTACTAGCAAGTAACCAGTCTCCCCTTAACAAAACAAACCATACTCAAACTTCGAATGGACCAGTTAGTCACTTGCCCCACTTCACTGCTGAAAATATACTCTTAATCAAGTCAACTGGAACCTGCATCAGGAAGCAGAGGAACGACTTACCTTCAATTATTTCGATTGTGTACAACCAAGTGCGTCTAAAAACTGTAAATCCACTAAAATCGTTCTCATGAACATGTCTTCTCAAGTTCGTCATAGAGTTCGAGTTGGAAACTAACTATACACTCCATTGCAAACCCAAAATATTTAGGTCATAATATGTGCCATGCTTCAAACCATGTTGAGAAACAGTTACTTGACTGATGACTCGAAGTCAGACTTGCTCGGATTTCACTCTTCCAGATCGACTATGTGATAATCGGGAATAGAGAGAAAGTAGCTGTGAATGAAAATCTGCATTGATCTGTATTGAAACACTTCTGGTGAAACGCTCATCAAGTCTATTAAATATGTAGAAACACAGAGCCTATTGAAATGAGTATTGAAAATGAGTGCGTACTGCTGTTTACTGAAATTCTTCACATTAATTTTAGTGTAATGCACACCTATCCGAATCTCTCGATCCTGTCAATAATATCCCCACCATTGCTCCGCATATCCTAGTGTTATTCTAACACAGTTAGCAATTATCAGGAGGCCAGGCGACATTCTAAACGAGTCACGATATTAGAATTTTCAGCTCACTTTATATTCTTTTTACGGTTGACATTTTTTCACCCAACTTTGCACTCGTTACTGTGTATACGGTCTCACCATGTCGACATGAATCATTAAAATCACTGAAAGCCATTGTATCAAGAAAAGATGCGGTGGGTTTGTTTAACATTTATTAATAACGATTCTATGGAAGTAAAACTAATAATGTTTACACTGAAATAACAAAGTTAAAATGTTTAAGAAAACAGATATGTGCCTTATCGAAAGTTAATCAAGTAACAAAAGAAAATATTACAAAATAAAATACATAAGTCATCAACCATTATTATTATGGGACAAAACTGGAAACACTACATATTATAGAGACAATAGCCACCGTCGAACAAAGTAGATTATTGCCCCGACAACAGCAAGTCCTCCGAGACAGCCAAACAAAATTGCCCCAAACAACGCTGTAATGAATATGATAACAACACAATGTAGTGTGATTAACGAAAACTAAGCATGTAGGATATTTGATATACAAATAGAAATCTGATGAAACAAACGTATTCTTACGGTAGTCTCGATGATAAGTTGAAGAGATGACTTTAATACCTGTGTTTTTTGCACAACTATTAAAATATTAGCTGTCAGGATGTCACAGATATCTATCTCCTGACTCTATCCTCAAAACTCAAAAATAACCAATTCGCAGAAACTTTATGTTAGCTAGTTGCATTTTCATTCTTCACGCACATTTGCTGTGTCTAACTGGCGAATTCACCTCTTTCATCCTGAGATGCCTGTTTACCAATATTCGCTGTCAAACATTTCTCATGCACCCATGAACATGATACGTGGTATCTTTCGTTTGTTTAGAAATGACGAAACAACATCAGAGTCTGTATGTCAGAATAATAAAGATCATGTTGACATTAGGACGTAAGCAAATCACACTGCGTCACTCTCTGTAATAAGCATGTGTCTGTGTGTGTGTGTGTTTGACTTTGTAATCATCTTCACTGTTTAGAATAATTCATAAGGGAGTCGTCATCTCGGAAAAGAAATTTAGGAAAAAGCTGAAGTGCTCATGAGTGGAACCTGAATGATAGGTGATGAGGTGTCTGTGCTGTCAGTATGAGATGGAAGAGAAAATCAAAGTGATGATCCTGCAGTCGATTGAGAGTGACTTCAGAGAATCGAGTGAAGTGGAGGTGTGCTCCTGAATCTCTACGCTTCAGTCGAAAACCAGTCAATGAACAATAGTAATTATGATCATTTTAATGATAATCATAATTTCATGCTGAAATGAATGGAAAATGTGATGTGAATTTATCTACCTAACTGAATTGTAGTCGAGATGAGTTGAATTCAGCCTTCGTAATATAAGATAACGACAAAGTAATTAAGTGAATACCACTGTGCATTAATAACATTCAATCAAAACACTGACTCACCACTGTTATCTTTCGAGTCATCTGGTTTCTGCGTTGGAGTAGAAGTATCCATCATGGAAGATGTCATGGTATTTTCCGTTTCACCTTCAGAAGCGGTTCCACTCATAGTTGTAGTCTCTGGAGTGCTATCAAACATAGTTGTGGTCTCTGGAGTTGTCTCAACCATAGTTGAAGTCTCAGGAATGGTCTCGTCCTGAGCGTCAATCTCAAGATCGTCTTCACCCGCATTCGGCACCGGTATGCCTCCTTCACCCTGTGATTTGACTAGTATCAACTGCAGTATACAAATAAGCACTGCAGAGAACTTCATTGTATTTTGTTTGAGGTTTGATATTGTCTGAAATGTCGCATGAAAATAAACCGTTCAGTTAATCAAAAATTGTGCAATGACTGTGTGATCCATATCACAGAGTATTCTTAGCAAACATGCGATAAATAATGAGAAAACGGTGTATTGCCTCAAACATGAAATAACAAGTCCTATTAATATGAGTTGATATTACTGCCGGTATTGCACTCATCGATCACCGTGTTGCTTGTTCGGAGTATCCATTTTGTCATCACAATTATAGCGGAGACAGAGGTGTCTATTCAACACCAAATCTTCATCCCTTGCATAAACTAGTGTGAGCATGAAAATTGTTGGTCGGTGGCATCATAGTTAGGGTTTTCACCAACCACGGATTTGCGTTGAGTTTGATTCCTGTCTGAATGTTGTCTTAAGCCTCACACACTACCAGTAGTTAGCTAAGCTTCGTTAAGAAAACACGACTACACTGAAACGTGGAACACATTGAAGCACTTTACGTTTAACAAATTATCATTAAAATTATTATGCTGAACTTACTTCAGAATACTGCCACGTGGAGATGAAGTAGAGAATTCAAGACCTGAGGTAATTTATAGCGGAATGTCTTGTCCGTGATGAATATACAATGCTCACATACAGGTTTATATAGTTGTTTATTTATAATAATAATGATAATTATTATTATTACTACTATTATTATTACTTGACAATGTAGTTACTGTTTACCCACTGGCATCCAGTAGCAAATACCATACGCGATATGTCTTTCATTCACTTGAAACTCAACAACGTTAACAAAATTATCTACCTGCATACAAAATATTCACATTCATTTGTTACTGAGAATTAATAATATTAAGGCGGCTAATTAATTAATTAGTTAAAAATAATAATAATAGTAAAAATAGGTGATTAAGCAGTAGAATAGAAGGGGTAGAGGATACTACTAAACCTTTGTATGCATACATTGAAATAATCACAGGAGTATTGGAAAGTTAGGAGGGCAAGTTTTAAATTGATGTGCAGTGCAAAATTGACAATTAATGGTGAGTGAGATCAGAAATACAAATAGTCAGATCAACATTGTGGATAAAGACTGAATGGTGCTTGCTCCATGTGTGTCTTAGATTTGTACGTGTTGTTGGTGAAATATGCCTATTTCTTCTCTCAATAACACGGTTTACCGAGAAGGTATTACTCCAAGATGACTGTCTGTTCCACATTAGACGTTGCAATTGGATTGTCATGATACTGAAAAGTGGCTGGTACAGGTAGTTGAATCCCTTTGTGATCAGATAGTAAGGCACACTGTCAGTTTATTGCCAAGATCAAAAGTAATTTGAACTCAACAGATAGATATGTCATCCATTGATGCTTCCTCCTTATTCATCGCTAACGTGTCTCTGGTGGACACCTTCGACTATATCTGAGAACAGATTATAGAAAGAACATTGTGGACTTATATTCCTATTATCAATGTGAAGCAACTGTTGCTTAAATGTACAGTTACTGTCCAACACTTCTCTAATAATGAAATATACAGACAGGTTGATTGAGTAGCCTTGTGAACCCCGTCAGTTCAAATGCTGAGTGACAATTTTCTAGCAAAACTAGAGAATTTTTTGATGTAACGATGAAATAACTGAAATGGAACTGCACTGTTGTTCCGTAGATAGCGTTTTCGTTATGTACGATGAAGGTCTATGTAGTGATATGCTTTTTGATCTCATCGGTGATTTTCATCCACGTGTTGATTTCACCTGTGAGAGAAGAACACAATGAGTCACACTAACGAGAAGAGGGGAAGGGTACATTAAACGAACTATATTTATAATGTTAAGGACTCAATCACAGTACATACACTAACTTGGCTACGGGCTTTTGAAATTCAAACGTAGTTTGATTAGGACTCCTTATGTGGAACGATGTCGATTCGCTCGAAACACTGTTTAGAGTCAGAACCTCGGGTCGTTCGGGATATATTAGGCGGAAACGTCAACCTAGAGAAAAGATTCGAAAAGATAACATAAGATATGATGGTCACAGGTTACAATATTGCATTAAGAGTAAGCATCGATTAGCCAGTGATTTATTATCATGATTCACAAGAAACAAATGAATGTACACAGCTCAGCGAGTGTTGCAAAGAAATGCAAAAGTTATAAGGACTTAGAAGAAAGAAAGAGTAAATTGTCAAGTGATAATGGAGAAACCTCTGTAGCTAAAGTGACTAATATTCAATTAATTCTGTTCCTTCAACCGTTTGAATTTTAAGCAAACCTATTGGCGTCCTTCTACACAAAATCTTCTGTGTAGGTTATACTATGAAATCGACTCAATTGAATTCCCCATTATATCGGTCAACGTGGGCGTGTATTTCGCCCACGAATACCAGAGCACAAGTTGGTTGCAGAAAGACACGATTCCTATTCTTTCGTACAATACATCTAGATAATTATGGACACCGACTGGATTGGAATAATGAAGAACTTGTTAACAAACAGAAACACCCAAAATGCTGTCAGAAAATTATGAGAAGACTGCTAATAAAGTGAATCAGCAAGCAGTTAAAAACACACGAGAGTATACCAAATTGAAACTATCAAAAGCACTGGACGAAGTGAGAAAAAATTTCGAATTCCAAGTCAATACAAATGATCAACAGAGACGAAAAGTGACAATCAGTCACAACAATGGTTACCAGAAGATACGATTACATCATACACGGGGGATTCAAAGACTAAAATCTACTCTGAAGAAGATGCTGCCGACAAGCATAATGAAAGCGTCACAAGTAAACACATCAACTCAGAGAACATAACTAATTCAAATTTAGAAGTTATTAGAAATCACCTATGCGGTTACAACCATAAAAATGTAGTCAGTGAATAATATAGATTTGTATTCATATCTACGGTTCACTATTTCAACATTCCACATTTTCTGTCTATCACTGTGTACAATCCGTAAATTGTGCGTTTATCTTCACAAAGTCTACTAATAAAAACAAAAAGAAATGAAGGTCAGCATAATTACTCACAGAGTAATTAGTACACAGAAATGAATAGTCTGAAGGCAGAAAGGCTTTCACTACACTTTCATAATAATAATCATAATTATTATGCTTATTGATCATCCTAAGGAATGTCGGTCTGATTATAACGACCAGCATAAATACTACTACTACTACTACTATTACTACTACTAAAACTAATACGACAATATTTGTGCTTCAAAGCGTAAAAGCGAAAAATATGTTGTAGGCAGAAGAAGGAAGAGTAGCTTGTGTAACTCAAGTTACTCAGATCTTATGAAATACCTAGAGAAAACCTTATCACCTGAACTAATGCACATCAGCAAAATATCTGTTGGGTTGTTATACGTTTGTACTACTGTTGTAAATGAGTATTTCCCACAGATCCTGTTCTATTCATGTAAATCCTTCTAGTAGTGAAGCGATGGTGAAGAAACTGTGAAGTTGTGACATCATTTTGAGATACTGATCTTATCAATGCCTATTTCGAAATCTTCTCACATATTGATTCATATAAACATATATATATATGCGTGTTCTATTTGGTTGTATGGGAAATGCCTTATGCAGCTCCCAAACGTGTATGCATACCAGTGAGGAAGTGAGGAAGGTGTATACTAGGATTGGTCATACATATTTCATTTATTCCATGAATCATCCCCATACAGACACTAACGAATAGAAGACAGTTAGTTGAGTGAAGAGGCTGTCTTCGGTGAATTCATTCATTAGGCTGTACAATCGCATTTATTTACAATTATTTGTGTGTGTACACGGGGTTTGTCAAGTTTGGACAATTCATTCTGTTAAACAAAAATGATCTAACATAGAAACCAGGTAAATTAGACGTCAACTAAAGCAAGATTGAGTTAGTGAGTTAGATGACCTAATTGAAATGGGATTATTCTCTACCCCACATATGTTTAGTCTGTACCTCTAATTACCTCTGTTCCTTTCTTGACTTAAGTTGTAACATTTTAGTCAATTATATTAGGTCATCTAACTCACTAACTCAATCTTACTTTAGTTGACGTCTAATTTACCTGGTTTCTATATTAGATCATTTTTGTTTAACAGAATGAATTGTCCAAACTTGACAAACCCCGTGTACACACACAAATAATTGTAAGTGAATGCGATTGTACAGCCTAATGAATGAATTCATCGAAGACAGCCTCTTCACTCAACTAACTGTCTTCTATTCGTTAGTGTCTGGATGGGGATGATTCATGGAATAAATGAAATTTGAGTCACGGAATGGTTTATGTCTGACCAATCCTAGTATACACCTACTTCCTCACTGGTATGCATACACGTTTAGGAACTGCACAAAGCATTTCCCATAAAACCAAATAGAACACGCATATATATACATTTATATGTATCAATATGTGAGGAGATTTCGAAATAGGCATTGAGAAGACCAGTATCACAAAATGATGTTACAATTACGCAGTTTCTTCACAATCGCTTTACTACTAGAAGGATTTACATGAATAGAATAGGATCTGTGGGAAATACTCATTTACAACAGTGGTACAAACGTATAACAACCCAACAGATATTTTGCTGATATGCATTAGTTCAGGTGATAAGGTTCTGTGTAGGTATTTCATAAGATCTGAGTAACTTGAGTTACACAAGCTACCCTTCTTTCTTCTGCCTACAACATATTTTTCGCTTTTACGCTTTGAAGCACAAATATTGTAGTATTAGTTTTAGTAGTAGTAATAGTAGTAGTAGTATTTGTGCTGGTCGTTGTAATCAGACCGACATTCCTTAAGATGATCAATAAGAATAATAATGATAATTGTTATTATTATGATGGTGTAGTGAAAGCCTTTTCTGCCTTCAGACTATTCATTTCTGTGTACTAATTACTCTGTGAGTATTATGTTGACCTTCATTTTTTGTTTTTATTAGTAGACTTTGTGAAGATAAACGCACAATTTACGGATTGTACACAGTGATAGACACAAAATGTGGAATGTTGAGATAGTGAACCGTGGATATGAATACAAATCTATATTATTCAAGGACTACGTATGTATGGTTGTAACCGCATAGGTGATTTCTGATTACTTCTAAATTTGAATTAGTTATGTTCTCTGAGTTGATGTGTTCACTTGTGAAGCATTCATTTTTACTTGTCGGTAGCATCTTTTTCAGAGCAGATTTTAGTATTTGAATCCCTCGTGTATGATGTAATCGTATCTCCTGGTGACCACTGTTGTGACTGATTGTCACTTTTTGTCTTTGTTGATCATTTGTATTGACTTGGAATTCGAAATTTTTTTTCAAGTGGTTAACGTCTTATCAGAGGTTTAATTTGGTACACTTTCGTGTGTTTTTTCACCTGCTGGCTGATTCAATTTAGTAGGTGTCCTCTCATAATTTTCTGACAGCATATTGGTTGTTTCTGTTTTCAACAGGTTCTTTATTATTCCAATCCAGTCGGTGTCCATAATTATCTCCATATATTATACGAAAGAATATATATCATGTCTTTCTACAACCAACTTGTGCTATGGTATTCGTGGGTGAAATATACGCTCACTTTGACCGATATAATGGGGAATTCCACTGAGTCGATTTCGTATTATAACATGCACAGAAGATTTTGTCTAGAGGGACGCCAATAGGTTTGCATTCAATTCAAACAGTTGTAGGAACAGATCTCATTGAATATTATCCACCTGAGCTACAGAAATATTTCTCCATTACCACTTGACATTTTACTCCTTCTTTCTTCTAAGTCCTTATAACTTTTACATTTCTTTGCAACACTCGCAGAGCTCCGTATATTCATTTGTTTCCTTGTGAATCATCATAATAAATCACTGGCTAATCGATGCTTACTCTTGATGCAATCCTGTAACCAATAGTTTCGTTAATTGATCACCTTATGACGAACATATTCCGGAAGCTCTTCCAACCCCTCTGAAGCGTTGACTGTAACCAATCCTAAATTTTGTTCAATTTCTTACATGGCAGAATTAAATTTAAATAGTGAAGCACTCCATCTTACTGATGATTACCAACCAAACGCAGAACAGTAGGCTCAATTTCACTATTTATTATAGTGAATGTAACTTTAATTGATTGTCGATGGTCATGTTCTGCAGTCGCTTATATCGTGAAACCAACACACTGCAGTTACGCTAACCGATATTATCAATTCACCTAGTACAATTTCTCCACGTGTATTAACTAACAAGTTGCCTTCAAAATGTTAATCTTTGCTGTCTGTGTTTTACATTGGCGGTGAGGCTTGTCAGCTTGTCAAAGCAGAATGTCATTGTCAGTTAATGTGATGTTTGAGTTGTGTTTTGTCTCGTTCTCTCCTAAAATCACAAGTGTACTGGTCTGACTGACAAGGCTTGTGCATCTGATGCAATCAATGGCTACTGAGCCAGAGTTTCAGTGGAGTGGACCAAGTACATGAAGTTGAAAAGTCCCGAGTGTAATAAAAAGCATCTCCTAGATTCTAATGTTAGTCAACAGTAAACAATTAGTAGATAATTTGAAATTATCTTGGCGAGGTAAGACTATATCAGTCAGCCTGACATATCGCTGAAGTGGACATGAACAGCAATCCAGAAGTCAGGAGCATGTAAACTCAAGAAATCCGTAAAAGTATCAAAACAGACCACGATGTTGTCAGATCCCTCAATATTTCGGATTCCGTTTTATCATCTACCGAAAAGACAAGTTATCTTCACCAGGTTCCGTGAATTGGGCTTGTTTAAATAACTCCAGTCATTTCATTATTCTTAAAGTCATCAAGTACTCGATAGTGTACTGGGATTAGTTATGCCATACTAACACAAAACAGAAGGTTAAATTCGACTAGTTTTTCGAACTATCCACAATTCAAAATGGTTGTCAACGGTCATGTCCTGCAGTGGATACTATACTCTCACCACTGACTGCATTTACACATTTCGATCCAATCAATTCACCTAGTGTTATCTTTCCACTAGTATCAACCAACAATCTGTCTGCAATAGGTTCGACTTACCCACAATTATTATTGATAAACCGGGATAGAAAATGAGGGATTCACAATAATTTACACGAAATCAAAATCAACTTTTGTTCTTAGCATTCTGTGCAATATTCTAGCTTCTTATCTCAAATATGAATTACAACACCAATTGGGACAAACAAATACATAGATGAGCAATCAGTAGCACACATTCATTCAGACAATCTCAGAATAACATAATCGATGTATGGGATAGATCACTCAGAAGTCAAGTATCCCATAACGGATCATTTCGTGATCCTTTCATAGTAATATAGGCAAGTCACAAAGTCATCTGCAAATATATTCATCTATCCGAAGAAAATAAACGCTGTCTACTTCTAATCAGATTTCCGTTGCATTCTCAATACTTCGTCACGAAATTCCATCTTCAGAAGCGACGGCCATCACATTTGTTGGTGTCATTTACTGCTCAGACAACCAAAACTGCAATGCTCATGGACGCAAATGCTACGGACAGCCACTGGACTGAATTGCATCTTTACAATATACTCAGATGTTCTGAGAAGAAAACGTAGTGCAATCTCCACTAGTATGTTAGACATTGAAACATGAGTCGCCTCATGAAATACTGTCAACATTTCACATGGTGAAAGACAACACAGATATGATTCTGTGCACAGTTGAGCTTATCAGCATGAACTCAAGCTCTAAGATACATTGCACAAACAAATGTCTTCGAAATTGACTGTGATACTCGTCTACGATCGGTGAAAATGTGATATAAAATCACTTCAAATGAATACTGACAGTATGACTGGAAATTTCTTATACTCCAGATTCACTGACAAGCACATTAAACCAAACAGTCACAGAAAGGGAATATTACTCGCAGCAGAAAACACACACTTAACATGAATCTCGATTTCAGTGGTGGCCTAACCCACAATATCCTGAAGACTGGAATTTTATCTTTGCAGCAACATTACTAGTAGCATTCTCCAGTCACCTTCAGGTCTGTAGAGGTCTGAAATGCGAGATCTCACAAATTACTAAATCTGTGTGCATATCCCGAATACCTGTCCTTTTGGATCTACTTGAGGTTGCCTTTCAACACGCATCCTACCTGAAAGAGTTGAAGAACACTACGCCAGATGGATACACATAGGCATCCATAAGTAGACAACATATCTCAAGAAACTCATTCTTCAACGCAATCTATATATTGGGGAATAACCTCTCAAGAACGAGAAAAAATAATCCCATATGCGTGCATTATCAAAAATGCAAACATTCGGTTAGGGAAACCGGAGATCGCATCGATTTTCATTCCGGATAATACTTATTGATCTCACAAACCTGTAAGTCTAAACCTACTTCAGCGACAGGCCAAAGAATCGTGACACACAAATGGATTCTAAACTCAACAGATCTCTCCCTATCTTGTAACTCTGAGTAACACACTCACGAATCCACCTCTTCCTCTCCTTAACCGATTCAAGAGCTAGTGAACAGTGGACAGTAAGGAAGCTATCAAAATGATATTTCCAATAAAAGTCCAATCCACTGACACCGATACTGCAAGATACAGCCTAATACAGACAGACAGACAGATGCCGATAGAGTTCAAAATCAAAAAGTAGAGTCAGTGACTGAGTGATTCTAAGGCGAAATTGACCATATAGTGCTGAGCGACTCATGTTCACAACTCAGAGGGCCAAGTTTATAAGTATGCAACAAAGCAACAGGCCACTGTCAACATTCGAAAGTGCCACACACTATCGAAGTGCAAAGAACACACACTAAGCTCACAGGCAGATCTATAGGTGTGTGCAATCAATCAAACGTCTACTCGAAAAACCATCAGAATATCGTCCTTAGCAATGTAAGCAGAAGTGGCAGCAGCCAACAATCATATCTGAACACACACCTATCTGAAAACTATTATGAAGGATGGTTTCGTGATTTTACTCTTCTTGAGATGTTTCTGTATAGAGCTTCGCTTGACAGATGACACCCGTCCAATAAATTGAACACAACAATAACACACATTGAATAAAGTGATTGTTAGCCTGCAATACATCAGTCAGTAGGGAAGATTTCTATCTCAAGTACATGTTCCGTTACGGCTGGCACGACGATCCCGTCTACAAAGACAAGTGAAGCTCCAGAAATCAACCGACCAGACTGAAGAACACAACATTACCAACTAAATGCGTCAGTATTGTTGGAGAGTGGACTCGTGAATAAATCATGGATTCATGACTGTCCAGTGACCTCAGTATCTCAATGACTTCCTCACTGATTCTGACTCCTGGTAGAAGCTGAATCCATCCTGCCACATACGCCACACGTTTACACTATTCTTCAACACTTTCAAATTGAACGGTTATTTCAAACTCACCATTTAGCTCTTGATTATTTCCTTGATTATTATTATTTCCTGCAGCCAACGATTGTGAGACACATATGAAACCTGTGAATTGAAAACACCATGAAGACAAAAGACATTAGTGGAATAATCATCAACATTCTGGTGAAACGGTTTCATGCATTTCTTGACAAAACTATAGAAAATACATCAATATAAACTATTATTAATTGGAGGGAGTAATGTTTCAGAAACAATTAGCATTTCACTGATTTGTCACTAGATAAAGCATCTGGAAACAGCTAGATCGTCTGGTATGGATCTATACACGACCCTCTCAGACAGTCAATGAGTACTGAGAGACTTCCACAGACCCTGTTGGATTTATTGCACCAATGTCTGTAAAACATCTTACACACAGCCATGAACACATACGTCTCAAACTTAATATTACACAATATTTCTAGAGAGGGAATAATCAGTCTGTCTGTCATTTTCGAATACACTAACTTGATACAACTAACCGTCAGAAACAAGTTGACCACAAACTTGATCTTACATATAATCATAGAAATGAAAAGTAATTTCGCATTCATTATCTCCACTACTCAAGGCAGCGACATGTCTCACAACCCTATATATATTTATCTGCTTTTGAAACACAATCCTCCAACTCCCCCCCAAACATCTTCGCTTCACACCTGTTATGACATGTTTTATTCAAATTTGTCGAAGTAATAGTACATGTTGAAGCATGTCGCTACATGCAGAGAATAAAATGTCATCAAATCGCAATTCACTGTGTCCATAAACAAGATCACCAATGCTTGTCACAGACTCCATGCACACTTGTGCAATTTTACTGACAATTAATTGTAGATGGTAATGTGAAGTCGCAAGATTAGTCATTACATGCATACGCAGTGGGAACGTAATCAACGACCTGAAAGCATTTGTGAATATCACTTGTTTACCCGGGATCGGTAAGAATTATGGAGGAACACAAATACCCATCGACTTTGTTCGTCTCTTATGCGAGCATGTGGAACCAGGTTTGAGGATGCAGTGAGAGACAAGATAAATCCAGAGTTCTTCTGTGGGAACAGGTAGAGAGGGAGTGCAGAATGGTGGGTCTATCTTCAATTGCTCATTAGAAAATACGAAACATCCATTCACCTGAGCTTACTCAAAGAGACACGGAGATTGTTTCCACGTTTACTGTAGGAGTTATGACAAGAATGTGCAAAGTATAAAGTGCTAGCAATAACCATGATGAAGGTAATAATAGTGATATTGGTAATAATAACAGTGGGTTTCTCTCAGACAATATTGTCGATACAGCCAGTATGGAAATCTGAGCATGTTATGGAGTATAGAGTCTAATGCTATTTTGACAAGGGATGGTGAGGAGAGAAAGGAAACCAACACTTGAATTATTACATAACTTTGATGATGTTCACAGTTTTGAGAAAAATAGACAACAAAACGAGATGATTGTAAATATAAAAAGAATAATAACAGTAAAAATGTTGGTGTAAGGATGGATAATATTTTTTATTTACTGGTGGACGGAAAGTCACTTATTTAGTTAGTTAGTCCGTACCCTACACTGTTTTCCTCACATGAAATACGTGTAAAATATTTTTTTATTCCTTCACGTTCCCAGTTGAACATTGGGCTTCAAGATAGAGGCTTGAAGTTTCTGTAGCAGTGTTTAGTTTTACAGGATGGGGTTGCTAGCCTCATGCCCAACCTTTTCTCTTCACCAGCTTTATTTCTGGCTTAGCGAAGGAAAGGATTGCGCCTGCCGAGGGTCAAACCCCGGACCATGTGCATGGTTGGCGACCGTCCTAACTGGTATGCCATCGACGCACTAGTGTAATATATAGTGTCGTGGAATTTTTATACTTAAACGTGGGCGCATACAGTCTTTTGAAATTACTTCTTGTTCCACCTGAAGCGAAGCAAGGTGAGAGTTGTGGATGAAGTAGATACTCACAGTCTGATGAAATCACTTTAGCAATTTTATTGCATGAAAACAAGCGCCTATCAACGACTATGTCCTTGAAATGACCCAATCTGACAGTCTTCAGATTTCCGTGAAATATGAAGTAATCTTTTTTAAGCAACTCAGGAGAGAATAAGTAAGAGAAGAGAATATGAAAGAATAGGTGCGATGCAAGAGCTTACAAACCGTAAGATGGGGAGGGGTTTAGTTATGCCTGGATGCCTTGAAATCTAATGTAGAATGTCAGACGGAATATTTACTAGAAATCGCTAAGACGTGGAAAGACCAGCATAGACCAGAAAGAAGAATTAGTCCAGGATATTTTACTTAAGACTTGATTTCTATTTCAGTTCCATAAATTTTACAGTGGTCGTGCGAATAAACAGCTTTGTTTGACTTTCTTTTATAACTTAAACTGACATTAGCAGTCTCACATTCAGAAGGATTTAGCATAAGAACATAAGACCACGACCATTTGCTGAGGGTTGATGGAAAGTTGTATATCTCAGTATAATCTAGCTGTGAGTTAACAGGAATTGAAACAGTCAAATCGTCTGCACACTTACAAAACTTCGTTTCATCAAAGTGCGGTGAGTCATGAAAGAACAAAGAACATACTGTTGTCTCTCCAGGCATTGCTTTTTCACTTCTCCTATTTTCATTCTTCCTTTTATATTTACAATCATCTCGTTTCGTTGTCTATCTTTCTCAAAACTGTAAACATCATCGAAGTTATGTAATAATTCAAGTGTTGGTTTCGTTTCTCTCCTCATCAACCCTTGTCAAAATAGAATTAGACTCTATACTCTATAACATGCTCAGATTTGCATACTGGCTGTACCGACAATATTGTCTGAGACAAACCTACTGTTATTATTACCAATATCACTATTATTACCTTCATCATGGTTATTATTAGCACTTTATACTTTGCACATTCTTGTCTTAACTTCCACTGTAAACGTAGAAACGTCTCTCTGTCTCTTTGAGTAAGCTCAGGTGAATGGATGTTTCGTATTTTCTAAGAAACAATTGAAGATAGACCCACCATTCCGCACTCCCACTCTACCTGTTCCGACGGAAGAACTCTGGATTTATCCCGTCTCTCATTGCATCCACAAACCTGATTCCACATGCTCACATAAGAGACGAACAAAGTCGATGGGTAGCTGTACTTCGATAGCTATTACTGATCGCGGGCATGCAAGTGATATTGACAAATACTTTCAGGTCGTTGATTTCGTTCCCACTGCGTATGCGTGTAATCACTAATCTTGCGACTTCACATTACCTTCTACAATTAATTGTCAGTAAAATTGCACAAGTGTGCATGGAGTCAGTGACAAGCATTGGTGATCTTGTTTATGGACACAGTGAATTGTGATTTGATGACATTCTAATCTCTGCATGTAGCGACATGCTTCAACATGTACTATTACTTCGACAAATTTGAATAAAACATGTCATAACAGGTGTGAAGCGAAGATGTTTGGGGGGGAGTTGGAGGATTGTGTTTCAAAAGCAGATAAATATATATAGGGTTGTGAGACATGTCGCTGCCTTGAGTAGTGGAGATAATGAATGCGAAATTACTTTTCATTTCTATGATTATATGTAAGATCAAGTTTGTAGTCAACTTGTTTCTGACGGTTAATTATATCAAGTTAGTGTATTCGAAAATGACAGTCAGATTGATTATTCCATCCCTCGAAATATTCTGTAATATCAAGTTTGAGACGTATGTGTTCATGGCTACAGGGGTGCAATCGGACACCTCGAATGAAGCCAACAGGGTCTGTTGAAGTCTCTCACTACACATCGACTGTCTGAGAGGGTCTTGTATTGATCCATACCAGACGATGTTGCTGTTTCCAGATGCTTTATCTAGTTGTAATTCAGTGAAATGCTGATTGTCTCTGAAACATTACTCCCTGTAATTAATAATAGTTTGTATTGATGTATTTTCTATAGTTTTGTCATGAAATGCATGATACCGTTTCACTAGAATGTTGAGGATCATTCCACTCATGTCTTTTGTCTTCATGGTGTTTTCAATTCACAGGTTTCATATGTGTCTCACAATCGTTGGCTGCAGGAAATAATAATAATCAAGAGCTAAATGGTGAGTTTAAAATAACCGTTCAATTTGAAAGTGTTGAAGAATAGTCTAAGCGTGTGGCGTATGTGGAAGAATGGATTCAGCTTCTACCAAGAACCTGAATCATTGAGGAAGTCATTGAGATACCGAGGGTCACTGGACAGTCATGAATCCACTACATATTCACGAATCCACTCTCCCACAATTCTGACACATTTAGTTGGTAATGCTGTGTTCTTCAGTCTGGACGGTTGATTTCTGGAGCTTCACTTGTCTTTGTAGACGAGATCGTCGTGCCAGCCGTAACATGTACCTCAGATACAAATCTCCCCTACTGACTGATGTATTGCAGGCTAACAATCACTTTATTCAATGGTATTATTGTTGTGTTCAATTTATTGGACGGGTGTCATCTGTCAAGCGAAGCTCTATACATAAACATCTCAAGAGGAGTAAAATCACGAAACCATCCTTCATAATCGTTTTCAGATATGTGTGTGTTCAAATATGATTGTCGCCTGCTGCAAGTTCTGCCTACCTCTGCTAAGGACGATATTCTGACAGTGGTCCGAGTAGACGTGTGATTGATTGCACACACCTATAGATCTGCCTGTGAGCTTAGTGTGTGTTCTTTGCACTTCGATAGTGTGTGGCACTTTCGAATGTTGACAGTGGCCTGTTGCTTTGTTGCATACTTATAAACTTGGCCCTCTGAGTTGTGAACATGAGTCGCTCAGCACTATATGGTCAATTTCGCCTTAGAATCACTCACAGTCACTGACTCTACTTTTTGTGTAATTCCAAACTCTAATGGCATCTGTGTGTCTGAATTCGGCTGTATCTTGCAGCATCGCTTTCAGTGGATTGGAGTTTTATTGGAAATATCATTTTGATAGCTTCCTCACCGTCCACTGTTCAATAGCTCTTGAATCGGTTAGGGAGAGGAAGAGGTGGATTGGTAAGTGTGTTCCTCAGAGTTACAAGATAAGGAGAGATGTGTTCAGTTTAGAATCCATCTGTGTGTCACGATTCTTTGGCCTGTCTCGGAATTATCTTCAGACTTACAGGTTCATAACATCAAGAAACATTATCCGGAATGAAAATCGATGCGGAACTGTCTTGTTTAGGCTGTTCTGAATAGATAAATAAATAAATTAATTAATGAATAATATCTCACAAGTAGACGTTCATATTCCACTGATGTATTATGGTTGCATTAAAACATTCTTTAGATTTATGTGAGTTGAATCGTAACTGTATTTCATTTCCCTCTATATTTCGTGCATATTCTACATTTCCAGAATTTCACAGTCTTTATCGTGTTAACAAAGTTTCAAGGGGATATGAATTATCAACTTAAAATAATAATGTTAACTTTCGTATGAGACTACATAATTCTGACTGACTCAGATAAGTATTTGGTACTACTGAAATCAGCCAGTAGTTTTAACTGGCGAGATGAGGGTGAAATAATCACCAGATGAGTGTCTCTCTCGTTCAGGGAGTGGGTTATCAGTGGTGTGACGGATGTCGCCATTTTCTGAGTGTTAAATCAGTTCAAAAGACCGATTTCTGTGAAGCTTCTTTGGCGAACTGGAAATACACCCCAAAAACACCCTAATGTGACCGTTTCATTTTAACTGATATTTGCATATCAGTTGTTGTATATGATAGACCATAAATTTCTTTTTGCAAACAGCCAACTTCCTTTATTCATTCATGAGTGAGTTGTTATTTCTCTGCTTAATTTGTCTACGTTCCAAGTGGAATGTAGAGCTTTTAACTGGAGCTTTGATTTCTTGGTATTACTGGTTTTATTGAGATGGGGTGGAGAATCCAGTCTGATGGCCAGGCTTTTCCTTTTGCCAGACAGCATTTCTACCAGCTTTGAGAGGTGTAGCAGTCGGTCGACCACGCCTGTTTTGGTTGGCAAACAATCTTCCACCGACACACCGACTCACACCATATCTCAGTATCTTTAGCGAATATAAACATGTTTTGTTGCATCAGTAGTAGTTTCAATCTCTGTTGCTCGCTTACTTCACTTGCCTCTTTGAAGCGTGAAACCTCTGTCTTTTGATGTCATAATGAAGAACTCACTCACGTCTAACCATCTACTTGTCTACTCTTCCATGTGTAATGCGACAAATTATGTTCATCCCACAATTGGACGTTGAAAGTAACAGGATTATGTTTTGTTTATTCCAATGCTTAGAGCGAAACATAAATAGCTTGAATGATCATCAAATATGACATTTGGATTTTGTATACGTTCAGAGCATATTCTAAGAGACACAAAGTAGGCTCAAACAGCGATCTGGAAGTCCGTGATTGTTTTCAACCATTGTCTGACAGAATCCAATTCACGGTAATGTCACCTGAAATCAGTTGGATCTCTGAAAAATGAAAACTTGAATATGTATTGAGTATTTATTTAATTTGCTCGCTGAAATTACTTTTGACTTTCAGGTTGGCAACCGGAGGCATCGACCACACAGCGGTGATTTGCGATGTATGTTATTATCCGTAATATATTGTGCTGTCACACTGATAAACTGTTTTCTAAAAGCGTGCTCAACTGGTGTCTGACTTTGTGTTGTGCCCTGAGGTGTCTTCCTTTCCTTGGTTATTGTTTTCATTTATTCACCTCTAGTTTCGGGTAATGAGTCAGTTATATTGATGTATGCTGCTTTCATTGTTAACGAAAGTGAACTGTAGGAGACTGGGATTTGAATTATCTATCTATCGCTTGCGTGATACATACACGCGTAGAGGTAGATAAGAGGCTTAAGATGAAAAAAACCAACTTGAGGAGATTCTCAGTTTTACGGAGAGAACAAGAAAGTAGTTTAGTAGAGAGTATCTTTGAATCGAATGAATTTTCTCTACCTGCATAACTGCACTTATTGTAACTAAATTTGTCACGAGAGATTTTGCTAACAGAAGTGATGAGTTGTCATGTTTACAGCTGCTAATGTTAGTTAATGCGTGAGAGGATTTGAATGAGCACATTAGATTTAATGAATGAATGAATCCGAATTGGATGCGTCAAGAAATGAAGAAATACAATATCTCTGAAGATTCGGAAGAAATACAACACTTCAAAATAAAACCAGACACAAACAATTCGGTATAAATCAACAAGGTTGTATCGATGGAAAAAGAACTGACCGTGTAACTTTCTTTTGAATGCCTATTTCTGGCTTTTTTTGTCTTGTCCATGGGAGGTTATTCCTTACTAGATGGATTGCTTTGAAGAATGAGTTTCTTGAGATAGAATGTCTACTAGTAACTCGGTGTTCAATGATCGCCTATGTCATAGAAAAATCGATACCTATCTGCATCTATCTGTGATGGTGTTCTTCAACTCTTTCAGGTAGGATGCGTGTTGCTAGACCACCTCAAATAGATCCACAGGGACAGGTTTTCGGAATATGCACACAGATTTGATCATTTGTGAGATCTCGTATTTCAGACCTCTACAGACCTGAGGGTGACTGGAGAATGCTACTACTAATGTTGCTGCAAAGACTGATATAGTCTTACCTCGCCAGGATAATTTCAAATTATCCACTAATTGTTTACTGTTGACTAACATTAGAATCTAGGAGATGCTTTTTATTACACTCGGGACTTTTCAACTTGGTCCACTTGTACTTGGTCAATTGCACTGAAACTTTTGCTCAGTAGTCATTGATTGCATCAGATGCACAAGCCTTGTCAATCAGACCACTACACTTGTGATTTTAGGAGAGAACGAAACAAAACAGAACTCAAACACCACGTTAACTGACAATGATATACTGCTTTGACAAGCTGACAAGTCTCACTGCCAGTGTAAAATACAGACAATATAGTTTAACCTTATTATACTTCAGTACCTTTCGAAACATACTGATGAATTCATATTGCACATGCGACAAAAGTGTATGTGGCAATAAAGTTTGCATAATGACATTTTCAGGAATTGATATACTCAGTTGACATAACACATTACTGTTTTCTATGTCGCCAAATGAACGTCTGATCATCATACTCTGGGCAATATCTTTTATTGGAAGCATGACATATTCACTTTTTTTCACCAATATGTTTATATTGTCAACGAAATTTTCAGTTCATGCTTTTGTAATGTAAGTCCGTGAATTTCCATTCTAAATTTTGTAATATTGTGATTTATCGACTGATAAAAATGTAACTGCTTTACGATTTTTCATGTTTATCTGTAATTCTTTTCTATTCAAAATTCAGGTATTCACCTTGGGTATTTCCACTATTTGCACAGAGAAATAAATGTTAACGTATTCATTTTTCTATTTGGTTGACTGTTTGATTAGCAGCGATATTTGTTGACATGATTGCTTTTAGTACACACCGGCTTTGACGATGTCTGGGGGTTAGCATTTTGTTGTTTGATTGCGGTGCGTTTCATCCCTCTTTTAGGACTCATTACTGTATTCACCTGCATCCTGTGTGGGCTACCTTGCATAAAGCCTGGTGCACTTTGTCACATACACGATTTCAGTTTAATATATATTTCAATATAGCAAAAATATTCATTCAGACATCTATAAAACAAAAAATAATCGAGCAAAGAATATTCTTTTCGATAAATTCCTCTTCCAGGCTCTACAATTACATATATGTTTATATACATAGAAAGAAAGAAAAGGACAGCGAAGCATTATACGGATAGAAAGACAGAGTTCCAATAGGGTCGCAAAGCAGTCCAATACTTGCAGAATGTCTCATGAAGAGTCTAGATAAACACTGCATTACAAACAACAACATGAAGTTTTCATAAGTAACAAAGATACATGGATGATACCTCTATTAAAACAAATAATTTTGTGTTTGAATAACTTTATTAAACGAAATATAAATGTCGGTTGAAACACTTTATGGTATATATAATCAATGTGCACATATTTTTATCGAAAAATACTACGGATAAACGAACAATATGATAGCAGAATTGAAACTTGGATATGTTCTGGCTAAAGATTTTCTTGTGATATTGATTAGTAAACCCTAATGAGCGGAAATCAGCAAACTAGAATTTCGGTTACAGGATTTCATCATGAGCTGACATAGGTTACCGAACCATTGAAAAACCAGACTACTGGGAGTACTGGACAGCTGATTCATCGTAGTTTAGGGCTCTTCGGCAGTGCACACCCACCTCCCTCAAGGGTCCGAATCCAGGACCTTGTGGTTACAAGGCGAGCCAGCTCGTAGACGCGTAAGCCACTGAGACTCAATCCAGTGGCCAGCCAATGAATTCTAACTTCTGATGCTCACCGGTGACTAGTCCTATTCATGCAGTTACCTGGCGTTTTAGTGGGAAATCGTTACCAGTAGGGTATAGCTGGTTGAAGGTGAGGCAGTAACTCATTGAAGAAGACATTGCACAGTGGTTGGGCCATGTGGTGAATTGGCAGAATTTTGGATTCATGGGCTGGTCATCGGATCAGGTCCCAGTGTCTTAGTGGTTTACGAGGTAGCTGGCCTTGTAAACAGAAGGTTCTCGGTTAGAACTCTGACGGTGGGTGGGTGCGTACTGATGAAGTGTCACAGACCAGAACGAGACAGCTGTCCAGTATTACCAGATGTTTCAAAGATTCAGTAACCTATATCAGCTAATGATGAAATATTGGAACCAATCAGTCGAATTCCCAGAAACCAATACTTGAAAACTAGAATTTTACTAATCGTGGGTGATAGATAAAGCAGTGACCACCTTAAACAGATTGTGTAAGGAATATTTGAAAATGTATCTTTCCATAGGGAGAGAACGCGACAATTTTATTTAATTCCTAAATGTTTTGATGAATACGAAGCAAAATGAGACGATTACAACGCGGTATACATAGGTAGTATACTCACTTTTAAGTTTTGTAACTAAATCGACTGAAGTGTCTAGTTCGTGGAACAACAGTAGTTTTCTGAAGTGATCCATTCAGTATCGATTTTCGGGGTATTTCTGAGCATGAGGGGATTCGATAAAAATATAAAATTTTCCACCTAAGAAAGTCAGTATGTCTATAACTCCAAGAAAGCTGCTGACCTTAACACTGAAATTTCATGGGGATATTACCAATAAACTTTAGTACAGCGCCTTAGGAATAACGAAAACAAAGATCATTTACCGTGAAATATTAATTCTGTCTCTTCATAACTCAACCGGTAAGGAATGGCCAATAGCATTTTTTGTCTCCTCATTGTGCTCTGTGGGTTTATCTGCTGTTGTGTAACCGGTCACACTAGGCATTCAGTTAATCATGTTCTTTATGGTATTTCCAAATTTCAACTTTCTTCATATTGGAGAAGACAAACAAAATTGTTTCGTAGTTCAGTTGAATCTCACTTTACCGACAGCAGGCGAAAGAAATTAATTATAACAAGGCGCTTAGTGTCAGTTATTGGAATTCTGTCCAACTTTACCTTCAAAAGATTGATAACTGAACAAAGAATTTCTTTCTCGATAACAACATCATCACATTCGGCAGTTATACATCCACAGAAATGACGGAATGATTATTTCTGACATCAGTGGTTTTGAAAAAGAGTAACATGGAATCATTTAGATCAGAGTTCCAAAAGTTGTTTGTGAATAGATTGTTAATAGATAATTGTCCAATATATATATATATGTAGATGGTAATATGTGAAATTGTAATGCTTAATTAAACACCAACCTTATTTTTCGTGCTGGCAAACACCTAGCAGTGTGACTAATTAAAGGTGTAGTAGAAACCGTCAATAGTTCGATTTTTGACCACCTGTTTCAAACCGGCCACAAAGCCAGCACTGAAGAATCAGTTTCTGGCATCCTAACGACTTCTAAGAAAGTGTTCTATCTAACCTACTACATTAAGAAACTAAGATAATCTGGAATCACCCAACCTCTACTTTCACAATTTGTCAACTCTTGTATCTTACCTATTCTACTTTACTGCTCCCAGTTAGTCTTTCCTAGGCTACTGAAAAAAGGCTATATCATCCTGAGAAGGATGTTGAAGGTAGTTAGTAGGACTAGTGGTGTAAAACTCAGTCAGCTCGTCACTACATTAGTTGAAAGGCATCTGAATACATGCGAGAAATGGTCTGAAACCATACTCTCCGACCCCCAACACCCTCTCTATTCCCAACTCTCGCCTTGTTTCTCATCAAGTAGAACCAGAAATCAGTATAAAATAATCTATGCTCGTACAACCAAGTACAGGAACTCAATGATACCATATTTGGCCCGTGTTCTAAGTGACAGAGACAATGTTAAGCGTGGAATCTATGACTTGCTTTGTTGTTAATAACATAATTTTAGGCTCTTTTATTTGGTATTCTATAGTGAACTCCTTTTTAAACATACTTAGCTACCTAAATTATTAACATTGGCTTACTTTTGTGTACTCTACTCTATTCCTTCTTTTGTGTATCTACTGGTTCCGACTATATAGGCACTATGAGTATTACATAATTTTCCTGTCATTATTATTATTGTTCCCTTGGGTTCCTAGTGGAACTTAGGGCTTCAACTGCACGCCTCCACTTGCTTCTGTCTTCTGCTGTACTTTTCACATGCATCCATGTTAATCCATACTGTTTCAGCTCCTCTTCACATGATCTCCTCCATGTCACCCTTGCATTGACGTCCCAGTCGCCGCTTCCCTTTCGGGTTCCACTCGAGCTATGGCCTGACACGCGATGTCACCCAGCGGCCTCCTCAGCGAGTGTCCAATCCATCTCCACTTTCTCCTGCATATTTGTTGGGCGATTGGTTCTTGTTTTGTTTGTTCCCATAGTTTCTTCTTGGTGATTCTTTCCGGCCATCTGATCTTGAGTATAGAATGAAGACAGTTGTTGATAAAGGTCTGCAACAGGCTGTTGGAAATATTCTTTGTGACCCGCCAAGTTTCGGATCCATACATATAGAAGAACTGACTGACTTGACGTTTGTATTGAAAATCCGAATCATTTTGTTAATGATGCAGGCTGAGTTGAATGACGAAGATTTCCATCATGTAATTATTAGTTATTGTGGTTGTTTTTGTTTTTTTGTTCGGCAATATTAACTGACAATCATTGGTTGTGAAAGCCATTATCACCATCTTAAAATTGTGTATTATGGAGGATTACTCACACTACCACTACAAACACCGCATTAGACGTGATAAAAATAAAAAAAACCTGAAATGTTATTTTATGATTGTTTAGTGTTGTTTCAACCTAAATTAACTGATCATCTTGGCGATAAACATTCTTAAATATCATTTCATAACTTCTTGTATGACTACAGCTTTACTGTCACTATGCATAATCATATCATAGCTTCCACTACCCAATACTGTGATATTATTTTATGTTGTTTATTTTCCTTTCTACTTCTTGGTATTTTTTTTCGCATTTTTTAATTATTTTTGCGTTCTTTTGTTGTTGTTGTTTTCATTTTTATTTTTTGAAACACTCCTTTTAAATGTTTGACAAAATTAGATGCAAATATTGTAGATATGTGCTGAAAATCCCACACCGTACCACTAGTACTGTTTCTGGAATAAAGCAAATTATTATTATTATCTACCGAGGACTAGATAAATTGCAAAAGCATCCAGGTACTCCAAACACCAGAGGCTATGGCAATTCCCCCAGAACAACCGGTGCTGTGTCGGCAGGCGAAACAGGTCTTACAACTATTACTGCCCTGGGAAGCTGTGGAGTTCGCAAATTCATGAATACCTTATTACGTTGGCCTTTTTTGACATGACCCTGCATCCTGTATATATAAATTCATTTACCCCTAATTATTACACCTGCTTTAACTAACCTTTTGTTTTCTTGAAGTCAATCGGTTGATGGTGTCTAGCAGTGGAATTCAAGCTAACGCATACTTTCATTCTATTTAGGACTAGTCAGCTGAATGTACCTGCAGTCCTCAGGGAATGATGATATTCCCACCGTGGTTCAAACCCACTGCCCACAGTTTCAAACGCCAATGCGTAATCCAGTAGACCACTTGGGCCACGAGGCAACGGGGCTCATCGAATTGTTTAGCTCAATTTGGATTTTGTGTTCTTATTCAAAACTTATTTGTTAACTTGTATACTGACGCACATTCAACGCATATAACCTTCTACCCGCAGAGATTTTTCTCTACCCTTGACCTTGACATGATGATTCATCCATTTGAAGTTTATAATGTATATAAATAGTATTTAATATGAACATGACTCATGAGAAATGATTACTACTCATATATTGTCATTTACAGTGAATTTACTTTGTAATACTGGTGTTCAATTCAGTGTTACAATTTTACATATTACCACCTACATATATTTTGGACTACAATCTATTAAAAAATCTGATAGTGTGGAAAATTTCCATATTATGAATTAAAAGTCAATCTGAACGAAGAATATTCTTTTCAATAATTTCTCCTATTCAGGTTCATACAATTATAAAATTTAATATTTGTTGTCGTTACAATAAAGGCCAGTTATACGGCAGATACATTTTTAACATAGAATAACAGATTAGTTATGGGGTGTCAAAATAAATAGTTGTATTTGTGTGACAAACATCGTGCTAGGCTGAAATCGATTACAAAATATTGTAAAATGGGAGACAATGTTGATTAATCATAATAGATTTGTAGAGTGTGGGGTAGTAAAATTGACAAGTCAGTTCAAGGTTATAAAAAGTGTCAGATGAGTGGCTAGTACAAAGTGGTCTGTGTTAAACAGGAGGTAGTAAGACTGCATTAAGAGGTTCATAATGAAATAATGAATATGTGAAATGAAACAGGTGGAGGCATAAATTGAGAAAAGAGATAATATCACTAATAATAAATCCGGATAGTATAAACGGAAAATCCTATAATATTGAAAGAATGTTTGCATGAAGGGTATAAATTATGACGAATAATAATAATAATTGTAACAATAATAATATTTGTAATAATAAGCAAAGAAAAAAAAGGCAAGAGGGTTAAGGGGAAGGAGCACTCTTGGTGAGAAGAAGAATCATCAATCCAAGTTTGGCCACGGCAGGAACAGCGTCTGGACGTGTTCTTTTTGGATACAAAGTTCCGTTTAAGTCGACCTTATTGCGACAGCTTCAGCTATGTGTAGAAGACGTTACCACGTATAGTTCCGTGGTAACGACTTCGGATTTCGGAATACAACCCTGAAAGCTGTGTTGACATCGATATGACGTCCAATATCGACCAAGTGTGACAGGATCGAGCTTTTCATGCTGAACCAAGCTGGTAAATGTTCTCGAACCCGTAGACGAACCTGCCTAATCGTGCGCCCTATATATCTGCCACATAACTAGCCTTTATTGTAACGACAACAAATATTATATTTTATAATTGTAAGAACCTGAATAGGAGAAATTATCGAAAGGAATATTCTTCGTTCAGATTGACTTTTATTATAAATCTATTTACAAATAACTTTTGGAGTTCTGATCTAAATGATTCCATGTTACTCGTTTCAACAACCGCTGATGTTGTCAGTAATAATCATTCAGTCATTATTGTGGATATATAACTGTCGTATGTGATGATATAGTTATCGAAAAGAAAATTCTTTGACCAGTAATCAATGTTTTGAAATTTCGAATGTGTATCTTTGATGAAAATTAATTTTATTTATATAAGACTTCTCACAACAACTTGTCTGAATAAATTATCAGACACTGCCTATGTATGTTTATAAGAGAATTGTGCCTAAAGATGAAGAATACAGCGTTTCCTGGAGTTCTGGTGATAAGTCTTGAACAGTGAATTCCATTTATTAGGGAGTGAGGCTAGAGTTCCCACCGAGGATATTGTTTGGTGGTTGCGCTAAATCACGAATTGTAAGAAGTTAGAATATATAGCATTAAAACGAAGCTATATATAGAAAAACCACACACTCTGGAAGATTTCTTGATTATCACTCAGCTCATCCACTCTCGGTGAAACGAGGATTATTACAAGGTCTTGCAGACAGAATACGTAGACTTACAACAACGCCAGAGGACCAATGTAAAGAAATGAATGTCCTATTCAAAATGCTACTCGAAAAAAACTAACTACCTAAAAGAATTTATAAAAGATAATATAAAAAAGAGAAAAAAGAGGGTAAAACCGGAGAATAACAAGATGGAAGAATGCAAAACGACAGTCACAATACCATATAAAATGGTACATCAGAGGCAATTCAAAGAAACCTCAAAAATATCGGCATACAAACAACTTTTAAACCGACAAATCTAATCAAAAATAAAATAAATCCCATAAAAATGATGGATAAAAACAACTTGATTTACAAAATATCTTATGCTGACTGTCCGACTAAATATGTGGGACAAACGTCCAGATCAGTCAAAATAAGAGTGAATGTACATAAACGCCTAACCAAAGGTCAACCAACAGGAGCACTAGCCTACAAGAAACTTGAAAAAATTCATCGATAGCTGCACATGCATGGGACAAAAACCACAATATCGATTGGGACAATGTGTGTATTCTAAAAACTAACATGAACAAATGGAAAGAAAGACTTATAACAGAATCGATATTCATTAAAGTCACACCGGATACATGTAACAAGGGTGACTCAGTACAATTATCAACAACTTGGAATATAATTCTGAATACAAATACATGAGTGAACGTGGAAAATAACTCAAATACAAAAAAAACATGAATCAGCAAAAATAATGAACAATATATATATGAGTACAAATCATAAATGTGTGAATCAAACAATTCCAACAGTGGTGTGAACACGGGCAGTAATTTTGCTCGAAATATTACCAATAACAAAACTTATCATTGTGTGTAAACTATTGAAATATAATTATACTTTATTTGAACAAATCTAATCCTTACAAACCAAAGTCTTGAAAAGGGTATATGTGTTAAATATATGGTAATAGATTTAGAACAATTAAATTTTTCTCAACAACTGTTTCGTAATTTTAATTAATTTGACAGTTACTCATCTAAGAAGACATTGGTCACGCTTCGTCATGAACTGGCAGGAGTTAGAATCCATGGACTGGCCATTGGATCAGGTCCCAGTGGCTTAATGGTATGCGTGATCGTTCGCCTTTTACTCAGAAAGTTCTGGATTCGAACCCTGGAGGTAGTTGGGTGCCTACTGCTGAAGCAGAATCCCACACTAGGCTGACGACAGACCTCACTGTCCAGTACTACCAGTTTCTCCAATGGTTCTGTAACCGATGTCACCTCATGATGAAATCCTCTAACCAATCAAACCAAACCCCTACAAACCAATACTTAAAAGTTATGATATCATTTATGACTTGGAAGTATCAGTTAAGATTGTGACTAAATTCATATAGATGGAATGAGATTTATAATGTGCCTTAGTGATCTTTCTTAATATAACTGTAGACATAATGCTGATGTTTATAAATGAACTCTAGTGGGTTTTTTTATGTCATGCCAATATTCGGCATAAGGTATACAGTATCTCTGGTACAGTGATTATTGTTTTCATTCATTCTTACTTGTTATAACATGTGTATATCATTACGCACAAAATATGAAAGTTTCTGAAATGAAGACATATATATGCATAAAGTGTCGACACTGAGTGCATTTTAGTGTAGTAGAAACGATGCATGCTAAATTATGTTTAGAAAATCAAAACAAATGATTCAGCGAAGAGACTCTTTTCAACGAATTTATCATCAAGCTGTACAATCGTATATATATGGTTTTTTTAAGAAGTTATATCCGGTGAGGGAATTGAATCATAGGTGTGAATGCATAAAATAATAATAATAGTATGAAATGCAATTAAAACTAAAATGTTTGTGATTATAATCGTAGTTAAATGTCAAGTGGCAAAGCAAATTAATGTCATATATAGAATAATTCATAGGATGGATAGAACTTGAAAAAGGTGTGCAATTATAAGATTAGTAGACAAATCGAATAAAATAAAAACGTTACGTAATATTGTGTGAAATTTAATAGCATAGAATTTAATGTTGCATAAAGGAATTGATTTAGAATGACAAGTGGAACAAGTGAAATAATACCGGGGACAATTAAAAGTGAGAGTAGTAATAGTAACAATTGACTTAATAAGGAAGAGTATACAAATTGAATAGACAAAAATGAAAAAATGAAAAATTGGTAGAGCTAAAATATGATTGGGGATTACCATACTTTAGCATAGAGGGATTAAGACCATGAAAGTTGGAGGGGTTGAACGAACTTTTTCTGTATACAGAGATCTGGCTTTTCTGTTTCGATAGCCAAAGCTTCAGCAATACAGATGAGTCGGGTACGTAGGGATTTGGGTAAATTACTCTTTGCCTTGTAGATGACTTTGAAGGCGGAGGCTATAGAGATAGGGTGATCATTATCGACCAGATGTTCAATGATCGCGCTTCTTATTGCTCCACTTCCACCTTTTCGTAACCATGCAGGATAGTGTTCTTGCACCCTCTTGGACAAAACTCGTGTCGAACGACCGATATACCTAGCTCCACACGAGCAGGTGAATTGATAAACACACATAGAGTTGGTCAACAGCGGGATCTTGTCCTTCAGGTTATTGAACAATAATGGTCGACTAGTAAAGGCTATTCTCAGGGATGCAGCAGGGAATGTTCTTTTCAGGGACTGTGATATCCTTCGTTTCATGATATCGGAAGCTAAGTCCCCTTTGAATTCCAAGCTCATGTAAAGTATCTTCTTGGGTACGGTTGATAAGTCACGTTTTTTAGGATTTGAATGTATATTCTTATCTATAAAACGTGGTGGAAATCCATTTTCTATTAGGATTTTCCTCAAGATGTATAACTCATCTTCCACAGTATCAGGGCTACATATGCGCCGAATACGAGTGGCAAGCGACCGGATCAGGTTTCATTTTCGACCAATGGGTACCCAGCTGTAGAAATTTGTCAGTTGACCATTCCATGACAGCTTACGATAAATCGATCTTTTCAGGGTTCCATCGGTCCTTCTTGATAAGTTCACATTGAGGAAATGAATGCTAGACTCGTTCTCCATTTCGAGGGTGAATTTTATCGCCGGATGGCAACCACTAAATACATCTAATATATTATTCAAGTTACAATCACTATTACAAATAATAAAGGTGTCATCTACATACCTTTTATACATTTGAAAGCTTTGGATTATAGGCTTCAGCTGATCATTTTCTAGACTGGACATAAAACAGTCTGCAAGGATATTGACGATATTAGGTAGGTTTAAGCTTAAAATACAACAGAAATTGATTTGTCAAATGCAGGTGGTTAGGAAATTGTCAGAGTAATCTTTGCATTATTCTTAACTATCTGAATTTTCATTTTATGCTGTCACGCTAACTCTTACATTAATGCTGCTTTTTTCAAATAAATAATATTCATTTTGTCTACCTCTACGCTATTCAAGATTTATTCTTCCCTAGGCGAAATTATTATTTCCTAGTAGAATCAATGTAAGCTTTACCTCCTAGTTACCCTTATGTTTGTGGTCAAACACTTCTTCAGAGTTCAGTTGGTTTTGCCCTATCAAACAACTAACTTGTGAATGATATGTAGTGCCTTTTTAAACCTCCTAAAACCTGGCTACTGCAACATGGGTGTCAGTTCTTCGCTTTCAGAATGAGGGCACTGATGTGTTGATGTCGTCTTTCGTACAACTGGTCTTTGACAACATGTAGAGTCTCTCCATTAGCACAGTCTCCGCTTGACTGTCGACACTCATCATCACGTAATTTTCCCCGTCATCATTACCAGATAGTGACTGCTACTAGATATCTGTGGAACAATTTCACTTGATATAGAAGCCAAAAATGATGTACAATGCATCTTAATTAATAAGACATATTATCTTTAGAAGAAAAGTGAAATAAATTGCATTGTTAATTAAAAAATTAAACTGGGTCACGAATTCTTGTGTGGGTTGCTACATCTATCTATTTGCCTATCTATCATCACTGATCAATAGATTTTACATAAGTGGCTTACTCCTCTCTAGGTTTTTGTCAGTTTTACACGGACAAAAGTGTGTGTGATCTCAGCCTACAAAAATCCAAAAGATGTTTATGTCTTAACAAAATCTACTCAATATCCATTCTATTCATCATAGTGAATAAACAGCAGATATTCAATAATTGGTTTCCAGGGATTTGGTTGATTGGTTACAGGATTTCATCATGAGCTGATATTGGTTAGAGAACCATTGAAAAACCTGGGAGTAATGGACAGCTGCTTCGTCCTACTTTGGGACTCTTCAGCAGTACGCATCCGCCGGGTTCGAACCCAGGACCTTCTGGTTACAAGGCGAGCTCGTATACCATTAAGCCACTGGGACCCGATCCAATGGTCCATGAATTCTAACTTCTGCCAATTCACGATATAGCGCAAACGCTAACCAATGTCTTCGGCGAGTATTTGTCCTCACACCCGACCTGCTGCACCTTACTGGTCAGGTGTGAGGACAAATACTCGCCGAAGACATTGATTAGCGTTTGCGCTATATCGTGAATTGGCAGAAGTTAGAATTCGTGGACCATTGGATCGGGTCCCAGTGGCTTAATGGTATACGAGCTCGCCTTGTAACCAGAAGGTCCTGGGTTCGAACCCGGCGGATGCGTACTGCTGAAGAGTCTCAAAGTAGGACGAAGCAGCTGTCCAGTACTCCCAGGTTTTTCAATGGTTCTCTAACCAATATCAGCTCATGACGAAATCCTGTAACCAATCAACCAAATCCCTGAAAACCAATTATTGAATATCTGCTGTTTATTCACTATGATGAATAGAATGTATATTGAATAGATTCTGTTAAGACACAAACATCTTTTGGATTTTTGTAGACTGAGATCACACACACTTTTGTCCGTGTAAAATTGACAAAAACCTAGAGAGGAGTAAGCCAGTTATGTAAAGTCTATTGATCAGTGTTGATAGATAGGCATATAGATAGATGTAGCAACCCACACAAGAATTCGTGACCCAGTTTAATTTTTTAATTAACAATGCAATTTATTTCACTTTTCTTCTAAAGATAATGTCTTATTAATTAAGATGCATTGTACATCATTTTTGGCTTCTATATCAAGTGAAATTGTTCCATAGATATCTAGTAGCAATCACCATCTAGTAATGATGACGGGGAAAATTACGTGATGGGTGTCTACAGTCAAGCGGAGGCTGTGCTAATGGAGAGACTCTACATGGTGTCAAAGACCAGGTTGTACGAAAGACGACATTAACACATCAGTGCCCTCATTCTGAAGGCGAAGAATTGACTCCCCCACGTTTCAGTAGCCAGGTGTTAGGAGGTTTAAAAAGGCACTACATCTCATTCACAAGTTAGTGGTTCCACAGGGCAAAATCAACTGAACACTGAAGAAGTGTTTGACCACAAACATATGGGTAACTGGGAGGTAAAGCTTGCATTGATTCTACTAGGAAATAATAATTTCGCCTAGGGAAGAATAAATCTTGAATAGCGTAGAGGTGGACAAAAAGAATATTATTTATTTGAAAAAGCAGCATTAATGTAAGAGTTAGTGTGACAGCATAAATTGAAAATTCAGATAGTTAAGAATAATGCAAAGATTACTTTGACAATTTCCTAACCACCTGCATTTGACCAATCAATTTCTGTTGTATTTTAAGCTTAAACCTACCTAATATCGTCAATATCCTTGCAGACTGTTTTATGTTCAGTCTAGAAAATGATCAGCTGAAGCCTTTAATCCAAAGTTTTCAAATGTATAAAAGGTATGTAGATGACACCTTTATTATTTGTAATAGTGATTGTAACTTGAATAATATATTAGATGTATTTAGTGGTTGCCATCCGGCGATAAAATTCACCCTCGAAATGGAGAACGAGTCTAGCATTCATTTCCTCAATGTGAACTTATCAAGAAGGACCGATGGAACCCTGAAAAGATCGATTTATCGTAAGCTGTCATGGAATGGTCAACTGACAAATTTCTACATCTGGGTACCCATTGGTCGAAAATGAAACCTGATCCAGTCGCTTACCACTCGTATTCGGCGCATATGTAGCCCTGATACTGTGGAAGATGAGTTATACATCTTGAGGAAAACCCTAATAGAAAATGGATTTTCACGACGTTTTATAGATAAGAATATACATTCAAATCCTAAAAAACGTGACTTATCAACCGTACCCAAGAAGATACTTTACATGAGCTTGAAATTTAAAGGGGACTAAGCTTCCGATATCATGAAACGAAGGATATCACAGTCCCTGAAAAGAACATTCCCTGCTGCATCCCTGAGAATGGCGTTTACTAGTCGACCATTATTGTTCAATAACCTGAAGGACAAGATCCCGCTGTTGACCAACTCTATGTGTGTTTATCAATTCACCTGCTCGTGTGGAGCTAGGTATATCGGTCGTTCGACACGAGTTTTGTCCAAGAGGGTGCAAGAACACTATCCTGCATGGTTACGAAAAGGTGGAAGTGGAGCAATAAGAAGCGCGATCATTGAACATCTGGTCGATAATGACCACCCCATCTCTATAGCCTCCGCCTTCAAAGTCATCTACAAGGCAAAGAGTAATTTACCGAAATCCCTACGTACCCGACTCATCTGTATTGCTGAAGCTTTGGCTATCGAAACAGAAAAGCCAGATCTCTGTGAACAGAAAAAGTTCGTTCAACCCCTCCAACTTTCATGGTCTTAATCCTTCTATGTTAAAGTATGGTAATCCCCAATCATATTTTAGCTCTACCAATTTTTCATTTTTTCATTTTTGTCTATTCAATTTGTATACTCTTCCTTATTAAGTCAATTGTTACTATTACTACTCTCATTTTTAATTGTCCCCGGTATTATTTCACTTGTTCCACTTGTCATTCTAAATCAATTCCTTTATGCAACATTAAATTCTATGGTATTAAATTTCACACAATATTACGTAACGTTTTTATTTTATTCGATTTGTCTACTAATCTTATAATTGCACACCTTTTTCAAGTTCTATCCATCCTATGAATTATTCTATATATGACATTAATTTGCTTTGCCACTTGACCTTTAACTACGATTATAATCACAAACATTTTAGTTTTAATTGCATTTCATACTGTTATTTTTACTTTATGCATTCACACCTATGTTTCAATTCCCTCACCGGATATAACTTCTTAAAAATAAGCCATATATATACGATTGTACAGCTTGATGATAAATTCGTTGAAAAGAGTCTCTTCGCTGAATCATTTGTTTTGATTTTCTAAACATAATTTAGCATGCACCGTTTCTACTACACTAAAATGCACTCAGTGTCGACACTTTATGCATATATATGTCTTCATTTCAGAAACTTTCATATTTTGTGCGTAATGATATACACATGTTATAACAAGTAAGAATGAATGAAAACAATAATCACTGTACCAGAGATACTGTATACCTTATGCCGAATATTGGCATGACATAAAAAAACCCACTAGAGTTCATTTATAAACATCAGCATTATGTCTACAGTTATATTAAGAAAGATCACTAAGGCACATTATAAATCTCATTCCATCTATATGAATTTAGTCACAATCTTAACTGATACTTCCAAGTCATAAATGATATCATAACTTTTAAGTATTGGTTTGTAGGGGTTTGGTTTGATTGGTTAGAGGATTTCATCATGAGGTGACATCGGTTACAGAACCATTGGAGAAACTGGTAGTACTGGACAGTCAGGTGTATCGTCAGCCTAGTAGGGGATTCTGCTTCAGCAGCAGGCACCCACCTACCTCCAGAACCTTCTGGGTAAAAGGCGAACGACCTCGCATACCATTAAGCCATTGGGACCTGATCCAATGGCCAGCCCATGAATTCTAACTTCTGCCAGTTCATGAAGAAGCGTGATCACTTCACAATGTCTTCTTCGATGAGTAAGTGTCAAATTAATTAAAATTACGAAACAGTTGTTGGAAAAAATTGAATAGTTCTAAATCTTTTACCATATACTCTTTTCAACAGTTTGGTTTGTAAGGATTAGATTTGTTCAAATAAAGTATAATTATATTTCAATAGTTTCCACACAATGATAAGTTTTGTTATTGGTAATATTTCGAGCAAAATTACTACCCGTGTTCACACCACTGTTGGAATTGTTTGATTCACACATTTATGATTTGTACTCATTTATATAGTTCATTATTTTTGCTCATTCATGTTTTTTTTTGTATTTGAGTTATTTTCCACGTTCATTCATGTGTTTATATTCAGAATTATATTCCAAGTTGTTGATAGTTGTACTGAGTCACCCTTGTTACATGTATCCGGTGTGACTTTAATGAATGTCGATTCTGTTATAAGTCTTTCTTTCCATTTGTTCATGTTAGTTTTTAGAATACACACATTGTCCCACTCGGTATTGTAGTTTTTGTCCCATGCATGTGCAGCTATCGATGAATGTTTTTCCAAGATTCTTGTAGGCTTGTGCTCCTGTTGGTTGACCTTTGGTTAGGCGTTTATGTTCATTCACTCTTATTTTGACTGATCTGGACGTTTGTCCCACATATTTAGTCGGACAGTCAGCACAAGATATTTTGTAAATCAAGTTGTTTTTATCCATCATTTTTATGGGATCTTTCAGTTGATTTATTTTATTTTTGATTAGATTTGTCGGTTTAAAAGTTGTGTGAATGCCAATATTTTTGAGGTTTCTTTGAATTGCCTGTGATGCACCATTTTATATGGTATTGTGACTGTCGTTTTGCATTCTTCCATCTTGTTATTCTCCGGTTTTACTCTCTTTTTTCTCTTTTTTATATTATCTTTTATAAATTCTTTTAGGTAGTTAGTTTTTTTCGAGTAGCATTTTGAATAGGACATTCATTTCTTTACATTGGTCCTCTGGCGTTGTTGTAAGTCTACGTATTCTATCTGCAAGACCTTGTATTAATCCTCGTTTCACCGTGAGTGGATGAACTGAGTGATAATGAAGGAATCTTCCAGAGTGTGTGGTTTTTCTATATAGCGTCGTTTTAATGCTATATATTCTAACTTCTTACAATTTGTGATTTAGCGCAACCACCAAACAATGTCTTCGGTGGGATATCCATCCTCACTCCTTAATGAACGGACTTCACTGGTCACTAATTCTGACTAGAATTCCAGCAAACGCTGTATGCTCCATCTTTAGGCACAGTTCTCTTATAAACATACATAGGCAGTGTCTGATAATTTATTCAGACAAGTTGTTGTGAGAAGTCTTATATAAATAAAATTAATTTTCATCAAAGATACACATTCGAAATTTCAAAACATTGATTACTGGTCAAAGAATTTTTTTTCGATAACTATATCATCACATACGACAGTTATATATCCACAATAATGACTGAATGATTATTACTGACAACATCAGCGGTTGTTGAAACGAGTAACATGGAATCATTTAGATCAGAACTCCAGAAGTTATTTGTAAATAGATTTATAATAAAAGTCAATCTGAACGAAGAATATTCCTTTCGATAATTTCTCCTATTCAGGTTCTTACAATTATAAAATATAATATTTGTTGTCGTTACAATAAAGGCCAGTTATGCGGCAGATATATAAGGCGCACGATCAATCGATTGACTTCAAGAAAACGAAAGGTTAGTTAAGGGCAGGTGTTATAAATAGGGGCAAATGAATTTATACGTACAGGATGCAGGGTCATATCAAAAAATGGCCAACGTGATAAGGTATTCATGAATTTGCGAACTCTACAGCTGGCCAGGGTAGCAATAGTTGTTAGACCTGTTTCGCCTGCTCACACAGCACCGGTTATTCTAGGGGAATCGCCATAGCCTCTGGTGTTTGGAGTACCTGAATGCTTTTGCAATTTGTCCAGTACTCGGTAGATGACAGACGCTGATTCTTCAGTGCTGGCTTTGTGGCCGATTTGGACCAGGTGGTCGAAAATCGAGCTATTGACGGTTTCTAATACACCTTTAATTAGTCACACTGGTAGGTGTTGGCCAGCACGAAAAATAAAGTTGGTGTTTAATTAAGCATTACAATTTTTCATATTGCCACGTACGTATATATATATATATATATATATATATATGGAACCTGAAAGAAACAATCTCCTTTACCTACCTGCGAAGCATCGTTTCAACTACAGGCCGGCGGAACTGACGAGGATATCAAAGCAAGAATCGATCGGAAAAGCAAGACAAGCTTTCACCACTCTCAAGTCTGTGTGAAGGTCAACAGCAATCAGTACTCAGCATCAAAAATAAGATCCGGATTTTCAACTCCAATGTGAAGTCAGTCAGTGCTACTTACTATACGGATGGATCAGAGACTTGCACTGTGCGTCATGAAGAGCATCCCAAACAAACTACAGACCTTCATCAACACCTAGCTGTCTTCGCTCAATACTACTCAAGATCAGATGGCCGGCCGGCCAGAAAAGATCAGCAACAGAGAGGGATCTCTGGCAATGAGCGAACCAACACAGCAGGAACCAACCGATTATGAAAGAAATAGGCAGGAAGAAATGGACATGGATGGATTGGCTGGCCATACTCCGAGGAAACCATCAAGTGAGTGACATCACTAGACAAGCCATTGCTCAAGTGGAACCCGGCCGAAAGGGAAGCGGCGGCGAGTTAGTCGTCAGTGCAAGTGTGAGGGTGACTTGGAGGAGGTGATGTGAAGAGGAGATGAAAACGTGTGGGCAGACTTGGAGCCAGGTGAAGACTGTAGCAGAGAACCGAAGGCAATGGAGACGCACGGCTGAAGCCCCATGTTCCTCTAGGAATTAAAGGAACCAATAATACTACTACTACTAATAATAATAAACAAGAGAGGAGAAAAGATAAAAATTGTCAAGCTTGTGAAGAAATGTCGACAGAAATTTCTTATTAGATTATCGTTATAGATATGAACATATAGAGTGGTGATTATTAAGTACTTTGGTGAAGATCAAATAATATACTACTCACACGAGGAGTTATGTATTGGATAATAATAAGCAAACAAAATGAAAGAGCTGTCTATGCAGATCTCTGTCGTTTACATTGGCACTGATCAACAAAACGGGTCTGAATTTCTTCATGCCAAACTTAAAGTAGGAGTGGTACAGATGAAATATTCAATAACCTTCAGAAAGTACCAAATTATAATCAGCCCTTCACTGGTTATTTTAGACAGTGTGTGTGTGGGTGTTTGTATACTGCATATACTCACATTTGCATAATTTTGATAAACGCGCTGAAATTCCGATGGAATGTATGGGTAATTAAGGTCAGAAATAATACTTGTTTATTGAAATAAAACAACGGAAAGCAACCTTTACCAAAATACCTCCCATTGGTTTTTTTTCAACTTCGACATAAATTCATCTGTGAATAAGAAGCCAAAATGCGAGGCTCACCAAAACAATACCATGAAATCGATTTTTATTCTTTTCCTTGGAGACTGAACGAGGTATTTACTTTCTGTACATGCTCAGATAGTCTCTTTGATGGAAGAGATAGTTACTGGTTTTTCTATGTCATTGCTTGTGATGTAATGGCGAATGAAACTGGTAGTTTCATTAGGTGTAACATTGGTTCTATGCCGATTCTATGTTGATTGAGCATTTAGTCCTTTTCCTAAAGTTCATTGTAAGAAATCTGTTAACAAAATCTAGTGAAATTTAAATGAAGTGTTTTGAAAAGGAGTCTCCTTTCAGTATGAAGATGTCCGTAGCCAATTTGGCAATTAAATGGTATAGAAGAATTAGAAATATCTAAGAAGAGTCCTAATGGGTTCCAGATCCACTGCTTGTGGATATTCGAAAGACCGAAAAACTTAAACCTGTTGGACTGCCAACCCTCCAGTTAATCGTTGGCAAATTTTTATCCGCACAGCCCCAGGAAAATTATGTAAAGAAGAAAAGACCGAACAGGCTGAAAGGAATGTTTACTTGAGTGAAACGTACTGAAAATAGCTAAATTTGGTATACCATATTCTCAACCTGCCATTTGCTTCGCTGGTGGCTGTCGATAAAAGTCTCTAACATTTTGGAAATTGTTTTCATGACAGACAGGGAAAGTTTCCGTTCCGTATAGAAGAACTGACTGTCTGAATTCACATTTGTGTTGAAAATCAAAATCTGTCTGTTTATGTTGAGTGAGCGCAGAAGATTTTGAAAGCGATTTCATGTTGATGAAATCACATCTTGCCTTTCCGATTCTGGCTGGCTTTCACATCTTCCTGTGGTTGAAACAATGCTTCCTAGGTAAGTGAAGGAAGCAAGCTCTGACAACTCTTTCCCGTTGATGGTGATTGGTTATGGTTGTTGTTGCTGTTGCTGTTGGTTAGTTGGCTATCTTCATCACCTCTATTTTCCTGATGTTCACCCGGAGTCCTGTTTTACTTCGCTGCCTGCCAGCCTCTTCAGTCAGTTTGTTGGCTTTTGCGTGAAAGTCTTCGAGTTTGTGTGACAGTAAACATAAATCGTTCACGCGCG